>CM037877.1:163180241-163780241 GCA_021292165.1 Shinisaurus crocodilurus
CCGGGAGAGAGGCAGTGATGGATCCCCAAAAATCTTGACCACACATCCCATTAGCCTCTGTCTGTGACAGTGGAAGAAAGAGACTAAAATGGGGAGGAAGCGGGGGTGGGAGGGAAATAACTGAAAGGTGGAAAGCAGTCAAAAGAGCCACACTAAAATCTGAAGTCTCTCTTCAAAAAATGTTTTTCTCTCCCCCCCCCCTCCTCTGCCCCCTCTCATACGGTACTGTTAAATTAACCTCCAGACAAAGGAGCTGGTGAGATTTTGGATTGACAGTAGAAAAAATAACTGAAAATGTATTTTCAGTTTACTGCCTCTCTTCTTCTAACCGCCCCCCTCCGGAACCTGAAACTATTTGAGACTCTCCGGGTGTGATGGAAAACAACTTGGACATTTAATAATCAGGAAAAGTAGCATTCTTCCTTTTAAACTCCCTCCTTTATGCCAATGGACAGGCACTGATATGCAGGGAAAAGATGGGCTTTTGTCTAAATTTTTTTTTGCTGGACTTGTGGTTTTTATACTTTGGGGGGTGGCAGGCAGTAGAGATGCACTCATCACTCATTTGGGGTGATTCAGCCATCTTTGTCCATGATAGTGCTTTTGCTTGGGGTATTGTGTGTTACTGGCACTTCAACTGCAGTAACTTGTTAGTGGAAAAACACAGTTCTCCCATGTTATCATTAGTAACCTGATGTGCCATTTCTGCAAGATGGCAAAGTACCTATGGATTAGTGTCTACTCTAGACCATTGATGAGTGGCATTCTCATCTGTGAATTCTAAAAGCTCCTGTTTGTTTTTAAAAACGTTTTCTGGATGTGCACAGGGCCACTTGTCCAGCAATCTAGTTCTGTCTTTGGCGCCATTGCTCCTTGGTAGCCCATTGGGCAGCTGTCTTTCCCTGGGCTTCCTCCAATGCTGCATGCACAACCATACATTTTATGTGGGAGCGGGGTGAGCAGCAACATGACTGCCCCCCCCACCCTGCAAGGTTGCTTTCCTCCAACAATTTTACACACACACTTACAGATCTGAATAATGCATAGTTATTGTGTGAATATAGTACTATGGGGCAGGGGTGTAGACTTCTCAATTTCTGTGGGGGCATGGGGCTAAACAGCTGGCTGCCTGGAGGGGTTTTTGCCAATTCTGGGAAATCTGGGGGGGGCATTGCCCCCTGGGAAAGTCCCAGAGGGGGCTTGAGCCCCCCCCCATAGTTTGTGCCCCTGTTCTCCCGCTTCTCTTCCCTACACACTTTCTTCTACCCCTTCTCTCTCTCTCTCTCTCTCTCTCTCTCACACACACACACACACACTCCCTGGAGGTAATTTAGATCACCCCCCAAACATGTAACAGCTGGTTACCTGGAGGGGGCTTTGCCAATTCTGGGAAATCTGGGGGGGCATTGCCCCCCATAGTTTACACCCCTGCTATGTGGGAAAGGTGGCTGGACCACACATTGTTTTCACAAACCTTCAGTATTTTTGAACACCTATGAAATATACTTGCCAAATGTCATTTTGACTGCACTCCCCCTGCCATGAAAGTGTTCAAACCAGAAACCATTATCATGGTCATCTTAAGGTTTTTCAGGAGAAGTGAATATTTAGAATCTTGTTCTCCCCACCTACTCATCCACTTTCTTCCCTGCTTAGCTTAACCCTTTCGGCATAGCCTCCTTTTGCCTTTCACAGAGTGGTGCACTGTGCTGTTGAACTGGGAAAGAATGAGTTGGCACTCCAGCTCCTTCACTAATCAAGAAACACAAAAAAGTGAGCCAGAAGGAGTTAGAGGGTCTTGCATCTCCCCTAAAAACTTTTTCCACATATCATTTGGGCAGGCCAACTTTACACATTGAGGAGCATGGCAATAGATACTATGTCTGTAAACAACATTCATCCATCATGCTCCTCATTATAGCAATTTTTATTACCACTTGATTACCAATCGAGTTTTAAATTCACATACCTATGAGTATATATGGTGCTGCTATACTAAAGGAAAATGAATTTAGAACATGACATTGGTCCCAAATGACAGGAGCTACATTTCATCCTGAAAAATCTGCAAGATATGGATGACTTTTGCTTTCTTAATAAAAGGCCTGGGCTGTAGAATCATGCCCCTGCTATGAAACGAAAAACCCAGGTGTATGTTTCCTATGAATTTTATTGTGCGGATCAGGCTAAAAACTGTTGACACATCCCCTAAAATACAAATGACCACTTTGGACAAATAGAAAAACTGGTTTGGAGGGGATGAAATGGGGGAAGTTTCTACACAATTGTCAGTTGTTTTTAAAGGCAAAAGGAAAAAAAAATCTGTCTCCACGTTATAGTTGACAAATAGTGCTGTGTGGAATGCTTGGGAAGGCAGAGGGAGAGGGTTACCTTGACAGACAAGAAGTACAATTATCACAATATGATGAAAGAGTTTCCACGAGGGTGTATTGCACCGTTAATTACTGTCCTTTTTCTACAGGCTTCTAATGTGAGGAAAAACACGCAATGACAAGTGTGGAAAAGAGCAAGCACTAAATTACTGTCAGAAAAATAAACGGAGTAGCGTGCTGCTGCACGGTGATTTACGGGGGCAATTAACCACCACCCCACAGAGCTGCTGAGGACAGCACTGCTGCCTGTGGAAGTGTCAGCCGAAGAGGAAGGAAGAGGAACGCTTGGCTGTGGCTTTCCAGACAACTTTGCAAAAAAGCAAGGAGACAAGGAATGTGAGGGGTTCAGTTGCATGTCTCTAATCCATGTGCATCTCCTTGCATTTCTGTCCTTAAAGGTTGCCTTTCCTTGCCTTTCCGTCCTTAGTCGAATGCAGAAACAAAGGTTGAAACACATGCCCAGCCCCAGAGCCAGGGTGTTTCAGGATCTACTTAAGGCTACTCTAAGAAATTAGAATTGCCTCAGTGGGGCATACCAAAGGCCCCTCAAGCCTATATAATGGGCCAACTAGATGCCCTGAGGAAACTTCCAAGTGGGACATGATGGACACAGCCATCTACTATTGGTTGTGGAGAGATACTACCTCTGAACTTGAAAGTTCCATTCTTATTGACAGCTAATTTGGGGAAACCTTGTAAAATACTCTGTGTCCAATTTATAGCCTCTGACATCATGTTTTGTAGTTTCAAGTGTATGGAAAGTAGGAAGTTGTGATGTCACTGTTCTTCACAAAGGCATGCCTATTTGTATCCCTACTGCGATTGGGATGAACCACATCCACCCAAATCCGCAGAATGGTGTTTTCCAGATTGGGATCTTAAATATGAACATGAGTGTTCTCCATTGCCCTATATGACCAGGGTCACATGGGAACTTTCAGATGTACAAATTAAACAGAAGGGGCTCTGTATAGCATGAGGGGGGGGGTCATAGGTTAGCTTTGGGATATAAATGCCAGAGAACAGCTTAAACACACACCATGCTACATATACTGTTCGAGTCAGTCATTATTTTTGCATAGTTTCATTCGTTAGAAGTTATATCAGGTCCAAGGTTAGAGACTTTGCTCTTAAGAGTGTTTGACCAATTTTAACTGACACATAAAATGAGCTAAAGTTTTCTATATATTTTCAATTGATCAAGCATTCTATACTATGCTTGATCATGTGGTGTGCTTTGCCCTATATTGTGCTACTTTCATATTGTGCTGCAGGCATTTTTTCTGCATTAACTCCCCCCACCCCCCAAATCTCCCAGGGCTCTACTCAGGAGCTTGTGTTCTTCAGAAATTTGGAGGAGTCTGCAGATCTGCTTGTTTATCATTGAAGCCAATCTGGTTTGCAGGTGCAGTAGATGATTAAAGAGATTGTAAAATAAAGGTTAAATGAAAAATACTTTCCAAGAGTAGAGGTTTGCAAGTAAGCTTTGATTAAGAGAATGATTCCATCAGGAAATCTGGAGCAAAAATGTACTGTGGAAGATGCTGTTGAAGTGGTGTGAGTGATGGTCAGTGGTGTCAGCCATCCTGGGGCCCAGACCTAAGGAACTCAGTGAGAGATGGCTGCACTGCTGTTTTGGCTCTTGATGCAGAGTTTGGCCAGGTAAGAGAAAGTGTACACTGCAAATTGGCTGAAAGTATGTCCAAGAGTTCCTTGTCATAATATGGGACTGGGGTATTCTCTTAGTCTGTACTCCGCATTATCATTCCCCGTTCCCTCAGCAGCTAAGGGGCCCTTCTAAGTTGAAGTTCTCCATAGAGCTGGAGCCCTGCAGTGACCTCCATCCTGGAGGGGATCCTGCACTTGGGATTATCTTGGAAATTTTAATGTAACTCACAAACCCCTGGTTGCAGCAGATGAATCCAGTTTGCAACTTTCAGTATGCCTACTTAGAGGCTTTTGATAAATGTCAACTCTGTGTATAATCACCTAGATTGCTCTGTTTAACCATGAAAAACCAATGGCACTTTTGTCATTGATTTTAATACATGGCATGCCGCATTAGTAATTCAGTACTTCTCAGTTTGCAGTTCGTGATTTTGCACTTCGTTCTTATTACTACCATATGAAAATAATTGTGGAATCACAAAAAGCCTTTTTTTTTAAAAAAAAATATATCTTTGTACATGAGTATCCTGAGTGTTCTAAGGATGTGAATATGTGAAATTCATCACATAGGAATCCTGTTCTGAACATTTCAGTTCTATACTATGCTTGATCATGTGGTGTGCAACCACTTTTTCAGCCATCATGTGAATGATTTAGAAAGATCATGTGACCCAATGGTGCCAATACCTAGTGATATTTCTCACTTAAGGCAAGTCTTATGAAGGTGTGATGCTTCTTCAAGGGTCTGTTTCCTCTCTTTCTCTATGAAAATTATTATATCTGGCCCGCCAACTTACAAACTCAGAAGATTCTATCCCAATGGATGAAAATTCTAGACATGCATACAAAGTATGCAGAAAGAGACACAGTTCTGTCTCAATATTGCATTTGTATCCCACCCTTCTCCAAAGGTGTCCTGGACTGTGTAAATGCCCCCCCCCTTTATCCTGATAACTCTTATGCGATATATTTGGCTGAAATATAGTGACTGCCTGGCCTAAAGTCATAATAAGCCTCATTTCTGAGTGGGAATTAAGTTCAGCTCTGCCCAGTCCAGCTCTAGAACACTAGGGATCTGAACCTCTTTCAGCCCAAGGGTTGAAATCCATTTTGGAGATACTCAGGGGCTGCTTTCCAGTTGTGGACACAGCTGAAGGCAAAAAGGGTGGGGCCAAAATTACCAGCATATTGTAGTTTAAAGCCTTTACTGCCAGTAACAGCCTTAGGAGAGGTATTTCAGCCCTTTATAATGGGGCGGGAAGGGGACTGCACAAAAGACAGGAAGCCACCAAGTGATTGGTGGTTTGGGGAAAGGAGGCGTGGCCATCTGAGGAATCCTGCGGACCAGATTCGGGGCCCAGGTGAACTGGATTTGGCCCTGGGCCTAAGGTTCTGGAGCCCTGCACTACACTATCCTGGGTCTTAGCTCTGCCATCTTTTGATTTAAGCAGTTGAGGCCATTTTATTAGGGGGTAAGAAACTGGGTTCTAATAACAGGTTCAGCATCTATGTCAAATCTCTATTTAAAATGCTTATTAATAGGGGAAGGTAACCAGAGGGTCAGTTTGCCAATCAGCACTCTTCTTAACTGCCCACTCAGCAAAATAGCATCCTGGCATTCTTAGAGCAGCAGCTGGCTATTTCAGAGCAAATACTGGTGTGCGGCCAGTAATATTCAAGATTCTCCGGGAATGAACTGCTGCAGTGAAAAATGCTAGGAGGTTAGGGAAAGGTGGCAAAAACTGTGGCCCTGGGTTTGGAGGCTAAGGGTGCTATTCAAGGTACTCTCCCACTTAGTGCATTGTTTAGTATTTTGCCACTTACTTAATAGATCCAAACACTGGCTGCTGCGTTTCTCCCTGAGGCTGAACAAGAAGCTCCCAACAAAGGAGAAGACAAGGAAAATATATGGGTTCTTTCTACAGGGGGCAGTAGATGTACTCATCATACATAATCACTGGCCTGTAAGGGGCACACCTTTAAGCCAGCTAACCAACATGGTGCCTGGCTCATCAAAATAGCTGGCATGGGGCCTCCCAGGGATGTTGCTAGGCAGCCCAGCTCATCAAAACAGCTGCTGCCAGTTCTTCACAGGAGTCAGTGCCAAGAGCAAAAGGGAGAGCCAGAACCAGGCAGACCAGCAGCAGTAGCCTCAGCAGTACGTATGACAAAAGAAGGAGCAACAACAGGGCTGGGATGAGGAAAGGCAACACTACGGAGAACTCGGAGTGAGGGCAATGTAGCTGACTCTGAGCCTGAATAAATCTCTTCATATGGCCTAGTTTATTATCATCCCTGCCCTTTCTCATTTGTAAAAGGTACAGGGGTGATGGGCTAGGTCAGGAGTTTGCAATGTGGCACCTATGGGCACCACTGCACCCTCAGACATCTTTCTTGGTTCCTACCAAGCTGCTCTACCCCTCCTACTTTTTTTTTTTTTAATAACAAAATGTCTTACTGGCAGCTGGGATCACTTCAAAGCAAAATGAAGGCCTCTAGTGGCTCCCATCTTCTTTCCCCACTAATGCCTCTGGGTCGCATGTAGGGCTCAGAGACATTCTTGGGAAATGAAGATGGCAGGTGGCTGTAAGCTGATGCTTTCATCTGTACTGTGCACCTATTTGGTGGTGTACCCAGGACAGTTTCTCATATTGCCAAATGTGCCCACGGGCCCAAAAAGGTTGCCAACCCTGGTCTAGGCCATATGACACCAAGGCCTGGTAAGGCAGCAGCTCATTTGCATCCTCTCCCATGAGCCTCTGCTAAAGATGCTGGAGACTGGAGCTTGGGCTTCTCATCATCTCACACTCTCTGCACCATTGGGCCACTTTGATATCAGGGAAGATACTAGAACAGATGATAAATATGTGATTTGTAAGCATCTTAATAAACATGCAGTGATTGACAGCTTCCCCCAACTTGGTGCCCTTCAGATGTTTTGGACGACAACTCCCAGCATTCCTGGTCATTGGCCATGCTGATTGGGTGAGAGTTGAAGTCCGAAACATCTGGAGAGCACAAGGTTGGGGAAGGCTGGATTAGTAGAAGTCAACATGGATTTGTCAAGAATATATCCTGCCAGGCTAATCTGATCTCTCTTTTAAAAAATAATAGTAATCAGGTGACTTGCATGGGTGACTTGAGTGGATTTTGCTATGGATGTAATTTATCTTCATATCAGTAAAGCATTTGACAAAGTTTCTCATGACATTTGGATTAGCAAACTGGACTTAAAGGTGGGCTAGATGATAATACTGTCAAGTGGATTCACAGCTGGTTGAAAAATGTACTCAAAGGGTAGCCATCAATGGTTTCTCATCAAACTGGAGGGAAGTTTTGAGTGGGGTTCTTCAGGGCTCTTTCCTGGGCCCAATATTCTTCAACATTTTAATCCATGCTTTAGATGAAGGGGTGGACAGAATCCTTATCAAATTTGCAGATGATGCAAAACTGGGAGGGATCAGAAATTGGATCAGAAGACAGGAATAAAATTAAACATAACCTTGCTAGAATGGAAAACTGGGCTTAACCTAACAAAATGAAATTCAACAGAGACAAGTGCAATGTTCTCTATTTAGGGGGTGGAAATCAAATGCAGGCTTGAATGTAGTGCATGTAAAGAGGATCTCTCTTCAGGTGACCGGCCAGATGGGCGATTAATAAATATAAGAAATAAATAAATAAATCTCAGGATTGTAGCTGAATATGAGTCAGCAAGTGTGCGGTGGCTGCAAAAAAGGCTAATGCAATTTTAGATAATTGTATTAATAGAACCTTAATAGAACCATAGTTTCCAAGTCACGGGAAGTAATAGTTCCATTTTATTCTGGTGTACTGTGTCCAGTTCTGGGCACTGCACTTTAAGAAGGATATAGACAAATTGGAACAGGTTCAGAGGAGGGCAACGAAGATGATCAGGGATATGGAAAACAAGTCATATCAGGAAAGGTTGAAGGAGCTGGTTATGTTCAGCCTCAAGAAGAGAACACTGAGAGGGGGCATGATAGCACAATTCAAATTCCTGGAGGGCTGTCACATAGAAAAGGGCAAAGCTTTGTTCTCTGCTGACCCAGAGGGCTTGACTAGATCTAATGGACTTAAATTACAGCAGGGTAGATTTCAGTTGGACATAAGAAGAAACGTCTTAAGAGTAAGTGCAGTTCAGTAATAGAAGAAATTACCTGGGGTGTGTAGATCTTCAAACAAGCCTTGAAGGTCTGCTGGAGGTCCTCAAGAAGAGGCTGCACAGCCATTGGGAATGCTGCATCTCTGGATTTCCAGCATCGAGTAGGAAGCTGGGCTAGATGGCGAACAAGGCCCCCTCCCCATAATTCTGTGATTCTCATTCTTGCAAAATATTTTGGGATTGGTAGGAAAAGTGTGTTGCATGTTCAAAGAAATTGGCTACTTTATTTGTTAGAATAACCCCTGGCCTGTGCTGTTTTCTTTTTCTTTTCCAATTATATTTCTCGAGTAACATTGATTAGAGAGTGGGAAGCTCTTTTAACTTTTAGAGACATTACCAAGGCTGGAGCCTATCATGACACAGTGAATCAGACTTGTGCAGAAAATGTGGCTGCTCCACTAAGCTTTAAAAACTCATAATAATCAATTTTGAGGCTGTGGGCGGATGGATGGGCTGAGGCAACGACCCTACAGGACCGGTGCAGGGCAGTTTGGCGCCCTAGGCGAAATTATATTTAGTGCCCCCCCTCTCGTGCCATGGGGGGGCTCCGGAGCAAAGCAGCCCTGCTCTGCAAACCACCCCCCCGCAGCCGCCGGACCCCCGCCACCTACCTTCCTCCCGCCCTGGCCACCTCCTCCTCCTCTGAGGAAGTGATGTGATGGGACCCCCGCGCTCTGTTTTTGGCCGGGGAAACCAGGGCAACAGGGCTGTTTAAGCCCTGTTGCCCTGGTTCCTCCAGCCAAAACAATGCGGGCGGGGCTCCAGAAGCAGCGCGGAGAAGGTAGGTGGCGGGGGGGTTGCGGCGGTGGCGGCGGGGCGGCCTGATGGTGGTGGTGGCAGTGGGGGGGGGCGCCCGGAGGCAGGGGGGAGGCCTGGCGGCGGTGGCACGGCGGCGGCGCAGTGGTGTGGCGGTGGCGGTGGGCGTGGCGGCGGTGGGCACGGCGGGGGGCAGCGGCAGCGAAGAGGAGCGCAGCGTTTCTGCGCTCTCTTCAGCCACGCGCCCTAGGCAACCTCCTAGTTTGCCTAGCGGTAGCACTGGCCCTGTGCATGTATTCAGTAAGGAAGCAGATTTTGGGGTGGGGAGGGCAACCTTCAGTACGGTCTAAAGTCCTGGTCTTGATAGGGGTGAGAGAACCAGAGATGCTCAGGCTCGCTGACATTCTTCAGATTCCACTTTGAAGTTCGGTTTGTCTCACTCCCATTTTTGTTTGTGACCTGTTTTGCTTTTCATTTGAATGGGGAAAGTGCACATTTCGAATTGGAAAACTGCGCCTTTCCATGTGCATTTTTCAAAAGTGCGTTCTTCCACCCCCATTGACTAAAGTGTGAAAGTGTGTGTGTTTTTTTTAATGTGCATTTTAAAGTGTGCATTTTTAAAAGAATACACATTTTCAAATATGATCACAAGTTCGGGGACGTCTGAGGTTTCCCCCCCAAAAATGTGCTGTGCTCCCATTCACGTTCATGATTTTGAATGGGGCAAGTTCTCATGATTTGTGAACTGAAACAAAATTCTCATATATCCCTAGTCTTGAATGCATTTAAAGAGAAACTGTGAGAAACACTGTATTTTGAAAGCATTTGTAGTAATTTGTTTTCTTCTTTATACTTCATAACAATGGCAATATTACCACAAGACAGGAACCCCTCCCCTCCTAACTTTTACAAAACAAAACAAAGCATAATCGCTAGACTGTGTCAAGCCAGGTGGCCATAAATAAAGGTACTGAGAAGAATTATTACATAGGAAGTAATTATCACTTCGGCCCTCTGAATATGGTGTACTGGCTCTGGAGGTTAGTAAGTTACAAGACTATGCCGAATTTTGATGTGTGTCATTTTTCGGTATGAAATGTGCCATTTTGGGAAGTGTGTGTGTAAAGTGTGACCTCAAAAAGAGAGTAGTCCCTCAATTAAATTGTATTTTGTTGCAAAAATGCCTGTCTTCCATTTTACACATTGTGGCTCTGGCTTGGAATGATATTTTAAATTTGGAAATTGTACATTTCTGGATTTTTATTTTTATTTTATTTTAACAAAACTACATTTTCCACAGTGCTCCAGGTTGTTTGGTATCTCATGATCTTGTGAATTTCAGTGCAGCACTTTTGATCCAGGGATTGCTCTACAACGATCATGGTAGTAGTGCAGGACCAGCCTCACCCACATGCCCCACATCCAGTTCACACACCTAAAGTGTGCCCTATGGATAATTCTTCATTGAAACCCCTCGTCTCAGCCCCAATCTATTCACCATGAAGTGGGTACATCATGTCAGGCTAAAAGAGGATGCAGATGACCTTGATGTAGCCACAATCCAGGACCCACCATGTGATTGGGCACCCCCACCAGGAAACCCAGAGGAACCCCACAACTAATGACAGAACTGGGAGCAAAGGCCACTATCAAGGCCCAGGCTCCCTCATCTTGTGTAGCTTCCACCATCGCCATTATGTCCTCTTGCCTCTACCTGTTCTGTCATGCCATCAGTTATTCCTCTAAACACACCACACAGTCAGTGCTGTGCCACGACATGACACATGACATCTCCCTGTTACCGACATAACCAGTGTACCAAATGTTGTATCACATACACATCAGGACAGCAAACCACAGACATGCCACTATATGACATCACACTGTTCTACGCTGATGTCATACAGATCCTGAAGGGGAGAACTCGCACAATCTACACAGCTGGCTTCCTTTGGCATGGCTTCTCCTGGAGGAAAGGGGGACATATCCCACACATTGTGGCTGCATGTAATATACATTCATTTATTAAAATTATTAAAAGTGTCATAAAGTACCGTATTTTTCGTGCCATAAGACGCACCGGACCATAAGATGCACTTACCGTATGGCACCCCCCATTTTTTTTAAATCAGCTGTTCCGCGGGGAATCAGCTGAGAGGCGGGGATTCCCCGCCCTGCCCAGGAGTCCTCCGCTCTTCCGGACCAGCAGAGGAAAGATTAAAAATAATAATAATAATAATATTTTTTTAAAAAATCAGCTGTTCCGTGGGGAATCAGCTGAGAGGCGGGGGCTTCCCACGCCCTGCCCAGGAGTCCTCCACTCTTCCGGACCAGCAGAGGAAAGTAAAAAAAATAAAAATAAATAAATAAATAAAAATAAATATATATATATATATTTAAAATCAGCTGTTCCACGGGGAATCAGCTGAGAGGCGGGGGCTTCCCCCGCCCAGCCCAGGAGTCCTCCGCTCTTCCGGACCAGCAGAGGAAAGTAAAATAAAATAAAAATTAATAAATAAAATAAAATAAATATATATATATATTTTTAAAATCAGCTGTTCCACGGGGAATCAGCTGAGAGGCGGGGGCTTCCCCCGCCCTGCCCAGGAGTCCTCTGCTCTTCCGGACCAGCAGAGGAAAGTAAAATATATATATATATATTAATTTTTATTTTTTTTAAAACTATATTTGCTCCATAGGACGCACAGACATTTCCACCTAGTTTTTTTTTGGGGGGAAGTGCATCTTATGGAGCGAAAAATACGGTAAATGTCTCTAGGTATTTTCAGCAATAATGCTACTACAACAAATAAAATCACAATAAAATCAACAAGGTAAAACTAATAAACAGTGCCAACACAGCATAAAATACAGTATCAGGTATTGAAAGTAAAACCACATTGCAAGGACTAAAATAATAAAACACAAAAATACTAAAATATTTTTAAAGACTTTAAAAGATTTTAAAAGCCTGGGAGAACAGGAAAGTGTTAGTCTGGCACCCAAAAGATAGCAGTGTGGGTGCCAGGTGAGCTTCCCTTGGCAGAGCATTACAGAGTGGGGGGGCATCACCAACCCCCCCCCCCTCTCTTAAGCAGCTTCTAATAGCAAGCAGCTTCTGTGTGGGTATGTGGTCAGGTGAGATGCTAGAGCAGTGATCTTGCATTCTGTTCAGTGCAGGATGAACACCATGAGATCTCTTTGAGTCATAAACACCCAGTTTCCTTAGGGTTGCATTTGAGCTCCAGATTCATCTTCAGATGTCTCATTGTATGTTCAGGAGCTTAGGTCCGGTTCACATATCCATCTTCATCATTTCAAAACTGCAACATCAAATGACGATTTGCATGTGTGCATAATGGCTTCTAATGCTGCTATTTTAACTCTCTTATTGCCTCAAATGCAATGGTTTTCAATGGTGTCAGTTCACCCATTCAGCTGTCAGTCATTGCGTATGGTGCATATAAATCAAGCGATGCACTTTTATTCAATTATTTATATGCCACCTTGAAGAATCAAAATTCTTCCAAGGTGGCTCAGAAGAAAATGAAACTGCAATACAAATTACAGAAAAAAGCACAACATATAACATTAAAACACAGCAGTAAAATGTATAAAATCAACATAAAATTACTCCATAAAGGGTTTGTGGAACAAATAGCACCTTAATCTCACACCTAAAGACTGGAAGAGACAAGGGGCTTGATGGCGCTTCTGGGAAAGGGAATTCCACAACTGTAGAGTCAACACTGAGAAGGCCCTGTCCCCACCAACCTAATCTTCATTAGTGACTGGATCAGAGAGAGAGGACTTCCGAAGACAATCTCAGGGCTCGGGTGGATTCACATGCACCTGTGAAACCTCCTTGGCTGATGTGTTGCAAGCTCAAATTTTAAAGGCTAGAGGTTTTTTTAAAAAAATTATTATTAAAGATCAGCTCCAGGTCACTGCATTCATCAAGAACACACACACACACACACAAATCATATGGTTAGAAGAACCTATGGTATACAATCCTTGTTAACACACATATGCCTTCCTCCTAAGAAGCGCTCCATTCACTTTGGCAAATTGCTTGAGTAAAGGCTGCAAAGACGCATCACATATTTATGTATGTATATTCTAATTATACACGCTGAGTTATCTACCTACTTAATTACAGCTGTAGTTTAGAGATTAAAGTTTATACGCTTTGTGATGCGTGCACACACATGCATAGTTATGCATTCATGCTTGAAGGGAGCATCATTAAATATTCATCATTACGGCTCAGATTAGTTGTCAGATCCTATAGAATACAAGGGGCACCTGCTATCTTGCACTGTTTTAAATTCAGCAATGAGTGAACAACAGGAGCATTTTACATCTCACAGTTAACAGAGATTTTTTTTCTCTCTTTCTTTCAAAAAATGATCTTTTGGATCGCATGTTGGGAAGGGCTGAGGAGGCGGGAAGGAGATGTGTGTAGAATCTAATATATTACAATCTTTGTTTACAGTCTATTTAAAGGGTTTATTGATTTATCAATAAGTGCCCCTTCTGTTTAGTGCAAGTCTGCAGCCCTGCTCAATTCATAGTGGCTACAGCATGTCAGCCTGGAAGCAGTAAGGTCTAAAAGGTGTTTTCTGAGGAGAGCTGGGTAATGTAAGGTCATACCTTTCTGACCTATAACATCTACTCAACTTAGTTGGTGGGGGAGGGAGGAATGCTGATGAAGAGTTCAAAATTTAGAAATCACATATCTATTATTTGTAACAGTTTATGTTTAGTATATCAAAAGTGGAATAAGAGCCCCACAGCTTAAAACCTGCACAATAGATTTCTTCAAGTACACCTGTAAGTTCAAGAAGGTGAAGATACTTGTGCTGTAAACATTTTTGTTTGTATTTCATATATAAGGTTAATCTGATGAAACCAAAGCATCCTCCCTATCTATCATCCATCCCCGTCCCTTTGCCTTTATCTCTCTATATCTGCTATAGCTTAAATTGGTTACTTTGCTATAGGAGGAAAAGATGGTTATTACATTCCACTCTACATCTCCCTCCCCACTGCAGCTGGACTGGCAATAGCCATGGATTTTCTCTCTCTCCCCACCCACCCCCTTCACAGAGGGGAAGAAATATATAGGTCCATGAATCAATCTAGATAATGGGAAAGGCTGAATGCAATAAATAATACAGTAACAACCCTAAACTAATGAGCTGTTGCTAAGGTACATTTCACAGGCTCATCCTCTATATAAAAAGTCACTAATAATCCCTTGGTGTAATCAGATGATAAAGCTTTGCCATAAGGCAACACCTGTGCAATTAAAACTGCAGATTCTTTTGCACGTTTCATTAATTTCAGGATTTTGTAAAGGCACAATGACTGCACTAATAATCTAGTCTACTTGACTCCATGTCTACTGGAAACAGGGTGTCTAATTAGGTAAAGGTAATTAATTAGAGATAAATGGAGCTAATCAGACTCAGTTAACACTAATTCTCTGAATTAAGACATTTTGGGACACCTACTATTCCACTGCCTTTGATATTTTCCCAACAAACAAAGAGTTGCAGGGGAGCAAGAAAGCATTTCATTGATGCCACTGCAATGGGCAGCAACAATTCTGTAAATGTCTTTGGAAGCCTCACTAGAGTCAATGGGGAGATACAGAAGTAGTCCTTCCTCCTGAGGTTAGCAACTATTGGAGGGGCACTGGGGATTTGGGACTTGTGCTAACCTCCCCCCCACCCCGCCCCCAGTCAATAGGAATCTTTCCACTAACAATATGAGATGGAGGGGTCAGGATCGTCAACTCCTGTAATTAAAAATAAAATAAAATTCAGGGTTCTTCTTCAGAACATGAGCATGATCTGAAACGGATCATTTTCAAATGGGAAAAGGTTTGTTTCCGTGCATCCTTTTTCCTTTTAGTTTATGCTCTTTGGGGCTCAAACATCTTTAGGCTCTAGTAGTCACAGCTGTGGTTGTTACTCTCCAGAGTCCAAACTTGTTCTTTGAGAAAAACACCCAGATCAGTCTTACGCAGGTATTTAAGCCAATGGGGTGGAGGCAGAGAAAAGCATGCAGAAGGGACTTTTCCGCCTCTTTTCCCCAACAGCCCCCCAAAACACTTCACCCAAGAGTCAGGGGACCCTGTTGAAAGAGGTAGGCTGTGGTTCATGGGGGAGTAAGGGGCAAGCCCCCAACATTCAAGCAAAGGCTACCATGACACAGCCCACCCCATTCAGCAGGGTCCCCCTGTTGTTTCAGGGGGTTGCCAGGGGGAGAAACGGGCAGGAAAGTAATCTTCCACCCGCCTCCTTCCATGCACTTTCCCAGGAATTTGAAAGTATAATCAGATATAATTTTGAGAGTAACTTCTTTTCTGTATTAGTAATTCCGCCCCCTCCCCAAAGGTCTGTTTTGGAATGATTTATAGTTCTGGGATTGACTTAATAAAAATGAACTGATTTGTAGATCTTGGAGGAAAAGGTGTTTTTTCTTCATGATGCTGTATACAGGAGAGTTTTCCAACATGCTTCTGTATGTGTGCAAACCATGTTTCTTCCACAACTTAAAAGTTTCCTAAATAAATCTTCATCCTCTACTCAATCTAGATACTTACTCCATCCTAGCTACAATTTGCACTACATGGAGTTGCTGATGACACAGCTGAATGAAGGGATCAGCTGATCCTTCATGTTCCTGGTCGCTTGGCAGTAGACTTGCTATTAGGATGAAAGCAGGTATAGTATTTTGTGACTAGTACTGTGAACTGACTTTGCAACTGGTGGTAAAAGCATACATACCAAGAACCTAAATATTGGCTCAGCAAATGTCAGCTGTTAGTCTTGCCATCATGATCAGGTGCGTTGTCTGCCTTCTAAAAAATGTATTTTAGTGAAATTTTGTACCTTGCATTAAAAAAAACAAACTGCTCTAGGAATGGGTTGGGAGTTGGATTGGTGATGTTATGGGAGCTAGGCATTAGGTGCTTATTGCAACTATAAAGCAATCAATCTTAGAGGCAGAATTGGCTTCCCCAACTCAATTCAAACTGAAATATCACCAAAACCTGAGGAACTGGTTTGACTGAAGATTGCATTGTGATGGAAGAAAGGTACTTTGGATTTACTTATCCTTGCCATCTCATCTCTTGATTTGATTCCTTGGCTCTAACGTATTTCTTGTCTGAAGTTTCTAGATAATGAACCCCCATATCAATCCTGCTTCATCCCATTAGGTTTTCAGTTCTAAACTCCACATATTCCTATTCAACTGTTGAGACCACATGGACTTCAGTCTGGTCTTGATACTGCAAAGAACGGTTGTTCTAACATTTTTACAATAAGGACTGCTATAGCATTAATCAAGTTACTAATATGTTTCCAAAGGCTTAAAATGCTTCCTAGCTTGGACAATGTTGAGCCACCTACAATCCTTCATGATCAGCCAGAGGGTTGTGATTTGGAAATCACAGATACTGGCAGTTTGAAAGAACTGCCTATTAAATGATCACAAAGCTGTAGCAGCAGCAGCAGCAGCAACCACAAATCTCAGAAGTAAACGAACCTTTTGGGATAATACAAATAAAAGCCATCGATCGGGTTCTGAATTCCAAAAGTACTGGGGGGGGGGGGAATCTTTGTTCTTTTGAACCTAAACCTTGTTCCTTGCCACTAGCTGGAAAGTTAGCTTTTCCTAATCTTGATTCTTAAAAGTGTTTGAAGAGACTCTTCAAATAAATACTGTAAATAAATATGAAGGAGTGCTCTGGGAATGGGACATGGTTGAGAGAGTTTTTGCCAAGAGCAAGTTTTTAACAGCTGAGTTGCACTCCCCTAAAAGGGGATTTTATAATGGAAAAACCTGAACCTTTTAACTCTGGTAGGCCTGTCAGATAGTGTTATAACTGGACATAGAAATCTTAATTGTGTTAGAACTATCAACAGGAACAGGGGAACTCGCTTATGTTTGGGCTGTGATTGGCAGTTGGAAAGGATAAGTATGCCCTGTTGTAGGGATGGGCACAAGGTAGGCTACCCACCCAGCAGCACTGGGATTCTTGCAGAAAATGTTGGACTAGGTTAGGTAGGGATGTGTGAGGACTCCATTTGGGGGATGGAAATCCATTGGATTTCCTCGGTTCAGCCCACACACTGGCACCAACTTTCTGCAGTGTGAGTCGAGCCAGGTCACGGACTTCCTCCTGTAAGACGGACCGCGATTTGCGTATCTTTTTTCAAGCTGCCAATGGAACTTGTGTAAAACAGTGCCCGGAAAGCACATGGTTTCAATGTGACTTGAGCAAATCATGCTGAGCCACGTGCTTTTCGGGTGTTGTTTTGTTTTGCGCAAGATGGCACCCGAAAAGCATGTGGCTCTAGCACTTTAAAGTCACATTAAAACCTTGTGCTTTCTGGGCATCATTTTGTGCAAATTCCATTGACAGTTTGAAAAAAATATGCAAATCAAGGTCTGTCTTACAGGTGGAATTCTGCAAGAAAACCTTGGCTCAGCCTGCTTCCGATCATCAGATTGGAAGCGGGCAGGAAATCCTGTGAGCTCACACCAGCCAGATTTCCCTGTTTCGGTACATCCCTAGTCAGGGGTGGGGAACATTAGGCCTAGAGGCCAAATCCAGCTCTCCTGGGGTCCCAAAGGTCATGCCTCGTTTCCCTGGGCCCACCCCTTTCCCCAACCACTGATTGTGTGCTGGTTTCCCCCTATTCTAAAAGGTAGAAATGCCTCTCCTAAGGCTCAGTTGCTGGCAGGAAGACAGTTGAACTACAATATGCTTTGTATTTTTGGCCCTACCCCCTTTGCCTTCAGAACCACCTACCACTGGAAGGCGGCCCCCGAGAGCTTCTCCAAAACTGAGTTCGGCTCTCAGGCTGAAAGAGGTTCCTCACCCCTGGACTACGTGGACCTTGGTTTGATCTAACAAGATATCCCTTATGCTCTTAAGCAAGAGTGCATACCAAGGGTTACTTAGCACAAATTGGTTGTTCTCTATCTTTCAAGAGATCCTGGATAAGTATACTTGCTTTGTAAATTTAAAAGGTGGCCTATGGGGATTCTAGTTGGGTTTTTTTTTTAAATTTGGGACCTTGAAAAACCACTTGCATCCCAAACCTCAAAATATCTGTGCCTGTTGAAATGAATGAGGGTTATGCTTGCTTATGATGATAATAGCAGAATCTTAATATTTAATGTTCAGTGATGTAACACATCAAAGGAGACTCTGAAAAGTGGGGAATGCTACATGTTTTTTGACTCAGATTCAGTACCATAAATAAGCTTAGGCACTGCCAGTGTAACACTGTGTTACAATTCTGAATAGGCATGTCTGGGACAAACACCTACAAAGTGCTACAAAGAAATGCATGTAATGAAGCCTTGATGGCCATTTTATTTGATGAAAAGCAGCTTTTGGAGAGGGCATTTTGAGTGGAGACATGCTAGGGGGAGGAGTGCTTAGCCCTTTCCCTGAAGCATTTCCCATTTCAAGTTGTTCCACAACTACTGATGCCCCAGCAGGATTTCATTCACCTGTTCAGCAAGAGTAAAGGTATGACTAAAATACTGCAGGGAGAAGAGTGGGTTGGGGTAATTTGTTGTGTTGCACATTTACATGTAATGTATAGTTTGTAAGGCTGGCACCTAGTTCTAAAGGAAGGAGCAGGCTTTTTATTACTATCCTTCCCCTTATACTGTAGCTCTGCCTGCTTTTAACATCTCTGCATAGGTAAGGATGCCAGTGTCGCAGGTAGACACTGTTTACAGAGGCCTGATTTACATGTTTACAGAGGCCTGATTTACAACGAGAAGTTGGAATATGTTATTTCATAAGGGTCACCATATCATGAAAAACCGTAAAACTGTAGTGTGGAACCAGTACCTGCGATTGCTTGATATTACTGGGGTGTTTTATGGAATTTTATGGGGATCAAGACATCATGGTTTTCCATTTGTGATCCTCCCATGTTTTCCCACTGTTTCTTCTGACTTCTTTCTTTCCATGCAAAATTCGTTAAGGAGGAAAAGATAGAATAGCTGCACAGTCTCTTGATGGATAGTGCTAGGAGCCCTCCGTCTGGAAGCACCCCAAGTCCACTGGTCGGAGCTATTTGGTTGGTGAGTACCAAGGACAGGGCATTCTCTGAGGTGGTCCCCCATGTGTGGAATACCGTCCCCAGAGAGATACATTTGGTCCCCTCTTTGCTGGCTTTTAGAAGAACTATTGAATGGGTTTATGGCCCTGTCTTTTTAATAATGGTTTTTATCTTCTGCTGTTATTTTATTTAATTGAATGTTGTTGTTTGATATTTTATTGTATTTTAAAGCTTGTTTTCTTACGATATTTTCATTTTACTGATTATTTTGTAAGCCCCCTTGGGAGGGTGAACTCCATAAAAGGTGGGATAAAAACTTATTAAATAAAATAATTAATCAATTATAGTTTCATATTCTCTCTTTCTTGAGGAGTGAGAGGTTCATGGTAACCTTTGCAGGAATAGTTGCTTTTGGGGGAGAGATCGCACCAGAGACTTATGAGGTCTTTTAAAAAAAATATCTCTTTATTTTCAAATGTACAGCTATTTATTTACAAATGCATGACACTGTGTCAACTCTTGAGGTGTTCTGCCTCCTTTATGGCTGAACCAATTTCAGAGCTATCATGGACCAGGACCCTGCTCCCTTGTCCTCAGAAGGTACCCACCCTTTGTCCTCTGAAGAAGAGGCTCCAGAGTTAATGGTTCAGGGAGAGGACTTGGCTATGGAAAAGCATCATGAGCACCCAATTCTCCAGAAAAACCCCAAGAGTCATCTCCCCTGTATCCAGAGGAAGTGACATTACCATCCTCAGACTCTGAGGATTCAGGCCATGAGGAAACTAGCATGCCTCAGCCACTCCCATGTCATCAAAGCTGAGATTGCTAAAACAGGCCAGGTCCCTTTAAGAGACAAACTCTTATTTAAACCTCAGTGTTGCTCTGCTCCTTGTTGGAGCAACATACAGACAACCCTGTCTGGCTTGTAGCCTGAGCATCACTCGGAGCTTTCTGTGTTGCTGATCTCTTTCCATCTTGCTTCTCTGAGAAATCTGACCCAACAGGACCCCTGATCAAGATCTGATCCATAGCAGAACCTTGCAACCCAGGCTATAGTGCAGGGCATTGACGGAACCCATGGGCTAATATGGTACAAGAGCACAGCAGCAATTGAAGAATTTTGAAAATGAAGTTGCACCCATTGGTGATGTTCTAGATTATGTTCCAGTATCAGAGTCAGTATGCATATGTACTCCAGTTGCTGGGGAACATGGACAGGAAGGTGCTGTTGCACTCATGTCCTGCTTGTGGGATCCCATGGACAACTGGTTGGCCACTGTGTGAACAGAATGCTGGACTAGATGGACCCTTGGTCTGATCTAGCATGGCTGCTTTTATGTTCTTAAGTTGGGAGAAATGGGAACTTGTGTGGGGAAGTGCTGGCTTCTTGAGCCCCTGCCTTGGATTTGTAGAACTGAATGCATTGTTGAGCTAGAATTGCAGAGGGTCTCTTACCCAAAGGATGCTTTGTGATCATTAAGATCAAGTGCGACGTAGTAGTAAGAGTGTTGGACTTGGGCAGGGGAATCTTGGGTTCAAATTCCCGCTTGGCAATTGAACTCAAGCAGATGACCTCGAGCCAGTCACTACCTCTTGGCCTAACCTGTACCTTGCAGGATTGTTGTGAAGATCAAATGTGAAGATCATTTGTTCTCCCCTGAACCTCTTGGAGGAAGGGTGGAATATAAATGTGATAATCATAATTAAATAGGGAGGGAAAATCATTTACCATATTGTTTCTTGGAGGGCTTTTAACTTTCTGTCAAATAGCCTTTATCAGTCATATATCTGAACTCAAGAAAAGAGGCAGAGCATTAACCTGTTAATAATAATTTACCTTTTCTTCTCCATTTCCACCATTCTTCTTGGCTTTTGACTGCTATTTACTCAAGTGATATCAAAGTAAGCTTCCCCGCAGCCAGGAGCTATAATGCGGCCTATAATCCTCCATCTTGTCAGCTGCTCATTGGATTCTGTGCCAGGAATTGAACTGTTGTTCTTAAAAGCAGTGGTTGGTTCTCCATCCCCTCTCGCACTGTCTTAGGACCCAGCAGGCCATCTTCACATCTTAATTTCTCTTTATCTAAACACAGAAGAGCAGAAACTGCTTGAGGAGGGTGTGAAGATAAGGCTAGGTTATTGCATTTTTGGCTCATATAATATATGCCAAATGAACTAAAATACCTTTATGTATTTACAGTATTTGTATACCACTCCATATCTAGGCAGATTCCGGAGTGATGAACAATAAAAAGATAAAAGAGATAAAAGATTAAAAACAATGCATTAAAAACAGGATAACATTAAAACCGTGGCTGGTCAGCAAGGAAGTCCACAGTCCCTTGTGGACTGTGGGAATGCTGTGGACATTATATACCTGGACTTCAGCAAAGCTTTCGACAAAGTGCCTCATGATATCCTGATTAGTAAGCTAGCTAAGAGTGGGCTAGATGGAACAACTATCAGGTGGATCCACAATTGGCTAAAGAATCGGACTCAAAGTGCTTATCAATGGTTCCTTCTCAAACTGGGGAGAGGTAACGAGCGGGGGGTACCACGGGCTCGGTCCTGGGCCCGGTGCTCTTCAACATTTTTATAAGACTTGGATCAGGAGGTACAGGGAATGCTTATCAAATTTGCAGATGACACAAAGTTGGGTGGAACAGCTAATACTCTGGAAGACAGAAACAAAATTCAAAGTGACCTCGATAGGCTGGAGCGCTGGGCCGAAAACAACAGAATGAAATTTAATAGGGATAAATGCCAAGTGCTGCACCTAGGGAGAGGAAACCAAATGCAGAGTTACAGAATGGGGGACACTTGGCTCAACAATACTACAAGTGAGAAGGATCTTGGAATTGTGGTAGATCACAAACTGAATATGAGCCAGCAATGCGACGTGGCTGCAAAGAAGGCAAATGCAATTTTGGGCTGTATTAATAGAAGTATAGCTTCCAAATCGCGGGAAGTGATAATTCCCCTTTACTCGGCACTGGTTAGGCCTCATCTTGAGTACTGCGTCCAGTTCTGGGCACCTCACTTTAAGAAGGACATAGACAAACTGGAGAGGGTTCAGAGGAGGGCAACAAGGATGATAAAGGGACTGGAAACAAGGCCCTATGAGGAGAGACTGAAAGAACTGGGCATGTTTAGCCTTCAGAAGAGGAGACTGAGGGGAGATATGATCGCACTCTTCCAGTATTTGAAGGGATGTCACACAGAGGAGGGCAAAGATCTCTTCTCGGTCATCCCAGTTTGCAGGACACGGAATAATGGGCTCAAGTTACAGGAACCTAGATTCCACCTAAACATCAGGAAAAATTTCCTGACTGTCAGAGCAATAAGACAATGGAATCAACTACCTAGGGAGGTGGTGGGCTCTCCCACTCTGGAGGCATTCAAGGTGCAGCTGGACAGACATCTGTCAGAGATGCTTTGACCTAGATTCCTGCATTGAGCAGGGGGTTGGACTCGATGGCCTTGTGGGCCCCTTCCAACTCTACTTTTCTATGATTCTATGATAAGGCTTTCCGGAACAAAGACGTCTTCAGCAGGTGCCGAAAACAACAGTGCCGGAGCCTGCCTGACCTCCAGAGGCATGGAGTTCCATAGAAATGGAGCCGCCACACTGAAGGCTCTTTTAGAAGATGTTAGGCCGATATTTTTATCTAATGAGAAAAGCATTCCAGATCCATTTAAAACATACAAACATTAATGAAGCAGGGATATGGCTTTAAATGATATGTTGACTTGTAACATCAAATGCAAAAGGGGGCAATTAAAGAAAAAATATTTTTAAGGATATTTGGGGTTTATTTTTGGACTTTGTGTTAAACAAGGGGAAATGGAGTATGCCGTGTCAAGATATGTTGTATTTTTGGAATAATGAATAATGATAGATTATAGAGCTATAATGTATTATTTGGTCCCGAGGTGACGGGAGCACTATATAAATTGTATGTGTGTTATTTAGTTAATTTTTGTATTGTTGAAAAATAAAAAAAAAATTTTAAAAAAATTAATGAAGCGAGGAAATGGATTTAATCACAGTAATGAAGTACCCAAGGGTCTTTGAAGAAGAAAGTGTTTTTTGTTTTGTTTTTAGCACTGAAGTAGACCATCCAGTGCTAATGATGTATATACAGTCCCCACAGGAAAGAAGGGGGCTGTAGCTGTGCTGAACCTGTGGTGGGGGAGGGGTCGCTAGGGGGCCACTTATGAATCGCCAAAGAAGAGGAAACACATCACTAAAAAAAAAAGGACAAAAGAGGGTAGTGTTTGCATAAAAATTGCACAGGCTATTTATTTATTTATTTATTTATTTATTTATTTTATAATTTTCATTTTAAAATTTTTCAACAATACAAAGAAAATAACACACATAAAACTTATATAGTTCTCCCATCACCACGGGACCAAATAATACAATATCTCTATAATCTATAATTATTCATTATTCAAAAAATACAACATATCTAGACACGGCATACTCCCTTTCCCCTTATTTAACACATATTCCAAAAATAAACCCCAAATATCCTTAAAAATATTTTTCTTTAATTGTCCCCTTTTGCATTTGATATTGCAAGTCAACATATCATTTAATGCCATATCCCATACTTCTTTATACCAATCGGTAATAGTGAAAACTTGCTGAATTTTCCATTTCCTTGCAATCATTAATCTACCTGCCGTTAACAAATTTATAATTAATTCTTTAACATTTTGAGTACCGGCCACCTTTTCAGTTATTGATAGCAAAGCTAATTTAGGACAAACCTCTAGGTCAACTCCAACAATTTCTGATATTTCTTCAAAAATCATTTTCCAAAAATCCATTACATTTTTACAACTCCACCACATATGAGCATATGTACCCAGCTCCTGACAACCTCGCCAGCACATTGGAGAACATTTGTTATCTATTCTATTTAATCTCACCAGAGTCAGATACCATCTCCAAATTAACTTGTAAAAATTCTCTTTAATTCTTATTGACATATTTTTCAATATTCGCCTATCCCAAATCTTGTTCCACTCATCCTTTGATATTTCCTCTTCAAACTCTATATCCCAAACTATTTTAAGATTTTCCGCTTGCTCTTCTGATTTCTGCAACATTTTATATAACATCTTTGTAAGACCCCTAGCTGATGCGTTTCCTTCTATAAGTTCTCTAGACATAACCGACTGCTCAAATGCATAGGCTATTTATATGTGTATATGCAAATTTAGAAATAAGTATTATAATTTAAATAGAAATACAGTACATCTCATTATAGTACAGAAGACTGTGACAAGGTGACCTGTGTGCCTGCCTATTCCACACCTGAGGTGCCTCCACTGAAAAGGCCCTCTCCTTAGTAGCTGCCCACCTCACTCATTGGGCAGCGTATTATAAGGAGAAGGGCCTCCCAGTCCCATGGGAGTTACAGTTGTGGGAGTGTCGCACTCACCTATTATCTAGTGCCTGCCTGTGATGTCAGACATGCGGAGCAGGTTGTAGCATATCCCTTCCCAGAAAGGCTTGCCTGTCGCCTACACTGTGGTCTTTTTGGCGCCAGGTGAAGAACTTCTTATTTTCCCAGTCTTTCGTTTTTTAAAAATTCTGTTGCCGAGTTTTTAACTTTTTAATTTTTTAAAACTTGCTTTAAATTTATTCTGCTTTAAATTTATAGTTTTTATATTATATTCTATCATGTTATTGTATTTTTGGGGTTTAAGTTTTATTTTGTGAACCGCCCAAAGAGCTCTGGCTAAGAAATGTAATAAAATACAAAATAAACTGCAAAGTGTAACGGAAGCCCCTGCTGGGTGGAGGAAATGGCATGATGATGCATCCTCCCAGCAATAGAAGTTTGAATCCCACGGGCTGTGTATGGACTTCCCATCATTCAGTGCGATTTTTCAGGCTCACCATCCCACTACCTGCTCGTTACATCTGCAGTAAAGCCACTCCGGAAGGTCCAGAGCAGCATCCAAGACAACTCAAGAGGCTGCAGCCCAAAAAAGCTCAAATGGCCAAAGCCTTCATGTGCATGTGGAAGTGCTTCAGGCACAGCTACAGAGCCCCTTAGATCCTGGCAATGGTTAATGGCAAAATGTGTTTACCTCTAACAGACCTTTATCTATTATACCGGTGTCCGGATCACGTGTAACAACCGAGTCACAACAACATATTCCCCCTGCAGTAAAACAAAGATTTTTAAAGATGGCCTTGTTTTCTGGGACATCTATAAAGCTACACAGTGTACTGTTTGAGAAGTGTTGTTTTTTTTTTTTAAAAAAAATCATTACAGTTGTCAAATGCTTAATATTTTAAAGAGGAAGTTCTTAAATTTAATAGTTTCTTTTATTATTAGTCTCTTGATGCAATTAACTAGGGATTTCCTTTAAACTGCCTTCTCCTTGCTATCGAAATGAGGTTTTTTTTTTAAGTGTTTGAGAATGAAGAGGGGGATGGGGGAAGGTCTGTCAAGCCACGGGCCTTCTCCCTTGGTGCACATTATTAGAGTATTTTTAGAGACAAGCAAGCAATTTTGCTGTCATTGGTCTTGTTCAAATAGACTGTTTATTTATGCAGTACTCTTGGGGAAGGGTGTCGAAGGAAGGATCACCACTGAGCAGCTGACACAGAGGCCTGCACACTAATCCAAAAATATTCTCAAACAATGCACTGTCAGAGAGAGTTCACTTTAAGAAATATTGCTGATGGCGCGGTTTGGGCCTCTCTCCCTCACTACGAGGCCAATTTATATTGCTCTGGCAGGGCAGATGGGATGGAACGTGGGAAAGATCAGGCTTGTATCCTCTTTGGACAATGGAGCCCTCTGAGCAGGCATGAAGAAGTGCAAAGATGGCCCAACTACAAAGGAAAACTGGGTTTTCAGTGAACTCACCGTGGCCAACTTCTTAACCCCATACGGGAGGGCAACACGGTTTCATTTATTTTTCACATTTGCATCCTGCTACCGTTAGACAGAGTGTGGCAGTCACCTCTGGCAGCAGATATGGGGGAGGGGGCAGGTTCAGCAGTGAGGTGTCGGAGGACCTCACACAGCCTGTCCTGTGCCCCCTGAGCTTTTCTGCTGCCTTCAGGTGCAACGGAGGATGCTGTCCCATTGCCAGCGTTGAAATAAGATTCAGCTGCCAGTCCAGTCAGCTTCTGGACCTCAAAGGGAGGCATCATGTCCTTGATCTCAGGCAGCAAAATACCTTAGGCCAGCCCTGCCTCTAAGGAGCTAAGAGCGGCATACATGACATTGTGTAGATAAAAAATGGGATAACAACTCTGTAAGTGAGGTAGGTTAGGCTGAGAGATGGTGATTGGCCCAAGGTCACCTGATGTACTTTGTGGCTGAGAGGAGATTTGAACCCAGCTCTCCCAATTACAGGTCCAGTGCTCTATCCAATCCACCCCACTGGGCCTAATGCTCTTACCTGGGCCTGTGCTGTTCAAGGAGGGCTGGTTTAATCGTTTCCCCAACATTTTGTATATATTCACCCAATGGTTTGTCTGACTGCTGCTTTCAAAATGCTGCCTTCAATTATATTCTTTTAGCACTTGTAGACAGTGCCGGCTCCAGGTTTTGGGGGGGCCCTTGGGCAAGGCCCCCCTCCACGGGCCTCCTCCCTCAGTGATTCTACCTTCTTGCCACCATTGTCACCAGCTGCTATTGCTCCTCATCCTTTTTTTTGCTACCACTTGCTTGCTTGACAGGCGGAGAGCAAGTAGGCAGGGGCAGCGCCTGCTCTTCCTTCTCATCACCACTGCTGTCACAGCCAGAGCAAGAGACAGGTGAACAAGCAGGTTGCAATGATGAAGAGGAGGAGCGAGTACAGGGGCCTCTCATCAGTGGGCCCCTGCTGGGGTGCAGGCCCTTGGCAGGTGCCCAACCATGCCTACCCTTGATCCTGGCCCTGCTTGTAGATACCCTTGACACTGTGGTTTACTCTTTTTTAACCATTGAAAGGTACTCATTTCCCTGTGTTTGGTTTTAGTAGAGGACAGAAATGGCCAAGAATCACATGTAAGCTGACTGAGTCCTGTACAAAACCATTAGGGAAGGACTGTAGCTCAGTGGTAGAGCACCTGCTTTGCATGTAGAAGGTCCCAGGTTCAATCCCCGCATCTCCAGGCAGGGCTAGGAAAGAATCCTGCCTGAAAACCTGGAGAGCCATTGCTAGTCAGGGTCGACAGTACCGGGCTAGATGGCAGGGCTGGCGCTACCGCTAGGCAAACTAGGTGGTTGCCTAGGGCGTGTGGCTGAAGAGGGCGCAGAAACGCCCCCCTGCCGCCTCTGCCCCCCCCCGCCGCCGCCAGATAATGTTGCTCCAGGGGAGCCAGTTCTCTCCCACGGGCCAGCATTTGGGTATCAGTGAATAAGGCAATCAGTGGCTACTAGTCCTGATGGCTATATGCTATCTCCAGTATCAGAGGCAGTATGCCTATGTACACCAGTTGCTGGGGAACACGAGCCGGAGGGTGCTATTACCTTCATATCCTACTGCTTGTGGGTTTCCCACAGGCAGCTGGTTGGTCACTGTGTGAAACGAATGCTGGACTAGATGGACCCCACATCTGATCCAGCATGGCTCTTCCTATGTTCTTATCCCTGATCTAAGGGATACATTTCTCTGCAAAGCAAAACCTTATTCTTTAAGGTGCCAGTGTATGTGGGTTTCAATAAACCTGCATTGATGGAATGCCATGTTTACTGTTTATCTGATTGAGGTGTCAGATGATCTTCCCAGAGCTTTGAGAATGCCTTTCACTAGGAGGAATATACATTGTACAGCAAATTAAAGGAAACAACAAAATGAGGTAGATTAATGGAGAGTCACTCAACTTTGCCACTATTTCATGATTTAAATCTTCTGAATTCCAAGTACAAATGCCCATTATAATGCTTGAAATAATACCCCCACCCCTTCCCCTAATTTCTTCGACATTATAATTCAATAAGCTTGATAGAATTATTGAGTTTAAAGGAATATACTTAAGGTATGCATCACTGGTGTGAATACGAGAGAGTTGACTCCTTGTCTTTTCATTAAGGATGAATTCAGCCCAAGGGTGTACTGTGGACCTGGCAAATAGCATTATAATAGTGAGAGAATATGGCCCACTGGATAGCTTGAGCTGTTGATTAAATTTAAAGGGTGCATTGTCCACATAAAGCAAATAATGCTTGTATTTTTTTTTAAATTTTTTTTACATTTACTGTGAACATTCCTCACTGGTGCTGAAGATACTCAGTTGCTAATTATTGTGTTTTTTAAAATTTGTAATATACGGTAAATTTTGTATAACACTACTGCGACCTTATAGAGAACAAGAAAAAGATGACAAGGGGCCTATAATTATAAGATGGTGAAGAAATGCTGTAATTATTTACTATTTTTAGGACCAGTGTGCATAGCCTCTTAATTTGCATAAGCTTTAGACATTCACACGTTTTCTGCCTTTGCTTGCGGATGATAAATTTTTCTTCAAATGAACGAAGGAGACGGTTTCCATAAGAAGTTAGCCAACTGGGAGCCTGATTATAATGAACAACAAAATTGTTGGTGGCAGGATTTTTTTAAAAAAATGGGGAGAGTTTATTTGGATAAAATTGGTTTTAAACCAAGATTCAAAACATCCCCTCCATTGGGTCTTGAAAACTTGCGATTTGCTTTTAGAGAATTGACTAAATTATCTTGTGGCTAAAGCATTAGCTTAAGAAGAAGGAAAAAAAGTGGGGGTGGGGGTGGAGCTGGAAGGGAGGGTGTGTGTGAAGGCCTGCAACTCCCCAGTAATCTATTTATCACGTGTAGAGGGTGATTATGACAGTATGTTCTTATTAAGGATGAATATTTTGTGCTCATTAAGTTTACCCCCTTGAGTACTTGAGGATGTAAAGTGTGTTTTTCAGCAAGTACCACAGTGTAAGCTACTTTTATTGTTTCGTATTTAGTTTTCATTTGCCTTGCTGCTTTGTTGCAGTACATCTGGCTGCTATTAAAAGGATATGACCCAGCCAATCTGGAAGGGCTGGCTCACCTGTGAAGGAATGCGGAGGAAGCAATGCTTGAACATCAACCAGTTAGATGCTGACAATGCTACCTAACATGCCTTTTCATAGATCATAGAGTTGGAAGGGGCCTACAAGGCCATCAAGTCCAAGCCCCTGCTCAATGCAGGAAACTAGAGGAGGGATCTCCCATCCATCTGAGCCAGCGTGAGCCACAGGCCTGTACATGTGAGCTTGTATGTCTGATTGCAAGTCTGATTCTGGCAAGCATCCCACAACATTTCAACAAAGCGTGTATGTATGTAGCTAGATCATGCGGCCTATATGGATAGTTTAGATTTAGTTTTACAGTGTAGTCCTATAAATGTCAACTCAGAAGTCAATCCCATTGCTTTCAATGGAGTGTACTCCCAGGCAGTGGTGCAGTGGAGCCAGGGCTCGCAGGGACACAGCTGCCCACACTTCTTTATTAGCAGGGACACTGACATCATCTGCCGCCCCTCCCCTCCCACCAGACTTCCCTGTTCCCTGTCAGCTTAGTTGCAATCCTCACAGTAGCTGGGGGAAATAATAATAATAATAATAATATAATAATAATAATAATAATAATAATAATAATAATAATATCCCAAAACAATATAGTGTTCTCCTCTTCTAATGCAAAATATTTTGGGGTGGTTTGGTCTTGAATGGGAATTGTAGGGTGCCCATGTGTCCTTTTTTTAACAGAGGGCAGTCCTCTGTTTGAAGGGCTGACAGAGGACTGTCCTCCATTTTGAAAGCATTGTCTATTTGCAGGGCTGTCTAGTCCAATTCCGATATAATTATAAAGAGCCATCAGAAGGAAGAGCTGGGCCTTGAAGCTGCCCATCCACAGCACCTGGGCAGCAGACTGAGCGAGGCACACAAAATCACCTGGTCACAGTCTTCCACACTACAGTTGTGCTGAGCTCTATTTTCATTTAAATTACAATAATGATGTCTCAATTTGCCTCTATACATAAACATTGGAATATGCAAATTTTATACATATCCACGTCCTCTTTTGTGGTGCTTCATGTCCTTTTTTTTGGCAGTTCACAAGTGGCCACCCTAATTAAGACCAATTAGCTTTACAAAAGACCTGCTTCTGGAGGAGATGAAAATGGCTAAACCTGGTTTGTTGATATGGCTCACAAGCTGCCGGAATGTTTGGACTCTCCTTGGCTATGGCGAGTGTCATGATGAGCACCTGCACTTCAAAATGTACCACTACACCACTGCTCCCAGGTAGATGTGCACAGGATTAGAGCCTCAGTGTTTGAGGTTACCGAATGTCATTATATGCAGGGGTCTTAGAACTCATTTTCATTTTGTGGGATAATATATTTCCATTGGTTATCTCCAGTCCTGCTAATGTCAGGTACATTTTTACCCCAGGTACACTTTTCATTTCAGAATTTACACAGAAGAAGATGTACAGTGTGTAGCCCTTCTAGAACAACCTTCCCCAACCTGGTGCCCTCCAGATGTTTTGGACTTAAACTTCCATCAACCACCAACATGGACAATAGTCAGGAAGGCTAAGAGTTGTAGTCAAAACATCTGGAGGGCACCAGGTTGGCGGAGGCTGGTCCAGAACATTGTTACCTGCTGCACATTGTAGTAAACAATGTCTCCAAATTTCAGCCACTTACAGTTTTCTTTCTGTACTCAAAAAATATTCAGCTATATGTGAACCCGCATTTGAAGCCTGAAGTGCTACAAGACCTATGCTTACCACCTCATTGAGAGATAGACCTAAAGAAGTCCTGTTGGAAGGGGATGGAGAGGAAAGCAGGAAAGTGTGCTGTACCTGACGCTACCCTCTTGTGTTCCTGAGTCACCCGGTCATGTCATTTGTATTGTGTGATCATATTTGGTGTATTCTCTGATTCCTTGAGGGGTCTCTTGTGCTCTATGATTGCTGCTTCCACCCTATTTGATAGCTCATTTGCCAACCCCGTCCAGTCCTAGTCCCCCCCCCCCCATTGATAAATCTAGCTATGATCTCTTGTGCTCTAAACTCAGCAGGGGAGTCTAAGGAGAGGAATGCAGCACTGGACATGTTTTGTGGCGATAAACTTTGATTTCCAGACGTGTCAGCCCAACACCGACATCACACAAAATCAAAGGGTGGGATGTAACTCGGTGTGAGTGATTCTCTTCCCACTATGGCTGCTGTACATCCACTGTTTGAATTAAAAACAGATGCAAGGAGAAGAGAGACTTGGCTAAGGCTGAATCGGAAGAAAAAGCGGTTTGTACTCATTACACTTCAAGTGCAGTTCATCCATCTGAAAAGGTGACCTTTTGTAATACTGCCAAGCAAGGTCAGCAATACCTATGGTTCTTAGCTTTGAAAATGCCCCTTTTGCAAGTTCAAGCTGCCTTTTTCAGTGAGGCATCCATGTTTCCAGTTGCACAGAATATGTGAATGTGCTTGTTAGGAAGACTAGAACAGGGATAAATTTGATAGCCCCCCAAACCCTCTTTGACATTCTCCTTCGTGAATGTTTGGACTGATAATTTTCAAGATATTCTCTGAATACTTAAGCATTTGCTGAACATTTGGATACCTGTGCTTGACATACTATGGTATTTGATTTCAATATTTTATTTATTAATACTTGTATACTGCTATAGATATACAAAATCTCTACACGGATATGTGACAGGTGATACTAGAAGTTGAAATGTAAGAGTATTTTAAACATTTGACAGTGTGATGGTTGCAATAGTATTTAATATTTGACTATATCTGATAGTTGATGTATAATGGTATTTAATATCTGACAGCATTTGATAGGAGACATGCATTGATACTTATATTTGAAAGTTTGTGACAGATTAAAGTTCATGAGATTCCATATTTGATGCTTGCCAAAACAGTCAAGATAAAGAAACTAGTCTAAAACATTTGAGGTCAACATTCACATTCAAATTGTTAATTTGTATTCAAACTTTCACATTCAAATTTTGAGAGATGACCCTGGAAGTTTTGGTGATATTCAAATAATTGTGATTATTCCATACAGCTCTACCCAGTGTAGGCAATTTTAAGGCACTTTAAGGGCACAATCCTATGCATGTTTAGAGAGAGAGAGAGAGAGAAATCCTACTACAACTCCCAGCATTCCCCAGCCAGCATAGCTCCCTGGGGAATGCTGGGAGTTGTAGGACCTTTTTCCTGTCTAAACATGCATAGGATTGCGCCCTAACTCTCTTTGACTCATAGTAGTCCTGCACCAAAACCAAGTAAACAGCTAAACTTAACTTTCCTGTTCTTCCATACAACCCTTGTCCTGCTTTCATTTAAAATAAAAAGCAACATCTTTTTTATGATGTGAACAAAATCAGGCAAAATAAAAATGCATAGCACGGCTCCTGTTTTGTTGTCCACAATCCCAACATCTTTCCTCAAGGGATGCTGCACTTCTATGGCAGGGAAATCACATATTCCCACCTCTCAAAGCGCACTGTGATGTACATGGGAAAGTGTGGCACTTCTCTGCAATAGGGCATTAATTGTTAGCATGGCTGCTATATGGAATATGATTGTGCAAGTATCAGGGACAGCTATTAGATACTGTTTGTGGTGTGATTAGTGATGGGTGGCATAATACTACAGCCTTTGTAGAGGGTTCCAGTACTGATTTCAGATGGAATTGGTTATTGATAGCCTGATTTGTACAGAAATTCATTATGTAGCAAGCCTCCAAATCCAATTTTTAAAATAATTGTAGCAAGGAACAACATGCCTATCCCGCCACAACAAGACTCTCTCGTCTCTATATACCAGGGATAGGCAAACGTTTGGGCCTGTGGGGGCACATTTGGAAATTTGAGGAAGTGTCCTGGGCACAGCTATAAAATGGCTGCCATGGGTGAACATGGCTAATCACCACAAATAAGCCGCCCAGAGGCATTCCTGCGAAATTAAGATGGTAGCAGCTAGAGGCTCCCACTTTGCTTTGAAGCAATCCCAGCTGGCAGCAATGAAATATATAAATATTTTTAAAATAAAAATTGGGAGGAGTATGGTGTCTCAGCGGGCATCAAGGAAGGTATTTGGGAGCACATTGGTGCCCGTGGGCACCATGTTGCCACCCCTGCAATATGCCAAAGCAAAGAGCCATAGATCCCTCTGTCTGTGTCTGCCAGATTGTCTTCCAGAAGACGAACAGGCAGCTCTTCACAGATTGTGAGTTCCTGCCCTCTGATGGTGGCTCCTAGAGCATCCTCCTGGAAGTGGGAAGATGTTTTGCAACCAACAGGAGTTTTTCAAGTGAAAGAAGCAGGGAGGTGTGCTTGGAGAAGGTTTTTTCTCCCTGCCAGTAGCTGCTTTCATGGCGGTGACTAGGGGGGGCATACAACAGGGTTTGGGTGGCCACATGTGGCCCACAGGTCACAGGTTGTGCATCCCTGACTTAGAATGTTGCAAGCTTTCTATTGCTCATCAGGTATAGATTTTCTATAAATAAATAAATAAATCAGATTTTGCAATGGCGATGGTTCTTTCTCTGTGTGTATGTATTTTCACAGCTTGGCTGCTGAGAGGCAAACAAAGGAGCTTGGGAGCTTGTGTAGTTTACCAGAGGGAGCTACTGGACAGCAGAGGATGAAGGGTCAGGCTGGGCCCTACACAACACATAGTGGTTGGGGAATGGTCAGCAGTTCCCGGGGTGAATGTGCATCAATAATGTCATGATTGACGTTCATCAGTGTTTGCTATTTCCCTGGCAGAAATTGTAAATGTCTGCGCCATACGGGTCTGATGATTTACCTTCTTCCTCTATTGCCACCCAGTGGCCCCTACTGGGAAGCACGTGGGACCCTTCACCCTTTGGTTACAGCTCCCCAGCAGTAGTTGAGTACAGTCATGTCTTGGATTGAGAGCATAATTCGTTCCGGAAAGGTGCTTGTAATCCAAAACACACTTATATCAAAACGAAATCCCCCCCAAAAAAATTTGTACAGAGATTTTTAATTTAAGCTGTACTACAGTACTTGTATTGCAAGACGTCGCTTGTATATCAAGTCAAAATTTTAAAATAAATATTTTAAAATTTGCTTGTCTTGCAAAACGCTCTCAAACCAAGTTACTTGCAATCCAAGGTATTACTGTACTACACTCAGTGGAGGCTGATGGCTCCAATGTCAGTGGGACATTGGGCGCCTTCACTTTTAAGGAGCTATCCATGGTGCTGAACCAATCCCCCAAAATAGGTTCAGCAGCATGGATAGCTCCTTTAAAGTTCAGACGGAAACCTGGAGTGGATACACCGCTCCACTGGTGTTGGAGCCACTCACTGCTGACTACACACCAGCCCTGCTGCCGCCACCTGCCCACACTGAGGCCCGGTTATGGCCGGACTACCACCAGCCTTGACATATATCTAATTTATTTTGTCAGAGTACCAATGGCTGATGAAGAATTGGAGCATCTGGGAACTTAGGAATCCATACAAAGTCAGACCATGAGACCATCTAGCTCAGTACTGTTTACTGGCTTCCTGCAGCTCTCCAGAGTTTCAGCCAGGAGTCTTTCCCAGGAAATGCTAGAGATTGAACCTGCAAAGCACGTGCTATAGCCTTTCCACAAAACCAGCTTCCAATGGCTTACAGAAGTCATTGGCCCAGTGAAAGATATTCATTCCAGCTTTCACATAGCTACTGAATGCCTGCAGTATCTTCCTATCATGCTTTTTAATTTTATTGAAGCTACACATGTTGAGTAGCAAAGTGCTGCTGTTCTAATAGGCGTGATTATAAAGAGCTTTAAGGAAGCTAAGAGAGAATGTAGAAGCCCTAACATGGGAGAGAGTGTTATAACAGAGAGCCAGTTAATCAGGATGAGGAGTAACCTCTCTTTGCCTATGTAGTACCTTTTCTGTCTCTTCAAACCTCTGACACTTAAAGGAATAAAGGACTCCCCCCCCCCTTTTATACTGTATTAATGTCATGAATCAATGTGAAATAAGATCCACTGAAAATACTTGGGATTTGCCTGCCAGGACGCAATTTGCAAAGTGCCTTTTCTCTTAATCCAATTCCGTTTAAAATATTGCAGCAAAACGGGCTGTAATTGATTTATATTAATTGACATTGGAAACTCTTCGTTGCATGATCAAGAAATCAGAGGGGCGCAAAGCATGGCTCCTGACTCTGCATTTGCATTTAAAATGTTGCAGGCGTTGTTAGATGATTTTTAAAAAAATATATATCTAGTTTTATATTCACATTCATACTATGTGAACTGCTGTCAATCAAGTCTGTGTGAAAATTGTCCCAGAGTATTTATTGCAGTTAACTGAGTATGCTCTCAAGATTAAGGATCTCAACAGTTAGACCATCTGTGAATCCATGTTCAACAAAGCTGCCCCAATTATAAAATGTTTCTGTGTCTGCAAGGCAGTCCCCATTTAATCTGTAAAAGGACTGTTCCAAATCAGGTCTTTATTTGAACATAAAGGAGCCTTGGTGTGATAGTTCTTTGACAAAGGCTGGGATTCCTATGATGCCCTGTAGCTGAAATAAGACTGGAGTTGATAGGTAGTATACAGTCATGTCTTGGATTGAGAGCATAATTCGTTCCGGAAAGGTGCTTGTAATCCAAAACACTCTTATATCAAAATGAAATCCCCCCAAAAAAATTTGTACAGAGATTTTTAATTTAAGCCGTACTACAGTACTTGTATTGCAAGACGACGCTTGTATATCAAGTAAAAAAAAATTAAATAAATATTACAAATTTTGCTTGTCTTGCAAAACACTCTCAAACCAAGTTACTTGTAATCCAAGGTATTACTGTATTTTCTTGATGTACATTTACCAGGCCAATTAAAGAATCAGGGCTGAGACAGACAGACATAATGTGAGCTCTGATGATGCTATTGTGGTTGATCCCGGTCACCCCTTTTTTTGGACAGACTTACCTAAGCCCTATTAGGGTGTTCACCCTCGTGCAGTTATAGTCATGTGAGGAGGAAGAGCATAGCTGTGCTTCCCGGTCCCACCCCCTCTGTCACACATCTCTGTCGCTTAGTCCCACTGCTTTCCACACATTTAAGGGGGAAGGTCTGGTCTATGTGTGCAGGCGTCCAGTGTGAACGATTATGCACTGATTTATTACATTCTGTCTTTTGGCACCTCATAGGACCCCTAATGTGGCTCACGATGTCAAGTAAGACAATATACAATAAAAAACAACAACAAGGAAACAATAGAGGCTAAACAAAAAACTGAGCCAAAACCCAACAGCCAAATATTAAAATCATAGAAGTGGATGTATGTGTGCATGGGGAAACTAAACCAAACCAAAGGTGCAACAAAATGGGCTTGGCAGCATGTTGAAATGCCAATAAAGAGTGGGGGCAATTGTGTCTCCTGGGGTAGGAAGTTCCACAAACTGGGTACCATGACCGAAAAGGCCTTGTCCTTCATTTGTCTGGTTGGTTTTTGTTCAGTTATTGTGAAATTACATACATAGACCACTGACAAACAAAAGGAATGGAAGATTTAGAAGGATGTCTGGGTAAGTGTTGAGGGAGGGGAATCTATACAAAAATCACAAAAACTAGCCACTCTGTCAGTATGGCCAGCCCTAGGAATGTAGTTGCCATAGACAGGGTCTCTCCAAGGCAAGCCTGTGTTCCTCTTTCTGGGTTTTGCACCATCACTAACAATTGAAAGGAAAATTTACTGGTGAACAAAAGAGGAAGATGAGTGCCGATCCTTCTTGACAAAGGTGGATGCTGGACTCCAGGTGGGTGTGTTTTGGTAGCAATTAGAAGGTTCACAGAAGAGCTCAGTAGCCAATTGATATGCGATACAGAGTTGTCTAGAATAAACTAGGGTTGGAGCAGAGCTGGGACACACACTTTTCCATGTCAAGAGGGTGTGTCAATAGCAACTGCAAATGTTCTCCATGTCCATCCCTTTAGAGATGGAGATGGAGATGGCCCAAGACATTTTGCTGCCTGAGGTGAAGGATAAGATGGTGCCCCACCATTCCATGAACAGAAGCTGACCAGACTGGTAGCTAAATCTTATTTCAACCCTCCATCACACCTGAGGGCAGCAGACTAGTTTAGGAGGCTTGGGGCAGGCTGTGTAGCACAGATAGCTCAGCCCTCCGACACTTCACCACCTCTCCACACCCTCCAACATCTGCTGCCTGAGGCAGCCACCTCACTTTGCCTAATGGTAGGGCCAGCCCTGCTGTCCTTCTTTATTAGCTTTTACTAGTGAGTGTGCCAGATAAAACGGAGGCCTATGAGAAAAGATGACAGTGCAGGGATCAAAACATAGGCCAGCTGGTGTCTCTGGCAAAAATAATGCATGGGCTTATGAGAAAAGCTTTCTTTTTGTGAGAAATTCTGCAATAGTACAGTGCCTAAGGAAATAATCTTTGCATTGAAAAATATTAGATCCCATTGCCCTGAGGAAGATTTCTAATTAAAATATGTTGGTCACTCACACTGCGGTTTTTATCCTGCCAAAACTTTTTTCTATCCTCTGCAAGCCTGAAACATCCCTCTTTTCTTTTGGACATATAAAACCAGCCAGCAATATCAAGTTATTTAAACCACTAATAATACCACAGCAGTTGCAGATTACAGTTAATTGAACTTGATCAAATCCTGCAGTTTCCTAATGTCAATCAGAACAGGAAAACCTTTATAATATCAACTTTGATTTAACTAGCCTGGCAGGCCTCAAGGGAGAGCATTCCAAACTAGAAGATGCCATCACAGAAAAGGCCCTGATCCCACTAATTGGTAATCTAATGTTCTGATACGTAGGCGTTGCGATGCGTATGCGTATGACAAGTCACTTCAAACCACAGTAAATGACCAGAAATCACGCATTATAATCTAATTATCAGAAATTAAGTTATCTAGAGGGGCTTCCAGCAGATGATCTTAGCATAGATTCATATAGTAGGAGGCACTCCCTAAAATACTTTGGGTTTTCAAGATTAATACCAACACGTTGAATTGTTCATGGAAACTGACCAGCAACCAGATTTACTTCTGGGCAGAGTATTAAGGTACTTAACACTTTGTTGGAACCTGATCGGAAGCCTAAACTACAGTTGCTAATTGTGAACATTTTCTCATCCTGGAATCAACAGCAACTGTGCACAAAACATCTGAACCCTGGAAAGCAAGCTAAATGGAAGGATATAGCAAGGGAAGCCTTTAAGGGGGGGGGAATCCCCCAGTGAAATCGGAACACATGGTCTAATACAATTCCAAAGAAGTATTTCCATCGATTGGTATGGACATTGGGTCATAGTCATGCTGGTGCCTTTCTTGACTGGGTTCAGTAAAGATTTCTTCAGGCATGTTTGCTTGTACTCAGTTTGCTTCTCTTTGATGTAGTGTTGGTTTATTGTGTTTGGTGTGATGCACAGAGATATAATGAACCTCTTTGCCTCTCATTACACTAGAGTATCATTTCGTATTCACATGCAATTAAGTTCAGTTTCTTCTGAACCTCACCACAAGTGGTGTCATGTTTTTTTTGTTTTGGGGGATCTTTATCAAATGGCATTGCTTGCAACTGTACAGATGCTTGGCACTCAGAGCTGGTCACCCATTAGACATGTGGACCATTTGTCCTGAGTGATGACTCTTCAGGGTGTGTCAAGCACTACATCTCACCTTAATGACATTATTTCCTGTTATCATGAGGGTCCCCCCCCCCCCATGATCTGCAGCATGGAATGTTTGTTGTAGCTGCTAAGGAACCAGATGCACTCCCTAACTACCTCTTTACCTAGAGATGGGGTAGGAGTGCAGAATCCAAAAGGAGTAGTCGTGCAGGCTTGGAGAGACCGCACCTATGTCATCTATGTGCCCAGGGCTGGCCATAGTGATAGAGTGGCTAGTTTCTGTGATCCTTGTAGGTTCTCCTATTGCAACCCTGATCCATACATACTTCTAAATCTCCCATTCCCTTTTTCCTCAGGAATTAGGATCTTTGACTGATTATGTGTAATAATTTTACAATGCCCCCCGCCCAAAAACCCCAGACAAGCAAACAAAAACCTTAACTACTGAACAGTGAGAAATGCAGTTGCGTTTTCAGAATTTATGGGAATTATTGAAATGTTATTCAAGGGAAAAAGGACAGAAAAGAACCCAGCAAACCTCTAATTTGCAACTTGGGAGAATGTAGAAAGATGACATTTCTTGTGTTGGATGTGCAGGATAGCTGTCCAGACATCTTGGAGTGGCTAGAAAAGTAGTCACGGGAAACTTAGAGTGTCATCATAATGTGCCACACTGCACCGACAACATTGTTGTCAGTGCAAATTATATTGAGCAGGAGCAAGGACAATGCATGTTATAATGCAAATTCAGCTGATCAGGTGCATGTAACAATACCTCAAATCAGCCCTAACGTGTGATAAACATCTAGTACAGACAATTCCATAGTGTATTTTCTGAGTGTAGGATTGAGTCCTGGGCAACCTGATGGGGAGGGAAGTTTGCCAGAAATCTCTCTTTGATATTAGCATGGCTTTCCATTTTTGAATTCAACTACAGTCTATTCTTATCGCTTGTCAGAAGGTCTGCCACCCTGTGTGCGAACAGGCATATCACATCCATGGAAAAACCCTCATTTATTAAAGTGGAACATGCAATGGGAATCACCCCCAAGTAATTGCTTTCCTGAATAAAGAACTGATTATTCTGATATAGATTTATATGAGAACACACACACAATTCTTTCAAAAACAGAGGTTCAGGTAAAATGATGTAGTATGAAATATCCTGATTCTTGTATATCAGCACTGAATGGGCAAAGAAAAAACAGGATTTGATTTCAGTGTTCAGATGTATTATTTATTGTCCACTGTTTGGAAAAGTATATGCAGTGTGCCATCTGCAATTATTAGATGAAATGTCATATATCCATACCAGCCCTTGTTCTTAAATATGAAACTAGGAGATTTAAAGCTTCCATTTGATTGATCCTTCCTTCCTGAACTAGTGGATCCTGTTATAACCTAGTCGATAGCTATGCAGCACTTCGTGGCACCCAAGACACTAGTGTCCTTTCATTTCCACCAGAACACACCAAACAGTGGTGACAGCAAAGCCGTAAATATATACAGTACATACATGTATAATAAATATTGTTGTTTGAAAGTTCTTCTACACACATTGGGCACAGGCTCTCTCTCTCTCTCTTTTTAAACTTCACTACAAAAAAATCACAAGATGTAATGACAGCAAAGACATTTCATACCCTTAGCGCGTAGTAAACAACAAACACAAAACACTTTTTGCTGTCACTGTTGCAGTTCAGAAGTTCCATCCGAGTACAGTGGGCTCCAGTATCACTTTCATTTCACAAACTGAATTAATAGCAAAGTCACATCTCTCCTTAACAGTAAAAAGCACCCAACATTCTTTAAGTTTTGTGCAGACACATTGTACAAATATTTCATTTGAACACATCAGAAGGGAACAAAACACCTCCACTGCCTACACGGCTGCACCTGAACTACCAACATAACCAACGGTACCTGTCAATTTTCTTCTCACATATATTCTTCCCTTACTTAAAAAAAATGTAAAAAATATATAAATATATTACTTGCTGTCGACTGAGATGGGATACCAGATTCTGAGTAAGCTTCCTTTATCTGAGGAGGCATCGGAAAAAAGATCTAACAATACAATGAATTGTCCTTTACAGTAGTCAAGAACTGCACAATTTGTGACCCACAAGTGCAGCCCAACGGCCATGTACTGTGGCTGGCCAGGTGCTCCTCTATTTTGGATAGCTGGTAGAAGACAGTCCTCTATTTGAAGGTGTCCTCAATTTCAGGGGAAGGCAGAAGGAGATATCCAGATGTTGTGTGCTTCAACTCCTAGAAGCCCCTGCCAGCATGGCCGGGAATGCTGCGAGTTGAAGTCCAAACATCTAGAGATCTACTTTCTGCCCACCCCTCCTCTATTTGAAGGGCTGTCCAGTCCAAGTTTGGTATAAAGATAAAGAACCATTAGAAGGAAGAGCTGGGCCTTGAAATTGTCCATCAACAATTAGTACCTGGATGGCAGACTGAGCAGGCACACAGGTCACCTGGTCAGTCTTCTCAACTATGATATGTATTGTATTTCTATTTAAATTCTAGTTATTATTTCTAAATTTGCACCTATGCATATAAATTTGCATATGCAAATATAATGCACTTTGTTTCCTCTTTTGGCCTCTTTTTTGGCAATGTGTAAGTGGCCACCCGATGCCACTTTGTTTTTCCAGCCACCAAGAACTGGAGATGTATTCAGTTCCTGGTGAGTCACCAAATAAGACCGGTAAACTGAGTTTGGTATCTGGTGTCTCAAGTTGGGAAGGCCTGAAGAAGCCTACTCAGAGCAATTCACACAGAACCATAGAACTGGAAGGGGTCTTCTATGCCTGGGTGGGCAGAAAGTAGATGATCTGATGTTTTGGACTTCAACTCCCAGCATTGCTGAGCCTTGCCTGGAGATGCTGGGAATTGCATCCAAGGCCTTCCACTGAGCTACAGCCCTTCCCAGGTGGGTTGTTGCCCACTCTATGTTGAGATTTTTGGTGGTCTCCTTGGAGGTTTGGGACAAGCCTGTAATGATGGCCTCATAGGTGATGATGACCAGAGATATCCTTGAGTGTGAATGGGAAAGGAAACTTGGACGGAGAACATTTATTTATTTATTTTCAATATTTGTATACTGCCTGTCATGGGGAAAGATCCAGCCATGACGGGAAGGGACAGTGCAGAAGAGACAGCAGTGGCCTTCTCACCCACTTTTGTCTAGTAGACAACCTTCAGCATCTATGCACCTAGCTGACTACTTCCAGCCAAAGTGTCTGCAGTAGCTGCTACAGGTCAGATGGAGACTCTGAGGCCTAATCTGCTATCTGTTTTCAGACTGAAGGAAAAGACTACTGGCAAGTTCAAATTGGCCCTGAGTGGAGCACAAAAATGACTAGTCCTTTGGACTCTGTCTTCCGGTTATTGCTAGCCTTTCACAGACCTGAAGCTCTGTCAGTGCATGACAACTATCAAATGCTGCAAAACATCAGCTGTCAAGATATCAAATACTGAAATCAAAATAGCGTTGTATGTCAAATAGAGATTAGTGGTGCTGTCGGTTCGTAATCTCCTGGTTTGGAATATGAACACCGGTGACTCATAAAGCTCACCTTCAATCTGAAGCAAGCAATTTGGCCACATGAGTTCTTCTTTGAATAATCCCTTCCACTGTAGCCTTTTCACTAATGTGTCTGACAGGCTCCCACCCTTGCACCTACTAAAGCATTGCTACAGCAGCCAGGAACCTTGAAAATTGTAATTTTTCCTGGGCACTTGACCATACAATGGACTCAGGTGTCCTGGGAAATTACATTTCCCAGTGCCCTGGTGTCTAGGATGCCATCATAGCAGCATTCCAGCTGACATTAAAGAGGAAGGCATCCAGCAAGGCCTTCCTGCTGTTGCTGCCGCCATGAGGCCAAAATGGTGTGGCAGCCACAGGGGTTCATAGGTGGGGAATGGGGAGCTCAGGGTGCTAGGGAAGGTGTTCAAACCCCATCACATTCCCAGATTTATCTTAGAATATTGGAAGAGTTTGGGGGATAGTCTGAGATATCTTCTCTCAGGCTTATAGGTTGCTCCTTTTCCCACCCCTCTCTAGTTAGAAGACATGAACACTGCTAATGGGTTGGAGGGGCCACACAGTTGGTCTGGCTACTGGCGAAGTATTGGGACCCACAGTTTGGTGGGAAGAAAGTGGAATCACATTGTTTTGTTACCATTTTATGAAATGCAATTTTGTATGTGATTTGTGGTTTTGTAACCTGCTAGGACGACGACGACGACGACGACGATGATGATGATGATGATGATGATGATGATGGTTGAAATTGTTTACAGGATACTGAGCCATTTGGAGAAAATGAGGAAGAGAGAAACAGGCACCAAGGAACCATTTTACTGTGGAAGAGCCTTGCAAAATTCATTTTCAATTATTTTCAGGCTGCATCACCCTCCCTGATCAGCTAACAGAGCCACAAGGCATGATGCCAAAGGAGTCAGCAGTCTGGCAGTTTTTTTAAAAAAACACACACACAAACGGATTCAGAGAAAGTGTGACAGGCCTTTTGCACCATATGGCGCCCAAGAGTTAATCCAGGCAAGGAGGGTGGACACCTAGGGAGGCTCATGTTGAAATGCCATTTAGAAGGGAAACAACAACTTGAAATGGCAAAAGTCCAAGAGTCTAAACAAGTGAGGCTGGGGAGCCACGAGGTGGGAGCTGAGGGAGGGAGACATAGGGTAACTGGCTCTACTTCTGAAAGCTTATCTGAATTTAGTTCCCCATCTTCGCTTAGTTCACTGCACTCCTGGAAAGGGACAACCTTGTTACAAAAATGCATTTCATATTATTCCAGCCAGAGAGGCTCCGACTGGTGTCAGTTCAGCCTGATCCATTCACCTCATTACAGGTTGGGAGATGTGGCTCAGTTGTTGGTCAGGCGGATTTAAGTTTTGTCATTATAAAATTGACTGAGCTCCAGCCTGGCAGCTCTTTGTTGCTCGGTTTGATGGGCAGCTTGGCCCCGAAAGCGTCGCTTCACTGTGAGCCCTTACTGGAACAAATGGAGCACTCCAAGGATCAGATTCCCTAAAATGGAGCAGCGCATGTTCCAAATGCATACTGCATAGAATCCAGCACCTGGCACATGGAGAAGAGAGCTTCTGTTCCTTTCAGAGAGACACGCTCAATGACACTGCAACACTCATGGGACAAATGGCACCTTTGAAAATCTGAGCCCTGAAGGAACACAAGCTCTGTTCTGAGTAGAAGGGGCCTTTTTTGGTGGTGGCACCCTGGTTATGCAATGCCCTCCAGAAAACAGCTCGTGTGGTGCCTTCCTTATACTCTTTTTGGCACCACCTTTTTATTTTCCCAGGCTTTTAAGTTCTGTGGATTTTTAATCCATTGAATCTGAGATCTGCTCTGTACTTTTAAGTGATGCTGTGTATTTTATTATACAGTTCAATCCTCCGCCAGTGAATTTTTTTACCTGGCATTTTATTGTTTTATCAGTTGTTATTGTTTATTTAATGTTTTATTGTTTGTAAGCCACCCATAGAACACTATTATTGGGTGGCATATAAATACTATAAACATACCAACACAGAACTCCAGTCCAGGCACTTTTGGGCTGGGGCATATTGGTTCCTCCTGCTTTTTATTTTCACTATTTATTTTAAGAACTATTTCTATTGTTACAAATACTCCAAAGTAAGGAGTTACCCAAAGAGGGGAGGAGGAGGAGGAGGAGGAGGAGGTGGTGGGTAGATATATACAATGAAATCAGAAGTGATCCAAACTAATATTTAACATGTGACACAACTCTAGCAAAACCATAACAATATTTGGTCCCCCCAAGGCATAATCTGAGGACACATGACGCGGCCACCTTGTTGAGGCTAAGCAGGTCTGGATTTGACTAGTGCCTGGATGGGAGACCCATCTGGGAATCCTGTGTACCCCACCTTGAGTTCTATCATGGGAAGAAGGCGGGATATAAATATATGAAATGAAATAAATAAATATTACAGCACAATCCTGTGCATGTTTACTTGCAAGTTGGTCACACTTTGTCCACTGGGGCTTACTTCCTAGTAAGGGTGTTTAGAATTGCAGTCTTATTTCATTATTTCTTTATTTAATAGAGTTTTACCCTGCCTTTCAGGTTATATACCCTGGCAAGGCAGCTTACATGTAAAATACAACAACAATACAACAGCATTCCAAATGATTGAAATAACAATAAAATAGCACAAAATGATTAAAATTATAGCAGCTGATAAATATTCACTGAAACAGAGCTGCAAAGAATTATTTAAATGCAGGCAAGAATAAGAACTTCTTTAAGCATCTTGTAAAAACCAACAAAGAAGGGGGGAAGGACCATACGTGTCTCCCTGGGAAGGGTATTCCAGAGGTATGGGGTAAACACAGAAAAGGACCTGTCTCTACTTGCTAGCCTGACAACTCTCACTGGTGGACCAGAAAGCAGGGCCTCAGATGCTGATCTTAAGGCTCAGGCAGGTTCCTATGGGTGCAGGCGGTCCTTCAAAATAGTTTTTGCTAAGCAGTTTCAATGAGCTACTGGAAGTTCATTCAAAATATATCATACTATCCGCATTAATCTTTAATGCAAACAGAATGAATGAATGAATGAAAGAAAAAAACTTCGTGGATATAGCAACTTTATTTTTTTTTGTCATCAACGTACATAATGGAGGATAACTACATGGCTATGCAGTCCTTTGGCCGGAGCCACTGCTCACTTTGAGGGGATCCTGGGCAAGTTGCTTTCCTGGGCCCTTTGCCGCCCTGCCAGTCAGCCCTCCCTCACTCTCTTTTCACCTGGTGACAGCAGTGGCAACTCTGCCTTCTCCTAGCCCAACCCCACTGGCAAAAGAAGGTGCTGTGGCAGCCAACTGGGCAAAGCTGCAGGTGCGGTGGCATGCCATTTTAAAAGAACCTCCCCCACCACTTAAGTTTTGAGTAGTAGTAGAAATCTGAACCAATCAGCTGCTGCCTTTGTGGGGACACAGCCAATCAGGGCACAGGAGCAAGGAAGGGGAGATCTTTACATCACCCATAGAAATAGAGGGGTTTAGTGTGTCTGTGTAGCCAGGGCCGGTGCTACCATTAGACCAACCAGGCAGCTGCCTAGGGCGCAGGGCTAAATGGGGCGCCAGAAACGCCTTGAAAAAAAATACAGCACTCTCAAGTGGGAAGGGGGGGTGCTAAATATCTGATCTTGCCTAGGGCACCAAACTGCCTTGCACCGGTCCTGTGTGTAGCCCCACATAGCTGCTAAGACAAGAGCTCCTGTCTTTGGAATTCAGTATGAACCTGGACATTATCTCTCCTGACAATGAGTTGCCGGTCAACTCCAGGCACTCTCGAATGAAACTGATTATCTAGATCCATTTCAATCAGGCTTCAGGGCTGGTTTTGGAACCGAAACGGCCTTAGCCACCCTGTGCAATGACCTTTGCTGAGCGAGAGAGAGGGGGGGAGTGTGACCCTGTTGATTCTCTTGGACTTCTCGGTGGCTTTTGATACCATCAACCATGGTATCCTTTTGGATAGGTTGTCTGGGGTGGGAGTTGGAAGAGCTGCATTGCGGTAGTTCCACTCCTACTTGGATGGCTGATTTCAGAAGGTGGTCCTGGGGGGTTTATTGTTCTGTGCAGTTATGCTATGGAATTCCACAGGGCTCTATTCTATCCCCCATGCTGTTCAACATCTACATGAAACCACTGGGGGAAGTTATCCGGAAGTGTGGGCTGATTCCAATTGTGGAATGAGCTTCGCAGAGAGGCTTACCTGGTACCTACATTGTACACTTTTTAGTGCCAGGTAAGAATAAGAATAAGAATAACCTTCTTATTTCCCCAGGCATTTTAGTATTTCCATTTCTGTTGTTTTAAATCTGTTTCTGTATTGTAAAACTTTGCACTGCTACTGGGTATTATTTTGGTTTTTATTTCTATTTTATACTGTAGTTTTAAACTGTTATATTGTATTTTATCATGTTGTGGTTTTAATTGTTGTGAACCACTCAGAGAGCTTTGGCTAATGTCCAGTATAGAAATGTATAGAATAAATAGATAAATAATGTTTTTAAAGATCCTTTTTCTATCAATTTACAAACTTCTGTACTTCTGCATACCATATGGGGAAAAATAAATTCCTCCATGTATGTAGAAATACCTCTTATTTTGGGGTGGTCCTGCTGTTTCCCCTCCAAAACAATAAGCACTCAGCCACACACATTCGGTATTACAGGAAATTATTGTAATTGTTTATTGACACACATATTCTCTCTCTCTCTCTCTCTCTCTCTCTCTCTCTCTCTCTCTCATAGTCTCCAATTGCCCCGAAAATGCTAGGATCATCACGAAAACCCTTAAGCCATCATGGCTTCTCACCTTGTTCTGCAGAGTCCTAATTCCCCTGCCTCCCACAAGCTACTTTAAGCTGCTCTTAACGGGGCCATGGGCAAAACTGCAGCTAAGCTAAATCTTTTAGCTTAGCTGCAATTTTGCCAGTTGCCAGTTTAAGAGTAGCTCTCTGCTTAGGCTCGAACAGCTGCAGTAAGCAGGGAGGGAACAGACGCTGCTAAGCTGGGAGGGCCAGGCAAGGATGTGTGTGTGCATGCGCACACATGCTCTACCTGCTGCCTCTGCTGCAGTTGCTGTGGGAAAGGGATTAGCTGGGTGAAAAGAAAAGGAGGTGGAGGCTGCACCTGCTGGCCTGGACAGAGGGAGAGGTGAATGAGGAAATTTATCACATGATTCCTATCTTTATATTGCCACAGATTTTATTTCCTAACAGAGCTGACTCTGTGCCTGTAACAGGTGAGGTTACAGTGTCAGAAGGAAATGCAAGAAACTTTCCCTTCTCTCTGAAGCGCCATGTCTGGGTGTGTGGAGTGGGTGGGTAACCTTCGCCTGTTGAATTTGTGTCAATCCTGACAATTTTAAAACAAAAAGAAAGAGATTGTCCTGCAAGCAGTTCTGTTTGTCCATGCACTTTTCTCTGTGTCAAATGTGGTCAATATTTGGTTTACATAAAACAGGGGTGGGAATTGTGTGGCCCTTTAGATGTTGTTGGACTGCAACTCCCAGCTTTCCTCACCTTTGGCTCCGCTGGAGAGGGCAGCTGGGAGTTGCAGTTCAACAACATCTGGAGGGCTGCACAATTCTCACCCCTGCCATAAAAGGTACGAGTTTGCTTTAGGTTAACTTTTTCCTGCTCTTTCCAAGATGCACTATGTAACTTTGACTTTTGTTTCTAAATGTTGCAGAGTGCTTTCCTTTGGTATAAAACATGAAACAGGCTCCCAATGACACTGAAACTAAGTGGCAGTAACTCCTTTGCATGTATTGTGTTGTTCCAGTTTGAGTTTTATGGAAAGGACTTCTGTACTTTAGGATGTAATCCTATATACACACTTTCCTGTGAGTAGGTCCCATTGAACATAATATGACTTACTTCTGAGTACACATGCATAGGAGTGCACTGTTATTCTGTTTTCAGAGCAGTGGTCAATTTTACTTGGCTCTGCCTGTGTACCCCATGTGAAAGTCTTTTTCAAACACATGCTGAAGTGCAATGGAGAAAGCTCTCTACAGTAATGATTAGGATTATTCTGCAATCTGCAGGGATTTTGGATTTTTTTTTTAATGCATTAGAAGGGAGTTAGCAGAAAACACACCCTCCTCAAGAGAAAGAAAGGGGAAAAAAACTACCTCAAATAGCAGCAAAAAACATCATCATTCCATTTTGGCATTATTGTTCAGGCACCGTGTTGTTGTTCTTGTTTTTTTTTTTAATAAAGTACAATAGAGCCCACATGTTTTTTTCTGAGTGGAGAAAATAGGAACTTGCAGGGTGGGCCTGTAAACCACTTTGCACACTCAGAGATTTCTAAATGTTAAACATTATTAGACATTCAAAGATTTCTGTGCTTAAGATACTGCAGTTTTATGTGTTTCCTCTAATAACTTTTGTATTTGACCATGCCCTTTGGTTGCCTGGCCACACCCTCTTGATCACACCTTCATGTTGCTTAACCATACCTCTTACAAATTCACATGTGTGTCCCTATTTTCATCTGTGAAATGTTGGAGGGTATGATGTATGTATGTATGTATGTATATATGTATCCACTGAATATAACCCACCTGAAAGGCCACCTTCTTCTATACGAGCTGTCCTTCGTTTTAAATTATTTAGAGGAGGCCTTCTCTTGGACCCACCACCATCAGAGGCCCCTTTGTTGAGGACGTGAGAGAGGGCCTTCTCTGTGGCTGCTCCCAGGCCCTGGAACTCCTTGCTGAGGGCGGCTAGGTTGGCCCCCTCCCTGTTGCCCTTCTGCTGATGGGAAAATACATTTTTATTTAGGCAGGCCTTTAGAATTTAGGGGAATTTGTGGCTGAAAGAGATTTAAACTGGTTGGTGCTGCTTATTTCTTTCACTGCTGTGTTTTTTATTGTGGTTTTAATCTACCGTATTTTATGTTTTTTCTAATTAAGATTCTGTTTTCAGTTCAGATCTTATTGTTAGCTGCCTTGAGTACCATTATTTGGCAGAAAGAAAGGATATAAAATAAAATAATTAAATAATTAAATAAGGGTGCAATCCTATGCATATTTAGACAGAAAAAAATCCTACAACTCCCAGCATGCCCCAGCCAGCCATTCTGGCTGGGGCATGCTGGGAGTTGCAGGACTTTTTTCTGTTTAAACATGTGTAGGATTACACCTTAAATGTTAAAAATTAGAAGTGGGGAAAAAAGAAAATGGGAAGATTATACACACACACACAGCATGATCACTGAGAAATATCAACCTGCGCCCCCTCAAAAAGCAACTGGGATTAAAGAACTATATTGGGTCAGAAAATGTCAGGCTGAAACGTCTAATATTTTTTTTAGCACTTAAGCAGTACAAAAGAGAGACAATTGCACTTACACTGGTTAAAAATATATGTATCTGTCCTTGTTTGCTTTACCGCGTGCCTTTTTGTTTATGAGGAAAACACTACACAACCGTCCCAGCTTGAAAGATACCAGACTCAAGAATTTGTGGGATGTACAAAATGGAAGGATTTGTGTTTGCAACACTGCTTGATTGGTGCCTTAAGGGACAGAAGTGACACCATATTTCTACCTGGCACTGACATAGATTGCTGGGAGGAAAGTGTTCTTATAAACAAAGTGCCGGAGGCCATCTTGTCTTCCTCTTCCTGCTCCAGAGCTTGCAAGCCAAGTACACCTTCATGCAGCTTAATGGCTTCCTAGAACATCTATAAGTTCAAAAGAAACTAAAACAGCTCCACTTATGCGACTAGAAGAAGCAATAGGAAAGCCTCTTTAGTATGCATGTCATTCCTGAATCTATAAGAATCTGTGAATAGCCTGGGCCTTTTCCTCTTTACACTAGTGGATACCAGACTTAAGCAGAAAACTGAGGAAGCTTTGACATCAGTGAAGAGAGATCTGTAGCTATCAGGAAGAACCTGTCAGGTATTTAGAATGAGTTGGCTAAGAAAAACAAAAAACAAAACACAAATGAATGGGTAAGGCTATACAAGACAGAGGATAGCTCACGTTCTCCATAACTCTTGTCATGTTCTACATGTTGAAATAAGCGGAATGTAACCTGGAAGTCAGCCGATCGTGTTTATGTGTAAACTGGCCCTCATTCCACACGAGGTGTGTGCATACACTCACGCTACCTCCCCACCCACATATCTTAATTATGAGTATTTTACTAGTTTCAAATACACTGAATATTGCTAAGTGCTTGACAGACCTGCCTTTTGTTCCTATAAGCCTTTAACAAGTTCCCAGCCTCTGTTTCCACTTCCAGCTCTTCTTACAGCAGTTTTGGCATTATAATTACACTGGGAAGAATCATATGGACTAGATTCTTTGTTACTGAGTTCCATGTAACTGGATAAGTATGCAGTTTGCAGCCTGCACTGAAGTGTTTGTGGGAACAGGTGGCAAAATAGATTATTGTGCTTTTGTAACCTTGAGGACAGCTGTAATGCACTTTGAAGACAACTTGGAAGCCGTGACTGATGCAGAATGCTGCGACTTGCCTTCTGAATACTGGAAAACAATGACATTTTCAATCAGTTCTAAGGCAAATGCCTGTGAGCTTCCAAGCCCAATTCATAGCCTAAGGACAGCATACCTTACAGACCACCTCTCTTCTCTCTGTAATACCTGTGCTGATTTATTTATTTATTCATTCATTCATTCCATTCCATTCCATTCCATTCCTATACTATACTATACTATACTATACTATACTATACTGTCCAATAGCTAGGTGGTATGCAAAAGTTAAAACCATAAAATACAACAACATGATGAAACATAATATTAAAACTTTTTAAAGTTTAAAACTACAATATAAAATCAAAGTAAAAGCCAGCAGCAGTATAAAGGTATAAGAATACAATAACACATTGAAAACAACAAAAATTGGCGGACTTAAAATGCCTGGGAGAATAAAAAGGTCTTCACCTGGCACCAGAAAAACTAGGCCAGCCTCTCTGAGGAGGGCATTCCACAACCGCAGTGTGTACCATAACTGAAAAGGCCCTGGTTTTTCAGTTGGTTACAGTATGATGGGGCCCTGCTCCATATACCTTCACACTGTGAGGTAAAATAATGAGTTGCTAGAAGCAGGACTTGAGGCTCTGGAATGGCCTTCCTTAGGAGGTCAAGAACAGCTTCTTCCCTCATAGCTTTCCAGAAGGTCTACTAAGCCCACTTATTCTGTGTGGCTTTTGGTAGTGTTGGTTAGATCGAAGAGCTGTTCTGATTTAATCTATTTGGTGGCCATTGATATATTTTTTTCATCCTTGTTGCTGATAAGTCCCCCCTGAACACCAATGGCCATGTTTTGTGCAATTGTGGCTTTCAATTGTAATATATTATTTTTTATGTCAACTGCTTTGAGCTTAGGAAAAGTAGTATATAAATATTTTAAGTAAATGGATAAGATCAACAGAAAGACAGATAATAGGGCACTACGATAATAGGGAGGCAAAACGGATTTGGCTGGAACGGAGCAGTATCTACTGCCCTGGGGCAGTCTTGGGGCAGGAGCGAAGCCTGTCGATGCTTATTCTCCTTGAATGCAATTAAGCACCATTATTAATTTATTGCAGTTAGAGTAGACTTGTAGGCAGTTGCTTTTGAGATTCACTGTCACCAGAAGGCCTCATTCATTATGTTTTTATTTGGAAAATGTATGCATTAGTTCTGGAGGAAAAAAACACTAATTCCCGTTGCTCATTTTTTTCTTTTTTTTTTAATGCTTATTCCCCTAAACTATGGTTTCTGTTGAGACCCCCTAGCCTGGAAGTAATTAAAAAGATGGACCCTCTTTGCATTAGCAGAGGAAAAATGGGTGGGTTTGGGGGGGGGGGGGAGAAAACAGACACAATTTCTGATTGCGTAAATGCCAAATGAGGCTGTGTGTTGTGTACTTGCCTTTATTTCTCATGCATTTTCCATGCGTTATTTTGTTTTTATTGGTTACTATATTGTCTATTTTATGGTTAAGCTGTCAAAATCTTTTCGAACATCATTTTGGTATAAAAGTCAATGGCTAATTTGCCTAATGAAATTATTCTCGTAGTTATAATAGGTTTCTCTTTATTTAGTCCCACACCGAAACATACCTTTATTCATTTTACTGTTTGTTTTATTGGTTCTGTATGTTATTTATCTCTGGTTTGTTTGCTAGACATGCTCTTCTCACGGATTCTCCCAAGTTAATTACTTCCATGTTATCAATAGAAACTCATCTGAAAGACATTTTTATAATTTCTTAGCCATTTGGGAGTCAACTTCAATGGACGAAAATCTCTTTATACGTCTTTCCCCCACTATATAGTCATAAAAGGCAGTGTCTTTTTTTTAAAAAAGTGTTTGTCTAGATGTGATTTGTTCATTTCTTGTGTCCGTATGAGCCATAATTGATTCTTTAATTGAGGTTGACCCCAAATCTTCATTACTTTCTATCCAAGATTTTATAAAAAAATATATATCCTTAGATCTTGAACAGTGCCCCGTGAAGTCACATTGACAGCATCTTGTTCTTTATGGTCTCTTCCCTCCCTTTTCTTCCAAGGGGATTGTAATCTGCTGCGTTTTAATTATACTGTCTTTTAAGAATCCTTCACTATTTTCCACCCTGCTGAATTCCAATGCATCTTCTTAGGAAAAAAGGCTCTATCTTACAGGCTGTATTAAAAGCAATTAGGACTTTATCCTGCACCTACTAAAGTCAATGACTGCGCTCCTGTTGATTTTGGTGGCAAAGGGTTATGCTTGGCAGGTTCACACGAGTAAAATGCCATTCAGGCTTGAATTAGGAGCGGACACTCCTTTAAAATCAGTGTTTCTCAAACTTCAGATAGCCAAGCACATTTCTGCTTTTATTTACCTCCTATTAGAGGAACACTCTAGTTTTCCACCCTAAAAATTTACTTCTGGAGTGTGTATGTAAGTGAAATCCCCTGTTTTAGTGTTTACATGAGTCCCTGTTCTGGGCACACGCCTCCTGAGGGCAGATAAAACATCAGCACTAGTGAATGAATAGCCCAATCACATCCAATTCAGAGCCATGGCAGAATTTCTCACCCACAGCAAAAGCTGATTGGGCAGGAGGCAAGACCAGAGCATCAAATGCAGGCAGCCTTGTCTGTGGATAGCTAGGTACTTTGAGCTCACAGGAGCCTTACATGTATTTAATTGAGCCTTTAATGATTTCATTTCATTCTTTAATTGAACAAAATCGTATGCTACACTGTTTGTGTATTACTTGTCAGGGCTGGGCTGGGGGCAGCGGTCTGGAGCATGTCAGGAGCCAGACACCAGGACTGAAAAATCAAGCAGGATCAGATGGCAAACCAGAATGCAGGACTGGACAACAAGCCAGCAATCTCGAGCATAAAACAAGACCAGAAACACAGAGCCACACCAGAACCAAAGTTCTGTGGAGATAGGAAGACCTCTTATATTCCTTCTTGCCCAGTAGGAGCCAATGGCCAGCCAGGGCAGAGTCCTGACATACTGCTTTAAATAGAGAAAATCTTTAATTTCCCTCCTCAGGAGAACTTTCATTGCCTCACTTACCTACTCCTCCATTACAACCTGATTTCTGTACCTGTTCTCTACTATCAATTGTTAAATTTGTCTCCCCCTGCCCTCACACATTTCCATTCATTGTGTGTGAGTGGGGTGTGTGTTTTGGCCTCTGGATTGGAACTGTGTCACTTCCTTGTTCTATATGCTCTTAGGATATTGATGTCCTATATAAATGAGCAGTCTGGAAAATCCTGTCCTGCAGCTTTTTGCTTGGCTGCACCTGTGCTGGAGCATGAAATAATGATGTTTGTGATGATGGTTAGAGCAGAGGTGGAGAAAGACTTGGGCCAAATCTGACAGAACACAGGTCAGATCCCATATTAAAGTCTACTCTGTGATGGTGATGATGGCAAAGCATAATGACTATTCTGCCGCTAAGCAGTTATATCTGCTTAGTATAGTCCATCTAAATAGTTCTGAGTAATATGTGGCTTAATTAGTCCTGGGAACTCATCTGATGATGCCATCTATTCAGTAACCTGCTATGATAAGTTTGCTAAATAGTTTGCAGATAAACCACCTGCCTTATTGCTTTAACATGGATGGATTTCTGGTTCTGTGGTCCAGTACACAGAAAGTTGATTTTTGATCTTAACCTGGGTTAATATTTCTCATTCTGCTTTCCCATATATTTCTCTCCTACCATGTAGTTCTGCCCTTACCTAAGAGTTCCATCACTGGTCCTGGAAAATGGTCTTGAAAAATGTGACCAGTAAGATATTGATTACCAGATGGCAACTCATTGTTCTAAAGCAGGAGTGGGGAACCTGTGGTCCAAGGGCCACATGTGTTCCTCGGCCTAACTTCATGTGCCCCCCCGGATCATCTGTCTCTTCAGATGCTGTGGGCCCACTCTTGCTGCCCATACAGCCCCTCTGGGAATTGCTTCCTCTTCCACCCACTTTGTGCTCCAACCTTCTGGGGAGATGTGGTAGCTCAACGGCAGAGCACATGCTTTGTATGCAGAAGGTCCCAGGTTTGATCCCCGGCATCTCCAGGTAGGGCAGGAAAACTCCTGCCTGAAACCCTGGAGAGCCGCTGCCAGTCAGTGTTGACAATACAGGGCTTGATGGACCAAGGGTCAGATTCAGTGTGACAGCTTCCTATGTTCACCCACTGTCAGATCTGTGGCTTGCAGCCCCGACTGACTTTTCCCATAGCTCAATGGCCCTTCATAGGAAAAATGTTCCTCACTCCCTCTTTAAAGGAATAAAACAACGCTCTGCCTTTGCAAAGGTAACTGAAAGGTGAGTATATGTGGGGGAGGGGGACAACTGTTGGAAATGTGCTGCAAATGCTTATGGAGCTTTGTTGATTCCACATTAAGTGGAATAACCAAGCCTATTGAAAGTGGAGCCTTCATTTAATTAACCCTCTTGCTGTAGTACCATGTGATTAAATGTGACGGAGCTGCTCCTTGGGGTTCCTCCAACTGAAAATACTAACAATAATCATTTGTTTTGTTTTTATATTTAAACACATTATTGCATAGCTTGGTGCAGAGATAATTACCAATTTCATCTCCTGTGTTCTCCTAATGTTCATTAATAACAATAAAGGGTTGTAGGTTAAAAACTCATTTAATTGCCTTTATGTTAATGACATTATGAATAGCCTTAGCTACAAGATTCTAATTTTGTCCAGTATCCTGCTTCTTGGCAAAACCCCAGGAGAGCTGCTCATTTTATCAGCATTACTGATTCAGAGGTTTTCTTCTTTCTTCTTCTTTTTTTTTTTCCTTTCTTCCCCCTTGCAGGTGGGTTTTTGTACATAATCAGAATTAATGCACAACGCATTTTGCAAGGAACTGTGTAAGAAGCCCTCTGAACAAGTAATTAACTCAGAAGGGCCTAAGGAAAAATGCCTGGACAAAAATAAATAAATAAATAAATAAATGAAAATAAAGAATAATATTTCTCCCCTCCCCTCTATATTCATAAAACATTAAGAACGGTCACAAACGCTAGAGAAACACTTTACTGATAATACACTTTCATGCTGTTTTCCCCCCAGCTCTTTTGTTAACAGGAGATAGACACAATCTTAACGCTCTCATTAAGGAGCAACTGCCCTTGAAACAGATTATAACCTGAGTCACATCAGACAAGGACTTTTTGGAAGATAAATGGAAGCCAACCTTGGGCTTTTCTTTTTTCCAAAGTAAACAGACAATAGCTTGATATGCATACATGGACTAGTCTTCCATCTCCCTCCCAGGTACCACATGACAACAGAACAGCAAGGTTACTGGAATTACTGCATGCCACATTTGTATCTCATCCCTTCTTCCAAGGCACTCAGGTGAAGATGGGGCTGTCCCAATTTCCCCCTGAGAAATAAGTTAGGCTGAGAAAGGTTCATGGCTATGAGAATTTGAACCCAGGTCTCCCCAGTCTAGCACTCTACCCACCACACCTGAACTGGGCTCTTTTATGAGACAAAGCCTTGGTTATAAACATTTTGTGAATTGTTTTGTTCTGAATGAGACGTAAACAACAGGAAAGAGCTATTTGCCTCCATGCCTTGTTTATCGGCTTACTACAGGGGTGTGCAAAAAGTAGATCTCCAGATGTTTTGGACTTCAACTCTCAGCATTCCTGACCATTGGCTATGCTGGCAGGGGCTTCTGGGAGTTGAAGTCCAAAACACCTTCTGCCCACCCCTGGCTTACTGGAGCTATCTGGCTGGTCACTATTGGAAACAGGATACCCAACCAACCTTCCCCAACCTGGGTCCACCCAGATGCGTTGGATGACAACTCCCATCAGCTTCAGCAAATGGCCATGCCAGCTGGGGCTGATTGGTGTTGAAGTCCAACACATCTGGGGGGAGACCCAGGTTGAGGAAGGCTGAGCCAGACTAACAGTGCCACCCTATGCATGTATACTCAGAAGTAGGTATTTTCAATGGCACTTACTCCCAAGTAAATGTGTATAGGACTGCAGCCTAAATGGACCTTTAGTTTGTTCCAGCAAGGCAGTTCTTATACTCTTCTTCAGCCCCTCCATTTGTCACATCTGGCCCACCTAATACTAACTGAGAATCAGCTAGTTATTCTGATTGGATTTAGGTCTATGGTCCAGGGGATGGTATTTCATTGATAGCTGCCACCTGGAATTGAACCTACAACTTTTGGTCATCAAAACATGTGCTCAACCACTAAACTGCACACCCACTTGACATATATCTGTACTGGTAATTAACAGTGGTAGACGAATAAAAAGATGTTGGTGGCACTTCCCCGTTTGCAAGGTTTAATTACTATTGTCTTAAAGTGGCATACAAATCCAGTACTATGACTGTTAAATGAAGAAAAAGTTACTGGGATTAGTTATCTAAGGTACCGGATATAGTGTCCAGCAATTAGAAGGTTAACTTGGGACTAAAGACTTCTGGACAAATGTAGCTCTTTAATCTGATATAGGTTTTTTTCCGTGCCAATGGAAGTTGCATTGGTTGCAGTCCTGGCCAAAGTTAGGCTGCTTAAATCCCATTGACTTGATGGGTATTAAACAGCCTAACGGTATACAGGATTGCAGCCACCGTGTGTAAACCTGATTCCATGGAAATCAATAAGAAGTTCGTTCCTACTGACTTAATAGGCTCACTCAGGATTGCCCATGGGGTTTGTTGTTGTTTTGTTTTCTGTGTGCAAAATGGGAATATTGGCTCTATTTCTGAGTCCCTAGATCTGTTGAAGCAAATTTGGACAGTCAGAGATCCTGTGGCATGGACAACAGGAAACCCATGTTGTTAATGCAATGTGCTTGCACATTCCATAGAATTGTTTGCCTGTTGTCCTTTATTTTATTTAATGCACCTATGTTGATTTCATTGTTAGAGTTAAGCTGTGCTGGGCGTATCTTTGTTTGGCTCATGCCCTGGAAACAGATACAGAAGTGCTTTATAAGGGCAGACAATTTGGCCCAAATTTTGTCTGAGGGCTAGTTAATTTGTGGCAATTTCCTGTGACCTGAAGGCTTAACCAAACATTACAAGCAGATGTGCATAACTAAACCTTATCTGTTACTTTTTAAAAGAAAAAAAAATCAGGTCTGTCAGTTTCTTCTTCTCCCTCATTAATTTTTTTTTTTTTAATCTCAAGTTCTTTCTATCCCAAACATGAAGAACTTTGCAAATGTTGGTAAATTCATATAAAAAACAAATGGAAACTAAATTCTCTGTACCGGCCAAATTCGTTAGGTACAGCTATTCCCAGCATGGAGAGGACCACATTGTACCTGCCTGCCATGTGCCTGTTATATGATGAGGAGCCTACCAGAAAAAAAAGGTGGCAACCCTAATTCAGCACCACTAAACATTGCTGAATACACAGGGGTTCAAGCCCAGATTTTCAAGAGCTAATCACTCAAGACCCCCGGGGCCTGGAGGGATGAATCTGTCAGTTTTAGTTTCTCCCATATTCATTATATATATATATATATATATAGATAGATAGTTCTTTTTGACCTGAATATGGAGAACTTTGCACATTTTGGTAAATTCTTAGCAAAACCAAACTGAAACCAAGTTCTCACCAGTCTGGCAGGGAATGATTTAGAGTGGAAGGGGATACTGATCACTTTCTATACTTGTCTGTTGTCCGCTCCAAATTGCCCCATCCCCAAGTGTGTGTGTGTGTGTTTGAAACAAGGGTCAAATGTAGTCCAGTCTAGCTATTACCAGAACATGGATAACAATGGCTAGGCTATATGTGGGCTGCAGAGGCTATGCAGATAGTTGCGGAGGGCCTGCTAAGATTTTGTAACCGTGTCCAGGAGATATATGGACTGTATGGTTGTAGACACTGGTGCAGCTAGCTAATTTTAGACCCCGGACTGGTTTTTATGCCCCTCCTTCATTGTGAAACACAAAACTAACCTTTACCTTCTCCCCACTGCTCACCCACCCACCAATCCACGCTTTACATCTGCTTCTATGTTCCTGATATGTTAGAACAACAACAACAACACTGTTTGCCAACCCTGATTTAAAAAACAAAACAAAACTCTGAGCATGTATTGGCATTTTGGACTCACTTAAATTATAGCATCATCATGACTACAGGAATAAAATGGAATTTGCTTTGGCTGCCCTGATCCCCCTGCTGCTTTCTGGTTTGTTATTGGGGGGGGGGGCTGGGCTGCGGAGACCTGCACTTTGTCCCGAAGGTCCAGGCCTAACTTCACCACTGCTTGTGGATAGGACAGCTAGGGTGACTAAGACATACAGAGCCTTTGGCTGTGCAGTTCTAGAAGGCACTGGACAATTGGTAGTCACTGGGAAGCAGAGCCACATGCAAATACACTTTTTACCATGGAGTAATGTGAAACAGTGGTTTTTAATTTGATCATAAATGATCTGGAGCAGCCTTCCCCAACCAGGTGCTTTCCAGATTTTTTTCCAGATGCTTTCCAGTCCCAGCATTCATAACCATTGGCACATCTGGGGGGCACAAGGTTGTGGAAGGATGATTGGGAATCAGGGGTGAGCAGTGAGATGGCCACATTTGCTGTGACAACACCAAATCATGTAGGATGGTTAAAACAATAGAGGACAGTGAAGAGCTCCAAAAGGATCTCTCCAAACTGGGGGAATGGCAAATGAAAATGGCAAATGCGTTTCAGTGTGAGCCAGTGTAAAGGGATGCACATTGGGGCAAAAGATCCTAACTCCACATATATGCTAATGGGATCTGAGCTAGGGTTGACTGAGCAGGAAAGGGATCTTGGGATTGTGGTGGATAGCTCAATGAAAATGTGTTGACCCAGCTGTGAAAAAGGCAAATTTGATATTGGGGATCATTAGGAAAGGGATTGAAAATGAAACGGTCAAGATCATAATGTAATGCCTTTATGCACATCTATGATGTGACCACACTTGGAATACTGTGCACTGTTCTGGTTGCCACATCTCAAAAATGATATTGTAGAGCTGGAAAGGGTGCAGAAAAGGGCGACCAAAACGGTTAATGGGCTGGAGAAACTCCCCTATGAGGAAAGGTTATGCTTGAGGCTTTTTAGCACAGAAAAAGTAAGGGGCGGACATGATAGCAGTATATAATAGCAGTTTGCGCATGGTGTAGAGAAGTGTTTCTTCCGCTCTCACAATACTAGAACCCAGGGTCACCTAATAAAGATGAATGGCAGGAGATTCAGGACAGATAAAAGGAAGTAGTTCTTCCCAAAGCACATAGTTAAACTGTGGAAATTGCTTCCACAAGATGCAGTTATGGCAATTATCTTGAACCATTTTAAAAGGGGATTAGACACATTCATGGAGGATAAGGCTAGCAGTGGCTACTAGTCATGATGACTATATTACCTCCAGTATCAGGGGCAGTCTGCCTCTGTATGTCAGTTGCTAGGGAACATGGGTGGGAGGATGCTGTTGAGCTCATGTCCTGCTTGTGGGCTTCCTATAGGTGTCTGGTTGGCCACTGTGGGAACAGAATGCTGCACTAGATAGGCCTTTGGTCTGATGCAGCAGCAGGGCTCTTCTTTTGTTAATCTGTCTGGGGTGGCAGATTCCAAAAAAGGACATCATTTGTGTTGTTTAAATCATGAGCTCCAAACATCACCATTATTGATATATTATTAAGAGCCAGGGGGTGTAATTTTGGTTTTTCACTCCAGGTGTCAACATGCCTAACACCAGTACTGCTCCTCTTACACTTACCGAAGCCTACTTATAGTATATCGTTTGATGAGAGACTTGTCTCACCTGGCTTACTAGCAGCTGAGGCAGAGGAAATGCTAAGTAAGCTGAGGCCACGAATCAAATGGATGCTGACCCTGCTGTTTTGCCCTTGGAAGGAGAGGTCAATAAAACAAGCAGCAACAACTGCCCTGGAGCTGGATGGGGAGTGGAGATCAGCCCATAAAGAGAACTAGGAATCCAGAGCAAGGAAGGCAAAGGAAGACGATCAACCTCAAAGTTGAGGAAGTTGAGATTGTGGAGTACATCTAGAATTGATTGGACTTCAAAAGGAAATGGACCTACCAGGCATAAGTAGGATCTACCATACATATTTCCTAGTATGTAAGATATTACCTTGAGGCTTCCCTGAGCTACATCAAACAATATGGGTGCAATGCAAGAAAGGTAAGTGCACCTACATCTCACTGGTACAAATGGAACATAAATATAATAATTACACACTTACTGTCAATTGATTTCAATGGGACATAAGCAGCCCAAGCTTTCTCTATATTACTACCACAAAGAGAGGGGAGGGGACATTGGTCGACAGGCACTTGAGTTGCAATGGCTACCCCTGTTTCTACACTTAAAAGTTAAGCATGCTTAAGCCCCATTTATTTCTTATCTAATTCTATCCTGAGGCTTAAAAGTGCTTACGGTATTTTTGTTTGGATCATGGCCTGTTTTCAGTGTTTTATGGTAAATATACAAGCCCAGATCAACTGCTCAAGAAATGGGTTAACATCCTTTAAGGGGTGGGGAGTGGAGTGGAGTGGGGGGAGGAAGGATTTGCTTTCTATAACTTTGTATTTATTTTTATTTATTATTTATTTATTATATTTATACCCCGCCTTTTTTCCTGAAAGGAACCCAAGGCGGCTTACATAATCCTCCTCCTCCTCTCCATTTTACCCTCACAACAACCCTGTGAGGTAGGTTAGGCTGAGAGTCAGTGACTGGCCCAAAGTCACCCAGCGAGTTTCATGGCGGAGCAGGGATTTGAACCCAGATCTCCCGAGTCCCAGTCCAACACTCTAACCACTACGCCACACTGAGATGCAAATTTCACCATTTTCTTAAAAGTCAAGCCAGCTCCTAACACTTTGCAGTGGGCAATGTGTATACTTTAAAGAGAGCGAGAGAGAGCAAGAGAGAGAGAGATATCATATGAATGCAGCTGCATTTGCAATAGATTGTAGAGAATAAGACCCAAATAATGTATATTTCTCAACTTTCCGATGCTTTGACCTTTCTAGAGAAAGGACTCAGGGGACGTAATTGAAGGAAAGTGTTTTTCTTTAGCAGATGGATTGCCCTGGTAAGATAATATTTTAGTTATGCCAATAAAATGAAAGGTTCACAGGAAACCCATGAAACTGCCAGCAGTTGGTGGTAGTACATGACTATTACCAAGGCAGAAACGAGGCCGAAGAGATGATAAATGGGCACGTCTGGTGCACTCTCTATCAGCTGAAGGATGACTTGGATCCTCCTGGCATCTGAGCACCAAGTGGGCCAACATTTTTCACAGCGGCACTTAATAGTGGACATTAACTTAGCCCTTTCCGAAAGGGCTGACCTGGAGGGGACCCTCCGTGGCTCTCCCAACTGTAATCGCTTGTTCAGCTTGTAATTGTATCAAATGGCATGCACCTTTCCCAGCCACTTATTGGCCAATTAAGTCAAGTTCTCACTGAAGGGGTCCAGCTGGCTTCAAGTTATCTTAGATGAATTGATTGAAGAGACTCAGCAATCTATGAACCCGGTTTAATGATCTAGGTGATAATGCTAGTTATTCTTCTCAGTCAAGGGAATTTGCTGCAGCTGTTGTCTGAAAATCCACCGTTCAGATGCAATGGAGTACCAGAAGAGCCTTAAACCACCCTCTGTGCTGCTATATAGGGATTGACTGTATTGTGAAATGGGAGGTTTGACATTCATGTAGCATTGCCAAGACAATGTAGCATTACTTTTGGGATGTGTTTTTTTAGGGATGTATGAGAAATTCATTTCAGCTCATTTTTTATCAGAATTTGCCCATTTCTCAGCTCCCAGACCAACACAATCTATGGTCCAAGTCTGTACATTGTTGAGCTTGTGATGTGATTTGTGGACCAAAAAAACAAGTTCAACAACATGCATACCTTTGAGAAATACACGTAAATATGCATACTTTTAAAAATACGCACACACTTTAATCAATGGGGAAACAATGTGTACATTTAAAAATGGGCACAATTGATGCATACATGTGGAAAATACGCATTAAAATATGCACAAATTTTCATTCAAAGTGAAAATGAAATGATAAAAACCAAATATCGCAATCTGATACAGGTATGAGTCAAGATTAGTTTTGACGTGGAATTCAGAGAAGCTCAACAAGCTTGGCTTTTGCTGATTTGCACATTCTCAAACACACTATGACAACACTAAGTGGGAAGGTTATTTTGGGGAAATGCCTAATCAGTAATAGCAACCCACCAACTGAATGGGTAGAGTTGCATGAAAGGGCCCTACTAAAGCCCTACATAAAGACTAGGATCGAAGGAGTTAATTTAGGATTAGGCATGGCCAGTGGAATTGTTTTTAACCATTTTTTTTTTCTTTTAAGGAAAGAATTCCCTCTCCTTGCTCTATGCCATATCACATACTGCTTTTGATGGAAGCTAGCTCCATTTCAGGAGCAGTTTGCCATGTCAGGCTGGCACTGACAAGGCCAAAGCCTCCTGAGCACACAGATTCTTTGGATCACAGCCATTATAAGGCCTTATGCAACATTATCTACCAGGATTCAAGCTGTAGGGGCTGATATGGAAGAAAGACATCTAGGTAATGGTGCAGTTCTGTACAAGTCTACTCATAAGTAAGCCCCACTGAGTTCAATGGGACTTACTCCCAGGTAAATGAGTTTTGGATTGCAGCTTGAAAGCCTTCCACTGCAGATTTACACCCACATAGACTTTGTTTCATAGATTTCATAGATCATAGAGTTGGAAGGAGCCTACAAGGCTATCGAGTCCAAACCCCTGCTCAATGATGTTGTTGTTATTACTATTATTATTAATTTATTAATAATAAATTAATGATAATTTAATGGCATTTCAATTTGGAGTTCAAACTAAAATATTTATTATTATTATTATTATTATTATTATTATTGATGATTATTATTATGATGATGATAAATATTTTAGTTTGAACTCCAAATTGACTGCCATTGGACTAACGTAAGCCTCCATGGTGTGCGTCTAAGCTAGGCAGCGTGATAACATTTTAAAAGAAGTACCGGTAATCATATTTGCTTTCTTCAGGTGTATATGCATGCTCACTCAACTATTGAAATGTTAATATATCCTCTGTAAGAAACAAATAATACAGCTCACATTAGGGAACATTTTTCATGTTGTAAACTCAAAATACTTGGCAATGAAATATCCTACGGAGAATCTGTGAAGTTTCTGGCCAGGATCCAAAGAGCTGCACAACTAGTTCTGTGGGCCCCCAGCCCACATGGGGTCTTTGTGCTTCTGTTTCTCAAATGGGAGTCATCGCACCCCCACCCCATGAAACATAACAAGCTGCTTTTGAAACTGAGGGGACTTCCAAAAGCATTTCATCATATAGCAGGGGGTCTGATTTTCAGAATTCCACTGAGCATGTCCGAGTCCTTGAATGCGCCTAAAGTAGCTCTTTAGCTCCTAGTCTCTGTTTATAAAAGAAAATTGTAGAATTTTGAATTCCTTATACAGGTGGTAGCAGTTGTATTCATGTGCTGCAAAGACATTTAGGGTGAAATCTTATGCATGTTTAGACAGAAAAAAAATCTTACAACTCCCAGCCTGCCCCAGCCTGCCATGCTGCTGAGGATGGCTAGGAGTTGAAGGACTTTTTTCTGTCTAAACATGCATAGGACTGCTCCTTTATCCCATTTTTCAGTACAGTGGAATTTTTCTCAGGGGGTGATTGAACTTAGCTTTAGGAATGGGCTTTCTGAGACGTGTTGTTTTTGATGGTCTTTAAAAAGAAGCAGCTGCAGCAGCAGCAGCAGCCATGGGGGATACAGGGAGAACATTTGTTTCTACGGGACACATTTTCTAAAGCAGAAGTGGGCTGCTTGTGGCCCTCTGGATGTTTTGGCCTACAACTCCCATCAGCACTAGCAGCAGGCATAGCTAACTGTGAGGGACGATGGGAGTTGTAGGCCAAGACATCCGGAGGGCCACATGTTGCCCACCCCTATCACAGGATTTCCAAGACTTACTCTGTCAGGCTCTGTAGTTTGTATTGAAATGATAAGTGATGGAAGGGAAACGGTCCTTTTGCTTGGTGCTCCTTGACAGGGTCACGATATGCACCTACTTCTTTTTTCATAATCATCTTCATCATCATGCAGCACAGGGGTGGGGAACCTCTGGGCCACAGGCCAAATGTGGCCCCCAGGGCCTCTCAATCAAACCTTCCATCCTCTCCCCAGGTCACACCTCTCAGGATCCCGCTCTGATTCACTGTGCCACCAGTACTTGTGTGGCTGTTACCAACTCAATGTGCCTTGCCTCTCCACATTGAAAAGTGCTCTGGCATCCTCTTTCATGCTCAGAATGGCTTGTTCCTTTTCGGAAGCGCTCACTCTTTGTTAGTTCCTCTCAGGCATTCTCAGAATGCTCCTGCAAGTGCTCTGGCCATCTCCCTTTTCTGCCAAGGCAATCTGGTTGGAGTCCTGCTTGGTCACATCTAAACTTCAGAAGTGAACATGAACAGGTAACAGTCAGCACTGTCAGGGACCAGGTGGGGAAGGGGTGGCCAGCACTGAGGAAAGGAGAATGGCTACATGAAAGGCACGGGGTGGGGGTGGGTTTGCATTGAATTGTCCTTCTCTAATTGGGTCAGACTCTATGCTAGGCATAGCATATAGTGGCGAATCCAGTAGGCAAGTCAATTAAGCAGGCAAATGGTCAAGCACAGAGGTTTCATTCTAGTATGGGATCAGTCTAGGCAGAAGCAGCCAAGGTACAGGCAATGGCCAAAGCACAGCATTACCAGGGCAAGTAGGTAACTTCCAGAAGAGTGGTCTGATTGAAGCGCAGCTAAGGTCAAGACGCCAGAGAGCAGTCAGATAGAAACATAGTCCAAAAAGAGTCAAGCAGGAGTCCAGAGGTCAGTAGCACGGTGGTTCAATCACAAGGCAGGGTCAGGTGAACAGGATACAAGGCACTAGTAGATGCTGAGGGAAGGTGGTCCCTTGGTCCATCTCTGGAAGCTCTGGCTCCTTGAAGGAGGAGGGTTCCTCCAGCAGGGGCATGACATACGGTAAATAAATCTCTTTTTCCCCATTCCGTCTTTGTGGGTAAGCACTGTCAGGGGGGCCAGGCGGGTATATGTACATAGTGTATTACAGAGTAACATCACTCAGTAACTACTGCATAGTATGTTACACGGTATATTCATATCTTCAGCTCTCTTAAAACCATTGCCTGTCCATGGCTGCAGTTACATGGGGTGTGTGTGTGTGCATCCAATTCAGACAAAGCCCAAATCCTGAGCAGAATCAAGCCCCTTCAGACCATTTCTGGTGCTTTTGGGGCAGAGTGAGTGAGCCTCCCTCCAAAGCCACCAGAACTAAAGTCAATTCATTACTGATTCATGCTCAGAGATGTAGACATTCTGCCTCCTCTCCAAATAGCTTTTGGGTTTTTTTGTTTCTCTAAAACACTGATGAGCAGGGGGAGGGAGTGTGGTTGAGTGACTCACAGGTCCACCTTCTAATTATAGGGCATGTTTTAGCAGGGGCTATCCAATCACTGTGCTTTGGGGGAGGGCAAAGATGGGAGCATGAGATGGCCATTCTTCCGATGACACCTGTCTTCATTATGAAAAAAAGAAGAAGCCTTAAACTGTTTTTTAAGCATTATGACTCCCTAGCCCCTGCACCTATCCTTCTGAAACTTTTCAGGATTCCTGCCTGGGGTCACCTCCATAATGGGTGCCACGGTCATACAAATTGCCCCAAAAACAAGAGGGGGAGGGAAGGAGAAGCAAATCACTCCCCCTCTGCTCTAATTTGAGGACTCCCCTTCTACATGAACTGCTGCACCTATCCTTCTGAAACGTTGCAGGTTTCTTGCTTAGAGCTTCTCTACATGAGGCATTTATTGTGCACTCATGATTATTCCTTACTCATGGTTGTTTATGGGTTCTTTAGACAATGTGATCTTCCAATTTCATTTCTGTTTTTTTCAGAGCACTTTCCCAGGTTTTTTTTTTTTTAGAACAGGGAAAATGGTGTATTATTTCTGAAAGCACTGTTTGTAATTGTGTGTTTGTGCTATTCTGCTATAGCACAGCTCCACCTAGAGGTTATGTGTGGCGTAGTGATTAGAGTGTTGGACTGGGACTCGGGAGATCCGGGTTCTAGTCCTGGCTCGGCCATGAAACTCACTGGGTGACTTTGGGCCAGTCATTGACACCAGGTGGGGTGCTCGTGGCGTGTCCTGGTGGGCGGCATGCACTGCGCCCGGCCGCCGCACCGCAGTGACAAGCACCCCATCCTGGCTCTCGGGGTACTCGCGAGCTCTGGCGATCACCCCCCCCCCGCCGCTTGTCCTGCTGCTTGCCTCTCCAATGAGCATTTTCTAAAGCTGGAAGTGACGCGACGGGTCTCCCGTTGCGTCACTTCCTGGTTCTCCAGTGCTGCCGCCCGGGCCGCACAGCAGGTGAGTGGTGGGCGACCCCCCCCCCCCGGTCCATGGAAAAATTTATTCCATAGGACCGGTCCCTGGTCCCAAAAAGGTTGGGGACCACTGCCTTAAAAAATAAAAACAAAAAACATTAAAGGCACACAGCACACACCCCTGCACCTATTTTTCTGACATTTGGCAGAAGTAAAGGGCTATTATGCTTGCAAATACCATCCAATTCTGACAAAGAGAAAAAAGTTATAGGCATTTTTTCTTTTCCCACGGTAGTCAATGGGAGGCATGAAGGCTCAGATTTCGGAATCTCAGTTTGGGTTCAGTACCCAAATTGAAGCGGATGGCCTCAAAATCATTTCAAGCAGAATTGGGCCATTTCTTAAAGCACCAAATTGGGGTTTGAGTCAAATCTGGGGATCGGTGTATACCGCTAGCAGTTAGACTTAGGCTTTGATTTGGTTACGTATACAAGGCTAAAGAGTTGGTCTGGTCAGGGCTTCCTTTTCACCCAGCGTACCCCTTAACCCAAGTGCATATACTGTTCCTTTTAATACAACAACTTGAAAACACTGCCCATGACTCATCATCTGAAAAGGTAAGGTTACTTTTATTACTGTACAAAACAAATCAAGAACCCCACTTCTGAATTCTAGGCTGTATGTTAGCTCAGCCTGCAACACTAAGGATGGAGTTCCACCACCAGTGCCCAAGTTCTGGCCAGATCTTCTAGGCTTCCATTCTTACATTACTGCTTCCATCTCCCATATCCTTGCAGTCATATTTTTGCCAATATGAAGAAGCCCAGATGGCTTGCATGTAAGTCCACAAATGTTATTAGCCTACCTGTCCACACATATTTATGTTAGTCATTTGAGAATGAAAAGAAGAATGGACTTTAGCAAAGTATCTGTCTGGTCACTGGAAGAGAATTCATACTCACGACACATGATGTGGCAAGTGGTTATTTAGTAATCCGTGCCTTTTATGTCCTTTCCTGTCTCACTGCTCCAGCTCCTCCCAAGTCCTGCCCTTCTGGACATCATGTGACTCATTGTCAAGATGACGTCAAACTTTATCCATACACAATCTACTTTGGGGCAACCATAGAATTCTGATAGCTAGACATAGAATATTTTTGGCTGTGCAATTACCTTCGTACATTATAGAAAAGAATTTTACAAAGTAGCAATATGCAAAGCATTGCTAACTGTGTTTTGATTTTCTACTGGAGGGAAGATTGTGCAACTATGTATTACAGAGGTGCAAAGTGGAAGTAAGCCCCTCCACAATGGATTTTTTATTGTTATTTTTCTCATCTGTGACCCCTACATTGTAAAGCTTTTAAATGCCTACACAAGTTGCAGGACAGCTGAGATTTGGGCCCAGAGCTTTATATTTGATCTTTTATTTCTTCTCATGTCCATGCCCTTCTTTTCTCAGCACTTAATTCAGTTTCTCAGGGACACCTACAGGTAACAAGAGAGTCAGACTGGCAGAGACAGCCCATGGCTGGAAAGTTGTACAAGGCAATTTTTTTACTAGTACTTTCTGTGATGGCTCCTGCACCATAAGTTATTCTAGCAGTGCTCAAACACTCCTGTGTTGCCCTGGGGAATCAATGCTCAAAGTAACCTCCTACTGGTTTTATCAGGTCCTAGGAATATGCTTTTCCTCTTGTGGTTGCAGACTTTAGTTTGACCAGGATCAAACTTTTGGTGCACTAGCTTTGAGTCTCCTATAAACATGCTGTTTGAAGTTGTCTTGGATTTTTGTATAGGTTTTTTCACTGCTTTTTAAAGACTTCTCTTTTTGTGTGTGTCATTTTTTATCCTCAGATGATTAATAATAAATTGATGGGTGAGTCAAATCGCAGTCCCCACCAAATGTGTGGCTTACGCTGGCTCAGCTTGTCTGAGTGTGGAAAGCTAAGCAGGGTCAAGCCTGGTTGTTACTTGGATGGGAGACCCCTCCTCTAGTTTCCTGCAGTGAGCAGGGGGTTGGACTCGATAGCCTTGTAGGCTCCTTCCAACTCTATGATCTATGAAATCTATGAAATTTTTGTTGATCAGTTATTTGTGTTGCAGAGTAAGTGCGATGGAGTTTAAATGTTATATTGCCATTCTAACTATAGGTGGCACTGTGTACAAACTGTGGCAGTCAGTTATGCAGCTGTTCTAGGTTGTTCTTGGCAATAAAGTTGTTCTCCTAGGCATCCATTTTGGCCTGGCTTCTTCTTTGAAATAACCTCACATGGTGTCAGCAGTGGGACAGTAAGTTTTGTCCAACCACACGTAAGACAGAAATGACTGAAAGCTTTAAACAGGGCTTTTTACTTAACATTATCAGGCATTTTCTTGTTACAAGTAAAGCAAGCAAAGTAAGCAGGCAAAAAGACACCAAAAACACACATCCCAGCTCCCTGTACCTACATGAAAAAGATTTAGGGCGCAATCCTATGCATGTTTAGACAGAAAAAAGTCCTACAACTCCCAGCATTCCCCAACCAGCATAGGTGGCTGGACAATGCTGGGAGTTGTAGGACTTTTTTCTGTCTAAACATGCATGGGATTGTGCCCTAGTAGCTTTTCAACCAGTCATTTTCTCTCAATATGGTGGATTTTACTTAATGGCTGCTGCTTATCCCAACAATGTGAACTCCTGCTCTTTATTGAGGATTGCCTGATCCTACTTTGGCTTGACCCTGCCGATTTTGTTGCCTTAGATGAAATTTAATTTTGTTGTCTGTCTCGCATCTTGTTGTATGGAAGGGGTAGTGGTAATTGTTTTTTCTTCAAGGAGAGAACAGTGGGGTGAGAGGGAAATTGTGTTCTCTCAGCTTAATGGCTTTCCCAGTTGCTGCCTTCCCCCCATACAGGTGAATGGATATTTATTTATTTATTTATTTATTTATTTACATGATTTGTATACTGCGCAGAATACAAATTTACTGCAAAATGTGGTATACTGCAAACTTACATCATTTGTATACTCCCTAAATTAACAAACCGCCCAGCTGAAAAACATGAAAGAATAAAACATTACAACCAAGCACCATACAAACTAACTAACTAAATAAAATGACCAGCAAGAGCAAAACCTTTCATTAACAGAGCAGAGCTAAAAATAGCGAAGATCTTTAAATGATCATAAAATGTGTGGGGTTGTGTAAAGATCTTCATCTGGTGCCGAAGAAGCCATAATGTAAGTACCAGATGAAACTCTCTGTGGTCGGCATTCCACAATTAGAAAGCCACCACCAAAAAGGCCCTTTCTATGATAGCCACCCACCATACTTCAAACTTCATCTGGAGCAGGACCTCTGAAGAAGAGCTTAGGGTCCAGGTGGGTAAGTATAGGAGGCAGTGATCCCCCAGGTAACCTGGCTCCAAGTAGTTTAGTGATGTAAAGGTTAAAAACCAATACTTTGTATTGGACCTGGATACTTCCAGTCCATTTCAAATTTAGTCCCGCACACTTTGCAACCTCTTATCCTAAGGGTGTGGAATTGTACTTGCCTTTGAGGAATTCCCTGATTAGATTAGAACCCCTAGAATCCTGCCCTTCTAAGCAGCAACCCTCACTGCCTGTTGGGTTGGGTCCAACCCTGGACTCTCTCATCTACTTATTTAAAAAACATTCTAACATGGGACAGAGGATGGAGATGGGAAGTGTGATCGTCATCACCAGTGATGGCATACGTACTGTCCATTAGATGCCTTTGACGACAGCACAGCAATAGCATGCACTGGTTACCGTAGTTGTGCTACTGAGGGCTTTGTTCTGGGTTTTAACAAGTACCTCCTGAATCACTATAAGAATGTGTGTGTGTGTGTGTACCCAGCATTTTGTAGTGATGGAAGTGCAACAAAAAATGAAATATTTGTATACTGTGCAAGTAGAGGAGGACACCAGTGCTTCCATGTCTCTGAAAATGCCCCTTCGGTACAAGTAGAGGCCCTTACTGCTGCATTTCGACAATCCAACTTCTCTCCCTCTTGTTTTCTCCCATTCTGGCTCTTCTAATCTTTTTGTGTTGTATTTCATTTATGGTTTTTAGGGCTGCAGCAGAATACATATTCTGTTCAGTTTACTGTACAAATAATTTCTACACACACACACACACACACACACACAAATCATTCGAAGCCACAAAGTCTGAGTAATATTTAAATCTATGTTTTGAAAGCTCCTGGCTAAAATTAAGTGTAACCCTACATTTATATAAAGGTCAATTGTGATTCTAATTACCCTTATGTAAACTAGCTGGTATTTGAACTGTGCAATTATAATTCATATGCATAGGCTTCCTTGTCTGCTTCTAAGCTTCCTTATAAACAGAAGCAGGATTCTAATTCTACCTGGACAGCGGAGAAGAGCATAACAGTGGCTTGATGCAAACCTCTGCATCCCTAACCTCATTTCTTTTAGGCAGTCTTTACACTGGTATAATTAAGACATGCTTTCACTGGAGTCACTTTGGTGCCCATACATTTTCCCTAACAAGGCAAATAGCAACTTTGAGGTGTGTGTGTGTGTGTGTGTGTGCTATTTACATTGGGGAAATGGTGCAGAGAAAAAGATTAACCCATTCCCTGTTGCTGTGATCCCAACCCAAGTTAGGCTGATGATGGATGCTTTTAAAATAAATAAAGGGAGTTGGATTATGGAGGTGGGGGGGGAGAGACAGAGAGAGCTCTTCCAGATGGAGAATTCCTAGTGCGGTGGTGGGGAACATCAATCCTGGTCAATTTAAGGTACAATCCTATATCATGTTTAGACAGAGAAAAGGCCTACAGCTCCCAGCATGCCCCAGCAAGCCCCTTTTCACAGCAACAGGAAATGGGTTAATCTTTTTCCCTGCGCCATTTCCCCAATGTAAATCTCTCACCCACACACACATATCTTAAAGTGTGGGGATGATGATGATGATGATGATGATGATGATGATGATGATGATAAATTTCCAATGTTCAAAGTGCTTCCCGTGCATTATGCCAGTCTGCAATTTTATGCACACTCACCTAGAAGTAAGTCCCATTGAACTGAATGGGATTTACTTCTGAGAAGGCATGCCGAGGATCAGGGACAGCATCAAGGGTAGGCATGGGTGGGCACCTGCCAAGGGCCCACGCCCCAGCAAGGGCCCACTGACAAGAGCCCCCTGGTGGAGTTTCCCCTCCTCCTCTCCACTGCAACCTGTATGTTCACCTGCCTCTTGCTCTGGCCGAGACAACAGTGGCCGTGCGAAGGAGGAGCAGTAGATGCCACTGCCTGCTTGTTCCCTAGCTGGCTCTCTGCCTGTCAAGCAAGCAAGTGATGATAACAATGATGAGAAAGATGAGGAGGAGAAATAGCAACAGGTGACAGTGGTGGTGAGAAGGTAGACCCACTAAGAGGGGGCCCATTGAGGGTGTCTTGCCCAAAGAACCTCAAAAACCTGGAGCTGGAGTGGCACTGCAGAGGATTGCACTGCTATTCATCCTGTCACAATCCTATAACGGTCAGTTGGTGTATCGCTGTTATCTCCATGTTTCAGATGGGGCTCTAAAGCAACAGTGGCTTACCCAAGGCCACCGAGTGACTTCATGGCCAGGTTCTTTTCAGCTGTGCGCTACATGAGTTACAAACAGGAGTCTTAAAATAAAATTAGATGCATCCCCCCCCCCCAAGGTCTGCGTATCTGAAAAATGGCCACCAGCTACCCAGTTCCCTACCGTACTCTGTGCAAACCAAGTCTAAGGAGGGCAAGTTCATACTGGCTCTTGACACGACTGAGAAAACTGAGGAGAGGTTGGCGGATGGCCGTAATTTGGTCACACGTCTGCTTATGTGTGAGAAAAAGTCTTGCTGGTTGCTGCAACCTGACAAGCTGGAGTCTCTGTATACAACAGAATGCTACGTGGGGACAGAGGGCCCCGAGTGCCAGTTTACACATGCAACACTTTTCTCCATGTGACTGTGTATGTGGACTTGTGGCTGAATGAAGACATGTTAGCGTGAACCAGCTGACACACAGAGATGGCTACTACAGCCATGTTTGCAGTGGTACCTTTTCCAGCCTTACAGTCATGGCAATCATTGCTTGTACTGCCCAAATCGCACTAACATTTCTCATTCCAGGTACAGTAATACCTTGGATTGCAAGTAACTTGGTTTGAGAACGTTTTGCAAGACAAGCAAATTTTAAAATATTTATTTATTTATTTATTTACTTGATATACAAGTGATGTCTTGCAAGACAAGTACTGTAGTACGGCTTAAATTAAAAAATCTCTACAAATTTTTTTGGGGGATTTCGTTTTGATATAAGAGTGTTTTGGATTACAAGCACGTTTCCGAAACGAATTATGCTCTCAGTCCAAGGCATGACTGTACATGCTTGTATGATGATGGGGTGAAGAACACTTTTTGTGCATGTGAACCAGTCCTTTAGGTTAAGCACATCCAAAAATGTGGGGAAAGCCCCAGAGAAAAATACGAGTCCCCCTTTTCCAGGTGGAACTCCCATAATGTCAGATCAGAATGCCAAGTTCAGTGATGGATGTGGGTGAAATGTTTTACTGGAATGCCATAGGGTTTGGGGCTTTTTTTTGTCATGGTTTTCACCACAGAATACTCCCTTGCTCATGCTGTTCATTGTTAGTCATGTGGTTCAGCAGAGATCAGCACCCTGAGGTCTGTTCTGGGTTTCCATTGCTTCCCAAACTAACCATTTAGGAGTGCCTTGCACATAGGCCCACAGACGTTACTAGTAATCCATAAAAAATATTACCACACATAATTATGTCAATCATCTGGGGACTAAAAGGAAAAAACACATTGGAAATAGCTTCCCTGCCTTGTTACCAGAAGCCGATTCTTTCTTGTTATAATTAACCAAGTGAATAACACAGAGCAATCCTATGACCCCTAGACAGCATCTAGAGGGTCATAGGATTTTTTGTATCCCCCGATCCAAGATCAGAAAAGAGCTCCAACCTCTTTTCTGAGAAATTAATGGAAGAAATGCAAATAAATATGGGCCTAACATTTATTGAAAGGTATGGGTGAAATGGGAAAAATATGTGGTTAAAAAGTTTGTCTCTTAGATAAATAGGTAGAAAGAAGCTAGGGATTTTTTGCTAAAAATGAGTAGAAATTTTTTATACTGTTTAAATTAGAAGAATGAGTATCTATGTTTAAGGTTAAAATGATGTTTTGTGAATCTGTGAAGTTGATGAACAAGAAGAATAAGAGTTGACAATAGAAAAAAAGGGAAATACCTTAGTAACTATAAAGTAAGTATGTAATGTTACTTATACTTTGTTGTGGAAAAATCGAAAGTTAATTCTAGTTTAGTTCTTATTGTTTTTGTATTATTTCTCTATTTTTGGCTTGTTATGTTTGTTTGGTTTGGTTTTGCTTTTCTTTCAAAATAAAAAAAAAAGTTGAAAAAAGAAAAAGGAAAAGAGCTCCAACCTCAGATCTGGGGAATCCGTGCTCATACTCGCAGCTGACACAGAAAGAAACATGCTGGCTGCTTCTCTGAGGTTGTAAGAGTGACCTTGGAGAAGGGGCTTAATGGGTATTCAGGGGCAGGGAGGGGAGGAGACCAGTGCCACCAAGATATGACAGCACCTCAGCCTCCTTCCATGCCCCCCCCCCAAGCACCACAGTTAGACAGCCAAAACTGGCCACCTAGCTGCTTTGCAGAGCCTTTGCCTCTGCACTCCTCCCGCTCTGTATAGGATTCCCCGTAATCCTCCAAGTTCAGAGGGCCACGGGCATCCCCACTGGATTTGGATTGTGCCCTTAGTTAACACTTTTTAAATTTCATTTTATCGATTATACAAAAAAAAAGTGTAAACTTAATCATCACATAACCATTGTTCAATTTTCATTACAGAAACCATTCATGTTACATTTTAGAGCTGCTGGAAGATGAAGAAAGTATATCTAAGAACAGTCCGTCAAGAGTTTCTAGGAAAAGAAGTAATTCTTGTCTAAACTTGGGTGATGTTGATTATTTGGATCCTTTCCAGTCTCCGTTCAGACCGGGTATTGGGACAGAAATAGCCTTGGTCACTTTGATAGATGACCTACGCTGAGAACAGGGCAGCGGTAGTGTGTCCCCATTGGTTCTGCTGGACTTCTTGGTGGCATTCAATATCATTGGCCATGGTATCCGTCTGGGGCATTTGGCTAGTATGGGACGTGTGGGTACCATTCTGCAGTGGTTCCAATTGTATTTGGCTAAACATTCCCAGAAGAATCCCAGAAGATGGGGGGGCGGCTATTGCTCAGTCCATTGGTCTACGGCAGGGGTGGGAAACCTCAGGCCCGGGGCCAAATCCTGCCCTCCTGGGGTCCCAATCTGGGCTTCCGGGGTTCCCCAGATGACCATGCCTTTTTCCCTGGACCCAACCCTTCCATCCAATCACCAATACTTTCATGCTTTTGTGCAGTTCCCCCCCCCCCATTCTAAAAGGTTGAAATGCCTCTCTTCAGGCCTCAATGCTGGCAGTAAGAACTTCAGGGCACAATGCTAAAGGACTTTAGGGAACAATCCTATGCATGTTTAGTCAGAAAAAGGCCCTACAACTCCAAGAATGCTGGGAGTTGTAGGACTTTTTTTTTTTAATCTAAGCATGCATAGGATTGCACCCTTAAGTTATAATATGCTGGTATTATTTTTTTTGTATCTTTGGCCCCACACCTTCTTCTCCCTTTCACCCCACCCCTTTGCCTTCAGCCCCACACACCACTGGAATACAGCCCCTGAGAGTTGCTCTGAAATTGGATTTGGCCCTCGGGCTGAAAGAGGTTCCCCACCCCTGGTTTATGGGGTTCATCAGGGCTCTGTTTTGTCCCCTGTGCTTTTTGACATCCAGGTGAAGCCACAGGGAGAGGTCATACACCATTTGTGTGACTGGGACTGGGTCTCACTGTTAGGCTGATGATACTCAGCTCTATCTCTCATGTTCAACTGATGCTAAGGAGGCTGTGGAGCGGAGGCCCTGAACAGTGATGTCTGGATGCAGTGATGGATTAGATGTGGGCTAACGAGCTGAGGTGTCATCTCAGTCAATGGAGGTTCCACAAAAATGGCTGCACCTATGCTAAAATTTTGCAGGTTTCTTAGCTAGGGCCACCCCTATGATGCATGTCATTTTCATAATGACTGCCCACAAAGAACATAGGGGGATATGCACATCCTTTTTTGGACCCCCCCCTCAGACTGCTCTTGCACAACCCCCCTGAACCAATTCATCTGATACTTGGCAGGTGTGATCCCTACAGAAGGGGCAACTATGAGCTTTTCTGTACAAGGCTATTAATCTGCTGTTACAAAAGATACAAAACCCCCCTGCTGCTTAGGGGTTTTGGTTTTGTCGCAGAATTGAGATGTGAACACTACACGAAGTGTGTGTTTCCTTTCCTGTTTTTCTGCTACATAACCTCTAGGTGGCACTGTGGTATAGTAGGATAGCACAATTACATAAGTGGAACAAGCATTTTCTTTTGCTTTCACAAATAATATCGCATTTCCCCTGCTCTTAAAAAACTGACTGAAAGTGCTGTTTAAAAACAGGAGCGAAACTGGAGGGTCACAACATTGTCTAAAGAACCTGTAAACAATCATGAGTAGGGAATGACAAGCACACAATAAATGCCTCATGTAGAAAAGCTCTATGCAATGTTCAATTCTTCCAAGAAATAAAAATGTTGTTAACAGCTTCCTTTTTCATTAAAAGAAATAAAAATCAAACTTAAGCAAACCTAGCAGAAACCCCTTGAAATAGTCAATGGGAGATTTGGATCTAGCCTCTGAGCCAAATTGGGTGGCCTCCAAATTGTTTCAAGCTGAATTGGGCTATTTTCAGAATTGCTGAACTGAATCTTGTGATCGGTACACAGCCCTAATAGAAATGAACTTAAATTATTGGTGGTGACTCTTTCCTGACTCTTTCTCATTTGTAAAAATAAAAGTCAAACCAGATTGTGAAACATGTGTTGGGTTTTGATTGACCCTAGCTAACCATATATGATGGGTAAGCTTTTCTGCTAATGGAATAAGCTATAATTTTTGATGCTGCTTCATTTGAACTTTCCCAAAACTTCACAATGAACAGTCTATGAGCATAAAAGTAACCAGCCCCTCTGAAATTATGCTTTCATTAAGGCCTACAAAGAAATTTAGCAATGCAATCTTTGAGTCCAATAGGATGTCTTGTTCTATATATTTTTTTACTGTATCTATAGAAACTCTGTTCCAAAAGGAGGCCACAAGTTAACTCCACTTATAAGATTCTCATAACAGCCCCATGGGTATGTCGCTTTTGAAGAAGATCAGACATGTAGCCAATGAGAGAAAACTAAGCTGTCAAAACATGCTCAGCAATGTCATTCCTGAATGGGTATTTCAACGCAGGTCTTCCATTGCCAGCACTCCGGCAACTGGTCCTTAGTCATTTCCCAATATTGTATGGAAATGGTCCTTGCCACTACTGACCGGCACTTGATATAAGCCACTTGGTGAGGAAGAGATAGTTTCTCTGCAAGCAGTCACCTTCATAACGATATATATGTATTCCATTAGTCCAACTAGGATTTGAGAATTCCCTGTTCGTTAGTTATTATCTCTGTAACAAGATACATTGCTTCATCACTGTTAGTGGCATTAGATTGTAAACTAATGCTGTAAAAACATGACTGGTACCTAGTATCTATCTGTCTTTCAAGAAAACACAATGGTCGATCACTGCTCTGCCATTTATCTTCATAAAAATGTGTCAACACAAGATAACAGTTTATATCCTGTGTTAAGATCACTGTTATGGAGCAAATATATGGGAACAACATATCATTACACCCATGTGCATATAATGTTCTCATATGCTTGCTTTGCATCAGAGATCTTAACACAGGGAGTGTGTATGAATGGGTCTCCAGCCATGCACTTACATATGTACAGATTTACACAGGCATATTCATGCATATTTCATAACATGCAATCATAAGAACATAAGAAGAGTTGTGGTGGGTCAGACCAAAGGCCCATCCAGTCCAACATTCTGTTCCCACAGTGGCAAACCAGATGCCTCTTGGGAAGCCCACAAGCAGCAATGAGGACAATAGTACCCTGCCATTCATGTCCCCCAGCAACTGGTATAAAAAGGCATACTGCCTCTGAAACTGGAGGCAATACATATCCATCATGACTTGTAGCCATTGATAGCCTTATCCTCCATCACTAAAAGCTGTATTCATGCAGCTTTCTATAGATAGTGTAGTCTATGCCAGGGATACTGTTGGAAACTCCTTCTGAACACTAGATATCTATGGTTGTTTGGAGAAGGTACTCTGCCTATTCGAGAGAAAACTCATTTAGGTTGAATCCGGTGTCCATTTTAGAAGGTTTACCTTTGTAATTGTTATTTTTCTGCTCATCCCAATCATTCGCCCTTTTATCCACTTTTTAGGACAAGGGTGGGCAATTTGGAAGGTCTGGGAACCACAAAGAAGCTAATTTGATCCTTTTGGAGCTCTGTAGGCTCTACAGACGCTTTTTTTAAAATTTAGTGAATAAGGGGGGCAGTGGGGGCTGCATGTGGCCCACGGGCCATGTGTTCTCCACCCATGTTTTAGGACATGTCATAAATCTGTCCAGTTTATTATGGTTGGCATGCCTCGGTGGGATTAAGGGTGAGACGTGAGAGTTATACTTTATTTTAAATATGTAATTTCATTCACTTGTTTGATATTCTATTAACCAAGCACAAGGTGGCGCTGTGGTATAGCTGCAGTATACCAGATTTCTGGCTGTACACAAGGCCTTTGTTCCGGTTTAAAATTGAATAGCTGACTTTCCTCACTCTAAAAAAAAGCTGCAAAAATGGCTGGAAAGCACGAGAGAGACCCTGGAGGATGATTATGTCATGGAAAGGCCCCGCAAACATCCGTGAGTGCAGGATCACAAGCGCACAATAAATGACTTGTGTAGAAAAGAAAAGCCCTGTCAGCTCTATGAAAACCAGGGATGTTGAAGAGTCCTTGGTCTTGAGTCACGAGTCTTTGGACCCGAGTCTCGAGTCCGAGTCAAAGTCCTTGGTCCAAAATGGTGACTCACGAGTCCCGAGTCACTCCCAAAGCTGACTCCACGAGTCCCTATTAAAATCAATGGGTTTTTTCCCAACAAAATAAGGCTACTTCAGATGTGTGGCTTAAATAAATTCTAGGCACAAGTGTGCCTTTTTATCTCAAAACTCTGCCACTGATTTTGACAAGAACAGACCAGGCAGACAAACCCAAAATAACCAGGCAGGCAGAGGAGGCAGCGAACCCCAAAGCAGGCAGGCAGAGGCCTTTGTCTTGGACAATTCAAACTGTGGAACTGGTTAAGAAGAGACCAGGCAGGCAGAGGAGGCAGGGAACCCCAAACAGGCAGGCAGAGGCAGCCAAACCCAAAATGTCTGAAAGGTTGCATTTTAGGAAAATGATTTTAAAAAATAAACTTGGATTGTTACTGCAACTGGGTCCAGACAGCACCTGCAGGTGGCATCAAGCAGGGATGTTGACGAGTCCTTGGTCTCGAGTCCCTGAGTCGAGTCTTGAGTCCCATTAAAAATATTGGGACTCGAGTGCAACTCGAGTCCGAGGGGGGACTCAGTCCGACTCACGAGTCGAGTCCTCGAGTCCGAGTCCCCATCCCTGATGAAAACTATGCATGGATTATATACACATGCACAGTGCCAGCTCCAGGTTTTTGAGGGCCCTTGAGCAAGACACCCTCAATGCCCCTCCCTCCCTGAGTACGTTCACCTTCTCACCACCATTGTCACCAGCTGCTATTGCTCCTCATCTTTTTTTCCTCCTTGTTGCCACCTCTTGCTTGCTTGGCTGGCAGAGAGCCACTGTGCACGTGGGCAGTGGCATTTACTGCTCCTCCTTCTCCCCACCACAGTTGTCTGGGCCAGAGTGAGAGGCAAGTCAAGAAGCAAGTTGCAATGGTGAAGAGGAAGAGCAAGTCCAGGGGATTCTTGTCAGTGGGCCCCTGCTGGTTGTGGGCCCATGGCAGGTGCCCAACCATGCCTATTCCTGACACCAGCCCTGCACATACAAGTGGGTGTATGCTTACTTTGATGTTTATATCACGTATTTGATAGGTTTTGCCAGTAAAAAAAAAGAAAAGGAAAGGAAATAACATAACACAAAGTGAATGTTTATATTATGATTCTGGCACCAAATCACATATATGAGTGTATTAAGAGAGGCATTTGAACTCCAGTTTCATTTAACATCTAAGTTGTTCACATTAAAACATGCCCTTGGCCTGACAAGGCATTATTAACTTGCATTTTAATAAAAAAAATAAAATAAAACCATGTGTGTGGGTGGTTGTTGTTGTTTTTTTTACATATAAAATTGAAAGCTGACAAATTTGATTTAAATGGATCCTGAACTCCAGGCGAAAGTGTTGCTTGAACTCTGCCAGCTGCACTCGAGCTGACAGGAAGCATTAAAATAATACTGAGTGGTCAATATGTGATTAAATATCACATGTCAAGTATAGCAAGCTTGCGCCTTCCAAAGAAAATTATATTGTTAAAAATAAGTGGACAAATCCTAAGCAGTCCCTCCAAATCTATAAAGGCATGCTTGTAATAAAACAGGATCTCTGGGCAAGGCAGGAGGATATAGTGCCTCTTCGGCAGTGGTACACTTGGCATCTCCTTGAATACAAAAAAATGGCATGGCTTTTAAAACAAGGAATCTCCTTTGAAGTTCCCATAAGGGCGTAAAGGAAGGTGACGAGATGCCTTTTCACATCTTGTTTGCATCTGTGAGCTTGTGCTCAAGTGTGGCATTGGGTAAAGCATGTGCACACATATCTGGTGGCTTTTCACACACACACACACACACACACACACACACTTAAGAACTGCCCTTTGGACAGGAGGAGAACATTATTCAGATCCAGATTGAAGAGGGCTAAACTCATGTGTTCATTGCACAAGGAAAGCAAAAGTTTTGGCCAAGAATTCATCCCCTTGTGAAAAGAGGAGACTGTTGTTAACACCTTGAAAAGGTGACACCTGTTGTGATCTATGGGCCATCCCCTGAAATTCTGTGGGAACTGGGATAAACACAGAATTGCCATTCAGACCGCAGCTCACATTTAGTTTCAATCATTATGAAACTAAAACATACACCTAAAATGCACTGGTTTCAGAACAGAGTGAGGAAGCCCGTATCACCTAAATTTAGAAGCTATGTTGTTGATTGCATCAGTTCTGAGGAATGGTGAGGAATGTTCTCTACTTTGTGAATGTGAAGCATCTCCCCACACAACTTCAATGGTGAATAGGATGATCACTATGGTATGCACACTGAGTCATTGTGAGCATCAGAGCCTTGTGAGGATAATGAGCATATATGAGCTGCTGGACCAGGGGTGCGGTCCAGCAAAATATGAGTGCCAGGGGTATGTGTGTGACATTGTTTTGGGACTACCACTGTAACCTACATTTTCTTAGCCAACAGCGTAAATCCAATGCACTCACAGGCCAGGTTCCAAAGAAGCAAGCGTCCAACCTATTCCATGTAGAGAAGGAGGCCTCTTGTTTTCTTCAACAGAAGTCCCCCATGTTGCATGGCTAACCACACTGGAAACCAAGTGGAGTCTTGAGATCAGTTTGTGATATGTCGAGGATGGTTGGGAGGGTGGTGGTGGTATCCGCCGTTCAATAAAATAAATAAATCAATAATCTCACTGGGTATGTCCAAGCCTTTGGGCTCATGGAAAGTAGATCTTTGGAACAGAGCCATGGTTTGCTGGGTTCCTCCTTTCCAGCACATGGACATACAATGAGAAGTGTAGAGGAGGAGTGGGGCATTAAAAAAAAAAAAATTGGGTGGAGGGACCTTTCGTAAGCAGAGCCCTTCAGAGGCAGATCCTGGATCCAACCCTTTGTGTGCAATCATCACCTGTGGGGTTTTTCATATAGGTTATCACATAAAGGCAGCTAGGTTAGTCTGTACTTTTCCAGCAAAACCCAGCAATAGAACTAAAATATGTTGTGATATGTATCACTTTACCAGCTGCAGCACATTGTTTACACATGGAAGAGACAGAATGGCTGTAAACAGGTTTTGTTACGTCTTACTAGAATCCTTGATTCTGGACTGTGAGAACAACATGAGCTGGTCACATGGTTTGTATGTTCTGATGACGTGCTAACTTGTTTTCTGTCTGAAGCCATCTTAGAGAGAAGCTGGACTGCTTTCTCTCTTCTTCTTGGTTCTTCTTGCTAGACTTTGTTACTGCAACAATGTAATGTCTTTGCTGAGGTGGAGTTAAGCTCAACTTACTCCACTGGATGTAATGCTTGCTATGCATTTATACTCTGCACATGGACTGTAACTAGGAAATGTATACTCTGTAGAACTTTACTTGCTAAGTAAATAAACAGGTAGAAATAGACCTGTGGTGTTACAGAGTGTTTGCTGACTCCATGGATTAATCTGCAACGGGGAAGCTGGAAGCAAGTCTGATTACAAGGGCAGACTGGGCTGGTCAAAATTGGCACCAACACAACACGCTGCACGCTGCGTAGGGAGGTGAGATCTGGAAGATCTGTGTGTGGAATTTCAGGCGTCTGTTAGCACACAGATAGGATTATAAATCTCCCAACTCTGCTCACACGCCAACAGGGTTATGGGCCCAGGCCGGAGGTCGGTACCAGACCAGAACCAGACCAGAACCAGGCCCAGACCGAACCGGACCCAGTTCGGAACCAGGCTGAAGGTCGGCACCAGAACCAGCACCAGGACCTGTTTTCTAACACAGCTTTGGCAACAGCTTCGACTCCGGTGAATGCAGTGATTAATGGCAGAGGAGGAAGACATCAAAGAAGAACTATCTCCTGGTCCTTCACCTGGAAAGAGGACGAAAGAGGGGAGGAAACTGTTAGCTGACACAGACAGCTTACAGGCAAGTTCTCAGGCCGAGAGCTTAGAGGGAGAGAGCGAAGCTGAAATTTCTGGGGGGAGGAGGAGAATCCCCCGGTCACAGAAATGGTGGCTGCACAATCCCTGAATCCACAAATTGTGGAGAGACTGTCTGGCTCGAACTATGTGCTGTGGAGTTTTCAGATGCAGCATTATTTAACCCATGTGGGACTCTGGTCTGTAGTAACACAGGATCCAGTAGCAGTGGGTGATCAAGCTTAATCTTTGTGGAATTTACAAAGTGCAGCTTTTTCTGCTTCAAGCTGGAGAAATGGCTTGTGGAGATAGCAGAATGGAAAAGCGACAAGGAAAGAAAAACAACTCTGGCCGTAAGTTTGCAGAAAGCCAGGCTGATGTGGCAAACAGCCAAGCTGCAAACAACAAGCAGGGAGTAACCCAAGCCACTGCTTTAAAAGTGAAAAAATGCTTCACTTGTGGATCTACAACTCATCTGAGACGGGGCTGTACAATAAAACAGAAAAAGACGAGAAACAAACAGGAAACAACGAACACACCTGAGGAGGCAGTTAAAACGGGCAAAAGTTTGATTGCAAGGATGGGGGTTTCTAATGTTGTTTGGGTCTTAGACTCTGGAGCTTCTTGTCACATGACTAACTCCAGGAACGTATTTCAATCTCTGGAAGAAGGTGGATGTCCAGGTCAGCACGTGGAATTAGCTGACGGGAAATGTATAAATGTTTCAGCAGCAGGAACAATTGAATTTACTACTTTGGGTCAACAAAGGGCATTGCTTGTTCTGGAACTGGACACAAATCTGATAAGTATTTCCCAATTAGCTCAAAATGGCTATGAAATGTGTTTTTCAGACAGCACATGTGTGATTTCACGTGAAGGGACAGTCTGTGCAAAAGGTGATTTGCAGAATTCTCTGTATGTTATAAATCCATTTGTAACACATGATGAGAGTGTGAAGTATGCAAATTGTAAACCTCATGATGATTGTGTACATTTATTCCATAAACGTTTTGCGCATGCTAATTACAGAAGCATCGAGAAGATGCCGGGTCTGTGTGAGGGCATGAAAATGAAACCTTGTTCTAATTATGTGGAATATGAAGTATGCAGTCAGGCAAAGTCACACAGGACTAACATTCAGAAACACAGTGATAGAGTGAGCACAAGAATATTTGAGCTGGTACACTCTGATGTTGCTGGGCCATTTGAGAAAAGCTATGGGGAAAACAGGTACTATATGACTATTATTGATGATTTTTCTAGATTTGGATTTGTTTATCTTCTGCAGAATAAGTCTCAGGTTCGAGAGAGATTTGAATCATTTGTGAAATGGGTTGGTAACAGGTTCAAACAATACCCCATTGCTGAATTGCTCACAGATGATGGGGGAGAGTACATGAATACAAAATTTAAGAAATTCTTGGAAAATGAGGGCATTGGGCACAAAATCACAGCCCCAAACTCACCGTTTCAGAATGGCGTAGCTGAAAGGCGCAACAGAACACTCCAAGAAATGATGAGGGCTGAATTAGCTGACTCAAAGTTGGGAAACCATTTCTGGGGGGATGCACTTTCAAATGCTAACTATTTGCTGAACAGATTACCTAACACCACAACTGGGAAAACTCCATATGCAATGTTTCATGGGAGGAAGCCAAAGATAGCACACATGCGAATTTTTGGGCGCAAATGTTTGGTTCATATACAGGCTAAAAGCTTTGAATGTTTTCTACTGGGGTATGATGGACAAACAAAAGGATACAGACTGTGGTCACCACAACACAGAAAGGTAATTTTAAGCAGAGATGTGATTTTCCATGAGCAAACACATGAAAAGAAACAGCTGGTGGAATTGCCAATGCATTCAATGGCTAAGACACAGCTGGAAGTTTCTGAAACAGAACAGACCACTGGTCAGATATCTGGGGAACAGGAGGGAGGTGAACAATCTCTAAGGCATTCAACCCGAGAACGTAAAGCACCTGTTAGATATCAGGATGAATTCCAAAGTGGGAAAACTGTTGTACGTAAACCTCTCAAAATAGCTTTAGAACCTCAAAGTTTTGAGGAAATCCAGGGCATGGAACCAATAGTGAGAAATGATTGGTTTGAGGCCATGCAGGATGAAATCAATGCCATGCATGTTAACAAAACATGGAGTCTGGTATCTTTACCTGTGGGGTGAAAGGCCATCACCTGTAAATGGGTGTACAAGGTGAAGACAAATCACCAGGGGCAGGTGGAAAGGTACAGGGCAAGACTCGTGGCAAGAGGGTTTGCACAAAAGCATGGAATAGATTTTGATTCCGTGTTTGCACCAACAACAAGGTATGCAACTGTAAGATTGTTGTCGAAATTGGCAGCACAAAGAAAAATGATGGCATTTCATTTTGATGTAAAAACTGCTTTCCTATATGGTGATTTACAAGAGGAAATCTACATGGTGCAACCAAAAGGTTTTGTAGAAAATCCCGGTCTTGTATGTCGTTTGCACAAATCCGTATATGAATTGAAACAAGCAGCAAGGTGCTGGAACCAAAAATTAGACAGAGTTTTGATTAGTTTGGGATTCAAACAAAGCAAGGCTGATCACTGTCTGTACACATGTTAAACAGAACTAGGACATTGGGTGTATTTGTTAGTCTTTGTTGATGATATATTGCTGATAACAGAATCAGTAAGTCAAAAAGACAAAATTGCAAGAGAATTGCAAGTACACTTTGAACTGAAAGATCTAGGTTTAGTAAAACACTATCTTGGCATGCAATTATCCCAGGATGAGGAAGGTTCTTTCTTGGTTGAACAAAGTGGGAAAATTCAGAAATTGCTGGAAATTCATGGATTGGAGAATTGTAACCCAGTTACCACTCCAGTGACTCTTGAATATCAAAAACACACAGATAACACTGAATTTGAGGATATTGGAAAATATCAAAGTGTTATTGGAAGCCTGCTTTATTTGGCAAATGTGAGTAGGCCAGACATCAGCAATGCTGTGAACATACTTAGCAGGAAAACGCAAAATCCTTCTATGTATGATTGGCTAGCTGTGAAACGTGTGTTAAGATATTTAAAAGGTTCCATGAATTGCAAACTGAAATTGTCATCACACACAGAGGGAGGTTTTTGTGTGTACACTGATGCTGATTGGGGAGCTGCAACAGATAGAAAGTCCACAAGTGGAACTGTGATCATGTATAGTGTAAGTCTAATTGACTGGTATACACGAAAACAATCTTGTGTGGCTGTATCTAGTGCCGAATCTGAATTCATCAGTTTATCTCAAGCATGCAATGAGATTGAATGGTTCAAACAATTGTTTACTGATCTGCAATTACCAGTAGACAAGGCTGTTACAATTTTTGAAGACAACCAGGCTTGCATAAGCATGGTACAAACTGAAAAATGTAGGCCAAGAACCAAGCACATTGATGTTCGTTACTCTCATGTAAAGGACTGTGTGCAGAAAGGGTGGGTAACACTCAAGTACTGTGCAACAGGGGACATGGTGGCAGATCTTTTCACAAAACCATTGCCTGTAGTAAGACACAGGAGGAAGCTAATGACGGCGCTAGGCCTCATTGAGCAAATGTGAAACAAGATGTACTCAGGCTTGTGGGGGATGTTGTGATATGTATCACTTTACCAGCTGCAGCACATTGTTTACACATGGAAGAGACAGAATGGCTGTAAACAGGTTTTGTTACGTCTTACTAGAATCCTTGATTCTGGACTGTGAGAACAACATGAGCTGGTCACATGGTTTGTATGTTCTGATGACGTGCTAACTTGTTTTCTGTCTGAAGCCATCTTAGAGAGAAGCTGGACTGCTTTCTCTCTTCTTCTTGGTTCTTCTTGCTAGACTTTGTTACTGCAACAATGTAACGTCTTTGCTGAGGTGGAGTTAAGCTCAACTTACTCCACTGGATGTAATGCTTGCTATGCATTTATACTCTGCACATGGACTGTAACTAGGAAATGTATACTCTGTAGAACTTTACTTGCTAAGTAAATAAACAGGTAGAAATAGACCTGTGGTGTTACAGAGTGTTTGCTGACTTCATGGATTAATCTGCAACGGGGAAGCTGGAAGCAAGTCTGATTACAAGGGCAGACTGGGCTGGTCAAAATTGGCACCAACACAACACGCTGCATGCTGCGTAGGGAGGTGAGATCTGGAAGATCTGTGTGTGGAATTTCAGGCGTCTGTTAGCACACAGATAGGATTATAAATCTCCCAACTCTGCTCACACGCCAACAAAATACCCATTAAAGTGTACTGTAGACAGAGCTGTCTGTCTGTTGCAGTTCCAAAAGGGGGCTGGAAAAGTGCAGAATGTGGCGCAGGTTGAGCAATTCAGCTTCCTGAGAATCTCAGTATTCATTTTTTTTAATAAAAAGAAAAGAAAAGAAAAAGAAAGAAAGAAAAAGCAAGTTTCTAGCCCTTATTATTAATTAATTAATTAATTAATTAATTAATTATATTTATCGCCCATCTGGCCAGCAACCAGCCACCCTGGGCGATGTACACAGATAAAAACACAAGATAAAAACAGGATAAAATACATTTAAAACAATATAAAATTTTAAAATCATTAGCCCACCCCACATTCCCGCCTGAATAGGCAAGTTTTTAATGAGCGGTGGAAGCGCAGTAGAGAGGGGGCACGGCGGAGGTCACTCGGGAGAGAGTTCCACAGTACGGGGGCCACCACAGAAAAGGCCCTCTTCCTCGTCCCCACCAGTCTAGCTGCTCAGGCTGAAGGGACAAGGAGAAGGCCGTCTGTGGCAGATCTTGTTGAGCGGCCTACTTGGTGTTGCTGGAGACGCTCCTTGAGATAGACTGGACCGGAGCCGTATAGGGTTTTAAAGGTCAAAACCAGCACCTTGAATTTGGCTCGGCAAGCAACTGGTAGCCAGTGTAGCTCCTTGAGCACTGGCGTGATGTGATCCCGCCGGCGGCTGCCTTTAACCAGGCGAGCAGCCGCGTTCTGTACCAGCTGCAGCTTCCGAACCGTCTTCAAGGGTAACCCCACGTAGAGCGCATTACAGTAGTCTAGGCGAGAGGAGACCAAGGCATGAACCACTGATGGGAGCACGTGATTAGGAAGGTAGGGGCGCAGCTGCTGTATCAGATGGAGTTGATACAGCGCCGCCCAGCTCACAGCTGACACCTGAGCCTCCATGGACAGCTGGGAGTCTAGAATGACTCCCAAGCTGCAGACCTGGTCCTTCAGGGGTAGATGTACCCCGTTCAGCACCAGGTCAACATCCCCTAACCTCCCCTTGTCCCCCACCAGAAGTACCTCGGTCTTGTCGGGGTTCAGCTTCAGCATGTTCCTTCCCATCCAGCCACCCACTGACTCCAGGCACTTGGACAGGGTCTCAATGGCCAACCTCGGTGAGGACTTGAAAGAGAGGTAGAGCTGCGTGTCATCCTCATACTGATGACACTGCACCCCAAACCTCCTGATGATAGCTCCCAGCGGCTTGAGGTAGATGTTGAATAACACTGGGGAGAGGATGGAACCCTGCGGCACTCCACAAATGAGCGACCGAGGGTCTGAAGCCTCCTCCCCAAGAACTACCCTCTGGTACCTTCCAGAGAGGAAGGACTGGAACCACTGCAACACAGTGCCTCCCACGCCCAACCCCTCCAGGTGGTCCAGGAGGATACCATGGTCAACGGTATCAAAAGCCGCTGAGAGATCGAGGAGGACTAGAAAGGTGCATTTGCCCCTATCCAAAGCCCTCCTCATATCATCCACCAAGGTGACCAAGGCCGTCTCCATCCCATGTCCAGGCCTAAAGCCCGACTGGCATGGATCTAAATAATCGGCTTCATCCAAGTGTGCCTTCAACTGAGCACCCACCACCCGCTCGATCACCTTGCCCAGAAATGGTAAATTGGAGACTGAGCAGAAGTTGTTTAGATCCTGGGGATCCAAGGAGGGCTTCTTTAGAAGCGGTCTTATTACTGCCTCCTTGAGGGCTGATGGCATCACTCCCTCCTCGAGGGAGGCATTCACCACCGCCTTGATCCCCTCACCCAGTCTCTCCCTACAGCTCATGATGAGCCAGGACGGGCAAGGATCAAGCAAGCAGGTGGTCGGCCTCACAGATGAAAGCACCTTGTCCACTTCATCAGAAGGAAGAAGCTGGAACCGATCCCACAAAACCGGTCTGCCATTGGCCTCCTCCTGCTCACTCCCTGTGTTCACGACGCACGATATCCCACTCCTAATCTGATCAATTTTATCTGCGAAGTGCTTCGCTAAAGCCTCACAGGAGGCTTTAGACTATTCCATTGGGTCCGGAGCGGCTGGACCGACGAGACTCCGGACCACTTGGAACGCTTCCACCGCTCCTGGGGCAGCACTCCGCAGACACAATGGAGGCAGCATAGAAATTCTTTTTTGCTGCCTCCACCGCCACCCGGTAGGCTGAAAATGCAGCTCTAACCCATGTTCGATCATCTTCGGAGCGGGAATTATGCCATCAGCGCTCTAGCCTTCTCACCTCTTGTTTCAGAGCTCGCAGCGACGGAGTGAACCATGGTGCCGTGCAAGCTCTGTTTAGGCGGAAAGGGCGCTTCAGAGCAACTCGGTCTAATGCCCTGGTTATTGCAGCATTCCAGTCGTCCACCAGGGTCTCGACCGAGCTACCGTTTGTGTGCTCCAATTCCCCAAGCGCGTTCAGGAATCCATCCGGATCCATAAGACGCCTGGGGCGGACCATACTAATAGGTCCCTCACCCCTGCAGAGGGGTTGTGGCACAGAGAAATCCAACCCCACCAGATAGTGATCTGACCATGACAAGGGGGTGGTAGATATGCCCCCGATTTCCAGATCATTTCCCCCCTCTCCGGAAACAAAAACCAAGTCCAGTGCCTGACCGGCTACATAGGTAGGTCCAGTTAATACAGGGTGCATCTCCCAGGAAGCCATGGTCTCCATGAAGTCCCGAGGTGCCCCCGTGAGGGCAGCCCCCGAATGCACGTTGAAGTCCCCCAGCACCAATAGCCTGGGGGACAACACACGCACATCAGAGACCACCTCCAGCACCTCGGCCAGGGAGTCTGTCGTGCAGCGGGGTGGACGGTACACTGAGCAGAATCCCCAGACTGCCCTTTGGACCCAACCTCCAGTACATGCACTCAATAAACTTGGTCTCCCGGAGAGGAGTCTGGTGAGGACCAAGGACTCCCGGTAGATAACAGCCGCCCTCCTCCCCGTCCCCCAACCCTTTGTTGCTGGGCATACGAGAAACCAGCCGGACACGAGGCCGCCAGAGTTGGAGCAGCGGCCTCGTCCAGCCAGGTTTCCGTAACACATGCCAGGTCCGCACCCTCATCCAGGATCAAGTCATGGATGAGAGATGTTTTTTGGGTAACGGACCTGGCATTGCACAACAGCAAACGCAAGGTATGGGGAGGAGCCACACATCCCCCAGTATCCCTTGGCTCTGGGCAGGCCTGGAACAAGGGATAGGTATTAAGCATTGCATTGATCCCTTGTCCCCCTTAATCGGCATGGCCTGCCCCTAGCGCTCTGCCAGCGTCTGCCGCTCAACACTGATATACTTTGCCCCCAAGAACTCCCCCCATCATCTCCATTTATGACTATGAAATGTCTGCCAAGATCTCCAAAACCAAAGAATTGCTTCAATAAGAGTGCAATCCTATGGCCCCTAGATGGCATCTGAGGGGCCATAGGATGCTGGGGGTTTCCCCCTCTGAGGCCATAGACAGAGCTACAACCTCAAGGGGGGGGGGAATCTGAGTAGGGATTTCCCCAACCAACTGCTGCTTTCAAAGCACCATGGTGGTGCCCTTTCCCAAGGTCAGAGCTCCAACGTTGGGAAGGAGAAGAAGAGGGAGAGACGGTGGCATGGTGGGGGAGGGGCAGATGAAAGGCCATGGATCCCCCGCATCCGATGGTCTCTCAGGCCCTGTCCCTGTCCCCGACAACATGACTCAGCTAGACATGCTCAGAGGCCCATCTAGGGTAAAATACTGGAAAGGAAGTTGCAGAGGGTAAAAAAGAAAAAAGAAAAGCCCCTGTCACTCTTCATGCCTTGCCGGCAAGAGTCCAACAAAGCACAGGATGACTGGAAGCCCTGGTCCAGTTTCAGAACTTCCATCATTTGGGCCTCAGTTCCATAGATTTTTGTGTTCTAGTGGTTGGGGCCAGGTATTCAGAGTCCTGCGTAGCTTCTTGCCAATTCCCAGGATGAGCAAAATACCCATAATAACAAAAATACTGTAAATGCATTCAGTTTGCACAATTTATACAAGTTGCAGAATCCAGCTTTTCTTGGCACCGCACTTGGATGTTGTGCGGATTTTTAATTTTTTTTTTTAGTGCAGAGTCCTCATGATGGTGTAATATGAGTCTTAAAATGAATTGTATACCTGAGAAGAAATGATTTTACATAATGTCTGAAGAACCTTGTAAATCTATAACTTCTGCTTGGATGGTTTTTCAAGATCTAAATGAAACGGCTGACTCAGGCCATCTGGAGATTTGGGGTGACATGACATCACTTTGCTGATTACACTCAGCTTTATTTCTCCTGTACATCTGACAGTCAGATGAGGCAGTAAAAATGCTGAATTGGTGCTTGCATTCAGTAATGGACTGAATAAGGGCCAATAAACTTGGAGCTCAATCCAGACAAAATGGAAGTGCTTTTGGTAGGTGGTTCCTCTGCGTAGGATGGTGATGTTCAGCCTGTTCTGGATGGGGTTGCACGGTGAACTCCTCTTGAAGGATCAGATTTGCAGCCTGGGGATGCTCCTAAATCCAGCTTTGTCACCGTAGGCTCAAGTGGACCTAGTAGCTTGAAGTGCTTTCCACCAGTTTAGCCTGATGTGCCTTCTGGAGATAGACAACCTGGCCTCTCAGTTATCCTTGGTATGGTAAACTCCAGCTTAGACTGCTGTAATTACATTGTATGTGGGGCTGCCCTTGAAGTCAGTTTAGAACCGACAGGTAGTTTAAAACACAGCTGCTAGGCTACTAACTGGGTCTGGGTGGGGAGAACATATCTCACTGCACTGGTGTTTTTGGGCACAATGCAAAGAGCTGGTGCTCATTTTCAAAGCCCTTCATGGCTTGGGATCAGGGTACCTGAAGACCACCTATTTGCACATGAGTCTGTCCGTATGCTGAGATCATCTTTGAAGGCCTTCCCTTGGATGCCTGCCCCTTGTCTGAAGTGCAGTAATTGGAGACTGCAGAGAGGGCCTACTCACGAGTGGCTTCCTATTTATGGAATGCTTTCCACAGGGAGGGTCCCTGGCACCTACTTTGATATAATTTTGGCATCAGCTGAAAATGTGATGTTTTATCCCCATTGTTGGCTTTATGCTGCTACCTTCTAATCTGCTGCATTTAGATTTTATTGTTTGATATTATTGTTCACTTAATTATAAGCTTTCGGGGGGGGAGGAGGAGGAGGAGGAGGAGGAGGAGGAGGAGGAGGAGGAGAAGAAGAAGAAGAAGAAGAAGAGATATAATTATGTAAAAATTAAAAAAAACATATACAAACTGATCCTCTGATAAGCAGTATCCTTCTTTCTTGTAGTTCGAAACAGAATGGTCAGGGGCTCTTTGGCACATGTCTACCACATGCCCATGAGTTTTGGGGAAAGCAGATCTCCCTTCCATGCTTTATGTGTTTACAATAAACATAATTGGATTTGGCCGCCACATAAAGAGCGAACCAGCTCTCTCTAGCTTATATTATACCATACCAGTCCTAAAATGGGAATTTGTGACATGCTATCTGAAACTCCCTCCTTCAGGGTAGCTTGCTGGATTCATATAACCTTGGCAATGATAGGGCATGGTCTGCTGAAGGCACATGATGCAGCAACTATGTTGAAGCTAAGCAGGTCTGCCTTGGTGGTCAGTGCTTGGATAAGAGACTGCCTGGGAACCCTATGAACATTGCCTCGAGCTCCATGGAAAGAAAGGTGAGATATAAATGCAATGAATGAATGAACGCACTTGGCCTTCGCACTTGGTGTGGAATAATGGGCTCCTAATGATATCTTTCTGATTCACTGTAGTGACAATTCTGAATTCACTGACTTGCTGCACACTGAGGGTTGGATTCAGACTTAGTCATGCTTAGAGTAAACCCTTGAAAATCAATTGAACAAGTCACCCATGACTCACTTAAGTCCCATTGAATTCCATGGCCCTACTCTAAGGACAACAAAGCCTGGATCCAGCCCCAGTTATTTCATTTCATCAAAACCTACATTAGCTTCCTCTAATAAACTTGCCATATTGCTCCTTGAATTGTTTGTTGACCTGCCTGTTGTTACAACTGCCCTTCTGCTGGGGAAGAAAGGGAAATTGTCCTCCATACCAGTCAGCCTGAAGTGGCGGTGGGGAATGCTCTCCTAAGAATATGCCCTGCAGAATGAGAACCAGGGTCCATTTAACCTAGCATTCAGTTTCCAATAGTGGACAGCCAAATGCCTCTAGAAAGCCTATAATCAGAACATGAAAGCTGCAGCCTTCCTCCACAATTTGTCCCCAGTCTCTGTTACTCAAGTATACTGCTTCTGAATATATATCGGTATGCAGGTGTACCAGTCTGTACCTGGACAGGTATATTGCCTCTTCTGTCCATTTGGGTGGCAGAAGAGACACTCCCCGGTAATGAGTGAGACTGGTTAAAATGGGCCACGCTGTTACCAAGCAAATTATCAAGCCCGTGAGCTGAAGGCTTGCAAAATGTCTGCTGGTTTCTTGCCTTATTATTTTTGGCAGGGTTGCATATGTTCTCTGTGCTCATTCCATGAATCCAGCTGATTATTATTCCAATCACCAGAGGAAGAGAGAGAGAGTCACATTAATTTGTAGTAATTAATAGCACTGATGCATTTGACAGCGCATGTTAACAAGCCTCTTTGATTGTTTGGATCTCTAACTGCGGCCCTTCTTGTTTGCATCACCTCCAAGGAATTCATAATATCAAAGCTTAACGGTATCTGATACTTGTCAAAATGCAATTTATAAAAGTTTAATTCTTTTATTGATTTAGTTTGGTTTTGATGCCTGCAGAGTCAGCTCCCTTGACAGAACTTAGCGGATTCAAATGCTTGTCACCAGCTCGGCCTCCTTTTTGCAGGGAACAATTGCCATAGGCCAAGCCAACAGGCATGGTTTAATTGCCATTAATTAAAAGCATAAATCTCTTTTTTCTTCAGTGGCTCTGCTCTTAAAGGAGGCTGCATCTCCCTCGCTTTTCCTGTGTTTGTCAGAACACCTTCTGGCAAGCCAAGTTAACCCGTTCTATCTTCCTTTATAAAAAAAAAAAAAAAGGAGGGGGGGAAAAAGACACCACACAGAAACCTGGAAGAGTCTTTTGAAGCATAGCTTCTATGATCTGATGTGAAATGCATGCAGTTTGGTGATATTTAACAAACTGGATTTCTTCTTTATTGCAGTATAATGAGGTCAAATGAATCCCTCCATGGGTTGTATACATGCTTAAATGGTTTCTGCATCAAATTCTTTTTGACAGCAAATAAAACAGCAGCCAAACAAAACATCAGCTACTTAAAATTGGCCAGAATGATTAAAAAAAAAAACAAAACCCTCAAAACAGTGTGTGATTTTTGTTAAGAGCAGAGGAAAAGAAAACCCACATGGATTCTGACTGGGAGAGCGGCTAAGCAAATAGCTGTGCATGACCATTTTCATTAGAAAGATGAGCAATTAGCGAGGGATCCTTATGGAGTAGAAGGAGGCAGGGCGACACTCTTGAGTCTACAAGATATGCACACCCAGCTCCCCTTCTCTGCTGATTTATTCTTGGCTCTGCTGTATCTGGAAGTGGGCCCACACTAGGTAGATACATGGAATGTAACCCACCCAAAGGGCTGACTCCCATCTGCATGTTTATCAGTGGATGGCTGCGACTTCAGGTGGAGGCTTGAATGTGTGAAGGGGCCCTCCCAGCTCTCGTGCCACCTTACACACAACAGTGTCCAGTGGATCCAGTCTACACCTTCAGCTGCCAGTCACCAAGTGTGGACAATGGTGTAGTGATCACATTTGAAGTGCAGGCACTCATCATAACAGTCCCCTATACAGGACCGGTGCAAGGCAGTTTGGTGCCCTAGGCAAGATCAGATATTTCGTGCCCCCCCTTCCCACTTGAGAGCGCTGTATTTTTTTCAAGGCGTTTCTGACAGTCCTCTTTAGTCCTGCGCCCTAGGCAGCTGCCTAGTTGGCCTAATGGTAGCACCGGCCCTGCCCCTATAACCACGTCCCCAAGAAGAGTCCAAAGATGCAGGCAGCTGTGCTGATCCATATCAACAAACCAATTCTAGCACTTGAAATCTCCAACAGAAGCAGGTCATTCATAAAACTAATGGGTCTTATTCGTTGATTCCAGTCCAAGTGACCCCAAAATACTTTGCATCACAAGAAACAATATATTGTTGCTGGGAAAATCCACTCCCCCCCCCTCCAGCTACTGTGAGAATTGCAGTTCGGCTCACACGAGTCTGCTCGCGAACGTTCTCCCAAAAAACAGAACGGTGACATCCCTAGGAACAGGGAATTCGGGGTGGGGTGGGGGGTGGCAGAGGACATCAGCATCCCTGCTAATAAAAAAATGCCAGCATTGTGTCCCTGTGAACTCTGGCTCCACTCCACAACTGTGCGTGGAGAAAGCAGATGTTTGTGAACCAGCCCTAATTCCCCAAATTGGGATATTTTCAAATCAAACCACTTCAGTCAGGAGACAGTCCGAGGGGATTTGACCTTAAGTCTCAAGTATTTGAAGATGAGAGGTGGATATATATCTATATCTATATCATCTGTTTAGCTTTTCACAGTATGTGTATGTTGGCTTTAATGCATTGCCACCCTTCTGCACAATTATCTTCCCAACACGTTAGCAATGTTATTCATTTGTCAATGACAGTATCAAAACAATTCCATTTTCCCCAGACTTCCTGAACGTCCTCTTTCAAATTTCTACCCCTTCACCTCCTGAAAACTCCACCCTTGCTACTGTGTTAAGAAGTGTCGCTGGAAGCAGATTAGTATTTGAAAGTGTTTACACATATTATTTTTGCTCTTCAATGCCAACATTAGTGAGATAGGATGGAGCCCCTGGAGGTATAATAGTTTGATGATGATGATGATGATGATGATGATGATGATGATTTTATTAGATTGTACATCGCTCAGAGTGGCCAGTTGTCTGGCCAGATGGGCGATTCATAAATAAAATAAATAAATAAATGATGTTGATGATTTGTTTTTAAAGTTTCCTTTCTTCTTAATGCAGATGGGAGAGAGCAGAAATTGAGGGTCGCTGTGTATACTGTCATCTATAGGGCTGCAATTCTAAACACATTATTAGGGAATAAGCCCCACTGAACATAGTGGAACTTCCTTCCAACAACTTAAATACGCATAGGATTTGGATAGCGCTGCAGATCTCATTAGTCACGTCAAACTGATGGCCCAAACACATCATTATGTTTGCAGCCAGAGGTCCCTCCTACTTTTTGTCCCTACTATTCCAAAAGTCAAGCATCATTTCCATGTGCAGTCCACACCTCAATGACCAAAGCAAGCAAGCAAGCAACAGCAACATACACACCTTATTTTCAAGGGCACAGAATTGCGTTTCAAGGGCTGCCTGCAGGCCATTAGGTGGCTTCAGTGATGCAACTCCCGGTAATGTACATCGCCCAGGGTGGCTGGTTGCCGGCCAGATGGGCGATTAATAAATGTAAATAATAAATAAATAATAATAAACTCTCTTTATGCTAAGGATTTCAGCTGTACACCCCAGTCCTACAGGACAGTGAATGACCCTGGCTGAAGGATGTTTGCTAACCCAAATTCAGGTCAATCACAAATGTGGTATAGAGGCAAAAGAGACCCACAGGCAACATCCAACCTAAACTAAACACTTTTATGTATGCATTTGTTTATTTACTTGTGTTATTTCTACCCAACATTTTGGGAAAGCCCTCATAAGCTGGCTTACAATAAAATCATTAAAACTATCCAATCAAATCCAATAAATACTTTTAAAAAAACAACAACCCAGCATCAGATGAAAACATATAGGGGGTCAGCAGGAAAATAAAGACTCTGTGGAATTTAAAAAAAAAAAAGGTGTTTAGGTATTTTGAAGACTACAAGGGAGGGGACCAAATGGAATACTTGTGGGAGGAAATTCCATAAATGTCGGGGCTACCACTGAAAAGGCGCTATCCATGATACCCACCAACCTGACTGACTTTAGTGACTGGCCAGAGAGCAGGGTCTCTGACTGAGACCTTAGCAGCATGGGTAGGTTTATATAGGACCTATATAGTGAATCCCTTGCTTATTTCTGATCTCTGAGAGTGATGGTAAGGTCCACCATGGGGGCAGATGCGGGGTGTGTGTGTGTGGCTGACCACCAGAAATGGCTTGGTGGGCTGCATGCGGCCCAGGGACTGCACCTTTTGCACCCCTGGTATAGGTGTATGCCAGCCTTCCACAACGCAGTGCCTTCTAGATGCATTGGAGTACAATACCCATCATACCTATGTTGTCCATGAATGAAGGGAATGTAATCCAACATATCTGAAGCGCACCAGGTTAGGGAAGCCTGCTGTAGGCAGTCCTTCAAATAAACTGATCCTAAACCATTCAAGTTCCATTGAATTCAATGGAGGTTCGCCTGCTTTATATCTTTCCCATAGAAACCTGTGGGATTTAAAAGTGTTTAGCTTGGCACGGATGGTGTTCTCTTGCCTGCATGGGCCTCTTTTTGCCTATAGGCTTACCTTTGCCTGGATCATGCCCATACAATATAACCCAAGCTGGATTTGTCAGTGTGTACATCACTAAGCATGATAGAAGCAAGCCCTATATATTTCAATGGGACTTTCTTCCCAGTCAGTGGCAAAAGTAAGCAGGGTAGCAGCTGAATAAGCAGTGTAAGGTTTAATGATGTCCGGGAGGTACCACACTAAGCCATAGGCTTTGACAGTTGGATGGGCCTTACTGCAAAGCTCTGACTGGTTGACTGAGTGGGGTTATGGGGCACCATTTTTCAATCTCATCTGAGCAAGGATCAATCTTCTGACTTGTCCTCCTTTGACCTCCCTGTCCTGTCCTGCGTGTCCTCCGCCTATTCTTCCCCCTCTCGTCTGTTGGCCTTCCCCTCTCTCTTAGGCAGAAGTGGCCACATTTTCTCTACAGCTTAGGCAAAGGCTGGGAACGTTTTCTTTCTGGGTTGGAATTATCATCTTGCGGGTGTAATATCATCACATGATGGAGGGGCCGTAGCTCAGTGGTGGAGCACCTGCTTTACATGCAAAAGGTCCCAGGTTCAGTCCCTGGTATCTCCAGGTAGGGCAAGGAAAAAATTCCTGCCTGAAACCCTGGAGAACCGCTGCCAGTCAATGTGGACAATATTGGGCTAGGTGGGCCGATGGTTTGATTCAGCATCAGGCAGCTTCCTGTGTTTCTGTGGATGGTCTTATTGTTGGAACTAAATTGTCAAGGAGACAGACAGATAGAATGGGAGTGGACGATGCTAAATGGGTGTGGTTGAAGGAGAAGGGGTGGAGCTACAAGATCAATTTTACCTGTAAGACTTACAGTGTAAAAGGGGCTTTTTTGGTCTCCTGTTTACACCACAGTTCCAACTAAGGCTGAAAATATGCTTCCTTTCAAGCCAGTCCCACTGTGATCAAATGTAGACCTATAAGATATAGCTGTTAGCAGGGGCATTGCTAGGCCTGGGCCCTCAACTTTCCCTCATGGCCCTGGATCTATTTCCTAGAGCCCTAAGTGTCCAATGGTGTCAGCGGGAGGGTTGCCCTGCCCCCAAGCATAGCTGTCATGTGGGGGGAGGATTTCTGGGGGGGGATCACAGTTGGGGAGGGAAAGGTTAACACCGCCCTGTGCACTATCCCCCCTGCCAAATGGCAATTAAGCTTAGAAAAATAAAAACTCTTCCACTGATGCCAATGGAAAGGTTGGGCCCTGGACTTTTTAAGTCCCTAGCAACACTCCTGGCTGTTAGGCTGCCATTGTAGGCACACTTTCCTCATGGGTGTAAGCCCCATTGAACTTCACAGAACTTACGCTGGCCTAACAGGGATGTAAGTGTACTAACTAATCTTAGGGTTCGTCATACCTAGAGTAGACCCAATGAAATCAATGGGACTTAAATTAGTCATGACTAAGTTCAGTCCCATCTATTTCAATGGGGATATGACTACATCTGATCCAATGCTGGCTTAGGCTTACACACACAAAAAAAATGTTGTTGGGTTTTTTTAGTGCGAATTTTTGTTCCCAGCCCTTATCCCTTTGACCTATATAGTATTTCGTCCTGAATGCTTCATTCCACCGCCCCCTCCCCCACCCAACCTTGCCTGTGTTCAGCCAGGGGACGGCTCCAATTATAGGTCCACCACATACACCCCACACACCCCAGAAACAAACAAAACCAGGCCCACCCCTCCCACCCACCCCAAAAAACCAGACAAAAAACCAGAGGGCTGCTTTAATGGTCTTTTAAATTGACAAGTGAACAATGATTTTCGTATTGGTATCTGTCAAAGGTCCTAGAAAATCCTCCGCTGATAAGGCCCAATGCTTCCAATTAGAGGGCGAGAGCAGATCTGCAGCCAATAATGATTCCGGGGGCCCCACAGAAGCGCTACAGACACTTATTGCAAATTACTGACAAAGAGGCCCGGCCGTATTGATGAGAGGAGATACAGAAGGTTTCCCGTGTCCCCGTCAGGTAGAGCTCATAATGAGAGAGCTTCCCGTTTAGATTTCGCCTTCTTCTCTCCTCCTCCTCTTCTTCTTCCTCCTCTTCTCCCACCCTTAACTCGCTGCCTTAAGTCCCTGTCTCTCGCCGCCGCCACCCCCTCGCCTCCCACCAGCTTTAAGCGTGTTAGACACTTCTTCCCAGATTTGGTACATGAAGGCCACTAATTTGATGTCAGACTCAGGCACGCTTCTCATCAATATTATCTACGAGCCGAGTCTTATTGCTCTCTCTCTCTCGCTCTCTCTCCCCCTTCAGCCCCCCGACGCCGTAGGAAAGAATCAAAACAAGGCAGATTTTCTTTTTCTTCTCCCCCTCCCGCCGCTTCCCTCCCCCCCTTTTCTTCCTGAAGAGGAGCGATCAAGAATCGTGCTGGATCTGACAAAAAGCAAGAGATGGGGGAAAGCAATTAAGGGCGCAATCCTATGCATGTTTCGACAGAAAAAAAGGCCTACAATTCCCAGCATGCCCCAGCCAGCCATGCTGGCTGGGGCATGCTGGGAGTTGTAGGCCTTTTTTTCTCCTGTCGAAACATGCAAAGGATTGCGCCTTAAACCTGTTAACCGAGGCTTGGTGAGGGAGGAGAGGCCGCCCCATTCCCCGGAGAACTCTGCCTGCCTCGGTCTACAGGGCGACACCACGCAACCCCCGAATTAACTCCAGAGTCATTGATCCGGAGTTACACAGCCGTTGCACGGGGACCACGGAGGATTAGAAGAACGTCGGCTGAAGAATCGAAAGGGAGAGAAGTTCACCTTGGCTGCGAGAAGGACGGGGGGAGGGGTGACCTAAAGGCGAAATCCTATGCAAGTTTAGATGGGAAAAAGGCCTATGACTTCCGGCATGCCCCTGTGGCATGCTGGGAGTTGTAGGCCTTTTTTTTGCCTAAACTTGATAGGATTGAGCCCTAAGCGTGTTAAGCGGTACATCGTTCTAATTTAGCAATCTTCATTCATTGTTTCAAGGCTGTACTCCGTTAACTGCTTATAACAGGAGTAATGGTGCCAAGGACAGCAGGGAAACTTCCGGAGTAAACGATTTGTCTGCCAGTGCCACTGCAAGCCTGATAACTGAATTCGGAGTACATGTAGTTCGGTGGTCCCCAGACCCTTGAGGACTCCACACAGGTGTAGTGATTCCATAGTTGTTGTTGTTTTTTAAAAAAAATTGAGGGGAGAAGTAGGAATCTGGTTCAATATTAGTTAGGCTGCAATCCTCAAACCTTCTATGTGGAATAGTCCTTCTTACAGCAATCCTATACGTGTCTTCTCAAAAGTAAGTCCCAATGAGCCCAATGGAGTTTACACACTTAAGGCGCAATCCTATGCAAGTTTAGACAGAGAAAAGGCCTACAACTCCCAGCATGCTGACTGGGGCATGCTGGGAGTTGTAGGCCTTTCCCCGTCTAAACTTGCTATAGGATTGCGCCCTTAGTGACTTAAGCTTCAGTCCTGTATCCAGTTTCCTGGGAATAGGCCCCATTTTTTGAACTCTGGAACTTACTTTTGAGTAGACATGTCTAGGACTGCGCTGTCACTTGGTTTTGAGGCCGCTATTCCGGAGCAAGCAATTTAAGGATCGCAGCCGTATTAAGGCGCAATCCTATGCGTGTTTAGAGGGGGGGGGAGTTCTACAACTCCCAGCATTCCCCAGCCAGGCACGCGCCCTAAATTTCTTCAGCAGATTACCCTTCTGGCTGCAAAGGGATCGAAGCATAAACTTCATATTTGGTTACTCCTCCAGGCTCTGACCTTTGTGCCATTTACTCTTGACTTGACTATGGGATCTCAAACGAGAGCCGCCGGATGAAGTGACCTGAAACTTGATAGTTTCAAGATCGCGGAGCGGGAGGCCGCGGAGGGAGTTGACAGTGACACCGCCTCGTCTCCCCCGCCCAGCAGTGGCCATCGCCTCCGCATCCTGCGGGAGGCGTCTTTACTGCCGCAACGCCCCTCGCCGGACTCTGGAGGGGAACTGTAAAGAATGCCAACCGCGTTGTGGCCCGTCACTATGACTCCCATCCTCCTCCACTATTAGCCAGGCTGGCTGGGGCCGATGGGAAGTGGAGTCCAACAACATTTGCAGGGCCCCAGCCCTGCCGCAGTCCAGTTCTTGGCACACTAGGCAAGCGTGCATGGGACTCCAGCCTTACCCGTGGGACCTCGCAACTTAACTTTGGCTGGAGGTGGCCAGTCTCTCTCTCTCTCGTCTAATTCCTGAGCGTAATTCTCTACTGCAGGGCACTCCAACCTTGGGTCCCCAGATGTTGCCTGGCCTGCAGCTCCCAGCATACCCAGCCAGCATGGCTAATGGCAGGGATTCTGGGAGCTCTACAGGAAGCCGGCGCTATATAATGAACACCGTTTATCCTCCCAAAGTCGCCTCGTTTTGCAATGGAGAATTTTAACCTCTGTGAATTAATGGAAGGCACTCCGTTGGACGCGATGTCCGTCCAGCGGTTAAAGTTTTGCACTGAGATGGTGGAGAGTCAAGCCCCCTACCAAGTCGAGTCAGCATCTCTCAGCCTAACCTACCTCGCAGGGCTGCTGGGGGGGGGGGGGGAGGCGGGGATTGGGAGCGAGAAAGGGAACTCTGCAGCCGGCAGTCTTGAGCTCTTTGGAAGGAAGGAGGGATAAATCATGACTAAAAGTTTGTTCCTTTTCCAGCTCCATCTCTCTTGCTTCTCGATTCAATTTCTCTCTTTCTCTTCTGTTGCTTAGGGAAATAGCTGTAGTTCTTTAAGATCCTTGCACATTTCTTTTCCCGCTGAACGGCATCATTCTTACATCTCCAAGGGCTGCGTGGAGAGGTCAGGGACCACCTGGGCTCCTTTTGCCCGCCGCATCACCTTGCCAAGGTAGGGCGGACACTGTCTCCCTGCAAGCTCCTGTACGGTAGTGCCCCCTTCCCACCCCTGACCCCGGGCTCGCTTCTGGATGGATTGCCTCTCTCCCTCCTTGAGCGCTGGCTGCGACCCTCTCCTTTTTCTTTTTTTTTTTCCTTTTCTTTTTTCTTTTTCTTTCTTTCTCGTTCCCCCCTTCTTTTCTTCCCCTTCCTCTTTTCATTTCAAAAGGGCAAAAGTCTTGGTCGTGAGCATTTTGCCCTGGAGTTCCTGCCACGGGCGATGCTAGCCTCAGCTGCTCCATCAAAGCCACTGTACTAACGGCTCCTGACTGCACTTAGCTTTGTTTCCCTGAGATGGTCATATCACATCAAGCGGGGCACATGTGACATTACAGCCGTAACTTTAAGCATTTTGTTGCTATCCGCAGTTTGGAAGCCGCGTTGCCGAACGGGAATGGGCGAAGAGGCGGCACGGGGGGGGGGGGGGAGAGAGAGAGAATATATATTTTTTGGCAGGCCCTCGCACATTGATGTCAGATAATGGCCTATTATTGTTCTCCTTGATATGGCCAGTTTTAGAGAAAAAGAAGGAAGCTCTATTCTCCCTCCTCCCCCCCTCGCCCCCCATCCTCTCTCTCTCGCCCCCCCCGCCCTTTTCCTCCTCCTTCCTTGCATTTGAATTTCCAGATAATAGGCTTTGACTTCTGGCTGCACGTTTATGGGTCTTTTCATGTTATCAACTTAGCTCATAGCGTGGAACTAAAGAACACAGACTGTAAGTGACAGGCCAGCCAGTCAGCAAGGCAGGGCTGTCAGTATCTCTCATCCACTAATGATTTCCCTTTAGTCTATTTTCTGTCTCATTGGCCGTTTCCTTCAAAAACAAAATTGCTCATTTAAATTCTCCTGCCTGGGGCATTTTGGTCTTCAAATATTGTTGGAAAGTGAAAGGATTAGGCAAAATATGCTTTTTTAAAATGTTAATATATTTTCTGGTTCACTTTCTCCTCTGAGGCCAATTAGGAAATTTCTGCTGGCTGCATTAATGTCAAACTGACAACCTCGGCTATAATTACACTGTGCTTGAAACCTAACTTTCACTTGTGGGGGAGATGGCTGCGTCTGGCAGTGACATTGGATTCACTCTGCCAGCTTTTGATCATTTAATCATTGCTCGCTTTCTTTTCCTCTTTGCTAGCTGATTATTTCACCTTTTATTCCGGGCGCTTGCAAAATGCAGTGTTGTCTTTCATGATTCACAGTTGCATTTTGCAAGGCTCATTAGCGCCATTGTTTCTTCAATTTGCTGTGCACGGGAACGGATGGTTCCTTCAAGTGCAGCAACCAGATGTAAGTTGTTTACCTACTTGATTCGCCACATACATTGTACTTATTTGACTTTAAAAATGCAGCCGCGCTTTGAAAAGCAACGTGGGGTTCTCCCCCCCCCCGTCCTCCCTCCCTCTCTTTTTTTTGCATTCCGGGAGGGGGGGAAGAGGAAAGAAAATGCAAGACTTTGCAGGTTTTCCTCCTATGCTTGGAAAACCGGTGTGAGTCTTCCGGGAGAAATCTGCTGGATTTCCTTGGGAGAGAGGGAAGCTGGGACAACATTTCCAGCCCCCCCCCTTCAAAGACCCTCTTTGCTCTCTTGATGCCCAAACACGACTGTACCGTGGTTGTTTGTTTGTTGTTGCTGTTGTAAAACAAAAACAAAAGAAGGGGGGCTTCAGATCTACCTGGAGACTACCCATTCATCCTCGATGTGTGTTAAGACCGGAGGTCACCCAATTGTGGTGCTGGGAGATGCACTTTGTGCATGCTCAGAAACCCTAATCTCTTATGTGCCACGGTTTAGGGGCGGCAGAGAAATATAGGAGGGGATTTCTATCTCGAATTGAGCTCTGGAGCAGAGCGGCGGGAAATGCCACTGAATAGAAAGCAATGGGATTTAGGTCCCAAACTCAAATATCGTCTTGCGTTGGGGGCGGGGTGGGGGAGGTGGTTCAAAATAGATAAAGTGCCGCCCATTCAGGTCCATCTGCTGGTGCCCTGGCAGGAGGGCATCATTCCCACCCCCAAAGACACACGGTAGACATTTGAGTGCAGATTGCTAAGGCAATAACTGTAATTGTATCAGATCTTTGGGGACCGACCAAAATGGATTGGCCCGATTTCCAGGAGATCTCCTTCCCTGCGAACTTCTCCTTGGATTTTTCAACCGATTCACCGTTCGATTAGGAAGCCAGTTGTAAACGAGCTTAGATCCTCTGGCGGAAGGCCTGAATAGGCCTCTTGACTCGAATTTATAGATGGGTTTAAAACCCGAGCTTTCACAGAGCAGCAGGCGGTCCCGCCGAAGACAGCGGATCTTGTTCCGAAACCCCTCCGAACGGATTTCAGGGAAGTCAGCTCCGCTGCAGCCAAGAAGACCAGTTCAGTCCCGTGGAATGCAAGGGCAAGACCAGCATCCGGGGTGGAGACATCGCTGTCAATGGCCCCATCGGCTTACCCGTGGGATCAGGCTGGTCAAACAAGGCGTGTTAAGGCTGGGGGCGGGGAAAAAGTGGGGATCATTGAATACAGGCCGCAGCCTTCCCCAGCCAGGCGCCCTCCGAACCGCGTTGGATTGCAACTCCCATCACCCCCGGTGTGCTGGTCGGGGATGATGGGAGAGGTAGTCCAACACACCTGAAGCGAGTTGCGATCTGCCCCAAACCTTGACCTGGCCTAACGCAGGAAGCCAAGCCGTACGGGTGGCTGTTCTGGGCCTGCAGGAATTCCAGGGGCTCCTGGCTAATCGGGAAATCCTCTGGGCCCAGAGGATTTCCCGAGTCCCAGACCTCTCCGGACAACGTAGCATGAGGGGTGAGGGCAACCCCCTCCCATTGCCTTGGTTTGCAGCCTCTTTTCCATCATTCTACACAAATGAATGGTGCGAAAGTCGCTTCCCTTCACTCCATTGTATCGAACGAGAGAAAGGGTCCTGCCGCTCCCAAAAACCCTTTTGCGATCAGGACCCCCCCCCCCCAGCTCTTAAACACAATTCTTGCTTCCCAATCAAACTGCAGGCATTAAGATAGGGGCGGGGTTGAATTCATTTTTGGACAGGGCAGCAAATAACTGGAAACATTCCTTTTACAGGATTCACGTCAAACAAACAACCCTGACAAAATCCCCAACCCTTTATGGTTCACTGCCAGCGAGAAATGGACAGAGCGAAGGACCAACTGAGGTGGTGGGTCGTTTATTTTCTCTAGCCTTCGATCAAATAAAAAATATCCGAGAAACTGCCCATGGTTTTGCCGGGCGGAAGGAGAAACAGAAGCCAGGCTGGTGGCGTTTTCCTTCGGTCCCTTATCGTAGGTGCGGGTCGGGGACCTCCCCGGGATGCTTGGCTTGGGCACCGACTTCTAAATCGGGCAATAATACACCGTCACCTTTCATTCTCCCGCCTCTAATATTATAGACCATTTGCAGCCCGATCCACGATCGCGGCAGACACCAAAGAGGATGCGAAGTAGGCTGCGATCCTCAAAGTGCGCTTACTTACAGCGCAATCCTATGTAACATGTTTACTCCCCAGGTAAGTAGGCATAGGATTGCAAGCTTAGAAATCAACGTTTCCTTGAAATGAAGGCGAGTGCTTTTCAAGTCAAAACCCAGTAAATTGTCCAGCGGGCGTTTTGGCTTAAAACCCGCTCCTCTGATCCCCAGCACAGCGGTAACAGCTCTGACCCGAACGTCTTCTACCTGGAAGTGAATCCCTTCTTGTTAATTCCAGTACAATATTCCCAGGAAATTTGGATCAAGAAGGATCTCCGTTCAAGCAGGCCCGTCATAAAGTCCATTGGACTCAGTCGGACTTGTTTCCAAGTAGACACGTTTAAGGTCCGGCGCTCAGGACCTTAAACGTGGCTGCTGTAAGGATTACTGAGATCATGGGTTAAAAGCGCTTTGAGCACTCTTAAGCACTAGAAATAAGCACTAGAAGAAAGCACTAGTCGTACCTGCGTGTAAGCCCCATTGAGCGCAGTAGAACTTGCTTGCGAGTCAAGGTGCGTAGCACCAGACTGCCCAAGCGGTAATACTAAATATAAACTTCCTTGAACTGTAACAGGGCTTCATCTTGAGTAATAATACAGAATGGCTAGGGTAAGAGGCCTGGCCTCCGATAGTAGTTATTGTGGACCAAGATCAATGTTCTTCTTGTTGTTGTTGTTTGTTTGTTTGTTTAATTAAACAAACGTTGTCAAATCGAGCTTCTTCAACTTCAACCTCTGCTCTCGGTTCGATTTTCTGGGAGGCCAGAGCTTACGGTGAGTTAAGCACTTTCCCTTTCATTGGAGTTCTGCACGAGTTTCCGGTCCCTCATCAGCTGTGATCTGCTTGTGAACCCCGAGCGCCCCTTTGCCTCTCCCTAGGGTGTGGAAGCAGGATGCGTGGTCTTCTAGGGACAAGTGGTCAGGAGGTGTTTAACTCCCACTGCTACCGCTCCTTCTCTCGCCTCCTTGCCTGAGGCTCCAGGGAAAGAGAGAAGCTGCCCTAAGGCCGCACGGACAAGGTTGCATCCTTACCACCCCTCATTGCTCTATTTAATCCAAAATAACTACTACGTTTCTAATCGTAGTTACTAACCCTAGGTTAGAATCCTCACTTAGAATCCCCTTAAGCATACATTGGAAAGCTTGGTGAAACCTAACCCTCGAACTGCTTGGTCGTGTGTGTGTGTGTGTGTGTGTGTCTGTCTCTGAGTGTGTGTAAGTGGAAGGTGAAAGACGGATATGGGGGTAGTTAATCCAGGTTAGGCTGCGGTCCTACACACGCTTATTTGTTGTTGTATTTCTCTGGAATATTTTTAGATCGCCCCTCCGCTCAACCAGCACTCGAGGCGATGCGCAGAATAAGTCTCATTAAACTCAATTAGGGAGGGGCTTACTTCTGCGTAGACACGTATCGGGTTGCACTGCGCAGCGTTCTGGAGAAAGAGTCCTTAAGCTAAAACAGGAAGGAAATGTGCTTTTTGGGAGCGAGGCCCTTTACTGACGAATACACGTGTTTAGGGAGGAATGGTGAATAGAGAATACACGTGTTTAGAGAAATATAATTTAGGGAGGCGTGATGAGCTGAGAGCCACGTTCGCCGGCAGGGGAACAATTAAATCAAAATACTTGGCTTTGGGGAGGCTGGTGACTCCTGTGTCAGTGGGGCTCCTTATCCGTTGCAGCTTTTATTCTGAGCTTTATGGTGCTCCATGGTGGTGAACCTATTTTGGGGATGGAGTATAGCACCATGGATAGCTCCTATGAAGCTCAGAATAAAAGCTGCAATGGATGGGGAGCCCCACTGACAGAGGAGTCACCAGGCTGGGACTTCAATCCCAGTTACTCCAGTATAGTCCTTCAGAATATCTTCTAGAGTCGTATTTAACACCGCATCCGAAACTGACCTGGAAGTGTCTCATGACTCCCGTTGACTCTCGTGGGACTCCCCGCCTCGCCTCATTTAAACACCACCCACAGCCTTTCAGCTAAGCCGTAGTGAAAACTGCTAAAATCCCACGGATGCCGGTGGTGGACAGGATTTCTATTTTTTTCAAGTGAGCCTTCAAGCTTAAGTATGGCTTATTTAAGAGTAAGTCCCAGCAAGGAATTTTATTTGGCACCTATATTTCCGAGTAAAAACCCTGTTTAGGGTGGACGCTGGTCCTTCTGCATAGGATCGGGGCAGAAAGTGGGAAACAAACAGCTACCTTTCCTCTCCCACTCTGCTCCCCAGTCAATTTTAGTCAACCTCCCTGGAAAGGGAACGAGAAAGTCCTTCCAATGCGAGTGAAAGTGTTCGGACGTTCCCCAAAGAACTCGAGACAGAAGGAGAAAGTGAGGGGGGCGCCGGAGCCCAGCGAGGAGAGACAGAGAGCGAGAATGGTCGTTCTTGGACCGTGTGTATGTGCGTGTGTGTGCGCGCGCGCGCGTGTGTCCCCCCCCCCCACAACCTCCGGTTCCTTCCTTCTCGTGCTAATGCTATTTACTTAACTGTAGCTGACAGCGCTTAAGAACGCGGCTCCCGTCCGCTGTAAAACCGGATCTCTTCTCCTTTCGCCTGTCAGTTCCGAAGCCAATCGCTGTAATAACCGCTGGATCATTTGAAACGTGGCTAAAGCTGCGTTGGACAAAATCAATCTGCCATTTGTTGGCTCGGAAGGAAATCACTTGCAGAGTTTGACGAATGGCTTGCAATACCCTTCAGCGATCCTTAAGCGCATCGCTCGTTTTCCTGTTGCCCATTTTCCCTTTTATTTTTTGTCATACCTCCCTCCCTCCCTCCCTCTTCCCCTCTTATCCTTCCTTATATATAAATATATACATATACTTCTTCTTTTTTTACCCGTTCGCTTGGACTTCAGGTAATCTGAAATGGCATTGACCCTTCTCATCCTTCCGATTACCTTTCTGAAGCATGAACTTGGGATAAAATCACACATCAGAAAATTCACTCTAATTATTTTGCAATGCCATCAGCACAGATCAATCAAGGAGGGGAAGGCAGTAGTGGAATGTTCCTCGCAGCCATGAAGGCGGCCAGCCGCGGCCCGCCTGACTGACAGTTTTGGTAATTAAGTGATTGTATAGACCTCTCCAACTGTTCTAACAACCTTGTCAGGGCCTGTCTGCGGACGGAACAAGCTGAAATCAATGTGCTTTCTGCTCTCTGAGCTTTTCTGATCATGTACTCCGGACTTGCATTTGGGAATGGAGAGGAGAGAGAGATTAAAAATAATAATAATAATAATAATAATAATAATAATAATAATAATAATAATAAATCAGAAAATTCAAAAAACAAAAACACGCACACGAGAGGATTAAAAAGAAAAAAAGTGGCATTTAACTCGGCTTTAATTGGGCGGAGAAAAGTAGGAGGAAAAGTTAACTTTGGGGGAAGGAAGAGGAAATAGGGTGGGCCAGTAAATGCAAAAGCAATTTCGGTGCGCATTTAAAGATCTATATCTATCTATCTATCTATCTATCTATCATTTATCTATTTATCGTGCATAGAGACAGTAGAGGGAGTTAGCAATGAAAGAAATGAAAGGCACGATCCAGAAAAAGTTACGCATTTTTAAAAACTCATTGGGTTTGTTCCGTACTTAGAGTAGACCCATTGAGATCTTTGGGACTTAAGTTAGTTCTCACGACTAACTCTAGGGATGACCAAATTGTATCTAGAAGATCCAGCCTTCTTTGATTTCACTGTGAGAGACAAGCACACGCTTAAAAAAAAAAAAAAAGGAGTGCTTAAGGGCGCAGTCCTCTGCACACTTGATCGATAGTAAGTCTCACTTTGTTCTCGGGGCCTTACTCCCAAGTCAGCGCTCCCCAGGGTTGCGCTTGAACTTCGCCAGGATCCTGTCCTAACTTTGGAGGAGAAGGAAGAGAGAAAATAGGCAGGCATGATGAATGAAATAACGAATGAACACAGGGGCAAGCGTGTGGGCGGAATGGGTGAGTCGCGGGCAAGCGTGGCTTTTCAAACTCCCCAGCAAGTGTTGAGAGACCCTTTCGCCTTAGCGCCCCCTTTGGGACTTCCTGTCTCCCCTCCCCACCAGGCTCCCCCCACTCCCCGCACCTCCGTAGTTCGCTTCAGTCAGCTCATAGAGAAACATTGCTGTGTCTTCTCTTCGAAATGCAGCAATTACTCGGAGGGCGCCGTCTATTTTCGGCCGGATTACCGGAAAGAGGCTGTTGGCACAGTGTAAATGTCAAGCAGCAGTTTTTAATAAAGGGGATGTTCGTTCAGACTGTTACATTTCACGGCACGCCAAAGCGCTCTCTCTCTCGCTCTCTCGCTCTCTCACACACACACGGTCATTCTTCCTCTTCCTCCCCCTCGGTCACTCGCTCTGGTTCCTTCCTCTACAAATGAAAAGTCGACGGCCAGGTCTCCTTGGGAGGAGCGGTGGGTCGCGATGGCAGTGGCAGGAGAGGGAAAAGACGCGCGTGGTGGTGGGTCTGTCGCCAGTCCCCCTCCCCCGCGAGCCGCTGGGCCAAGGCCCTCTCTGGGTGGGTCCCTTCCCCGGGAACTCCGGCGTGCCACCAAAGCAAAGCGCCTGTCTGCACCACCAGGAGCGGCCCGGAAGATCCTAGAGTTTCTGTGCGCTAGAATGTGAGGAATCCGGAATTGAAGGAACCTCCTCCTGAACGGAGCACTGACACGGGCTTGCGAAACGCTTTGTGAAATGCGGTGGGGTGGCGCGGCGAGAAGGAGGGGTAGAGGTTTGATCCGCATTAAGGGATCTGAAATAATTGGCGCTCCCTAATTTTAGTTTACTTCAGCGACTGCTAATCTGGATCTCACGGGGAAACCCTGTGATAAAACCCCCCGAAAGCGGGGTGTGGAGGAGATTCGCCAGCTTACACTTGAGGGGTAACTGCGGGGTAACTAGCCTGCATAGAGTGATCCTGGGTACCCTCCTCCTGCCGTCGGAAACGCTGCATAGTCCGTTTCGTTAAGCACCATCTAGAAGGATGAGAATGGCTGCTCCTTTACATACTGTCCTGATAGTCGGCGCTAAAGAGGGGCAGATGCTTGTTAAAGCATAATTTCAAGAAGTGCAGGTCGTGTGCATCACTCACTATATTGTTTCTTGCTTGCTTGCTTTAAATTTTTGTTAATAGCCTTTTTGTTTACATGCCTAGGCGGTATACTAAAGGCTGCTGTCTGTATTCAAAAATATCGGCTGAGTTGATTTCTGGTGCGTGTGTGTGTGTGGGGGGGAGAGGGATGGTTGTTTCACACACACACACACACACACACACACACACACACACACGCACACGCACACGCACACGCACACGCACACACGAGATCGCTGGATATTGTTGCAGCCACAGCGTAACTGATGAACGTGGGAACTCGCCCCGGCCGGCGTGCCTGGTTGAGTGACCTGGAGCAGTGAAACCGGATCTGGTGAGAATGGAGGCGAAGAGACAGGGCGGCGCTGGAAGGGGTGAGGACGGACAAAGTAACCCGAAGAAAAGTTGATGAGCTCCACACCTTGGGGGGGGGGGCAGTGGGGGAGGGAGGTCAGCGTGGCAGTGTGTGTTTTGCTGTGGGAAGAGGAGACAGAAAAAGGATCACTGTTTGGAGACGCATCTCCATTAGAGAGAAGCTGCTGCCTAATGAATGCGGAAACTTACAGTTCGATGATGATGATGATGATGATGATGATGATGATGATAGAATTTTGTCTGAAGAAGGAAACCAGAGCATGCAGCGTTTCAGTGCGCACACTGGCAAAAATTCCCTGGATGTCTCCGCCTCCCTGAGGAGTTCCAGTATCCTGAAGTCCGTCACACCCCACATTGCTTCCCCTCCTAAACCAAAGCTCTTGCGCGCAGTTCCTCCCATTCACAGGCCTTGACATTGACAAGGGATTCTTCTTCCTCCCACATACGATGCAAGCCCGCGGTCCTTTCATCTGCTTGCAGGAGTCACGTCGCTTCCCCCCCCATCAATGTCCGGCAGTCCACACTGTACTTCTCAAGAGCCCCTGATTCGTTAGCCTCTCAAGGACCCCTGACTCGCTAAGCGGAGACACCCCGTTGGCTCTTCCAATGATTGCGGAGTGAGATCTGGTAGGATCCCTTGCCATATATCCAGCCATGACAGCTGAGGCAATCAGTGGAGGCTGGCGATTTATTTTGGTGGGACCCCGGTTCCATTGCAGGTTTTATTTGGAACTTTATAGGAGCTATCCATGGTGCTCCATGGTGGTGAACCTATTTGGGGATGGAGTTCAGCACCATGGAGATATAGATATATGAAAGTAGGCGCGGAAGGCCGCTTCCATACAATCTTGGGTGGGGTCTGGTAAAAGGATAGGAGGTGTGCGAGGCTTCTTGAGTGTCATTAATGGGCGCTAGGGTTGCCTCGTTCCGTCGCTATGGAGAGGCCCAGCACTCCTGACGGATCACTTGTGGTTGGCCTTTCGCGGGCTGGCTGCTGGGCCTTCCTGCTTGCGGTGGGTAAAGATGATTCTCCCCGCAGGGCCTGCCAGCTCCTCCCTCCCTCCCTCCCTCCCTCCAAAAAGGACAGGGTGCCAGCGGGCAGATACATACAGGCAGCGGTGCAGTGGAGCCAGGCTGGCAGAGTCCAAGCGCCAGGACTTTATCATTAGCAGGCATGGTTACGTTATCTGCCACCCTCCTCCCTCTGAGTTTAGGGGCAATCCTTACAGTAGCTTGGGGAAATATGGATTCCGCCCTGCCCCTCCCCCCCCACCCCGCCAGCAAATACTACGTATTTATTGTGAGCTTTTCCCATTTTAATGCAAAGTATTTGGGGATGGCTTGGTTTTGAATGGGCAATCATGACCCATTAGCTTTACAAAAGGTCCTGTTGCTGGCGGAGAGGAAAACCGCTAGAACTGGCTAGTTGATATCGGCCAACAGGGCTGCCTGCATTTTTTGACTTTTGCTGAGGGGCGTGACTTTGGGGGCTGTCACAATGAGCACCTGGACTTCAAAATATACCACCAAATCCCTGCATATACAGGACCCTCTGGGTGGATTCTGGTAGAATTGACTTCCTAGTCGCATGTGACCCTCCTTCAGGGCCATAAGATCTGCAGTACTTAATGATAGTAATGTTTGAGAACTTATCAGTGACAGGCCTGTGGCTCACGCTGGCTCAGCTTGTCTGAGTGTGGAAAGCTAAGCAGGGTCAGGCCTGGCTATTACTTGGATGGGAGACCCCCTCCTCCAGTTTCCTGCATTGAGCAGGGGGTGGGACTCGATGGCCTTGTAGGCCCCTTCCAACTCTATGACATGAATTTATGAATAAGCTCCTTAGTGGTCTCCTCCTCTCTTGCTTGCTCACCCATCCCCACCCCTAATTTATATTTGCCCCAGCACAGCAGCACTCGCCTTCCTTCTAGCTGCAAAACGTCCCCCATATGCTTCTCTCCAGCGTTGGGGAGAGTGGGGTGGGTGAGGATGCCTCCCCATTACTGTAAAGGGCCCGTTCTGTGCTGGATAAAATGAGGCAGAAGCAGTAGTAATAACTACTGCAGTACTGCTAATAATAACTACTGGTAGTAATCAGTACTAAGTAGTAATCACTACTAGTATTACTACTACTTCGTAATAACTGCTAAGCTCCACCTCTTAGAGGAGTAACTGCTAAGCTCCATCCAGGGCAGGCCTCTCTTTTTTGTTGTAAAAAACAATGTGTCAGCTGAAGGCCCCACAGCCCTCCTGCACGCTTATCTGGGAGGAAGTCCCGTTGAACTAAGTAGGGCTTACTCCCGGGTAAATAAATCCAGGGAACAGTACGGATAGGAGCCTTGACAATACACAAGAAACCTCATCCTAGCAATGCCCCCCCCCCCCGGCTTCTCCAGAGACAAATCAGCTCAGCTCAGTCGGCCCTGAAAAGAGTCTCTCTCTGTCTGCTAACAGCCTCTCTCATTTACAAAAAGTTCCCTGCGATCTACAGTTCTGTAGACAAGAAAAAAAAAAAGCCGAAAGCGGCCGGAAGGGTGAAGCGAACCGCTTCCCTTTGGAGAAACTAGAGCAGGAACAAGAGCCCCCCCCCCCGCCATGAATAATAGCCATAATGCATCCGATCACGAATATGATGGGGTTTCCCCTCCTCTCCTTCTGATCCCATTGATTTCCAAGGGGATCATTGATTGTTCTTCGTCGAGATCCCATTCGCATTCGATGGCCGAGCTCTCCTCGAGTTCGGTCGATCAGGGGAACTTCCTCGATGGTTTCCCGGAGGATCATTTGTCCTTCGTACTCCCGATCGTGTGGAAATCGATAGTCACCCCCTCCCCTTCTATCCCTCGGCCTTCGGGTTGGCCGCGAGCGTTAGGAGAGCCTATTCAGTATTGGCCCAAGTTGCTCGTTCTCATGTTGCGCAATCTTATAACTTTGCCTGGGGTACAAGGGAAGGCGGTGGGGTGGAGAAGACCAGAGAGAGAAGGGGGGGGAAGGGAGGGAGGGAGGGAGGGAGAGAGAGAGAGAGAGAGAGATCCCGCCCGCTCGCCCGCCCCCTCTCTCTCTGGCTGACCTGACCTCGGTCCACACCAATCGGGCGAGAATCGATTGGCTCAACCCTCCAATCGCTCGTCCCTTCATCGACCCTGGCAGCTCGATAGCATGATACTCTAACTGGTAGCATTCAATTTGTTCCAGTTACTACTCCCGGCTTAATAAAGCGATTGATTAGCGCTCAAAGTGCCGTTTTAATTAGCTGCTTGTTAATTAACATCGGGCTAAGAGTCCTCCCTCCTCTTTTCTCTCTCCACCTCCTCCTTTCCCCCCTCTTGAGTGATACCTCTACAAATGGCTCTGATTTCCACCCTTCCGTCACCTTCTCTCTCCTCCCTCCACCCCCGCCCACACAAGTCAATCATATAACGGGGGAGGGCAAAACCGATAAGGAATGCCAACAAAATATGATCAAAATCGGGGGTGCGAGGAGAATTCAACCACATTCCCCATGGTTTGCAGGTGGAACATTATGGGAATCCCAGACAAAAATGTGCAAATCCACTTTCATCTCTGTTCCTGCGCACATCAGAGGAAATTGCTTTCATCCTGGCAGAGCGAGTGGCCAGGGCAAGGGCATCCCTGAGCAAGCCAAGTCCATTTGCGACCAGCAGCAAGAGGCGGCCATGTCAATTTCATCCTCCGGTTGTCAAGGCCCGCGACAACTTCCTGCTGCGCTCCAAGGGCGGCGTGAAATTGACACACCTGCCTTCGCGCGTCCGATTCATTCACGCGGGATGCCTTCGCCGTCTGAATGCAAACAGCTGCGCGCCGCTTAGGCCCTTCGCCCGCCCGCGCAGGCTCCCTCCCGTCACCTTCGAGAGAGGCGGTGGAAAAACAGCAGGAACTTCTTCGGAGTGGAGACAAATAAGGCTGGGAAGTGAGAAAGAGGCAGCTCCTCTGGGGCCACGGAGGTGGAGCGTGGCTAGTTAAAAGAAGAAGAAGAAGAAAGTAAAAAAAAAAAAAAAAAAAAGGGAGGGAGGGAGGGAGGGAGGGAGAGGGAGCTAAACACAAATCAAACATGGTTAATGTATCAGGCGCCCAGGGAAATCCTATGCACAGTCGGCAGTAGGATACCTACCGTGATTCGCCAACGTTGGCGAGGAACCGATCAGGGAGCGCAGAAGCGACCTGAAGCAAGGAGAGGAGGGAGCCGCAGAGCTTCCTTTTATTCCTAAACTTGCCATACAGGAACAAAGAGAAACAGACTTCGAGAAGTTTGTACCCATTAGCATTCGCAGTTCACGAACATTCAAGATCTGGAATCCAGTAACAGTTTTCCGGGGCGGGGGCGGGGGAAGGGTTTTCAAGAAGGTTGGCTTGCCTTCTTGAAAACCCCCAAGTGTTTTCTGAAGGTGGACACCCCCAAACTATTCAGGGTCAAGGCGCTGTTGGATGCATCATCATCATCATCATCATCATCATCATCATCATCATCATCATCATCAATTCCTCTTCAGGATCTAAGCTTTCACTAACAATCTTACAGACAGGAAAAAAGCAGGAAACTCTCCAGATAGTTCAACAACCTCTGAAACAGAAGTGTGTGTCTGTGTGTGCGTGCGTGGCGTGGGGGTGGTGTGTCATCCTGTTTCTTCTCCAAGTAATCAGTTGCCGGTGATGATGTTTGTATTGGGAACCACTGTCTGTAGGATCAGAGAAACTGAGGGTCAACAAAAAGACCATCTAGTCGCTCCCACTTTCACGACAGGGCCATCCATTCCCTCCACTCTCCCCCGTCGACCTACACCAGGGGGGAAGGAAGCGATGACCATTCAGAGGTTGCTGGACTCAAGCTCCCATCAGCCCCAGCTAGCGTGACCAATGGTCAGGGATGATGGGAACAAGCAGAGAGCTCCGCACAATGGAAGCCTGCAGTCGCCCCTACAAGGGAAGGCCACCGACCCCTCACTAGCTAATATATCCTGGAGAGAAATTCCTTCTGCATTCCAAATCAAAACATAATCAGATGGATCAAACTGGCCGACTTTAAAGCCGAAGTCCTGTGCGTGGCTGGACGTTCAGCGGAATATATCCCTTTAAGCCTTAAAATTTAAGGCTGCAACTTTAGGTACACGGATTAGAGAGTAAATTCCCTTGAACTAAATGTGATGTACCCTCATTAAACCACCACCATCACTGATTAGGATCGGCTTGTAAGATTAAGTAGTATATTTGATGTAAATCCAGTAAGAATTACACTGGATCTTTCAGAATCTTTGGACACAATTCACCTGGAAGTTCTCCTGCACAGCACAAACCCCATTGAAATGAATGGCAGCAGGGCAAGAGCACGGTAGTAGCACCTAAATTTCAGTGGGGCTTGGCTTGCTTAGGAGAAGTTCCCGGTGGATCACGTCCATCGCCTCTTTTCGTTATTTACTAGGCGCCATTCCGACTCTGTTTTCTGTCTTGAGAAAGTGGCCGCTTTGAATTCCCCCCAAAGCCGTAAGGATTGTGAAACGCTGATGAAAAATAATACCACGTTGCTGCTTCGTTGATAGTACATCGCCAGCTATTAGCAAAAGAGCATTAAAAGTACCTCTTTTGTAGCCCTTCGTAAACGTAATACAGTCAGACCAGGAGCGTTGTGGAGACAATAGAGGCCTCTATTGTCGCCGCCTAGTGGAGGAATAGGTCATTGCGGCTCGCCAGGATCAATGTGGACAGTGACTTCCAAAACTTTGTTTTAAAAACCATGGGATACAATGACCCAGTCCTACGCGTCTGGAATTCCTACACTCCAAGTCAAAATCGCTTTTTGGTCAGTGAAAAAAGAAAAACTTCCTCTTATTTGAAAGCGGCCTAAGCGAACTATTTCGGAATCATTGCTTTAGCAAAACTTAACATCTATAATGGAGGCATATTGTAAATTTAGGAGAGGATACAGAGAGGGCTCTGTCCTGGGACAAGAAGGGACTCGACTTGTTGACATTCGGTCTTTAATTTTTTAAATTTTTAAAATTTTTTAGTCTTTCTAGGGCAGCACTCCAATTCTAAATTTACACTGGAAGGGAAGGTTGGCATCGCTTTCAGTGCATTTTGCTAAAAAACAAACAAAAAAAAACCACCCTTTGAAACTAGCAAACCTCGTTATTGAATGAAAATACATATTTGCTCCAAAAGAAATCTCCTAGCTCCTTCCAAGACACAAGTGTGTGTGTGCGTGTGTGTGGGGGGAAGATAATGGCTTGAGCTGAATATTCACCTGAATTGGGAAGGCGAGAAATTAAGGGGTTTCTCGTATTGGTGGCGTTGCCAGCTCAAGTTTGGACTTCGGGAATGAAACTTCTATTGAGCGCACGGTGCTGTCCCTCCTGTCCAGAAATTGTCATAACAGAGAAAGAGAGGAAGGGAGAAAAGCTATTTTCAAAAGAAGAGGACGAGCAATTCACCCCTGCCTGCACGAATCGCATTTAAACTATTTGGCAATTAAGTCGTGTTATTTTCGCTTCCCTCCTCCCTCTTTGCTTGGTTTTGTTCAAAGCTCCTAACTGTACACACACACACACACACACACACACACTATGTGACACACACACACTCAGCTGAAGCTTTTGAGAAAGGGCAGGTTTTAGAGGGCAATTCTGAAAATGCCTCTCTTCCCCCGCCTCAGCCTGCCCCCACCCCCACCCCAGCACCATATCGCGTTGGAACAATGTATTCATATTCCTTTTTCGCCCCGAATAACCCACACTCGCCCAGTTGCCCCCTGATTCATTATGCAGCTCAGGATCAGAGCCAAGATACTCAAAACAAAACCAATCTAAACCTCTCTTTAAAATCTAGCCAGCATTGTTCTCAAGGAAACGTGAATTTTGTCGTCCGCATGTCAAGCACGAACCCATCTCTCGCGGCGAAAAGAAGAGAGAGCCCGAGCTTTGGCTTCTCCTCACCATTCGCGTGTCAGCAATTGCTACATTCCAAGCGATTCAATTTTTTGCTCTTCGGAGATCCAATCGTCCCCTTTGAACCCTTTGTTTGTTTGTTTTTTTTAAAAAAATCCCGCCCGGATTAAATCTCATTCTTAATAAAAAAAATAAATTAAACGGGTAATAATGATCTTCACACGTTGTCTAAAAGTGGGCAACTCTACACATGGCCACCCACCTGTATGTTAGCAGCATCCAAACCGTCTCCCGCCTTCCTTTACATTCCCGTATCTTGAGGGAGAAATTTCGTCCATCTCTCCCCCAGGAGTGAAATATTGTTAGACCATATTTCTGATATAGAACACAGAGCTACACTAGCCACCCCACCATGCTTCTAACCCCCCCCCCCACGATCGGAATGGACTTTTAGAGGTGTGTGTGTGTGTGTAAGAAACGGACTGTGGAGAAGACTGAGTTATGCTCAGTGAGTTGTGTTTTAGAGAGGTTCCCCCACCGCCAGGAAAACAATTTACCACCAACTTTTACGCCCCAGTGATAAATACTTCAAGTTTGGGCCGCTGGTTTTGAGGGGCCGCTGGTTTTGAACTGTGTGATCCTAAATATGATATTTATATTTTTGGGGAATAAGTCCCCTTGAAATCAACGAGACTTCCCAGGAAGCACGGAAATGGCCAACCTTGATTATTTCAATTGGGTTGCAATGGTGTATGCCTTGCTTGGAGAAACATATTTGGAGAGGGAAATAAAATGTGTCTACAGTGGACACCAAGAAGGCAATGAATGGACGTAACCGTGTAGCATTCCTTGTCAGCAGCTGAAACGGTACTAGAGCAGAAAGATCCGCAGCGCGATTGCCAAATTTCAACTGCCGCTCTCCTCTCTCCTCCATCTTTTTGTCCATTTTAAGGCCGATCTCCTTAAATTTACGCAGGGATTTCTCTCCCCCCACTTCTCTTAAAAAAAAATAAATCACCGAAGGGTGACCTTTCAGGCGGCCTTCTGCCTCACCCAGCAATCCATCAATAACTACAAGCGATTCCCAGCTTGACCTGTGATTGGTGATTGTCGTTGGGGGGAGTGCAGGCAGAGGAAGGGGGGGCCTTGAAGGGATGGGGGCACCCAAACAAGACGGAGGGGGCTTTCATCTAGCAGTTAAAAGTCGTCCCAAGCCATCTGTCCTTGACACCAGGAAGCAAGGAGGAAACCCTCCGGAGACACCCTGTCCCGACGTACGGAAGGGATCTAAATCAGGTATTTTGGCTTCCTTCTTGGGTTGTCTTGCTTTCTTCTTCTTATGAATTAATCTAGGCTTCCCTTCCCCCCGTGGGCGATAGAGCAATGTTTTAAAGTGGCATGCCTCCCTTAAAGCTTATCGATCACCCCTCCCCCCCATAATCTTTAAATATCTAGCTATAGCTCTTCTTCTTCTTCTTCTTCTTCTTCTTCTTCTTCTTCTTCTTCTTCTTCTTCTTCTTCTTCTTCTTCTTCTTCTTCTTCTTTTCTTCTTCTTCTTCTTCTTCTTCTTCTCCTCCTCCTCCTCCTCCTCCTCCTCCTCCTCCTCCTCCTCCTCCCCCCATTTCTGTAAGGCGACCCATCTACACAGATGTAACCAGAAAAGTCTGCATCCCCCTTACCCTTGTATATTACATTCATATCTCTTTAAAAAATAAAAATAAAAACAATATATATATGCTTCTGTTCGTGTATAAGCAAACACACAACCCCCCATATATTTATAGATGAACCTTTTGCTTCCATCTAAAAATATTGGAATGGCTGAAAACACTCCCCACCCCGCGAGCTTTCAATTTGTCGTAAAGACAGAGAGAGAGAAGGAGGAAGGAAAGAAGGAAAGAAGGAAGGAAGAAAAAGATTTATCCTTGCCACAGCAGCCAGTTTTCCTTCGATTCAGTGGGTCCTTAAAAGTGGCAATTCGGAGTAAAACGCAACTCGCCGAACTTTGAATCATTCATTAGCACCTTATAATTACGCTGCTAATTAGGTTGACACGGTACTTAATCAGGAGTAATACGTCGTCTTGTCACTGGCACTTTCCATTACTCTGACATTCAACAAGAGACAGGTTCTCGTCGTGCCGCGCTAGAGAAATGAACACAAGTTGATGCCCTCCGCGACGAGCCCGTGGAACAATCCCCCCCCCCCACGCCCGGAGTACCCAGGCGGATCGGCCGTCACTGTTCCGGTTCCAAACGAGAGGAGCTGGAAACCAGGGGAAAGCCGAGCCGGGCAAAAGCGAGCGGTAGGAAAGAAGGGGAAACCAAACCAAACGAGGCGCACATAGCCACGGACACACGCTGGAGGCCCAGGGTCAGGATGCCAGCCCAGGAGCGCTGCGTGGGCGGGGGTGCGGCCGAGACTCACGCCACTGAACGTGAGCCTCTGGGCCCCGCTGCACCGGTTCGTTCCTGCTCCGGATTAACAGACACGCAGGCACTCCTTGGAACTCTCTTTGCCCGCTTCTCTCTCCTCTCCTTTGCCAGGCGCGGCTGCCTTTCTATTTCCTGCCCCTTGGAGAATAGAAGCTACACTTCTCTCTCTCTCTCCCCCCCCCCGCAGCTTAGCTCCGAACCGAAATTTCACCCCACCCTGCCCTTGGCTCAGAGCGGTCCCCTGCTACCCAGGAATGTGGCATAAAACTTACCTGCCCACCCCCGCCAAAGAAAATACCGAGGGGTGTGTGTTTATGTGTGAATGAAGCTCTAAGTAATCCCTGGAAAGCCGGCTTGAACCCAACTCCCATTCTGAAGAGGTGGATTCCCCATGTGAATACTTGTTTCGCTTTTGTAAGGCATAATCTTGATTTAAATATCTGGGACACGTGAGATCTTACACCTCCAAGCAGTTGGCTAATAATAACAAGCATAACAATAATATCTGTAACTGTTATCTCTCACCTCTTAAAGGACTTTCTCTCTCTCTCTCTCTCTCTCTCTCGTTCTTTCTTTACTTTAAACAAATCCTGCTACTCTAAATGATTGTTCTTGACGTGCTAGTGGTGATAAAATAGTCAACCATTTATAATCGGATGTACAATTGGAAACGGTGGGGGGGGAGGGAAGAGGGTGGGATCCTGGAGCTTCTAAAAAAGAACAGTCCCAGTTCTGAAACTGACGAGGTCCCTCGTGCTCCCCCCCACCTCCCCCCCCCCGCACCTTCTCCTGCCCGTCTCTCTGCTCCGATTGGCTGGCGACTGCTGAGCGTCAGGTTCGGCCATTGCGGCCGCCAATGGGGGGGCTGCGCCTCGACGCCGGACCGAGATAAATAAATAAATAAATAAACACACGCAGGAAGGAAGGAATGCACAATCCCAAACACGAAAGAGGGCTGAGAATATAAAAACTGAAACGCCGGGGCGGTTGGGGGAGCCGTGACGTCAGGGGCGGAGGCGCAGGAGCCCGGCGAGAGCAGGCGACTGGCGGCAGGAAGAGGCAGGCGGTGGCCGCGGCTCGGCGTCTCCTCCTCCTCCTCCTCCTCCTCCTCCAGCACCACGCCTCAACTTTCCAAGAAAGTTCAATAACTCCTGGGCGCGGGAGAGAGCGAGAGAGAGCGAGAGGCTTTGGGTGGGCGATCGGGCGCCGCGTCAGGCAGCCACGCCGGCTTCCCCCTTGCCTTGGCGAGCTCAGCAGCAGCATCAGCATCCTCCTGCAGCATCCTCCTTTCAGCACCTTTTGCGCTTTCCGCCTCCCTCGGCTGCGCCTCTCTCGCCCCAGCGCCGGGCGATGCTGTCTAGTCTGCCCGGGCAATCGTGGCCACCACGCTCCCGTAGCGCCTCTTGAACAATACGCCAAGCACGTGTGCCGGGCTGAGGCAGAGTTTGAGTGGGGAGCGTGTGGCGCGCAGGGGCCGAGCAGGAGAACCCCGGCACCTCCAGAGGGGGCCGATCTCGCGTCTTTCTTCAGATTTCTTTCATAACTCTCTCCCACCCTCCACACGTTCCTCTCGCTTTCTTTCTTTCTTTTTTAATATCTCCCTGTGCTTTTTTGTGTCTTGTGTATGTGTCCGCATCTCGCCACCACCCACGGTTTTTGCCTCGTTCCCCCAATTCTTCCCGCTCCCCTTTAAATTTTGATCTAAGACCTCCCTTCCTTGAGGGCTCTCGATTCCTACATAACTGGTCGGGTCTGGTTGTTTGTTTTTAAATTGGTGTTTCGATCGATCTTCTAGATCTCTCTCCCCTCCCTCAATCCCACGCTCACCCCTCTGCAAAAACCCAGTCCGTGCAAAAGACCGTGTCGAGAGGACTGGGGGATGAAGGCGCCTCTTTGAACGGCCACCATGGAAGGATCTAGCGGCTCCAGTTTTGGAATAGACACGATTTTGTCTAATCCCAGGTCCGGCAGCCCGGCGGGCATGATGAACGGAGACTTTCGGGCGGGCCACGGCGAGGCCAGGGCGGCGGATTTCCTCAATCAGGCCACCCCGTCCCCCTGTTCGGAAATAGACACGGTGGGGACGGCTCCCTCTTCTCCCATCTCAGTCACGGCGGAGCACCCCGAGCAACATTTGGCGCAAGACGGTCTCCCTCCGCAGCACCTCCACCTTCATCACGGCCAACATCCGCAGCAGCAGCAGCAACAACAAAGTTTGCAACAATCGCCCCAGCAACAGCAGCAGCAGCAGCAATTGGGTTCGGGCAGCTCTGCCCCCAGGACTTCCACTTCTTCTTTTCTAATTAAAGACATTTTGGGAGACAGCAAACCTTTGGCGGCGTGTGCACCTTACAGCACCAGCGTCTCGTCGCCGCATCACACCCCCAAACAAGAGAGCAACGCGGCGAACGAAAGCTTCAGGCCAAAACTCGAGCAGGACGACAGCAAAACCAAACTAGACAAACGCGACGATTCCCAGAATGAGCTGAAATGCCACGGTGAGTGTCCCCAGTGTGTGTGTATGTGTCTGTGCTTCGAACGTTCCCAACGTTCCACTGTTTAGGTTTCGAACGTTCCATGTCCTTCTTTCACGGTACCAACGTTCCATGTGTCCTTTATCGTTCGATGTCCACTCAAGCTGCCCTCCAACGTTCCATGTTGTATGAAATTTGCTCTCAAAACTTTGATGTAGACTTGGAGCACTAATAGAAGTTGGCTAAGCGAGGATGAGACATTTCAGAAACTTGGAAAAATTAAAACAAGCCCAGCTAGAAAACTGAAATGCACTTTCAGATTATTGGTAAAAACAACAACAACAAAAAGTCGTCCTTAAACTTTTCTTTTTGTATTTTTTAAAAATAAAAGTCACATGTTCGAGGAAATATTTATCCCCCCCCCAAATAAGATTGTGCATCTTTTCCTTTATTTTTATTTTATTTTTGATAGTGATGGAATAGCAGTGATAGTTTGGTGTCAACAACACCAAAATGCCAGCTGGGTTTATGAGTGATTTAAAAATTCAAATGTGTGTTTTAAAATGCCATAGGTCTGCATGGTTTCTAAACACAGCCTACAAAGGTGTTGTAACACTTCATTAATAAAACAAATTTCTGAGAGGAGTTATAAGAAAATAAGTTTAAAAAAACTTTTAAAATTTGGTTGATCAGATTGGGACTTTTCTCTCTTTCTTTTTAAAAAGCCATTTTGAATCAGTATCGCTGTGTGGGTTATGCTGCTGATTTCTGTGGCGTTTTAAGGAGTGTACAATAAATGTAACTGGTCTTAAATTCAAATAATAAGGGTGTGTGAGAGTAACATTCTGCCGATCGCTGAGGGAATAAAAAGCTCCTAATGCCAAGGGAATCCCCCTTAACTGGGAAGGCGCATTTGAAACGTGGAGGTAAGAGAGGACACATTTAACCAATTTTACAGCCTTCAGATATTTTGCAATGGCTAATAGAAGGGCGCTCCAGTATTCTATTCATTTTGCCATTTTAGCATTAGCATAAGAGTGTCCAAAAACAGATGTACAGCCTCGTCTAGCTTTTTTTTTTGTTTTTTTTTGGTTAGTTGGTGCACCAACCTCCCCAGTGGGTCAATTAGAGAGATTATTGTTCTTCCTGCAGGGAAGATCAAGGAGCGGAGAGAAAGAGATGGGGTGGGTGGGGGTGGGTGGGGAATCATCCTAGTACAAACACAGATGGATTGACATATCGATTTCCTAACATTTCAGCACCATTAAAAAATAAAATAAAATCCAAAACAAAACCCAGAGATGCCAAATAGAATCTGGGATTCCTTGCGCTGTCACCCAGACATGCGAAGTCTAACTTGGTTTTTGTACTTGGGTGATAAAAGTCCTGGAAAAGCTGAGATGTCTTGGCTGTGTATTAACAACTTCCAAATTGCACTTGGGAAAGGGAAAATAATGGATTCGGGCAAGAGAAGGAGCGAAGAAGGGAGGTAGAAGAAAATGCCCCCCCCTCCAAAGAGGGATATTTGGAAGCTGTGTGACCAGAGAAATCGCCACTCCTGGAAATTCCTCTGTTTGGTCCCAAACGCTCGCTACGATTCTATGTTCAATGCTCATTCTCTAGAAGTCAAGGAGGGCCAGTTTCCCTAACTAATTTGAGCGGCTGCGGTCCGCTCCGCTTCACGCAGAGAACGAAAAAAAGAAACACACACAGCCAAATCATAATCAGTCCTCCTGAGCCATCAGTTTGAATCCAGCCAAAATGTTTCCCTCCCAGCCTGGGAAGTTCCAAGTCAGACTTGGTGCTTTTGGTGCCTGGGTTTAGCCGCCCCAGTCACCTGCCTCCACGCTTTCCTCCCGTTCCTCCTCAGCTCAGCTCAAAAGCCGACCTTGTGTCTTGCTCCTAGGGACAAAAGAAGAAGGCGATCGTGAGATCTCAAGCAGCCGGGATAGCCCTCCTGTACGAGCCAAGAAGCCCCGTAAGGCGCGGACGGCCTTCTCCGACCATCAGCTCAACCAGCTGGAGAGGAGTTTCGAGAGGCAGAAATACCTGAGCGTCCAGGACCGCATGGACTTGGCAGCGGCCCTCAACCTGACCGACACCCAGGTCAAAACCTGGTACCAAAACCGGAGGTAGGGGAGACTGGCAAGGCAAAATCACGGGGTGGTGGGGGTGGGGGTGGTTGCGATGGCATTTCTCTGGGTCTCCTAATTCCGACACCCCTTCCCTCAATTCCACCCTCAGTATGTTTGAATTAAACAATATTGGGGGAGAGGAGAAGGAAGGGGGACCCAGCAACACACCAGCAAACCCTCAGCCTGACCCCAACACTGTTGACTCAGGAGCAAGTCGCGTCGACCAGTCCTTGATTCAGGCAATGCAGTCCAAGCCTGCGAATGTTTACTCGGAGATGAGTCCCATTGTGTTCCACAGGGGCTAATTCCCCGAGGACGAGGGCGTATGAACTGTGGCCTTTGGCTGCAATCCTAACATCGCAATCCTAGGCATTTCCACTCAGACGTCAATCCCATTGAGTTCAATAGTGCTTCCTCCCAGGTCCGCGTGGATGCGATGTCGACCTTCCTCGATTTTCCTGGGCGTCGATTCCATTGAACCCCAGCGGGGCTGACTTCTGAGCAGGCATGCCTAGGACTGCCCAGTTCAGTTGCCTGCTTTTTAAAGTCAAAGGGAGTCTGCAATCTTCGAGCGAGCCACCAATCCGCGAATCCATGGCCTTTCGATCGCAGATGGCCAACTCTGATTACCAACCGTGGCCTGTGCTTGCATCGGGGTTTCCCCCTGCCCCCTCCAACTTCCAGATCAAAAGTGCATTTTCTCCCCCTTTCGGCCAAAAACACCGGGTCGCCCCTCGACTTCCCTTAAACGGGTTCCGTGGATGAAAGCTGAATTGGAATAGGTGAAAAAGCAGAACGAACCCTGCACAGACCAAGCAGTGCCTTTCTCCTCCGCCTCGCCCCCCTCCCCGCCGCCCCAGCAAAACAAAGGCAGGAGACTGTCAATCCGTGCAGGGCTTACTGGGAAAGCTAATTAATATGGCAGACGGCTCAACGTGGACGGATCGTCCGATGGGTGACCCTGGAATTCCAGGCTAGGGTCTGATTTTTCACCCTAAGGCCTGATCCACGGCCTGGGACGGGGTGGGGGTGGGCAGCCACCCGGCAGGCAGGCCCTCTCTCCCTCCCATTTCTCCTCTTTCCTCAGTCTTTCCCGCCCCCCCCCCTTTAAATTCGCTTCTGGGCGCGCCTCTCTAACCCACTTGGAAAGCTCTGCCTTTTGCCATGGTTTTCTCGTCCGTTGAGCCTGTGCGATTGCATCCCTGCGCGTGTGAATTAGGGAAGGGGGTGGGGAAAATCAAGGCGTAAATGTGTATATGTTTCTCCCCCCCTCCTAAAGAAGTAAACAACAACAGGGGAGCCACAAAGGCGGCGAGCGATTTCTAGTTTCTCGCAGACGACGACTGGGTTGGGAAAGCGCGTCCAGTTGTCATCTTTGCCATAATTTTCTGTCTCATTACATACGGTTGCAGCCACCCTAATTCTGTCGGAAAACATTAGTGTCATTTATCGCCAATCTAAACAGGAGCGCCATGTTTATTAATTTGGCTGCAATTGCTGGGCTATGATTGTCTGTGTGTTTGTGGGTGCGCGCGCGCGCCCGTGTGTAGGATCCACCAGCTTGCACAGCCTACCGGGGCTTCTCTAAAGAGGGCCATGGGTGGAGATCCAGAATGGGGGAGCCAGATACACACACACCTGGAAACTTAGTGTGTACCATCAGCCTAGAATAAATTGACTTGTTCTATACTCCGATTGTTTATGAATGTGTGTGTGGCTAGAAAAAAAGAAAGATGATCTGTGTCTGTTGAAACGTTCGACCAAACTGCTTCATTTCCTTCCAGCTGGTGATCTTTGCTGCGTTTCCCCATGGAAGCAAAATAGGTGTCCATCCTTCCTACCTAAGATTTTAGATTGATTAACAAAATTCTAAAATCTTCAGGATCCTCGATTCTTTTTCCGGAATTCAGCGTCATACAATCAATCGCAGCTGGGTTTTTGTTTCGTTTTGTTTTTTGCTGTAAGGAGGATGCAATAAACGCCCAGGCTGACCTTTGCTACCTCCAGCAATACGCTCAACGAGCTCTAAATATGGTACAAAGTTGTTGGGGTTTTTTGGTGGGGCGGGTGTGGAAGAAAGGAGAGGTAGGGAAGATATTCGCAAAGGACTTCTGGGCTGTCGGTAGAAGCTGCGGGGTCTGTCTGGGAGATGATCATTGACTCAAGAGTAGAAGTGTAGGAGTATTTTACTTGTCCACATTAAATTCGCGTTTTAGTAGGATTGAATATTTCTATTTTCAAAGAGCTGCCCCTTACCGGCCCTGGTGTAAAGCTTAGAAATTCAACAGAAATTCAACGGGGGGGGGGGGGGAGACAGACGTAAGAATGGATAATGAAAAAGAGGTTTGGTGAGGCCATAGGTCAAATTTTAGTTACATGTTTGAAATTTGTGTTTAATAGACTTTCAGATGAATATTTTTCAAGAGTGGTTACCTGCCCTCACTATAAGAGGCAGGGTGGGTTAGCACAGGAAAGAAGGATGTGCGTTAGAGTACATAACTGGTGTAAGAAGGTGACATTGTGTATGTTCTGTTTTAAAGCGACAATTCCGTATTAATCAGTGTACATCCCCTTTCCGTCTACCCAAGCGCTTTACAATCCAGACCTTGGATGAGGGTTTTTGAGTGGCTTCCCGCAGGGGAAGTCTTGTTTTGTTTTTGTTTCAAATGGAAATAAATGAATGCGAGAGGAGGTCAAACCAAAGTGGTCCTCTGATACTGCTGCTCCTGCGAGGAGACGGACTTCTTTGGGGTGGGTGGGGAGAAAAGCAGGCGTCCCTCTGATCTCCCCTTCCTCCACCCAGGCCCCAATACTCGCAGCTTGTGTCCACCCGTCTTCGGGCCCAGCCTAGCGGCGTGTCCCTTTCCATCTCTTGCAGGACCAAGTGGAAGCGGCAGACGGCCGTGGGGCTGGAGCTGCTGGCCGAAGCGGGGAATTATTCGGCGCTGCAGCGGATGTTCCCGTCGCCCTATTTCTACCACCCGAGCCTGCTGGGAAGCATGGACAGCACCACGGCGGCCGCGGCGGCCGCGGCCATGTACAGTAGCATGTACCGGACTCCACCTGCGCCTCACCCTCAGCTCCAGCGACCTCTGGTCCCCCGGGTGCTGATCCACGGCCTTGGACCCGGGGGGCAGCCGGCCCTCAACCCCTTGTCCAACCCCATCCCGGGGACCCCTCACCCGCGGTGAAAGCTCCCCCGACGCCTCCCCTCTCCCCAGTTCCCCCCAGTCCAGCCAACAGAACTCCCCCCATCACGTCCGCACCCCCTCACTTAAAAACAGCCGATCCACAAAAGAAAGGAGCCAAGGCAAGTGAGGGGGGGAGGGGGCCTCGGGAAATCAAGAGGTTATCTCCAAGCGGCCAAAGGAGGCGATCGGCTCAGAGCGCGGGGAAGTCTGGAACCAGTAAGTGGGGAAAAAAAATAACCTCAAGTCCGGCATCAACCCCTTTGCCAGAGGAGGGGGGGGGCGTAAGCGACTATAGGAGAGAGAGGTGGGGGTGAAAGAAAGAAAGAAAGAGATTGAGACCCAGCCAGACACAGCCAAGACTCTTGAATGACACAAAGAAGAAGAAGAAGAAAAAATAAAGAAACGCCCCCTCCCCCCAACGCAGATCTCAGAAGACGGAGGAGGAGGAGGCGACGGTGGGGAAACTGAGAAGTTTGCACTGAATTCTCATGACCTTTTTTCTTACTGAAAAGTGGCATGCTCCGTATTCTAGAATATATAGAATATATATATTCTATATATATATATATATATATATATATAGAAAAAATGTACATTCTGAACAGGCTGGTGTGCGAAGTGATATATCTTATTTATTATATGTTGTCCAAAAAAAGAAAGAAAAATCACTTATATACATTAGTTAAAATAACAGCAACCAAGACACAAACAAACAAAAAAAGATTTCTTCCCCTCTCCTCTCTCCTTTTTCATGTTTTTTTTTTGGGGGGGATTCAGTAAAATAAATGCTTAGTTGACAGCAAAAAATTAAAAAAATATATAGATTTTTTGATGACTGAAAATGGCAAAACGAAGGGAAAAAAAGAAATAAACTTTTATCTTTTTTTAAACAAACGTGCAGATCTAAGCAAGCTGATTTTCCTGAGTAATACATGGGAGATTTCATTCGGTAAACCGGGCAGGACTTGTGCGTTGAGTGATGGGACTTAAAGGGATAGCAGCAAAAGCATTCGTGGTGGGGGGGGTGGGCTTTAATTCGAATACCCCCCCTTTCTTTTTGAAAGTTGATAAAGAGTTTGACTTTTGGAAGCAACAGATTAGGAAAAAATCAGGGGAAGGGAAGGGGTGGTTGTTGTGGGGCTTGGTTTTTTGGGGAGTGGTGGTAGTGTTGCGTTTCTTAGGCGTGTGCAGTGGAAGAAGTTAAGAACTATTGACAAGTAAGTTTTTTTTCGAGGGGGTGGATGTATTTGTTGTACTTTGGTCATTAGCTGCGCCTGTTGGCATTGCTTTTCTGTCCCCACCGCTGTGTAGATTTCTTCTTTCTTTCTTTCTTTCTTTCCTTTTTTTTTTTTGTTTTGTTTGCCCCCGTTGCTGAATATTTAAAAGGCAGATCGGAGGAGAGATCTTGCATGGTTTGCTAAAGGTGGCCGAGTGTCTGGGAAACCGAAATGTGGTCACCCAGCCTGGCAGCTGTTCCGAGGCCGCAGAAGCGTTCGGGGAGAAAACGTGGAGGACAGACAAGGAGCGAGAGACGCTCGAGGGGTGGCAATTAGGAACAGAAAAAGAAAAAGGAAAAAAAAAGAAGAAAAAAAAAGAAGGGAAAAAAACCACCCGGGGCAGCAGGAGAGAACAAAATCCAACCCGATCCTCCGCCGGGTTGGTGGTGATGGTAAGTGGGGGAGAGCTGGCGGTGTTTGATCTCCCACACGTCGTGTGAGTGGTTTTCTTCTCCCCACCCCTCCTCCTTTCTCTTTGGTCACTTTTGCTTTGGTTATTATTATTATTATTTTTTAAAAAAATCTTTCCTTCTTAAACTCTTTCTTCAAACCGGCTCGCCATTTTGCCTTTTTTAGGGGGGGCGGGGGCGGCGGCGGACCCGAGACCTTTGGGTCGCCGGGCTCTGGGTTAAGGAGAAGGGGGTGGCGGTGGAGTGGAGAGCAGGAGCCAAAGTGAAGGGAGAAAAAAGAAAGAAAAAGAAACTGTGGCTGGCCTTGCGACGGGGTGGGGGGGGGCAGGTTAACGGATTGAAAATGATGCAACGGGAAAGGCGAGCGGGCAGCTTTTTCCTTCTCTCTCTGACTCTCTCTTCCTTCCCTTTGGCTACTTTGGCCGTGGTTGGGGGCTGCCTACCGCTCCCCCACTCTGCCAATCCAGATCAGCTTGCCCAGCCATAAAAAAAAAAAAAAAGAAAAGAAAAGAAAAAGAGGGGGGGACCCAGCGGGGGGAGGGAACTCAGTCTTTCTCTCCCGCACCTCCTCGCGCCTTTCCCCCCTCCTCTTTAAAATTAGAAAGATATACAGCAATTACCTATAAAACATTCATAACGCCAGTCCAATATTATCACCTCCTCTGAGGTTTGTGGTTGGCTCTCTTTGCTTGTGTGGGTTTTTATTCTCTAAAGAAGGGAGAGCCGGGAGGAGGAGGGCGAGTGTGAGGTGATTGGGAGGAGCGGGGGGGGGGTTGGAGAGGGGGGGGAACCCAGGGAAGCCTGCGGGCACATTTTATTTGGGCTTTGCTAATTAGAGAATGGTTTGCTGATTCTCTCTCTCTCTCTCTCTCTCTCTCTTTCTCTCTCTGCTAATAAATTCGCGTTAAAAACCGTCGTGACCTTGGCCGCGTTCTCACAAAAGGGCCCGGAAACGCCCACCTCATTTTCGGCTCTTGTCACAACGGACCCTGACAATTACGCGGGGACTGAGCTGTTGGCGACGAAATTATACACAGAGCGCGCCTTTCTCCACCCCATCTCCCCGCTTTCCTTGTTAATTAGGGCTCAGAAATAAATAATAACAGTGATTCACAACAACCCACCAACCTACCCACCCACGCACCCCCCCTCCAGATCAAGCTGCTAATGGCTCGTATTGGCCTTGCTCTGTAGAGTGTTCGCCCCCCACTCTCACCACCACCACCGAAAGAAGCTCTTCGGTGGCTTTGCGCTGAGATGCGCCGGTGGCCAAGGAAATTGACAAGAGAAAGAATCCCAGTGAAAGGGCTCCTCCATCCACTCCAAGTTAAACACTTTTACATTCCCATCCAATTCAATGTGAGGGATTTAAGCATCTATTTATCTCTCCCATTGGAATGGTTGGGCTTTAAAATATTCAGTTTTACCTGGATAGTGCCCATGGTGATTTATAACACAAATGAAGATGGGTACTAGTAGAAAAGTCCCAGACGGTTGGTATTAAAGTCCTTCGAAAGTTCTTTCTTTTCTTTAAGTTAGATATTCGCGCCAAGCCAAATGGGTCGAGAATTATTCGGCTGACTATGTTTTAAAAAGCGGACGATATCTGGATCTTAGTTTCGTTTAAACTATCTTTGACAATCAGAAGGAAAGAGCACAGAAGGTAAAAACGAACAGCATTGCTTAAATACTAATACCAGTAATTTAGAGGCGCCACAGTAAGGGCTAGGAATGCATAAATGTCTTTTTAAAATTAATAACTAAAATGGAAAGGGGAAAATATCTCGAGGCAGTTTTCCAATATGGCTGATACTGTGGCCAAAGTAACTGAAAATGTTGCTATATCATCGTGTAAAATTGTAAAGTTGCTTCAAAGAGCGTTGGAAAAAAACAAAGCAGCATTTAAAACTACTTTTAACTACAACATTTTCCTTAACATAAAAAACAGCTAAAAAAATTCATTTTTGAAGCATTGTGGGGGAAGGGGTTTGAAGAAACATTTTATTTTTTAAAAAAAACCTAGAATGACAACAGCACAATCCTATAATATCTATTCAGGAGTAAGCCCTTGAGTTCAATGGGATTTACTCCCAGGTAAGTGTGTATAGGACTACAGCCAAACTGTGTTTGTTTTTCCCCAACTTGGTTTTGGTGGGGAGGGGGGAGGAGCGGAGGCTGAAAATATTGAGTGGCTTCCTCAATATTTATTTTTCTGTCCCCACCTTAAAAGAATTAGGCCGTTTTAACTGTACAGGACGGAGTTTTCTTGGAAAACCAACACTGTTTCCCCTCTCCCCTTTAGCTCTTCCGTGCCTGCGGTGAGATTTGAACTCTTCACTTTGCTGATAAACAATTTGGATTGTCTCTCACTTAAATTATGAACAAGCTAAATAAACCTACTTCATTAGACGCCTTTGCTGGCTTCTAAAGCTAATTAAAAGAGGCTTTCCTTAGAAGAAAGGGCTCGGTTCGATGTTTAAAAAGCTACAGATGCGCGCTCATTTAAATGCACTCAAGCAAGACCAGCGAAAGAGAGAGAGAGAGAGAGAGAGAGAGAGACTGCAAGTTGTTATTCTTCCCCCCACCCCGCCTTTTTTCTTTTTTCTTTGGGTTAACAAACTCCCTCAATCAGTGATTATCAAAAGACATAGCAAAGGAATTGCTGCTGCTCTGCTTTATTAATGGACTCCCCCCCCCCCCCAAACGCGCCCTTACCCTAGTCTAGAAACGATCTATTTTTGGCTCCAGTCTCTCAGGATAAACATTTAAATAACTTTCCCCTCCCTTTCTATCGCATATCTCCATTTCCAACAGGGCCACAAGACGGCTGAGTCTGTTGCGAGCCTGCTCGCCGGGCTTCCCTTGATCACAGCTTCCCTCAGCCCCCAAGTTAAATGCTTCCTTCCCCTTGCACAGCCTCTCCCCTAATTCCTCGGCAGTTCGATATATTTCAGCACCCGCCTCCCCGAGATTGTCGGGGTCCCACCGCTGCTTGCTTTTATGGCCACGGGTAGACATTCAAGGGAACTCGCTATAGGTGGCTTTAACTACTTAGCCTAGCGTTCCTCAACCTGGTCTCCTCTAGATGTTTTGGTCTACAACTCCCACAACCCCTAGCCATTGGCTATGCTGGGTGGGGCTGATGGGAGATATAGTCCAAAACAGCTGGAGGGCACCAGGTTGACGTACCCCATTAAGACTCTCCGTTTATATCGCTCCACGGCGATCATCATTTTATTTATTTATTTATTTATTATATTTATACCCCGCCTTTTTTCCTGCAAGGAACCCAAGGCGGCTTACATAATCCTCCTCCTCTCCATTTTATCCTCACAAAAACCCTGTGAGGTAGGTTAGGCTGAGAGTCCCTGACTGGCCCAAAGTCACCCAGTGAGTTTCATGGCCGAGCCGGGACTAGAACCCGGATCTCCCGAGTCCCAGTCCAACACTCTAACCACTACACCACACTGGCTCGCGTTGTCGTCATCATCATCATCATCATCATCATCATCATCATATTTGGCTAACAGGAGGAGCTCTTTTCCTCCTTTCAGAGCCACCTAGACGTGGGAAGGCCAAGGCTGCCCAGCGAAGCAGCCAGTTGGACCAGAGACTTGCTGCCCACACGGAACTGCCTTCTGGGCTAGGTCTCCCTCTCTTGGTGAGGCCTGGTTCCCCTTCTCCTTTAATCCTGGATCCGCCTTCCCAGCCTGAAGCTCCTCGCCATCTCAGCTCGTCCTTGCCCCGTCCCCTGTGGTATATCAAGCCAGAAGGGAGAGCGAACTGGTTGGGATGGCGAGGTAGGAAAAAAACTGTCGCCAATAGATTTCCTCAAGCAAGGACGAGTTTCCTCAAGGAATCGGCCGAGGTGTGAGGGGAAAGGGAATTACTGTAGTGGCCAGGGTATGTGCCCGCCAAGATCCCCCACGGCTGGGTTTTGTATCTGTTGGCCAACACCGGTGAGTCTTCCGCTGGGAAGGGGAGCAGTTATCTGTCTTTTTTGCACCTGCACCCTGAATTAGTTCTGCGCATGTGGGGGCCGGGGCGGAGACCCGCTATCATTGGGTTCGCAGCAGCGCTATTAATAACATCGGAAACAGCCGAGCGTCCATGGAAATGTCTCTGTGCGCATTTACCTGGAAGTAAATCCCATTGAACAAGATGGGACTTGCTTGCGAGCGGACACGCACAGGAACTTGCTGTAAGGGACGCAGTAACAAAGGTAACTAAGGGCGCAATCTTATGCATGTTTAGACAGAAAAAAGTCCTACAACGCCCAGCATGCCCCAGCCAGCCTGGCTGGGGAATCCTAGGAGTTGTAGGACTTTTTTCTGTCTAAACATGCATAGGATTGCGCCCTAAATGCCGATGTAACGTTCTTACTGGGCACCATGTTGTATTCACAATGTGTGTGTGTGTGTGTGTGTATGAAAGAGCAGCTAAAAGAAAGTGGATCTCTCTCTCACACACACACAAACACCAGTTTCGAGACAAGCCTGTCGGTCCAATCCGCACTAATGACCGTTTATAGGGCATAAGCAGGTGGCATTCCCCACCCCGCATCAGTTAACACGGAATACGAGCCAGACCCTGCGGGCTTTGCCCAAGATCTCTGCTAGCCGGGAAAGGAGCTGGCGTTGCGCGAAGGCGGAACATTCTCTGCAGCACCATAGACAGCTCCCGGAGCTGGCGCGCCAAACAGCAGCGGCGACGCAGGTTCTTCTGGGTAGTTTACGTCTAACTCTGCGGCCTCTTCCGGGCCGCCTCTGCTTTGTAAAGGAGCGAGAAAAGAGGCGGAGGAGGTGCTTTGCAAAGTACTCTCGAAGTTGTAGCCTTGACTGATCAGCCCTTAAGTAAGTCCCACGTAGGATCAATGCAGCCCTTCGGAAAGGAGAAGCCCCAAGACAAGAGCTCTGAGCGAGGAGGTCTCAACCTGAAATCAAGCGAGCTACCCCGACTGCTGTTTAACGTTCTTAAGGCGGAAGACGATTCCCGGCGACTTTACGGCGGCAAACAATTACGAAGAGATGAGGCTAAGACGGAGGAGGCTCAGTTTGAAAGAGGGAGGGAAAGATTTCCGATGAGCGCTTTAATTCGCCTTCCTCTTCGCGATCAAATGTGAGATTGTTAGTTAATGCACTAGCCAAGCCTATGTTAATGCACAAGCGGCGCACACACGGACTCTGTGAGTGAATATGTCATTCTCATTGTTACTGTGTTATTCCAAAGAGCTAAAAGAGGGCAAAGTATAACAAGGGAGGCTTTGGCTTTTAAAACACGAAAGAAACGGTAACAGGAAACGCCTGTATCCCACCCCCGTTTTCATTGATTCGTTACATATTCTTTAAACTCATCAGAAATGAAACCTCCACCTACAGAGGCAGTATACCTCTGGTTACCAGATGCTGAGCACAAGAGAGGGGAGGCTGTTGTCTTTGCGCCCTCGGAGGCATTTGGCAGTCTCCTTTGGAACAGGACTCCTGCTCTGCAAGAGGGACCTTAGGTTGGAACCAGTGGGTGGCCCAGCGTTCTTCTAACATTGGTCAGGTCAGCTTTGCATTGCGATCTTTAGCACGGGATTGCAATCCTTAGCATGGAAGAACACATGGTATGAGAGCAGACGGGAGGACATTTACTCTGCATAAAGGTGGTGCATGGTGGTATTTGGGGAGAAATCAATTATATATTCACTGACAAATAGAAGACACACATCCCACTTACAGTTTTTAGATGACAGGTAACATTTTAAATGCTCAGATTTTAATTCTCAGCAGCACTACTAAAAGTTCAAAATTGATCTCTGTTGTTGCTGATGGAGTCACTCTTGACACCAGTCAAGGCTGAAGAAGAGGGATGGGAAAAGAAAGCAGGTATGAAGCCTTGCTTGAGCACAGCCTGGCATCTAATATTTTGGATCGCAGCCACTTTCCTTCCGTTGTGCACCTGCGTGTGATTTCCTTACTTTGTCTTGGAAAAATCACAAACATCTACTGTGCTTTTGTTCTTGGTCCGAATACAACATTGTATTTTATTTTTGGCCTCCACATCTTTTCTCCCCCTTTCCTTCCCTGAGTGTAGGTATGCCCTCTGTAATCTCAAATGTTGCTCTTTGCACTAATAACTCTTCCGCAGGTGAAGAGTTAATAAGATGAATGGACATTTCTGCTACCACCAGTAGAGAGTGAGCTCAAGCTCCTGTGACTTAAGCAGGTCCACATGTTGATTTTGGGAATATCTTCTAGGATGTCCATATAGAGAGACTATACCACTCACCATCTGCTGGGATGTCAGAGAAGCTACACCTGCTGATATTGGATCCATACTACACATTTATAGGGGAAGGTAAATTCAGTTCGATTTGGGATAGGAGCAATGGCCAAGTGGTAGAGCACCTGCATTGCAGGCAAAATGTCGCAGATTCACTCCCCCCTTGGCATCTCCAGGTAGGGCTGGGAAACTGTCCCAAGCCTTGGAGAGCTGCTTCCGGTCAGTGGAGACAATCCTGAGCTAGAAGAACCGATGCTCTAAGGCCAGTTTCTCCTGTGTTCCTAATTCTGTGTTAGATTGCAAATGGATGTTTTTACAAATATTTCATTTCTGGACTCCCTCCCTCTCTTTCTCTCCCCTTTCCTAGTGTCCAGATTCTGAAAGGAAAAGCCATCTGGACTACATACTTTTCCATCCACAGGGAAACATAAGGTTGTAAAAATCCCTGCAATTAAAAAGTTATGTCTGAAGAAACTGTAACACTAATAGCTTTGTAGAAGTATCCCAAGCAAAAAATCTCTCTCTCTCTCCCCCACCTCCCCGGCTTGCAATATTCAAGGCCTAATGAAAGGAAAGCCTTATTTTTGTGATATTACAACCCTGCAGACTCTGGAATGATGTGGTGGGTAGAGTAATATATTATTATCACATATTAATGTCTGAAATAATCAAACTAGGCATGGTGAATCTTTAGAACTTCAGCCTAATTCTGAATGAGATGGTAAGCCCCTGTGTGCAGCCTTCCCCAATCTGATTCCCTCCAGCTGTTTTGGATTTCAACTTCCATCAGCCCCCAGCAGCATGGCTAATGGGCAGGAATTCTGGGAGCTGAAATCCAAAAAATGTGGAGGGCACCAGCTGAACTTACTTTGGGTAGCTTTATGTACATCTTATTTGAAACATGGGCTCTTTCCTGCTTTTTAAACCCTCTTCATTAATGTTCATACATGTATACAAGACAGAAGTCTAGGCTAGAACCTGACATGCTAGTTTTCTCTGTAGAGGGATTTATTATTTTGGTATTTAATCATGTGACCCCCTTACTGCCACCAGCAGCCTGAAGTGATATAGCCTAGACACAAGTTTAGTACCTGAGTGATACAGGCCATTTTCAATAGGCTGTTTTAAGAAGGGAGAGTATGTGTGCATGGGCCAAGGACTCAACTCCATGCTAGTCTAACTTAAGTCTCATTCATTTCACTGTCTGTACCACTCTAGGTATGATTAAAATTAGATACAGCCCCATCCATCTAAAATGGCCTGCTGGCAAATCCCATTAATATAAGTGCCAGTCCTTCTTTCTCCCTTTTCATCACTGGTTCAACATTTGGGGGAACTGTCTATCATCTGTCAAAGGGCCAGATTAAGTTCAGGGGGCTCTAGTTGCTGACCCCTATTCTAAACTCAGAAGTCATAAAGCATGCTTTTTTGCAGCTGCTGCAGCAGAAACAGATACTGAGATGAGTTACTCAAAACTGAATAAACCATGAGCTGCATCCTAGCCTCAGTTTTTCACAATCACTATCCTTAATTCTTTTTAACTCTCATAGAAAGCAATGGATCCCATCATTAGTAGCAAAGCTCCCATTGGTATCAGTAGTTCATGATTATTCTCATGCAAATGAGTTCTTGCTTTTTCTATGTCTGTAGAACAAATGCCACCAGATAGAATGTACCTATTTTCATTTGCAATTGGCTGTCTTCAGCTTTCTATGCAGAACTGACAACTGTTCACCCAAAATAGCAGGAGTGCAGCTTCAAGGTACTTTAAGTGGTGCCTGAAAAACATAACTGAACTTACTTTGGGTAGTTTTATGTACGTCTTATTTGAAACATGGGCTCTTTCCTGCTTTTTAAACCCTCATCATTAATGTTCATACATGCATACAAACAAACAAACAGTGCCAGTGATGGTCAAGGGTGCTTTTGGCCTCAGTTAGCTTAAAATTGAGCTGTTCTACACTAACAAACACATGTGACTTTGGTTTGCATGAAAGTTGGTCAAAGGGCCTTCTTAGTGTCATATGTGAACATACCTTTGGTTTTACTTACTATGGTGCTTTTACACCCAGAAAAGATGAAGACTCCATGGAATTCATTACTACAAGATGTGCTGGCCTCTAGCCTTGATGGCTGGCAACACAAACAAACAAACATGATTAGACAGATTCATGGAATCTAGTCTTTCAATAGTGGCTGGCAACACAAACAAACAAAGATGATTAGACAGATTCATGGAATCTAGTCTTTCAATAGTAGTTAAATGGAACATCCATGGGCAGATGTAGTATACCTCAGAACACTAGATGCTGGAAACAAACTGTGAGAAGCCATCACCTTCAGACCCTGCTTGTGAGTTTCCAGAGGCATCTGGTTGGCTGGTATTGCTGAAATAGATGGGCCTGATCCAGCACGGTAGTTCCTATGTCTGGATATCTTTTCTGCACCAGATCTTTCTTCACTAGTTTCCTGATACTGACTAGATTTAATCAAGCTGAGCTGAATTAAATATGGTTGACACTTATCATTACTGGCTTCAACACTAGGCTCCCATTCATGGACTGGACTGAGATCCAGCGAAAGATCCAACCAGCAAAGGGAGGTAAGACATTTGTTTTTAAATGATTTCCAGCTCTTCCTGCAGCCCCCTGCTGTTCCAAAGCCCCCCCCCCCAACCCTCTGGATCAGGTTTTCAAGGAGCACAAGGGGCTGCAGGGGGAGGGAGAATTGGTGAAAGTTGCCTTCCCCTTCACACTGGTGGGAGCATCCCTTGAGCAGAACTCTGCTCAGGGGATGCTCCCATCAGCAGGAGCCATGATCACCATCACCACCACCTTCCAAACTAGGCTTATTGCATGGACCAGGAAGTGAGTTCATTTTACTTCTGATCAGGGATAAAAAATAATGACTGAAGCCATCAAGGGTTCTCCCGAAGTGTTCCTCTCTTTGTGTGCAGGGATCAAACCTCAGATCTTATATTCATATTGTAATGAGTTGGATCTAGGATCTGCTTTCCTCAAAAGGAAGGGCTCTGCTTGTGGAAGGTCCCTCTGCCTGATGTTTGGGGATCTGCCCTTATACCACAGCTCACCCCATTCAGCAAGGGTTCCTGATTCTCCGCATAGCATTTTCAGGGGTCTGGAGGGGCTGTTGTGGGAAAGAGGGGGTGGGGCAGTCCAGTCTTGCCAGTGCAGTTGATCTGGATCCAACCCCTGGGCCTCTTTGGGGAGGTAGGAATCAGCCCAAGGTATGACAAGATTATATATTAAGGAGTCACCCTTGGCTGTGTCATTGCTTTTGCTTTTCAGAAACAGGTCTATTGTACTTTGAACTTTGGTCCAAGGTATTACGCTTCCTGTCTAGAGAGCCTGTGGTTTGACTGGTTTGTTAAAGTCTGGGCTGGGGCATTAGCCTGGGTCCAATTAACAGCTGGCAACTTTTATCGCATACTAGTGCCATTGATTTTCATATTAATATGCCCTATTTTCCCACAAGCCTGCCTGTTAATGCAAACTTTCCAACACATCCCCCCCACCCCAAATTAGGAGTGATTTCAAAGAGACACACAGAAATGGCTTTGGTACTAATTGCATCCCCTAACATTACAGTGATAATTATGAGCAGGGCGATTAGTGACCAGCTGCTGAATTTAAACTAAAATCAATCCCAACTGGAGAACTGTCTCTTTCTACTTTACCATGGAGTCAATGGGTCTGGATTTATTTATTTAATCAAAGAAGGACATGCAAAAGTGCAAACTATTTTCAGATGGATGTTGCTTGCTAGGATGATTACAGTGCTCTGCAGAGCTTAGAAAGCCATTTCTGTTTTTACTTCTTTTTCACAATCCATTCATTTGCAATCAAACATTTTAAAGAGCCAACCATATTAGATCCAAGGGAAGAATTGTAGGCTAAAGCTAATTAAGACAAAGTTCATCATATTAACTGGGGGTACTCTTCTTCAGTAAGAAAAGTTTATGCTGTCAGTGTAAGAAACCATGTTAGTATAAGAAATTAATTAGTATAAGAAATCATCTCACTGATAGTCTGGCAGTGTAACCATGTCTACCCAGAAGTAAGCACCATGCAGCCTGAATGTGTAAATGTAGCAGTGGAATCAAAACTTTGTCTTCTTGTTGACAAGTTATGGACTCATTTTGTTCATTTGCCTAGTAATTCCTAAGAATTACAGTAGCCAAAGGTGGATGAATGGGCTATGATCCAACATTTAACTGAAGCTATTAAGCAGATTCAGTATATACCGTACCAAGAAAAAGTAGAATGGACATATTAGGAAAGAGTGACTTTAGGTCTAGTTGACAATCACAAGGGATGGACTGATTTATTCATTAATGTGAGTCCAAAATATAGTATGAAAGCTACAACGAATAGAGATTCTAGATACATGTCCATAATTGACCGAGTTGGGATGAATCAAGGGAGAGATGCCTCTAAAACATAATGATCTGACTCTAAAAGAGACTGAGATTTGGGGGAATTGTTTTTATATGGTCACAGGATGGTTCTTTGTATTCAGAGATGCCCTTTTTTGGGAAATACAAACCTCTACTAACATCTGACTATTGTATGGCTTTCCTTTGTTTTTGTATGCAATTATTATTTAAGTCTTATTATAAAGGATGCATGGCAATTAGTAAGTTAGGCTTAATATGCATTTGGAATATTAAATGATAGAAAGGAAATACACAAGAAGAAGCATTTTCAAAGGGTTCTTTGACTCTGGCCAAGGATGGGGAAAACACGGTCCATTCAGAGTTAAAACACTGGACTGGATTGTGCATGACTGAAAGGCAGCTTAGCTCATATGGGTTGCATCAGAAAGACACATCAAGAATCAAGATTAATTTCTAAGACAACCAGGAAGTCTAAGTAAGAGGTGAGCAGAAGAGAAACTCAACATCTGTGAATCCTCAGGCTACCCACTTCTCTATAGCATTGATCAGAATTGTTTGGCCAAATTGCACAATCTCCATTTTTTGTCAGAATATATAATCCATTCCATCTATCTGAGATAGAATAGATGGAAGTTCAATGGGTTGGATCCAGAATTAGTCGTGCTTAGAGAAGAGGCAGTATGCCTGTGTACCTATGTTGCTGGGGAACATGAGTGGGAAGATGCTGCTGCACTCATGTCCTGTTTGTGGGATCCCATGGGCAGCTGGTTGGCCACTGTGTGAGCAGAATGCTGGACTAGGTGGACCCTTGGTCTGATCCAGCATGGCTCTTCTGATGTTCTTAAGACCCAATGAAATCAATGATACTTAATTTAGTCATGACTAACTGAAGTCCCATGAATTTCAATGGGCCTACTCTAAGCATGGCTGAGTCTGGATCCAGTGGGTTGTGTCCAATGTTAGTTTTAATTAGAGTAGGCCCACTGAAATGAATGGGACTTCAGTTAGACTAACATTGGATACAGTCCAATACATGTAGGGTTGCCTATCCCTACATAGGTTACCCCTAGGCTAAGAGTCATGCTTGGGTCAAGAGGTTATTTAGTACCTATTCGTGGTGCTTCTAGTTTAGAGTATGTTTTGTCTCTACTCGTAGCATTTTTACAATTGCTTGCATGCTACCTTTATCACATTGAAATCACATGAAATCTCCCCTAACACTGCAGTTTATAGAGCTGGTCATCAGATAGTCAAAGTCAAAGTCAAACTTTATTTGCATCTAGCCATTGGCCATTGCAATTTAAAAACAAATTACAAATAACACATAACACACAATAGATATTCAATGTTCAGAGTAAAACAAATGCTTGCTGGTCATCAGATAGTTCTTCCACAGCATGTGGGCAGTCATAGAATCATAGAATCATAGAAAAGTAGAGTTGGAAGGGGCCTACAAGGCCATCGAGTCCAACCCCCTGCTCAATGCAGGAATCTAGGTCAAAGCATCCCTGACAGATGGCTGTCCAGCTGCACCTTGAATGCCTCCAGAGTGGGAGAGCCCACAACCTCCCTAGGTAGTTGATTCCATTGTCTTATTGCTCTGACAGTCAGGAAATTTTTTCCTGATGTTTAGGTGGAATCTAGGTTCCTGTAACTTGAGCCCATTATTCCGTGTCCTGCAAACTGGGATGATCGAGAAGAGATCTTTGCCCTCCTCTGTGTGACATCCCTTCAAATACTGGAAGAGTGCGATCATATCTCCCCTCAGTCTCCTCTTCTGAAGGCTAAACATGCCCAGTTCTTTCAGTCTCTCCTCATAGGGCCTTGTTTCCAGTCCCTTTATCATCTTTGTTGCCCTCCTCTGAACCCTCTCCAGTTTGTCTACATCCTTCTGAAAGTGTGGTGCCCAGAACTGGACGCAGTACTCAAGATGAGGCCTAACCAGTGCCGAGTAAAGGGGAATTATCACTTCCCGCGATTTGGAAGCTATACTTCTATTAATACAGCCCAAAATTGCATTTGCCTTCTTTGCAGCCACATCGCATTGCTGGCTCATATTCAGTTTGTGATCTACCACAATTCCAAGATCCTTCTCACTTGTAGTATTGTTGAGCCAAGTGTCCCCCATTCTGTAACTCTGCATTTGGTTTCCATTCCCTAGGTGCAGCACTTGGCATTTATCCCTATTAAATTTCATTCTGTTGTTTTCGGCCCAGCGCTCCAGTCTGTCGAGATCGCTTTGAATTTTGTTTCTTTCTTCCAGAGTATTAGCTGTTCCACCCAACTTTGTGTCATCTGCAAATTTGATAAGCATTCCCTGCACCTCTTCATCTAAGTCATTAATAAAATGTTGAAGAGCACCGGGCCCAGGACCGAGCCCTGTGGTACCCCGCTCGTTACCTCTCCCCAGTTTGAGAAGGAACCATTGATAAGCACTCTTTGAGTCCGATTCTGTAGCCAATTGTGGATCCACCTGATAGTTGTTCCATCTAGCCCACTCTTAGCTAGCTTACTAATCAGGATATCATGAGGCACTTTGTCGAAAGCTTTGCTGAAGTCCAGATATATAATGTCCACAGCATTCCCACAGTCCACAAGGGAGGTTACCCGATCAAAAAATGAGATCAGATTAGTCTGACAGGATTTGTTCTTGACAAATCCATGCTGGCTTCTAGTAATCACTGCATTGTTTTCAAGGTGCTTGCAGACTGACTTCTTTATAATCTGCTCAAAAATCTTCCCGGGGATTGATGTCAGACTGACTGGCCTATAGTTCCCAGGTTCCTCCTTCTTGCCCTTTTTGAAGATGGGAACAACATTTGCCCTCCTCCAGTCGTCTGGCACTTCACCTGTCCTCCATGATTTCTCAAAGATAATAGACAGTGGTTCTGAGAGTTCTTCTGCCAGTTCCTTTATTACTCTAGGATGCAGCTCATCAGGCCCTGGAGATTTAAACTCGTTCAGAGTAATCAGGTGCTCCTTGACCATTTGCCTATTAATCTCAAGCTGCAATCCTGCCCCTTCAGTCTGCACTTCAGGTTTGCCAGGGGGGTCATAGACCCTCTTTTGGGAGAAGACCGAGCCGAAGTAGGAATTGAACACTTCTGCCTTTTCTTTGTCTTCTGTTATCAATTTGCCATCCTCATTGCGTAGTTGAACCACCAGTTCTTTCTTCTGTCTTTTACTGTGCATGTATCTGAAGAAAGCTTTTTTGTTGCTTTTAGCATTCCTCGCTAACCTTAGCTCATTCTCAGCTTTAGCCTTCCTGACACTATTCCTGCAGTTCTGTGCTACCTGCCTGTACTCTTCACTTGTAGCCTGTCCTTCCTTCCACTTCCTATACGTGTCCTTTTTTGTTTTCAGGTCTTCTTTGAGTTTATTGTGAAGCCACATTGGCTTCTTCTGTTGCCCTCTGCCTTTTTTCCTTTTGGGAATTGTTTGCAATTGTGCCTTTAAAATTTCCTTTTTTAAAAACTCCCACCCCTCCTGGGCTCCCTTTCTCGTGAGAGTCACTTGCCATGGGATCTTACTAATCATTGTTCTGAGTTTGTTAAAATTGGCTTTCCTAAAATCCAGGGTACGTGTTTGGCTACACTCAGCTTTGCTTCCGTTAGAATCAAGAACTCAAGTATAACATGGTCACTTTCCCCCAGAGTTCCCGAAACTGCCACTTTATCCACTAACTCGTCTCTGTTGGTTAGAATCAGGTCAAGGATAGCCGATCCTCTAGTTCCTTCCTCCACTTTCTGTAGGAGGAAGTTATCAGCAGCACAGCTCAGGAATTTCTTGGAGGGGCCATGTTTGGCTGAAAAAGTCTCCCAACAGATATCAGGGAAATTGAAGTCTCCCATTACTACCACATCGTGCCTCCTTGAAACACTGGCAATTTGTTTTTCAAAAGTTCCATCCTCGTCTTCTCCTTGATTGGGTGGTCGGTAGTAGACTCCAACCGCCATGTTCGTTTTATTCTTTGCCCCCTTTATTTTAACCCAGATGCTCTCAATGGGGCTGCCAAGCTCCTCTTCCTGTATCTCTGTGCAGAGATACGTATTTTTAACATACAGTGCAACTCCACCTCCCTTTCTGTTGCTTCTGTTCCTTTTGAACAAGTTATACCCTTCAATTGCTGTATTCCAGTCATGGGAGTCATCCCACCAGGTTTCAGTTATCCCTATCAAGTCGTACTTGCCCTCATGTATCAAGAGTTCAAGTTCGTCTTGTTTGTTGCCCATACTCTGGGCATTAGTATAAAGACATCGAAGACTATGTGCTTTATAGTCCGACTTTCCCCCTACATTTTGTGGTAGACTATCAATGGGCACCGCTGGAGCTGTTCTCTCCATTGTGGCATAGAGGCCTTCTTCCATTGGTACCCCCGAGTTTATGTCTCCCTCCCCTGTTGGATTCAGTTTAAAGCCCTCCTGATTAAGTTCCTCATGCTGTGGCCAAACACATTCTTCCCAGTCCTTGTGAGGTGCAACCCATCCTTTGCCAGCAGTCCATCTTCCAGGAAGTGTAGCCCGTGGTCCCAGAATCCAAATCCCTCACGTCGGCTCCACCTTTGTAGCCAGTCATTCACTCGGAGTATTTTTCTTTCCCTTTCTATGCCTCTTCCAAGTACTGGAAGGATGGATGAGAAAACTATCTGGGCCCCGAAGTTCTTGAGTTCCCTTCCCAGCTCTTCAAAGTCTGCCGTGATTTCTTTGTAACTCCGCTTGGCAGTATCATTTGTACCCACGTGGAAGAGAAGAAAGGGGTATGTGTCGGTGGGCTGCATGAGCCTCGGCAGCTGCTCTGACACATCCTTAATCCGTGCTCCGGGGAGACAGCACACCTGGCGAGTCCATGGGTCTTCGCGACATACTTTGGCTTCGATCCCCCGCAGGAGGGAGTCTCCCACTATGAGTACTCTTCTCTTCCTCTTGCTGTAGGCCTTGGCTTGATTGCCTCCACTCGACTGACCCTCAGCCTCTTGCTCGCTATCACGTTGGGTGCCCGGTAATCCGTCCTCTGCAGGCTGTCCTCTGCTCTCGTCCTCAAGTACATGGAAGCGGTTCCATAGCTCCACTGCTTCCACAGGCGCAGAGTGTCTTGTAGTTCTTGTGCTCCTAACAGTCACCCTTTTCCAGGGAGTTCCCCCTGTGTTATTTTCCCTTGCCTCAGCAGTCTCCGACTCCGCCTCATCCTGCCGTTGCCCTTCTGGCTCCTGTACTGTGCTTTGGTGCTGTAGATCCACCGTTCTGTCTAAGAACTCCTCGCTTTCTCTTATGCTCCTGAGGGTTGACACTTGCTGCTCCAGTCCTCTGACCTTTTCTTCCAACAGTGTGACCAGCTTGCACTTGTTGCACGTGTAGGCCATGTCGATCTCCGGCAGGAAAACAAACATAGCACACCCCTTGCAGGTCACCACCACTGCTGAGTCCTTTCCTTCCATAGTGCTCGGTTTCTGTCTTCCTAGATTTTTTTTTTTTTTTTTTTTTTTTTTTTTAGGGACCTCCCCCTTGACCTCCCCTGCCGAACTCCGCTGCCAAACTCCTGTTTTCTCTCCCTGTTCGCTCTCCCTGTTCGCTCGCTCTCTGGGAGCCTGCTTGCCTTATCACAGCCCCAAAAACAGCTGGAGCCTCTCTCCTGTTGTGCTCCTGCTCAGCTGGGAGTCAGGAACAGAATGAGCTGTCAGGCCACACCCTTCCTTTTAAGCTCTCAGACCACACCCTTCCCTTTCAGCTCTCAGGCCACACCCTTCCCTTTCAGCTCTCAGGCCACACCCTTCCCTTTCAGCTCTCAGGCCACACCCTTCCCTTGCAGCACTAGTAGTTGTTGTTTGTACAGCAGCACTTGCTGTTGCAGCACTTGTCGTTCTACTCCGCTGCCAAACTCCTGTTTTCTCTCCCTGTTCGCTCGCTCTGTTCGCTCGCTCTCTGGGAGCCTGCTTGCCTTATCACAGCCCCAAAAACAGCTGGAGCCTCTCTCCTGTTGTGCTCCTGCTCAGCTGGGAGTCAGGAACAGTTTCTATACCATAGCCACATTTTTCTGGTTGCAGTTCTATGCAACAAATGTGACATGCAGACTGGTAGTATTTGTACTCATCGGTGCTGCAGAGCAGATTCACACACCTATACTATGTGATGAAACCACAATTTACTCAATGTTTGCAAAATTTCCAAATTCAAATTTGACTATTTGAATTTTGCACATTTTGCTTTTGGAATTCAGTTTTGAGAGAAACTGTTAAAAACTAAAACCGTAAGGCTGTAACCCTATACACACTTACCTGGGAGTAAGTCCCATTGAACTCAGTGAGGCTTACTTCAAAATAGACATGTATAGGATTGCACTGTAAGTTTGGGTCTCACACCAAGAATCTTAAGTTTCAATTTGCCAGATTCAATACATGCATACATTATTTTCTAAAATGTCTAAATCCAACAGCAACAACAATGCTGTATTTAGCATTCAGAATGCTAAATAAATAAATACATAAACAAATTAGAATATACATTAAAAAAAATTGTAAGCAAATTCAAACTGAGAAAATTTCTTTGACAGTTCTCCTGACCCTTATATTGTTTCCCTTATATAACCCTTATATATTTCCCATATAGACTCTTATAGATTGTGTGCTCTCATTTCCAGGTGGTTTTGATGTGGCAAACCAGTCCCGTGAATGCTTGTTCACATGAGTATCCACATGATTGATTCATTAAGCCAAAGCTCCTCTGAAAAAGCAGTTCATCATGACATAAGAGAACGACTATAGCCCTATTCATAAGTTATCCTCCATGCATTCCATGTGTGGACCCTGCACCTCTGTCCCTGCCAGCTCTACCCCCCAAAACTTCATCTGAAGGGGGGAACCTACGTGTGTTCAGCTGCCGACATGCATCTGAACCTACATGCATCTGAAGGGGGAACCTATGTGTGTTCAGCTGGCCTATGAGATTGGGAGTTCAGGTAGCCTGTTTACTGCATCCTAAGGAGAATGCTTTATTACACCCATTACAGTTTGGAAGGGACAGATGCTTAGGCACTTGTGTACTAGCAACGTTATCAATTCTCACAGCAAGTGGATATCATCTGGCAGCAAGTGGTTGATCCAAGCCTGGTGCCAGCAGTCAGAATACTGGGGCAGATGCTAGTGGCCCAGGACCGGGCACCATGGTGCTATCCAGGGTGCTGAACCCTAGCCCCCAAATAGGTTCAGTACATGGATAGCTCCTTCAAATTTCAGACTGAAACCCGGAGTGGATACACCGGCCACTGGACATTGGACATTGGAGCCACCAGCCACTGCTGGTGCCGATGTTGCTACTACAGCTGATGTGACTCAGCTGGATGGCGGTGTCATTGAGCAGAGCTCTGGGCCCAGACATTGTGTGAGTACTACCTTGCATAATTAACATGGTGGCATAAGCTAGTACACACACATTGAGTGGGACCTCTGCTTGGTGCCATTGCTAGGCTGCCCCCTCTGCCAGTCCCTTTTGGCAGCCCAGCAGGGATTGGGGGTGGTGGCCCAGTGGTGAGTGGTGCTCCAAGCCCACATGCATGTACTGGCCAGCACCACCATCTTAATGATGCTGCCACACCCCCAGTGTACACACGTTGTTGTTGGGGGGCTGCTGGCCTCATTAACATAGCAGCACATGCACACGGGCCAAGAGCTCTGCTTGGCGTTACAACCTTCTGGGGTGGGCAGCCCATGATGCTGCCAGAGGCAGTCACCAGGAGTAGCCTGCCAGGGCCCTCTCAACCCTGGAACTGGGCCTGTGCAGCAGATCTGCTCTGATGCTATCACCATGGGCTTCTCTAAGTCTGGAAGTCACGGCTTCTGAGACTACCATTGGCTTAGCTGCTCTGATGTCACATCGGCAGCCTCGGTCCTGAGGCTGCTTGATATGGCTTGGGGAGGAGAATGTAAGATTTGAATTCGAAGCCCTGTGAACAACTTTTGATTAATGAAACTTCACCATGATTGCCTGTAGGCCCACCTCAGCTTTCAAAAGGCATTTTGTGGGCCCAAACTGAGTGTTCGGAAGCCTCTCACTGAAGACAGACAGATGCCACTTGTTATTTATGTGTATGGTATGAATGAAAGAAGGGCTTACATTTCAAGGGTTGGCCTCTTCTGCTGTGTGTGCACACGCATGGTGTGCACCCACGTGAAGAGAGACAGAGAGAGAAAGAGGCGTTTTGCGAGCCATCTCCTGCCTTTTCATTTACATGACACACATTAACCGCAGCACAGGAGTTCCAAAAGAATGGTCTTGTTCCCTTGTCTCCAGGAGCCTATGTAGGGCTCTTTAATTGCCACATTTTCAAACCAATATAATGGTAGAGATGTCTTAGTAATTACCTTAATGAGATAACACCTTTCTTTCCCTCAACCTACTCATTATCACACTGCTTGTTCAAATTCCAGCTACAAAGAGCTATACTTGTAAGGGGGGGGGGGGAGGAGGAGGAGTTTGAAACTTGATTTTGGTTTCAAGTCTCCCTAATCTAATTGCATGCATTTTTCCAATCTGAAGGGGGAATAAAAAAGAAAAAGAAAGAAAGACCCCCATCAAATCCAAGAAATGTTTGAAAGGAGTAAACCTAAACATCTGAGCACTTCTAATTATTCCTGGTCGTCTTCCTTACTTTGACCTGTAGTGATGCAAAGGTGCCAAAGTGATGAATTTTAAGACGTTGGGGCTGTGAAGACGTGCAGCTGCAACACTGATGGATTTACAAAGGGATGGTAACAAGGTTAGCTGCATGTGAAGTGTGAATTAAGATTTTTGCAAAGCGACTGCGATTGCAGACGGGCATAATGTTGTACCCTTGCATGAAATCTTGCTATTATCGCAGAATGGCCAGACAGGGTGTGAAATGACTTATTACTTTACTTTTGGTTCTTTAATGAAGTTGGCTGCTGTCGAAGAGGGACTGCAGGTAAGTCAAGAGTGTGAGGGCTCGGAAACAAAATGGTAAAGCAACAACAGATTAAATATCGAGTCTGTCTTTAATTTCCAACCCCTCCACCCACCCACCCCGCTAGTTTACTGCTGTTCAAAACTCAAATGGGGAATCTATAGCTTGGATCCAGATTTATGTTGGATCAACTGTGCTGACAGAAGTGGACTTCCCCACCCCTTCCTTCCCATGGCAGCCCCTCCAGCCCCTGAAAATGTGACACAGGAAGTCAGGAGACCCTGCTGAATGGGGTGAGCTGTGGTGTTGGGGGGTCCCCTCAAATCAGGCAGAGGGACTTTCCACAAGTGGAGCCCTTCTTATTGCAGACGCTCCTTTCCTTTCACAGAAGGCAGATCTATCTATCTATCTATCTATCTATCTATCTATCTATCATAGTGTTCCCCAAATGTCTGATAACACACTTTTCCTTGAATTAAAAACTGGAAGCACACTGCCAAGATGCAACAGGTCACACCTCCTCTGTCAGTGGGCTCATAGGAGCCTTGGATTATGAACAGCGCAATCCTATGCATGTCTCCTAAGAAGTAAGCTCCCTTGACATCAGTGGAGCTTACTCCCAGGTAAGCGTCTGTAGGGTTGCACTCTTAATTCATCTCTTTCTCGTGGCACATCAGCAGTACAGTTTGAGAACTGAGAATTCACTTGCGGCTCTGTACTATTGCAACTAGAGTTCCTCTACATCTATATAAGCAAGATATTGATTGTGATCTGTACTGATTGATGCAAAATGATGCCATATGTCTCACTAAATAACAGGGGTCTTTTATTGCATGTATTTGTATGTAGATTTTTGGCTGGCAATAGAATTCCACACAGAGTTTCAAGAGTCCATTGATCTGCAGAATATCTTCAGGCCATTATGTGTTTGTATCTCTTTCTCCATGCACACACACGTGTGTGCGCGCACACACAGAGTGATGTGGTGGAGGTTGGCTGCTTAGCATACATTTATCACTTATTTTGCACAGGGGCATGTTGAAACACTACTTTTCACCATTTATGCTTCAATCAGATCACCTACCCTTTTTTTTTTTTTAAATGAATATGCACAGCAAGGCAAAAGGAAATGGGATGAGTCCCTCAGGATCCTATCATGAACAGGAAGAGTTCCCAGCCAACCAACCTCTGGATGCTGCTGCTCAGAAGTGTATGACAAATTTTCTTTCCTGTCTCTTGCCTTGTGAGAGCCTTCCATGGGAGGGTGTCCCTTATTCATCCCGTATAATATACTGAATAAATTATAGATGATGCTGTGCCGAAGTGATTGAAAGCACACACATTCTAAGTTTGGAGAGAGGGGAAACCCACACTGATATGACACCTGGATTATTTGATGAAGGCAAGGTTGCATTTCTGCAAAACAGGGTTGAGTGAGATTGTCTATAAATGTTCCCTGGAGTGGAACTCTGCTCATGGGGTGCTCCCACTGTCAAAAGGGCAACAAGGTGATTTTTGAAGATTTCACCTTTCCCCTGCAGCCCCCTGTGCCACCTAAAAATATATTCTGAATGGTTCCCCACCCCGAACAGTGTTGGAAGTGGAGCGAAAATGGATAAAAATAGTTTCCTGCCCCTTCAGCCAGCAGGAGCCTCTGTTGGATTGGAGTCTGTTCCATGTATGAAATGAGGCCCTTTCTGGATCTGAGCCAGAGTAACAGACCTGGTTTGCATGATCACTGCGGTGAATAAGCCATGGTGGGTTGAGGCTCCTGTGGGTGCCAGGTTGGTGACCCAAGCCCCCGTCACACCGGTTTCTCATGATGTGCGAACCCAGGAAGGATGGGTTGTTGGGGCAGTTGGCAAGCCATCCAGAACCCATGGGCTGTTTTAGGGTTGCGTGTGGCTTGCCACAACCACCCCAACAATACACCGTCTCTGGGTTGGCACATAATGAGAAGTTACAGTACCCCCACCCCATGCCCCAAATATTCAAAATGGTTGGTGCCCACCGCCATGAGAAACCCCACAGGAAAACTCACCCACAGTTGCTATGTGTGAACTAGTCCACCATGTGCATGTGTGTGTAGAGAGGGAGAATCTATCATCCATCCATCCACAGAAAAATTAATGGTTCTATATGCTTCAGGCATAGTCCAGTCAAAATGAAACAACTTCAAGTCACATTGGGTTGGATCCAAATTTATGCTGGATCAACTGCAATGATGGAAGTGGACTTCCCCACTCCCTCCTTACCATCACAGCCCGCTAGTCCCCTGAAAATGCTACACCGAGAATCAGGGGACCCTGCTGAAGGGGAGGGGTATCCCCCCAAATCAGGTGGAGGGACTTTCCACAAGCAGAACTCTTCCTCTCATGGAAGGCCCCTATCTGTTGCAGAAAGCACATCCTACTTCTAACCCATCGAGCTCCATAGGAAAGAAACAATTGCCTAAATCTCTATAATTGAATTAATGGGATGTCAAAGGGCTTGCCTTTGACAGGATCATGCCCTTTGGTACTATTATTATAATACATGGACCTATATATTAAGCATGAATGGGAAAGGCACAAATCCCTTTGCTTACAAAAGGGCTGTGTTGACAACATCGCTCTAGTTATGAGATATGAATAAATAACCACACATATGCCCTTTAAACAATACTGCATTTGTTTTTGCCATTTTGAATATATCCAGGAGTATAGCCATTAAACCTTGCAGAAAATCCTGTCCTCCACATGAAACGTCTTTTGCTGAAAATGGTTATGGGCTCCCTTCCCTGTCCGGATCCCTGCCTGTCTGCATTGCAGAAGGAGGGAGGTGGAGGCAAAACCTGTGCCCAATTGTACCTTCCTTTTTTGGTTATTTCTTTTGCACTTCCGTCTTAGAACCCAATATGAAGTTGCAAAATACTCCTATGCAGACACACCCACAGTTCCACTGATACAGTCAGGATACTTCACTTACTATTACTATGACACATCTCTTTAGGACTGGGATACCAGTTGGGTTGTCCGGACATTGTGTTCATGGCAGGTAAATGCACAAAGTAGTTAGGAAGGAAGAACCTGAATTTAAGCCAAAATCAACTTAAAAACCAATGACTCTGGCTTACAAAGTTTGTTAATTCTTCAGGTGTGCCAGCATCCGAATAAGTATCTTGGGGCAACCATTCACTTTGAAAAGGGGTGGGGGACATGTGGCCCTCCAGATGTTGTTGTTTCCCAACTCCCATTAGCCCATGTCAGCATGGCCAATGGTAAGGGATGATGGGAGTTGGAATACAACAACATCTGGAGGCCACATGTTCCTTACCCCTGCATTGAAGGCCTTTTGGGGTGGGGTGTTTTTTGGGGGTGGTGCATCATTACGGGCATCCTATTGGGGCTTACGGGCATCCTATTGGGATGCCCGTAAGCCCCAAACTTGGAGGCTTACAGGCATGCCAGTGCAGAGAGGGAGGAGCGGCAGAGGTGACCTTCACCTCCCTGTCCTCCCACCCTGCATTTTCCACTAGACGGGCTTTTTTGCTCGTCTAGCTGGAATGTCTCAGCGGGGAGGGAATGAGGTTGGAGTGGCTTCAGGATACCTCATATCCTGGCCTCTCCAGTCTCCTCCCCCTCATCCCTCAAAAATGCCTCCTTTAACCCATCTCTGAGGTCGTCTTCCCAACCTCGGAGAGCAGTCGGTGGTGTGGTTTTTCCATGCTGGCTGAGAGGGGGCAGGGCGGGGGCAGAGCTCCGATTCCCAGCTCTGAGTGCATTCTCTGAGCTTGGAGCTGGGAATCCGAAAAATCCCATGGCCCCCTCAGACACTGTCGAGGGGCCATAGGATCACTCCCTAAAATGTTTGGATAAGTTCAGACACTGAGGGTTCTGCTCTGTGTTGAAATGAGCAGTCTGCTTTCTTCAATTCTGTTCTTTACATTGGCTTCTTCCCCGTGTTATCGTTTTTGGTAGCAGAAAAACATATTTGAATAATTTAGAATAATATTTTAATCAGAAAACTATTTTTCACATTGTAGTTTTGCATTGGCCACTGATGAAGACCAAAAGTCAAAACACTTGTTGTTTTTAAAGGTTTTTAAATATATATATATATATATATATATATACTTTTACATATTGTCATACGTGTCCTTTTATATTAGTATAACATTTTAAAATCACAGTTTTCAGGTTTTACAATTGTGTTTTTAATTTATATATTCTGACACATATGTTTTGGATACAATGTTTTTAATAGTTTCACTTTTTAACATTAAGTCATTTTAATTATGCATATTTTTGTGCCTTAACTTTGGTTTTCATCAGTATACAGCTAGACCAGCCTTCCCTAACCTGTTGTCCTCCAGATGTTTTGGACTACAACTCCCAGCATCCTGACCATTGGCCATGCTGGCTGGGGCTGATGGAAGTTGAAGTGCAAAGCATCTGGAAGGCATCAGGTTGGGGAAGGCTGAACTAGACAGATAAGATGAACAGACATATATAACAGACTTCTTTTTCACAAGCTGAAACAAGGTGACACAATACTTTACAGAGATGGGTTTCTGTGCACGTTAGTGTATACTCAGCTGAAAGGAGCTTATTCTTTTCACCGCGGAGCACAATATTATTATGGGATGTACATTTGATCCACATTTGCTTATCTGTTGATAACCTTCCTCCTTCCATTGTGGGGGTAGATGCATTAATGGCATACAAAAGTACTTCCTGTGATAACTGATGAGATGAGAGTTGCATCCATCATACAACAATCTTACAATACATGTGGTCAAGATCATTAAGGGGCTGTGATGTTGGGAAAAAAGGACCTGGGCATAACTTTGTCCTCAATACATACTTTGGAGTTCCTTCGGACAAGCAGGGTAATTAGTTCCCTTAGCAAATTCTGAGTGGACGTCTTATTTCTTTGTTCTGTGAAGGATAACAGCTAGTGACCTAGCTCATTTGCTCCAGATTTGCTTCTGCTGGGGAACTGTTACCATTAAATAAATTGGCAACAAGTGTGGTATAGTGGATCCCATGATGGTTTTGGATTGGGGAGGCCAAGATTAAAATTCCCACTTGGTGACCTTAGGCCGGAAATGATTTCTCAGCCAAACCAACCACTGTGAGGTTAAATGGAACAATTTCATGTATGCTACCCTGAAAATTTCTTGGAGGAAGGGAAGAATACAAATAATAATAATAATAATAATAATAATAATAATAATAAATATGATGATGATGATGATGATGATAATAATAATAATAATAATAAATAATATGATGATTATGATGATGATGATGATAATAATAATAATAATAATAATAATAATAATAATAATATCCTATGAATACAAGATAACTGTCCTGCAGTGAAACAGATGTGTCTTCTGAAAGTGTATTTCCAAATAAATAACATTTATGTACTTTTCTCAATAGGCATTTAGAAATCTCTGAGAAATTTTGGCAAAAGGTCATTTTTTAATGATAATATTTGCATAAACTATATGGACTCAAACAAACAAGTGAACACCATGTAAATATCTTTGTACTTTTCCTTTATTCACAGTAGCCTAGAGTTCTGCCTTTGGATTTCCTTGTAGCCTGCCTGCCTGCCTGCTTTTGCCTTGGGCTGTTGGCCTACTTGGGAAGCTTCCTTTGTATCTGGCAAAAGCGCTGGTGCGGATGCAATGCAAAGTGTGAGCAGCAAATCTATGCTTCTTCCATGGAGACTAAGCTCATTATACTACAGTCTTCTAAAACACGCCTAACCTCACCAATCCAGAGTGCTGGATCCCAAATCTGCTGAAGAGCATGGACACCCCAATTAGCACTTACAATGTACTGTTGACATTTCCTGAGGTTGGCCCAACAGGAATAATTAGTTCTGATATATAACATGAAATCATTTAAACACACACACACACGCACGCACACACACACACACACACCAGCAAGAATGTTTGGGTGAAAGCCAAGACTGGTCTTGCACCTGCTAATGTGGAACCTTATTCTGCTTTTGCATTGTTGCAGCAATAATATTGTTGATGACCTTTGAGGCCTCTTGACTCTAGATTTATGTCGTACAAGAGAGAATAGAAAGGATACATTACATTGAAATGTGGGGACCGGATTGCATGCCATTTCTTGGAGAGTTGTTTAATGCCCATCAGGTATGTTCAGTTCTCGGAACATGCTATATACAACGCTACTCATTATTCGAGTGATATTGGTAAAGCATTTGAAAACCCCTTTACCTTTGATCATCATGTTCTTTAAAACATACACTAAGAACACAAGATCAGAGCATAACAGCAACACAGACAGACAGACCCATGGTGGTCCTCCAGATGTTTTGGCCTGCCAGTCTCATCAGCCCAACTCAGCACAGGTGAGGGATTATGGGAGCTGCAGGCCAAGACATGTGAAGGGTCACAAGTTGCCCATCCATGCTTTAGGGGCCCCTAGAGATATGAAGGCCTGAAAAAGACCTGGAGGACCCACCCACCCCATTCTCCAATTTGCACACATAAATGCACAATATTTCTCACCAGGGACTTTTTTTGTCCATGGAAAAACCAGTTTAAAATGAGTCCCGCTGCTGCCACCACCACCACCACCATCTTTCCCTGCTTCTTCCCCATTTTTTCTGCCCCCCCTGCCCCGGCCTGCTGCTTCATGTGCCTCAGAAGGCACTCAAGTATGCCAACCACTGGCTGCTGTACCTCTTTCTGGCATGTTGTGTTAGCTCCTGAGGCAGGAACAGCAGCTCTGTCTTCTGGCAAACTGCCAGAGCAGCACAGTGGGAGGGTCCGCATGACACAATAAGCTACCTTACCCAAAATGCGCCCGACAGATGATTGGGCGCATCATGGGTAGTGTCCCCCCTTCCCCCCGGTCTTCCCACAGGTATCCCAGGGGACCTTGCAGAAGCACCGAGGATTTCCCCCTTCCCCACTGCAGCACGGAGCCTGAAAGGTGGTGGGGGAATGGGGGAGCAGGGCTCAGTGCCACCGACTCGTGAGTTGGCAGCTCTGATCTCCTTTCTGCACTGCTGCTGTGAGGCCGAAAGGACCCCTGGTGGTGGTGTGGGGTGGAGGAGGCGTGATCAGTGCCACTGACTTGCAAGTTGGTGGCAGTGATCTGCACTGCATGCTGTAGTAGCAGGCTGAAAGGGCTCGCTGCCACAGTGTGCAGCAGGCAGAAAACGTCTGGCAGCCGCCCCCAAGTGCTGCTTGGGCACTCTGGGGTGGCTGACAGCGATGCTCACCCGGCAGCCGCTTGGCAAGAGTGGCAAGGTTTTCTTGCCTGCTCTTGCCAAGTGGCTCGCTTGCAGTAGGGCTTGACCCACGATGGGTCGTACCATCTGGGTTCAGATGAGACGACAACCCATTATGGGTCAAACAAACCCTACTGCAAGCTGTGGCTTGTCAGGGTGGCTTATACCGGTAAGTCTAAAATAAGCCACCCTGACAAAACTGGCCCAGGTTCACATGACACAACAACCCATGCTTGCTTATTCATGTGAACCCAGCCAATGAGTTCAGGTACCAGAGTTACTGCTTTGAGATCTGCCCCATAGTGCAGCTTTGCAATCCTATTGTGATGGGAAAGAATGCTTTTCAACCAGCAATAAGGAAACTGTTGTTGGCTTGATGCTGATTCCTTTGCATCTTTTATTATGCTACGAACCTGGAACAAGGATGGCAGAGAGAAAGGGAAGTGAAACAATCATTTTTCATGTCGCAGAGATCACGTGGAGATTTCCTTTGTAGTTTGCTAAGCTTCTACTCCATGATGTTTGGAGAATTAAAGCATACAAATAGAGAAAACCTGCAAGAACATTGTCTGATATTATTTATGTATTATTATTTTTGTTAGATGAGAGATGTAAATATGAAGAATTAGATAAGTCTGAGCCCCTAAAATAAATTATAATTGAGAGATGTAATAAATCTAACATGAGAATAAAAGTATAATGAGAACACACTTTCTTCCTCCCTAAATACAAATCCTGTCTGTTTTCTAAAACCCAGTTAATTGGAGAGCTACAGCAGAAGTAAATCTTTAAAGGAGTTAAAAGAAATCTCTTTCTGCTCAGGGATGACATACAAATATCACACAAAATATCTGCCAAATGACCCCTTACATCTTATTTCTGATTATGTGATATGTGGGGATACCTCATTCAGAAAAGAATGGCAGCTAAACAAATAAACCAGCTAAAGCTGCAATCTTATGGACACTTACCTGGGAGTAAATGCAATAGGACTTAATGGGTTGGATCCAGATTCAGGTGTGTGCAACTAGGAATGTATGAGAATTCCATTTTGGGGGGTGAAATCTTGACAGATTTTACTGGTTTGGTCCTGACGGATTTTATTCCATTTTCCCCACTGGTGTCAACTCAATCTGTAGCGAGTTGATCCAATATGTGGATTTCAGATGTTGTTTTTTTTAATGGCAGCAGCAATTTGCACAAATGGAATCATTTCCCCCCCAGGTTCAGACATTTGTGCAAATGGGATGCTTTCCCCTCCCCTCTTCAGGTCTTTAAATTTGTGCAAATGGGGTCATACTTTTTTTTTAAATCAGGGGTCTTGCACAAGTCTGCCTGTCTGGCTGTTATGGTGCTCCACAGAGGCATATTCCCATTGTAAATATCCTCCCTCCACCACTTGGGAAGCACAGAAGTGGAGGATGAAATTCACAAGTTCTTTGACAAGTATGGAATATGGCCCTGCTGGGCTAAAGGAAGTAGTCTGTGAAGAGGATGAAACTGACAAGGATATTTAAAATGGGAATATGCCTCTGCAGGGCTACATAATGGACAGGTGGACTTGCGCAAATGCACACTTGTGCAAGACCCCCAATGAATTAAAAAAAAATTCTGACCCCTTTTGCACAAATTTAAAGACCTGAAGGGGGGGGGGAATCCCATTTGCACAAATCTCTGGACCCAAAAAAGGAAAACAAAAACAAAACCCAAACCCTGACCCCATTTGTGCAAATAACAGCAATCGGGGGGGGGGGGGATGTGCAAAAAATTACAAACATTTCCAGAATCGGGGGAGGGGATCCACCACTGCTTATCGGAACAGAAACACTGTGGATTCCCGTTGGGCTTAAATGGAACAGAATTCCCAGCATTGCACATCCCTATGTGCAACTGGGCTGGTGAAAGCAGACTTCCCTGCCCCCTCCTCCCCACAGCAGCCCCTCCAGCCCACTGAAAATGCTACACAGAGGGACAGGGGACCTTTCTAAATGATGTGAGCTGTGGTGTGTGTGAATCTCCCAAAATTAGGCTGATGAAACTTCTGTAAGCAGAGCCCTTCCATCAATCAAAAGCAGATTCTGGATCCAACCCAATGGGACTTATTTCTGAGTAGGCATGCATAGGATTGCACTGTCAGGGAATAGTGAAGATCTAACCTTGCACCCAGCCATGTGCTTGTAGCTCCCTCTGATTTCCTTTAGGGCATCCCTGCAACAAACTGCCTGCAAAACCATACTTTACTATGCTTTATTGAAATCTCAGCATGATTCATTGAAGTTTTATGTTTAAACCACACCCCAAGGTAACAATAAGAGGCACAGGCGCTGGAGAGTCCCCCAGTGTGCAAATGCCTTTGAGATGAAGAAGAGTAGTTGTGCAATGGGCATGGGGCACAGTCCACTGGGAAATTCCATTGTGTCATCCCCGTTTGAAATGACCAGGAAGTGCACAAGAGCAGGCTCATGCTTTTGTACAGCTCCCATTTGTTTCAGTGGAGATTGTGGAGGAGAACTTCCCAGTGGATTGCGCCCATCACAGTTATTCACCGATAGGACAATTCTATGTTGTTGTTGTTTTGCTAGAGAACAACATTCAAGTAAGCCTCTTCTGGATGGGTCAATTGGTGGTGATGATGATGATGATGATGATTCTGCCCTCTGCCTGCCTGCCTGCCTTTCTTCTTTAGTAAATGCATATCCTACCCTTCAATATAAATTTAACAGGGTGCCTTACAACAACCTTTATATTCAAAGATGATGATGTACGTAGGTACCAGGTGAGTTCCTTGGGGAAAATATTCAATTAACGGGGTGCCACCACCAAGAAGGCTTCCTTCCTGGTTGCTACCCACCTCACCTCATTCAGTGCGGGCACCCAGAAAAGAACCTCTGACAGTGAATGAACAGGAAGGCTGATGAGATAGATAAGCAATCTGTCAAGTCTTCTGTCTCCAAGCTGTGAAAGGCCTTAAAGGTCAACTTTGAATGGTGCCCAGATATGGACCAAGAGCCTGTGCGGTTGCTTAAGGACTGGTGAGCTATGATCACAATGCCCTGCCCCAGTCGGCAATCTAGCAGCTGTATTCTGAACTTACTAGTTTCTGCATAGTCTTCAAAGGCAGCCCCACATGCAGCATGTTACGGTTGCCTAATCTAGAGGTTACCAGAGTGTGGATAACTGTGGCAAGTGTGGCATATGCTATAGCACCACTTGGAATTATTTCTTCATTTTGCAAAGCTATGCATAGCTACTCCATTGAAGGAGATTTTAAGAAGTGAACTCTTCCCCACCCTTGATTTCTTCTCCACATCAACATGGGTCGTCCAATTCTGGGCAGCCTCATCCTAAGGATTAATTTAGCTGCTATGCAGACAAATAGGAATTTATGTTTGGGAAGTAAAAGAGCATCCTATACATTATAAACCAGCAGATATGTCATAAAAACAAAAGAAGATCCAAATGGGATCATACCAAAGGCCTATTTAGTCCAGCATTCTGTTTGCACAGTGGCCAACCAGCTGCCCACAGGAAGCTCACAGGCAGACCATGAGCACCATTGTACCTCCAATACTGGAGGTAGTGTATAGCCATTGGGACTAGTAGCCATTGATAGCCTTGTCCTCCATGAATTTGTCTTATCACATTTTAAAGCCATCCAAATTGGCAGCCATCATCACTATATCATGGGGAAGCAAATTCCCTAGTTTAGCTATGCACTGTGTGAAGAAGTACTTCCTTTTACTTGTCCTGACACTCCCACCCATCAGCTTCATGGGGTGACCCCCGGTTCTAGTATTATAAGAGAGGGAGAAAAATGTCTCCCTATCCACTTTCTCCACACCATGCATAATTTTATTCACCTTGATACACCAATATCCCCTTATCTACCCTTTTTTCTAAGTTAAAGAGCTTGTACCCTTTCCCCTCCAGCCCCTTGATCATTTTGGTTGCCCTTTTCTGCACCTTTCCCAACTCTACAATATTCTTTTTTGGGGTGTGGTGACCAGAACTGTACACAATGGGTTGTATCCAATGTTAGTCCTACTTAGAGTAGACTCATGGAAATAAATGGGATTTAACTAGGCTAACACCGGATACAACCTGTAAGACATAGAACTGGTGGGGTAAAAAACTCACCCTCATAGCTCAAGTGTTTCTATGATGTGGTTGGGACCAAATTAGGCATGGCTAAACCCATATATATATATATATATATATATATATACAGCCACATATATATATGGGTTTAGCCATGCCTAATTTGGTCCCAACCACATCATAGAAACACTTGAGCTATGAGGGTGAGTCAATGACCGAGTCATTGGAGTGTCTTCTCTGTAAGGAAAGACTAAAGAACTTAAGGCCTTTTATCTTAGAGAAGAGACAATGAAGGCTCAAATGGTACATTGCTTAAACCTGTTGAGCCGAATCACATAGAAAGTAGGGATGTTGATGGTACTAGGATTTGATTTTTAGAGCAAAAAGGAAGCTCAACTCCCTTCACCCCCATCCACTGCTGATCTCCCCACAGCTTCTCTCCAGATGTTGCTTTCCCCCCAGCTGAGCTTTGTTGCTGGATAAGAGCCTGACCTAAGGGGAGAGAGGATATGGGCAGGTCTGGCATGGAGGCGGAGCAGTCTCACCCACACACTTTTGCTCTAACAATCAGAGCCCCTCTGCTCTATATGGAATTGGAGCAGAACTGAGTTTAGCACCACTCTCTGGTTTTTTTTATTTATTTAAAAAAACCAGCTTTGCCCAGCCTGGTGTCCTCCAGATGCTTTGGACAACAACTCCAAGCATTCCTAACCATTGGCTATGCTGGCTGGGGCTGATGGGAGTTGAAGTCCAAAACAGCTAGGGAACACAGGTTGGGAAAGGCTGTTTTCAAAGGTAGTTTTTCTCCTGTTCTTAATTTTGCTGTGTGTGGTGTCCACACACAGTTTCTACACTGTCTTAAATTGTAAGTTACCTTCAGGGATCTTTCTGGGCTGAAAGGCAACTCAGCAGCAATTAATTTTTAAAAATATATTAATAACGGTTCTGTTGCTGTCACATTTAGCTTGATCCTAACTTAGCAGGGCGGGCGACAGAGATATAGGAGACCATGAATAGCAGGGAGAGTGAATCAAGGAGACACTTTCTCCCTCATAATACTAGAACTTGGTGTTGTTCAATTAAGATGATTGGCAATAGGTTGAGGACTAAGCAAAAGAGCGTGCTACTTTATGCAGTGCATCGTTGATGTATGGGGGATGGCCTCTAGCTCATAGGGTTTTGAAAAGTAATACACAAATTCTTGGAGGATATGTCTACCCATGGCTGATATCTAGCCAAATTCACCCTCCAAGTTCAGAGGCAGCATACTAGTGCCCTTCAGGAGTTATCCTCCATGTGATTGCAACTGTGTGGAGGAAGAGAGGGCCCCCATATCCACAGCCCCTGCCATTGCATCCCTGTCCCTCTCTGTCGTCGTGTTGGATGTGAAGGTCTGAAGATGGGAGCTTCCTTTATGCCAGTGTTCCCAACTATGGGTCCCCAGATGTTACTGGCCTACAGTTCCCACCATACCCAGCCAGTATGGCTAATGGCAAGGGATGCTGGGAGCTGTAGGCCAGGTTGGGGACCCAGGGTTGGGAACCACTGCTCTATGCACATAGCCCCCGCCACCCACCCCATGATTTATAATGCTAGATGATGTCAGGGATGCATGCCCCGCAGCCCCGCCATCTTCCTTCACAAGATTACAATTGCATGGAGGCCAAAGCCAATGCCTGAAAGGAGCTATAGAGGTTTTGCTGGTCAGGCTGTGGCTTTGCCTGGCCAACAGCAGATTTAACTGTGTCTGTCTGGTGTCTCATGCAGTGGCAGCTGAGGACACAGTCAGCACCAGCCCTCTGACAGCAGAAGCTGGTGGAAAGCAACAGGGGGTCGCATCTCCATCTTTTATTTATTTATTATTATTTATTATATTTATACCCTGCCTTTTTTCCTGCAAGGAATCCAAGGCGGCTTACATAATCCTCCTCCTCCTCTCCATTTTATCCTCACAACAACCCTGTGAGGTAGGTTAGGCTGAGAGTCAGTGAGTGGCCCAAAGTCACCCAGTGAGCCTCATGGCCGAGCGGGGACTAGAACCCGGATCTCCTGAGTCCCAGTCCAACACTCTCACCACTACGCCACACTGGCTCTTTGTCTGCTTGTGAGCTTTCTAGAAGCATCTGGTTGGCCACTGTTGAATCCACCATACTGGACTAGATGACCCCTTGAACAGGGGTGTAGAACCTCAGGCCCGGGGGCCAGATGTGGCTCACCTAGGGTCCCAATCTGGCCCTCTTGGCTCCACTTCCCCTGGCCCCACCCCCTTTCCCCCAGCCACTTATCATTTGGTGGCTTTTCAGCTTTTGTGCAGTTTTTGTCCCCATTCTAAAAGGTTGAAAGCCTCTCCTAAGGCTTACTTACTGGCAGTAAGAGCTTTAAGCTAAAATATGCTGGTATTTACGGCATTTTGGCCCAATCTTTGGCCCTGCCCAGTGCCCACCACTGGAATGTGGTCCCTGAGAGGTTGGCCGAAATGGATTTCAGCCCTCCGGCTGAAAGAGGCAGAACACCCCTTCCTTTGTGTGATCCAGTGTAGACTGTTTATGTGTTGTTCAACTTTGCTCAGGCGTCCAGAGATGTCTCTTTGGTATCTCCCAGGTTTCCTTCCCAGGTAATCCAGAGGTGGTCAACTATTGCATTCTCGAAGAAGCTACTCTGTTATCCAGATGAGAAGAAATATGTGTTTGACCCTGGACAATACAAGGAATATATGATTGCACATCATATGGTTTAAAAGAAGAAGAAAAGAAATAGCAGGCATCGTGGGGTGGGGTGGAATCTTAATCTGGACCATAGTACATGGGATGGGGGGATTTCATTCTTTCTCCTTCCTGTGTTCTCAGTGAAAACCACACCCCCACCATGCTGCTATTCACACTGGGAGGGAATCTGCCAAGCCTTGATGATGACTTGGTAGGGCCACCGGGGGATAGATCAAGTTCTTTGCTGGCCAATTTGGCTGGTGGGTTTGCCATCCCTGGCCTAATTCTTATGGGTGAAATATAGGATGTTTGTCAGAGTTTTAATGAAAGCTGTCCGGCTGGAGTTTGCTCACTAGAGTTCAGGTGCTGATCTAAATGCAGCTGTTAGGAATAGAAGAATGTTTACTTCACCATCTTGAGAGCACAAAACAACAGCAAGCAGTGTCTAAAGGGACCAGCTCAGAGATGCTTCCCTTGACAAAGTCTCTTTTGTCATCAACAAACACTATCTGTAAAACGGTGATGTGCCTAAATGATACATAACCCCCCGTCTTTAGAGCACTCCCAGCAAAAAGCATTTTCAACCACATGGATTGTTTTATTGTGTACGTAACCTGAGATTGTTACCAAGCCTTGCCAATGAATGACAAATCTACATACACGTCATGTCAGCCGGCAATATTTTGCAGCCTTAATTGCTTTAGCTTCGGGCATTCTGTGTCAAAATAGAGTGTTTTACGTTCTGCGTGTTGCTCTGCTTCTTTGCAACAGTTAAATTATTCTGTAATTTGCCTGTTTTCTTTCTAATGCATTGTCCATTAAGTCATTTAATAATTTATGACATAAATCGCGCAGTGCAACCTTAAATAGCATATAAAGCTACCTTGGGGTGTCTAGAATCATCAGCAGCATCAAAATACATTCATAACAAAACAGTTTCTTTCCAACCATTGGTGTTTTTTTTTTTTTTTAAAGGGGTGCTTATTTAGCATGCCACATCAGGGCAGGACTTTGGGGCAGAAGTCTGGGGACCCACTCAGCAGAATGAGCTGGAGGGTCCCCAAATGTAGCATGGCTGGCATGCCACCACAATTTGAAGTAAGGGAAGTAATATGCATTACCATCTAAAGAGGCCTCCACTCTCTTAAGTCCGTTAAGTTACGAGTCTAAAATTAGCTAACTTCACTACTGCTTGGTGGTCTGTCCAGGGTGGAGTTCACCCAGACTGAATCCTATGCAATATATGAGGTTCAAGGGAGGAAGCAGAGGCTAGGACTTTGTGAGAAATTCTTACTGAAGTCACAGCAGGTGAAAAGGACATGGACTTGCAGGTAGGGATGGATGCACCTGTCAAGTTTCACTTCCTCTCCCATTTGAATGTTTTCAATCTTAAATTCTTTCCATCCCAAATATGAAGAGATTTGCCAATTTTGGTAAATTCTTATAAACAACAACAACAACAACCTGTAATGAAATTCTCACCCATCTTCACTGGCCAAATTCAACAGGCACAGTTATTCCCAGCATGGAGAGGACCATATTGTGCCTGCCTGCCATGTAGCTGTGAAAGATGAGGAGTCTGTCAGGAAAAAAAAAGGCTAATTTACTTCCAAGGTTGAATACATGGGAATTGAGGCTAAGCACTCAAAGCCCTGAGACTGAATGGATGAATCTGACAGTTTCAGTTTCTCCCAAATTCATTAAGAACAACAACAACAACAACAACAACAACAACACAATATTCTTTCTATCCTGAATACGAAGAAATTTGCGAATTTTGGTACATTCTTATAAAAAACAAACTGAAATGAAATTCTCACCTATCCCTACTTGCAGACCCTTGTCTGTTCTAGCAGACAAGAATAATTTCTTTGTCTTCTTGTCCAAAGATTGTTTTTACGCAAGTGACAGCTTGTGATCCATTTCGGGCACCTCCCTTCTTCTTCTTCTTCTTCTTCTTCTTCTTCTTCTTCTTCTTCTTCTTCTTCTTCTTCTTCTTCTTCTTCTTCTTTTAACAGTAGAACTATTGCTAACTATCTCTACTTCACTTATGTTGCATCTCTGCTAGTACATTCATTATTTGCTTACTTGTAGCCTAGAAAAATGGTGGCAACTCCTTCCTTGGAACTTTTTAAGGACAGTTTAGATAGGCTAGTTCTTCAAGGATGGGTCCTTAGTGTAGATCACTGCTGAACCCTTTCCATACAGTCTTGACTGCCAAAGTACACAGGGCCAGCCTCAAGGGCAGGCATAGTTGGGCACTGCTGAGCACTGCTCAGCAGTTGGGCACTGCTGAGGCATAGTTGGGCACTGCTTGCCAGTGGGCCCCTACATCATAGTAGGGGCCCACTGGCAAGAGTCCTCTGGAGTTGCTCCTCCTCTTCACTATTGCAATCTGCTTGTTCACCTGCCTTTCACTCTGGTTATTTTTCTCTCCATACAGTGGGTTTTCACATAGCACATAGTTAAACTATGGAATTTACTACCACTAGATATAGTGATGGACACCAATTTGAATGGCCTTAAAAGGAGGTTAGACAAATTCATGGAGGAGAAGTCTATCAATGGCTACTAGTCCTGATGGCTTCATATTACCGCCAGTATCAGAGGCGATATGCCTCTGTACACCAGTTGCTGGGAAACATGAGTGGGAGAGTACTATTGCCCTCATGTCCTAGTTGGGGGCTTCCCATGGGCAGCTGGTTGGCCACTCTGTGAACAGAATGCTGGACTAGATGGACCCTTGGTCTGATCCAGCATGGCTCATCTTATGTTCTTAACTAATGGCTGTTGTTTATTCCAATACTACGTACATGGAGAATGCATCTTAGAAGACACCCGACACTCCCCTGTATGTAGCTGCACTTTGCAGGGAAAGACTGGAAATGATGGGCAAGCTGGCTTTCAGGGAAGTGTGGCCCCTCTTACTGATCTTCTCCTGGAGGAATGCCTGTTAGAACCCCAGGATTTCCCAGAACACAGTTTTCTCTGATGCCTCCCGCCACTGCATCCCCTGAAAAGTTTCTGTGGAGAATTGGGTGTCCCTCTGGAACAGCATGGAAGGTGGGGTACTAGAGGGGTGTAGGGAGAAGTGGCCAAAATGAACCCCCCCTTTCCTTTACCAGCAGCATCCTCTGGATCTCAGTCCCTTCTGAGAATGGAAGGAGCCCTGGTGTTCATGGAACAGATACTCTAGACCGAATCTTATGATCAGCAGAGCAAACCTCAGAGCAGCTTTAGATACTACAGCACATAAACACAGATAGATAGATGGATATATTATCTTTTTTGTGTGTTGTATTTTATGATTTTAATTGCTGTGAACCATCCAGAGATCTTCGGCTATTGGGCAGTATAGAAATGTAATAAATAAATAAATAAATAAATGAAATAAATGTCTCACACTTGCAGTCATTGCACTGCTGCAGTAACACCCAGAGGGGAACTGTCAGACTCTGTTCCTGATAATTCCAGGGGACCAAGGCTGGGTTAAGCAGAGAGAGCTATAAACTGAGGCCCAGTTCACATGGAACAACCACCCATGGGTTGTTTAAACCATGGGTTATCGGGGCCACACAGGAGTGAGCGAGAGAGCATACTGCCTCCTGCGCGCTCGCCACTTCTGCTTTACATCTGGCTTCTTAGACAACGGCCGTTCCTGGGTTGTTTGATGCAATGTGCCAAACCCAGAACTCTGGGCTATTATGGGACAAACAACCCAGAGTTTACTGTTGGGTTAAAATTCTGGATTATTGTCCCTCATACAGAGTTCCGGGTTTGGATGTCGCATCAAATGACCCAGGAACAGGGCATTCCGGGGTTGTTTATGAAAGCTGATGCAAAGTAGAAGTGGTGAGCATGCAGGAGGCAGCATGCTTGCTTGCTCCCGCATGGCTTCGACAATTCATGGGTGAAACAACCCACTAATTGCTGGTACATGTGAACCGATTAAAAAAATAACACACACACACACACACACACAATAAAAGCAGCAGGAACAACCCAATATTTTAAAAGCAGAAGACAGATATCAAGTTGGCATGGCGAAAGACCGTTTTAAAAGGCACCTTCAAAACATAGTGTTTGGAGTAACAAACATCAAACAAACATCAAGTAGCAAACTAAACATTATGGATTGGACCCAGATTTACATTGGATCAACTGCATTGATGGAAGTGGACTTCCCTGTGCTCTCCTTCCCACGGCCACCCCTGAAAATGCTATACAGAGAGTCAGGAGGCCTTGCTAAATGGGGTGAGCTGTGGTGTGTGTGGGGAGGAGGGGACCCCAGAAATCAGGCAGAGGAGCCTTCTGCAAGTAGAGCCCTTTCTTTTGTGGAAGGTCTCTTCCTCTCACAGAATGCAGATCCTGGATCCAACTCTAAAAAATTTAAAAGGCCCGAGAGAATAACTTAGCTGTCATTCTTGAATGCCTGTCTGAGACAAGCCATCAAGGAGGCTGGATCATGATGTCTCCTGCACCCATAAAGTAAGTGAACAAGAATAACGTAGTTTGAACTGGTCAGGCCAGTTCACATGCCTCCCATTGCTTGGAGCAAATTCCTAGGAGAGGATTACTGAAGCGCCAACTTCTTTGTCTTTTGCCTGGTGCCAAAAAAGTAAAAAAACATTGGCACCAGTCAGACTTCTCTAGAGAGAGCATTCTACAATTTGGGGGCCACCACCGAAAAGGCCCGTTGACAGGTAGCCCCCCCGCCAAATGTCAGTATGCAGGGTCAGTCAGATTGGGACCTCAGATGATGATCTTATGGCACAGGCAGGAACATATGGGAAGAGGTGGTCCTTCAAATACTGTGGCCACAAGCCATGAAAGGCTGTATAAGTTAAAACCAGTACTTTGAACTGAGTTCAGAAATGAACCAGAAGGCAGAAGCCAATGGAGAGGATACAACACTGGCATCATACTGTATGTGGCTGATTCCAGCAGTTGGGGTTGATGAACACTCTGTGAAGATTTGGAGTGGTCACAACCTGCAGGACTTTTACTTGGTGCTAGGGATGGGTGACTCTTTCCATTTTGGTTTGTCATTTTCCAGATCCTAAATTCAGTTCATCCCATTTCTGCATCAGCTTGAGATTTTTTTATTTAAAAAAAATTGCATTAAAATTTGTACTCATTTTGGGTGCATTTCTCCAAATACATGCATTTTTGTACGCAATATACACATTTTTTGGCAGCAATTTCCCCCTAATACAATGCATTTTAACATTATTTTCATTAATACAGTATATGCATTTTTGTCTGCCTTTCCCCATAACATACATGTTTTTGAATGCATTTTTTGATTGGAGAACTCTGTTGCAAAATTCAGAGAAGACTGAATTTTGAAGGATAACGGAGTTTCAGTTTGTGTATTGGGTCAAAGGTGCAAAATTAGGTAAGTTCACATTAAAATGCAAATCGAATGAATTTCTCCCTCATCCCTACCTGGAACATCTGTCTGCAGCTCCACAGTTAGTATCGTACTGTGCTTGGGATGGGACAGAGAATGATCTGAGAGCATATCAGTTTGTCCTTTATCGGAAGCTAAGCCATTCTGTGATTACTCATTAAGCTTTGACGGTTCTTGAGTGGCAGATAACCTGGGAACCACATGCATGATGCTTTTTTATTTTATGAAGGATAAGGTAGAAATGTAAGCAATAAATTTCATAGATTTCATAGATCATAGAGTTGAAAGGAGCCTACAAGGCTATCGAGTCCAACCCCCTGCTCAATGCAGGAAACTAGAGGAGGGGTCTCCCATCCAAGTAATAACCAGGCCTGACCCTGTTTAGCTTTCCACGCTCAGACAAGCTGAGCCAGCGTAAGCCACTGGCCTGTAGGCCTGTATAATGTTCGTATGGCGTTGCTGTTGCTCCAGCCAAAGCTTTTGTATGCTGGAAGAGCAATCCTTCGAACTGGCCCAGCCCAGGTACATTAAGCTCTTGAAGGGCCAATGTATGCTTTTGGAAGCAGGGTGAGATACAATAAGGAAATAGTAGTAGGTGATCACTCGTGACCGAGTAAGATTGTCTTCCAGGATAAAATTACAAAAAGAAAATTATATAAAGAGGAAATTGTATAAAATTGTGTAGAATCTAGCGATGGGTCTGTAAGTGACTGTGGAGGCCAATTCTAGATCCACACAGCTTCCCACAGTGAGGACACAGGTTACCAGATGGAAGATGGTCCTGTAAAGGATTCAGGATAACCCATTCACAGCTTTATTTTGGGTTGGTTTTTTATTTTTATTTTCATCCGTTTATGGTTCTTAAAAAAGATATTTTTTTTTGTATTTCTACAGAAGTTGAAGTACCCTCCCTCTTGTTCTACAAACCTTGTGGTTTCCCCAAGCATGCTGATCCCTACTTCTTGTTTCTCAGTGGTTCCATTTGGCTCCATTTCTAGTCGGCACTTCTCAGCTGAGTTCGCTATTAGAGGGAGTGCTTATTTAGCCTAATTTCTTTCAGAACTATTTCTATGCTTAGAGAAACAGAATAAGCCCCGAACCCATTTCTTTCCATTTCTGCCGTTCAGACCAGATATCTGTGGAACACTTTTTAGCTTCTTTTGCTTACAACATAAGCGGCGAGGCCAGGAGTCTGTTGTTGTGTGTGTGGTTTTGCTTTGTTTTTTTAACCATGTATATTGGGAAATAAGACTCCCCAAGGTCGGTAAATTATAGAACAATGTTGAGCTAAGCTTGGCTTAACAATTCTTAATTAGAAACTCCCTGATGGTTTGCTAATTTTTGAGGTAGTCCTTGGTAATTAGAACTGTGCACCTCACCCTGCTAATAAAGCAGAAGAGGAAATTTGCAGGGTGTAAGAATCAATTATCCTTTTGGATCATCAGGTTTATATCCCTTTCTTCATCCCCTACGCATGGCTTGAATACATTTTGGTAACAAGATAACTTGGGACTCTCAACCACATGCATGAAAGAGAGGTGGCAGGGGGTGGCTCCTGGTCAGGTTCTTGTCCTGAATTTAATTTTTCATTGATAATTAGACTCTCAAAGCCACCTGATATTTTTTTGACCAGCAGGAAACAAAACCCCACTGATTGACTCAGGGGAGAGAAGCAAGCGGCTCCTGCTGTGCTCACTAGGCGGCTTCACAAAGACTGAAAACAAGAGCTGTGGCAAATTGGATCATCCTACAAGTTTCGACTGGCCCATTGTGTACAAGTAGTAAATTGAGAGCTGATATTTCTGAGAAGTATTTATTAGCGAGGCTTGGTGTCTCGCGTGCTCCTTGTCGTTATCTCTTGCAAACAGTTTTTTACCAGTTTGGATGAGCAATCTATGCCTATATATATATATATATATATGAGGAGAGAGGGAGAGGGATATCTCATCCTTTCAGGTAATTATGATAGGACAGTTGCGATTGTTCAGACCGGAAGCAGACTGCCCAGCACTGTTGGCTGAGATGATCATTCAGCTGTTAAGACATTTTATGCATCTTTAATTGTATATTTTTTTAAAAAGAGGAAGAGCTAATGGGATGCATTTGCAGGAGCTTGCTGAAACACAAACAATGGGGGGGGGGAAGAAAAAAGAGAAATATTGTTTTGATATTCCTTCCTGTTGCCGCCCGCCTTATTAGTATTTTAAATAACGACGTCCTAGGGACAGCGATCAGTTCTAATCATTTAGTGCAAAAAAGGTGTGAAAATAGGAGGCTGTGACCAGTTAGCAGAAATCATAGTTATACATGCTGAGACCTGCCATGCTATGCCACATTGAAGGCTGTCTCATATTGAAGGGCTGATACCCAGGGTAAGTTTCTTTTTCTGCAGTCACAGGAAGATAATGTGAGATGGCTGTTTCATTACCTCCTCCCCACCCCTCCCCTCATCACCACTGTGCGCTCTCCAGATTTTGATTTAGGGAAATTGAAAAACCTGCCACCATGGAAAAGAAGGAAGGAAGAAGATTCTTACACTGTTGTAAATAAACACATGCATAGAAGAACAGTGTCCCAACAGGGTTCTGTGCCTGGTTAAAAATAGCCATGGCATTGGCAGGTGAAACCCCCTCAATGTTGCGTTCAGAACAAATATTGGTTTTTGCACACAGGTCCACGAGCTTATGCCTGTCCCGTGCAGAGCGAGGAGGGTCAGCGTGGCACTGGTGTAGATGCAGAAAGGCGCCCCCCCCCCGTGAAATGGATACAAAGTCCTTGTTGTTGGGGCAGGTCAATCTCTGGACTGGGATGTTTGGGTGCAAGGAGGCACTGCTACAGTGCTTCTCATCCTAGGTGAGGCCAAATAGCTGGCATCACCTCTAATCCCCCCCAGCCGTGCCACAGAGTGATTGGTGGTTAGGAACAGTTTAGGGTGTGTACTCATTCCTAGGATGGATGGTTATAGTTTCAATTATGGCTTCTTTCAGTTTCTCATTATTCCAATCTTAAAAAAGAAAGTTTGCATGAAAATGCGCACAGATTTTCTGTGCATTGCTCCTGCATACATACATACATTTTTTTGGTACTCAATTTTGCCTGATAGGCACAGTTTTTGACAAGCAATTTTCTGTTATACCACACACATTATTTAGGCACATTTTGGTACTCGTTCTTTGATTGGAGAATTCTGTTGCGAATTGTGGAGAAGGGCGAATGTCAAAGGATAGCTGAGTTTTGGTCTGTATATTGGTTCGAAAGTGCGACTTTAGATCAAATGAATTTCTCCCCCATCCCTACGTAGGGATGTAACCACTCGCCTCGAGCGGGCGTAGCGGGCCGAAATCGGCCCCGCTCACACCCGCCAGAGACTCGCTTTGATATAAGAGTGTTTTGGATTACAAGCACGTTTCCTGAACGAATTATGCTCTCAATCCAAGGTATTACTATATATATATATATATATATATATATATATGCACATGCAAACCTGGAAATAATGTCTATAATTTAAATAGAACTATAATACATCTTGCCAGAGTGCGGAAGAGCGTAACCAGGTGACCTTCGTGCCTATTCAGTCAGCTAACTGTTGAGGGGCAGCTTCAAGCTTTCTGTTCTAGGACGGAACAGCTTCAAATAGAGAACTGTCCCCTGACAGCCCTTCAAATAGAAGTCTGTCCTCTGTAAAGTAGGACTCCTGGCCACCCTATGTGCTTTCTCTCCCTGTCTCTTCTACACACATGGTGCCCAGATGACTGCTTCCTTTTTCTCATTTGACACTGTAGTACATAATGTGTAATACATCAAAAAAGTGCCAGAGAAAGGCAAGAAAACACACACACACACACACACTCCTCGGCGGCGGCGGTGCCCACTTGTCTTGCAAGACCTTGCTCGTTTATCAAGTCAAATTTTTTAAAAAATTTTGCTTGTCTTGCAAAACGCTCTCAGACCAAGTTACTTGCAATCCAAGGTATTACTGTATATATATAAGCATATGAACATTTCATGCAAATTACTATCATGTTTTGTCCTCCTTTTTGGTAATTTGTAAGTAGCCACCCAATAGAACCCACTCCATAGTCTGTGCATGCCTGGAATCAAGAGGATGTTAGGAAGTTCTTGAACCAGAGGAGAGGGGGAGAAGACAGGAAACCTATCTTCTACTACTGTTTAACCCAGGGGTGGGCAACTTCAGGAGGTCTGGGGGCCATTTTTGCCTCCCCCCACCAGTGGGCAACAGTCTCTCGGGTGACGCCAAAAATGACTTAATTTTTTAATGAAAAAATGGCACCCAGAGTTCAATGGAGTGCCAAAAAAGTCAAATCTAGAACAAGGAATAGTTTACAACTGTTGTCTCTCTCCCCCCACCCAATATCTTCAAAGGCTGCTCCACGACTTCTTGGTCCAGTTGTTCTAAACTAATATGCAACCCAGTCCTATGCACGTTTAGTCAGAAGTAAGTTCCGTAAGTCGAATAAGGTTAACTCCCAAGTAAGCATGCTGCAAGTTTGCAGTCCAAGGTTGCAAGATAATCTTCTATTTTGATTCTACGACTGAAACCATTTCCAGAAAATGATAAATGGGTCTTACCACCATACCCTCATCTGAGTGTGTGAGTGTGTGTTCACCTTTGAAAAACTGTTCTTGACTTTCCAGCTTCTGCAAGCATTACAAGTAACATGAAAACTCATGAGGGCTCCTCCCCCCTCAACTTTTCACTGTGGGACCTTGCTCCAGTCTGGGGAGCTATAGCCTGTGACACCAATTCTGAGTCAGGGGGGAAGCTGTAGAGTCAGGCCCAGCTGTGGGAAGCCGGGTGCTTGAGAACTCAGTTCTACCAGGCCTCCCAGTGGCTGATGAGCCGGGATGGGGTGAGATGCAGGATGCTGATATGGCCTATCCTCCACAGCTGGGAGACCTGACCTTGATGGAGGCCCCTGCTTCTTGACCAGGGATGTCATCCATGGGAACATGGCAGCAGCAGGAGGTTTCTGCAGGAGAGGGTGTTTTGGGGGTGTCTCCTTTGGTGTGTTGTCAACTAAAGAGGGTGGGCAGAGGTGTCTGGTGAGGCACAGCAACCACCTGAGAGCCAGGTTTTCCTGCCATGATGGAATGTCCAATAGTGATCTTTAGCGACCACTTCCCTGTATTTAAGCCAGAGCTACCTTCAGTAGACTTTCTGAGAAACAACACATTGGTGACCTGGAAGGCTTCCTGCTTTCTCTGGAACTGTGAACTTATTGGGACTTGTTCTGTGTGCTGAACCCAGGGCAAGTTGGGTCTTTTGTTGTGATGTTCATGAACTAATTCTTGTCTAGCATTGAGACTTCTGCTTCAGCTCTGGGAAGTCAGGTTTCGACATTCACCATTGCTTGCCATTCCAGCAGGCTGTACTGAGGGAGATGAGATGAGGGAGTGCAGGGCCATTCCACCGGCCCTGCTGAAAGAATTAATTTCCCCCCTCTTCCCTCCCCATTCCTTTTTCCTCATGTCTCGTGTCATTTTAGAAAGCCTGAGGGCAGAGACTGTCTTGTTTAATTGATTATATATAAGCCGCTCTAGGAGCCTTTTTGGATGAGGAGCGGCATAAAAATACTTCAAATAAATAAATAATCAATAAATCAACTCACACAGTGCATTGCGAACACTGACTTTTTTGTAATTAAAAATATGCGTTGACTGACCCTAAAGAAGAAGGTGCTTAAATGAGTCCCATAGAACCAGAGACTCAAAGAGTTGAAATCAGAGATTCAAAGAGCGCCTTGCAGGCCAACTAGTCTAAACCCCTGCTCAATGCAAGAAATCCAGCGCTAGCCCAGAGCATCCCCAACAGATGGCTGTCCAGCCCTTGCTTAAAGACCCCCAGCATAGGAGATCCCATCGTCACTCTAGGTAATTGGCTGTACTCTGAAACCACTCTTACTAACATGAAGTCTCTCCCTATGTTCTCCTAATGTTTCTTTCCACTCCTACACTTCTACTGACCATTAAATCCAGAGAGCTGCTGCTATGTTGGTTCCAGAAAAAGAGATAAATTAAATAGTAAAGTAAAAGTGACTTTTCCCCTTGGCTGATCCCTGCTGGTGAAAGAGCTATGCAGGGTTTTGAGTTAAACAGAACTCTTTTCCAGCTAGGAAAATCTAGTCTTTCTATATATGGAACAAGTTATTTATTAATGCAAATATTGTTAGTCACTTGAGGTAGATGTAGCATGGTATGGACAGACTTCCCCCATTGCGATTGGCAAGAAAGAGGTGGTAATCGCTTTTTAAGTTTTGTACTGTTTTTTTAATTGTGTTTTATACTGTGCGTGTGTGTGTTCCCCCCCCCCTCTTGTATTTTATTGGACTGTACATCACTCAGAGTGGCCGGATGTCTGGCCAGATGGGCGATTCATAAATATAATAAATAAATAAATAAATAAACAGTTTGGAAGTATAATTCAGCCACAACTTTATTTAATTTACTGGCTTTTGGTTCCTTGGGTGGTCAGCTCAAGTTTGAGCCTTATGCCATAGCTGAAGATCTATGTTTGCCCTTACACTGGGGCTAAGCCAGGGATGGGGAATCTCCAGCCCATAGGACTGATAACTTGCAGGTTTGCCAACTGCCCTGGGTCTGCCTCGGCAACTTTCCCCCCTGGCATCCAAAAACATAAGGAGGTTAAATAAAGGAGAAGCTAAAGGACACTGATTAGTTTTCAAAACAGGCGAGGCCCTACTGCAGCCTGACTCAGGCGATACACTAATTAGGGAAGTCAATGAACAACAGCAGCAACAACAAAAAGATGGAAATTATTTCAACATAGTGACAGTGTCTGTGGCAACTGATGATGAAGAAAAGCTGCCGGAATTCCCGTCTAATATTTTCAGAAGAGAATCAGGTAATAACACCACTAGCACTGCCATATTCAGAAGAAGGTTTACAAAAAGGAGAAGGAGTGGGACACTTTCTGATTCATGTTTTTTCAATGGTCCAGGTTTGGGGCCTAAAAACATAACGGATAACACATGATTTTTCAATCAAAAAGGCATGAAAAATAACGCTTTCAAGTGAATTGGTCTATTTTTAAAATGTTGCAGCCATGTTGGTCCATTAGGAGGAGGAGGAGGAGGAGGAGGAGGAGGAGGAGGAGGAGGAGGAGGAGGATAAATCAAAACATCAAGAGGACCAACTAAAAAGTCACAAAATAGTCAGCAAGCTTTTTTGGACTCTTCTTCAGGCTGAATGTTATGTCACAGAGAGAGAGAGAGAGAGAGAGAGAGAGAGGTGTTTGGGCATGGTAGAAAAGCTCCAGTGTTGTCTCCCCCCCCCATGAGATTGTATGTATGGTATGGGATCGTGGTATGTTTGGGTGGGGGGCTGTGTGTGTAACAAGTTTGTACAGGGCTCCCAAACTTATGCTTGGGTCCTGAGTATTAGGCGACTTCATACATTCAATTTTTATTTTGTTTAGCACAGTGGACTGGCTATTTTCATATTAATCTTCTTTACCAAAAGATCTCCTCCATAAATATTTATCCTGCTGTTCTTATGGCAGACACCATGATGTGTATAAAGGTTGCTCTTCAACAACAGCCCAGAGAGTCTTCATGTAATTTGTGTTCCATTATAGACCCCTTGCATTGGTATTATACAAGATGCTCAGGATTAGTGATGCAACAGCTTAGGAAGGAACTGTGATACCATTGCAGAATTCTTCTTGCAAAGCAAATCTGATGTCTGACAAACACATTCATATGTTTGACGGGATTAGCATTGCCAATGCCTGGTAATTTAGGAGGGTGGTGGTTGGAAATGGCTGCTTTCTAATTCTCTCCACTGATGGCATCATGACAGTATTTCTGCTTCTAAATTGCAATGCCGGGTGTGAACTGGAGTACAAAAGACACAGTACCTATAGGTGTTAGGTTCACGATTGTACCTAGCCAGCTTGCAATATACTGTGCAGCACTGATAATGATTATGCAGAGTGTCGGGAGAACTTTATATATAAACGTAACCTCAAGAAATAGGAGAGGAGGAGGAAAAGCCTGAGCAAAAAGCTAAGCCAGCACATTATCTAATTCTCAATGTAAAATAATGCAGGAGTGCGGAAGATGAACATCTGATTTGTCACATCTGATACACTAATGTTTTATCCAAAAGGAAGAACACATTGTAACATGCTCAGTCATCTGCATAAACACCACCTGGCCCTTTGCAGGCACCTACTCAAGTTACAAAAGTTAATGGCAGCCCATTTGTAGCCATTTCACTGGTAGAAATGGAAGGTTGTTTGGTTGTATGTGTGTGTTTTAAAAGGACCATATTTACATGACTGTGTTAATTGTACATTAGTATCCTGCATAATTCTTGTTTGCATGGTTTACTGGTGCCAATTTCTCTTTGATGAAAACGGCTGTTTATTTTGGTTGTTTTTTTAAAATTAATGCTCCACAGCATAAGGAAACAAAGATTATAGTATCTCCAAGCCCTAAATGTCTATGGAAGCATACACATATTTTAATGTCAGATTCTAGAATAATTTCGGCCTGGGAAAACATCCAGGGTAGACTGGGACATTATAATAGGAGGTTAATGTGTGTGTGTTTATGAAATAATGGGGTTGTCCCATAGATTTCATAGATCATAGAGTTGGAAGGAGCCTACAAGGCTATCGAGTCCAACCCCCTGCTCAATGCAGGAAACTAGAGAAGGGGTCTCCCATCCAAGTAATAACCAGGCCTGACCCTGCTTAGCTTTCCACACTCAGACAAGCTGAGCCAGCGTGAGCCACAGGCCATGATATAAATGAGAGCTGAGTTTAGTATCTAATATTTGTCTAGGAATGGAGCAAGTTTGTAGTGTGTGTGTTTAAACTGACACATCCTGATTGCATGCCTCAGTAAGCATACCTTTGTGCTACATTACACACATGTACGTATCATCACATTTCCTTCTCAGACTAAAATAAAATCTAGGAACCCGAGACACTAAAATGCTTGTGTACCAGTTAGGCAAGGTCAGAAAGGAATTTATGCAAGGAAGTGTGAAATGCAAAGTACGGAGGTGTGTTTTGTACATGCCTAGTCCTTGTGACCAGATGCCTGACTGATGGATGAGGTAGCGGTGGGAAGTGGATGGTGCTGAATGTCACCTTGATGTGTAATCCTTGAAGGTGGTCTGCTACACATAGCCTACATATAACCTATTACTTTGCCTGTGGTTCAGATGTAACTATTTCGGTCCAATAAACTGGGATTTATTGGACTGGGGAACGAACTGTGTGCCCATGCACTCAGTTTTGCTGAAGCTTTCTTTGTTTCTTGAATCACAGTTTCCTGTGACATCCAAACTGGGAAACTGTGGTTTAAGGGCTCCTTACAAATCAGGCTCGCAAATTGTGATCTGATCACTAAGTACATTTACACAAAAGTAAGTCTCATTGAGTTCAGTGGAGCTTACTCCTGAGTAAGTGTGCATAGGGTTGCAGCCCCTGGACCTTTGGCATTCCTGGAATGCTGTGTGTGTGTACTTTAGGCCTCATGTTGGAATATGCTCTGCACAGGCTTCCAAATGGTAGCCACCCAGTTAGGGGGGCAGTTTTGTCACTGCCCTTTCTGTAGTTCATTACATGAAGTCCTGCTCCCTTAGATGTCACACATTCTGGCAGCCTCCCCCAACCTAGCGTCTTCTGGATGTGTCGGACTACAACTCACATTGCTAGCAGTGCCACTAGCAATGATGGGACTTGTAATCCAACACATCTGGAGGTTGGCAAATTGGGGAAGGCTGCATTACGGAGCAGTTCAGCTGCTGCTTTTTCAAAATTGTCCACTCTCCAATCTAGAATTTGGGGATTGTAATAATGGCCTACCCTGCAATGCTGATTTAAGGGCTGTTGAGTTCATGTGTGTGATCTCACATACACACTTTGATTATTGTTGTTGTTATATTATTATTATTATTATTATTATTATTATTATTATTATTATTATTATTATTAAATAGATCCAGTGTGGCGTAGTGGTGAGAGTGTTGGCCTGGGACTCGGGAGATCCGGGTTCTAGTCCCCGCTCGACCACAAAGCTCACTGGGTGACTTTGGGTGCAGCTGGACAGACATCTGTCAGAGATGCTTTGACCTGGATTCCTGCATTGAGCAGGGGGTTGGACTCGATGGCCTTGTAGGCCCCTTCCAACTCTACTTTTCCATGATTCTACCTACCTCACAGGGTTCTTGTGAGGGTAAAATGGAGAGGAGGATTATGTAAGCCGCCTTGGGTTCCTTGCAGGAAAAAAGGTGGGGTATAAATATAATAAATAAATAAAATAAATAAAATTTCCTCAACCTGGTGCCCTTCAGATGTGTGGGACTACGACTCCTAGCATCCCCCAGCCAGCCATGCTGACTGGGGGAATCAGTGGAGGGATGTGCCTCAGTGGAGGGATGTGCTGCAGTTCTGGAGAGGAGCACAGAGTATTTCAAGAACTATATTTCAAAGAAACAAACAGCAATAATAATAATAATAATAATAATAATAATAATAATAATAATATAATAATAATTATTATTATTATTTTAAAGCAAAAGGTTAATGAAACAGCAAGATCTGTCCCTTAAAAAAAAAGGGTTTATATGTGTATGCCTGCCCTTGGACTCTAGAACAGGGGAACATGCAGTTTCTAAGGTGCCAATCCTATGTTCGCTTACCTTGCAGTAAGTCCCATTGAACTCAGTGGGTAGAGTGGGTACTTATTCTGAGTAGAGATATATAGGGGTGCATAAATCAATGAAATAACATTTAAAAGTTTACAACAGGGCATAGGTATGGGAGAGTGTTCTTCATCACCGGTTAAGTGGGCACTACACAACCATATTGTAGTTTGAGTGCTGCTCATGTTGAGCATCAGGTTGAGTGCTGCTCAGGCTGAAGATCCCAGCATCCTCTCCTTTAAAGAAAACAGGCCCTGTAAAAGTCTAACTTGGAGCTTCCTTGTGTTCAGAGAACGGGGGCACATGCAAAACAATACATTTTGCAGCGTAGCGATCTGAACCTCATGCTTTGCAGCACACACAGTCTCTCAAAGCAGGGATCCCTCAGTCAGGGGAGGCTGGTGACTCCTATATCAGTGGGGCTGCTCATCCATTTCAGCTTTTATCCTGAGCTTTATAGGAGATATCGACGGAGCTGAACTCCATCCCCCAGATAGGTTCACCACCATGGAGCATCATGGATAAAGCTCAGAATAAAAGCTGAAATGGATGGGGAGCCAGCCTCCCCTGCCATTAGTTCCCGTTGACGCAGGTTGCAGCCTGCCTTGATTCATGCTGGGGATACACATGTATGGTGTTCTTCTAGAGCAGCCTTCCCCAAGCTGGTGCCCTCTGGATGTTGTGGACTACAACTCCCATCATCCATGACTGGGTGGGGTGACCACCCCCTCTGGTGACCAGGGCTGATGGGAGTTGTAGTCCAAAACAGCTGGAAGGCACCATTTCGGGGAGGGCTGTCCTAGAAGGTGAGGGATTTGTATTGTATGAGCTTTCATAGACCTGCCTTGCACCTTGTGTTAGAGTACAACCTCATGTTTCATTAGAACGGGGGGGGGGGGTAACCAGAATGGAGCAGGGGGGGGCAGAGAGTGCTCTACCCAGCCCTCCGTGGACCAAATGATGTCAGAGGGTATTTCCATGCCCCCTGGTGTCAAAGGATGGGGCCACGCGGCCACGTCCCCTGATATCATTTGGTCCCTGGTAGATGCATTGGAAGGATGCCCTTCCTGATGTGTCTGCTGGGAAACGGCTATGCTGTGCACAGATCTCCTCTCCATGTGCAGGGAACTAGCTGCTTGGCCTATCCTGTGCCTTCTCCCATTGGGGAGAGGACTCAGGGCAGGTAAATCTGAGAGGCCCGGTTTTGCTTGTTCTTGTCCTTTTCCTTCCCCACGTGGAGGAGGCCACGGATGAGCGGAGCCTTGCAATGAATGTGATGTGTGTGCTTCCTGGCTTGGCAGCTTAGAACATAGGACAAGTCCAGCATCCTGTTTCCCCATAGTGGCCAACCACCTTCTCTGAGGAGGCCCCAAGAAGGATCTGAGGGCAATTGCCCTCTCCTGCCATCAGGGGCAGTGCTAGGTACTGAAAAGATCTGGGGCTAAGGCCCATGGGACAAAAAATAAAAATAAATAAAAATGCACAAACTTGCATATGTTAATTTACATATGCTCTAAAGTCTCTGTGTGTGTGTGCGTGCGCGCATGCACACATTTAAAGGACCCCATCTCCTAAGGACACCCCTATTTGTAAAAAGGGATGTATGGACAGGGGAGAGGAGGGCATTTGATTTCAGGAGGAAAAAAAAGGAAAGGAAATAAAAAAAACCTCAGGCAGAAAGATTCAAGGGTGAGGGCAGCAGGAGGTGAAGCACATGTCAGCAAAAAGCCAGCTAATCCAGGGGGATCAGATGCAACAGGGCCTCTGTAACTTTATTTCAGCAAGTGCACATGGAGAGGTGGTGGTGGATGGCCTCCGAGTCCCAGAGATTCAGGGCTCCAAATGAAAGATTTGGGGCTCCAGCCCAGTGGGCCGCCCCCTAACACTACCTCTGCCTGCCACTGTGCCTTCAGCTGTGCTGACTTGGCCCACCAGGTTAGCTGCTGGAGCACATGAACTGCTCACAGGGTAAGTGCCCCACTTACCTCTTTGCTCTCCAGAAGGGCTTGATTGTGACGTGTATCAGGTTGCTACAATGCAGTGTGTGTGCGCATGAGATTATCCCAGGGATGGGGACTCGGACTCGAGGACTCGACTCGTGAGTCGGACTGAGTCCCCCCTCTGACTCGAGTCTGACTCGAGTCCCAATATTTTTAATGGGACTCGAGACTCGACTCGGGACTCGAGACCAAGGACTCGTCAACATCCCTGGGCTGTTGACGAGTCTTCTGGCTGTGCCAGAAGGAACGCGATCACCAGTGCAGAGCGCATGGAAGCAGCACTGCTGCTCGGCCACTATGGACAGCTACCAGGAGCGCAGCCCCAACAATGTGTTGAGTTTATTTTGATTGATGTGTTGTTGTGGAGGGTTCGGGTCAGACATTTTGGGTTTGGCTGCCTCTGCCTGCCTGTTTGGGGTTCCCAGCCTCCTCTGCCTACCTGGTCTCTTCTTGACCAGTTCCACAGTTTGAATTGTCCAAGACAAACGCCTCTGCCTGCCTGCTTTGGGGTTCCCTGCCTCTCTGCCTGCCTGCTTATTTTGGGTTTGTCTGCCTGGTCTGTTCTTGCCAAAAATCAGTTGCAGAGTTTTGAAATAAAAAGGCGCACTTGTGCCTAGAATTTATTTAAGCCACACATCTGAGGTAGCCTTATTTTGTTGGGGGGAAACCCCATTGATTTTAATAGGGACTCGTGGAGTCAGTTTTGGGAGTGACTCAGGACTCGTGACTCGTGAGTCACCATTTTGGACCAAGGACTCGGACGCGGACTCGAGACTCGGGTTCAAAGACTCGTGACTCGACTCGTGACTTGAGACCAAGGACTCTTCAACATCCCTGGATTATCCTACCTGAAACTGGAGGTGTTAAAACCCAAACAATTTCTTCAGGAGACTACCTTTTCTTCCAGTAAATACTGGTTTTTTTTGTTTGTTTTTGTTTCTTCCCCACCCTCAATTATGTCATTTATTTCATTTATTTATGTAAAATATTTCTATAGGCTGCTTTTCAGGGGAGGACAGAGGAGCCTTCCCAAGGAGGCATTAATTTTTACCCTGCTTTTTAAAGTAAAATATTCAAGCCACCAGAGTACCAGCAGAAAACAGTTATATCAAAATTAGCCAAGAAAGTAATCTTCAGATATTTATTTATTTATTTATTTATTTATTTATGCATGCGTGCGTGCATATATAAAATGGCAACGACGTAAGAGTTGCAGGAGCAGACAAAAAGCTTCATACCCGCAGGGTATGGCCTGAAGGCACACGAGGCAGCCACCATGCTACAGCTAAGCAGGTCTGGGTCTGGTCAGTGCTTGGAGGGGAGACCGCCTGGGAACCGCATGTAGCCACCTTGAGTTCCACAGTAGAAGGAAGGTGGGATACAAATGTAATAAATAAAAATAAAGAAAGAATCGATAGAAATCAGTCACTCCAAAGCCAAATGTCCATTGAAACACCACTTAGGTTTGATTGCCCTGCAAGAGGCAGGAGGCTCTCCTCTGGGAGGGCACCCCGAAGTTTAGGCACCACTCCAGAAAAGGTCCTGTCTCTTGGTTCCACCTGCTGAACGTCCAATGGTGATGCGCCACAGAGCAAGGCTTCTGAATCGATCTTAGTATTTGGGCCAGTTCATATGGGAGTAGGAGATTTTCTGCGAACATCTGCAACTTTTTTGTGTGCTGTAACAGGATTGCAGAACTTGGACTGCTGCACAAAAGACAAAGAGATTAATGAAACCGATTCAGTCAGATCAATGCTACAGCCCTTCAGCCTCTGGGCAGAGGGTACCTAAGAACAAAAGAAGAGCCATCTGGATCAGACCGAGGGTCCATCTAGTCCAGCATTCTGTACACACAATGGTCAACCAGCTGCCTGTGGGTAACCCCCAAGTGGGACACGAGGGCAATAGCACCCTCCCTGTCATGTCCCCCAGCGACTGGTGTACAGAGGCATACTGCCTCTGATACTGGAGGTATCATGACTAGCAGCCCTTGATGGCCTTTTCCTCCATTCATTTGTCTAATCCCCTTTTAAAGCCATTAAAATGAGTGGCTATTGGGTAACCATTCACTCGTCGGTGGTTCTTTTTACAGCAGTTCTCTCATCACTGAAAAGCTGCTTGTTTGAAATGTTTAGTAACAGGTTAAAGATGCAGAAGCAGAAGAGGTGGCAAAGTTTTCCTCGCTAGTTTAACTATATGCCACTGTCATCTGGCGCCTCACGTGGTTGGTGATGTACCGGACACCACTGTATATAATCAGAGTGTAGTGTAGTGGTTACAGCAGCCTTTCCCAACCGGGTGCCTTTCAGATGTGGTGGACTACAACTCCCATGGTCCCTGGCCAGCATGGCCAATGGTCCATGCTGGTTGGGGATAATGGAACTTGAAATCCAATACATTAGGAAGGTTGGGTAAGGCTGGGTTACAGTGAAGGATTGCAGGTGGGGGAAGTCCCAGATTTAAATCCCCACTCACCCATGGAGGTCACTGGGTAACCTTGGGACAGTCACTGCCTCTCAAAGTAACCTACCTCACAGGGTTGTTGTATGGATAAAATGGGGGGGGAGGGAAGGTAGAGAACTATGGCCAATATCCAATGGTGACTGCCCACGAGCAGCCAGACCCGCTGATCCCGTTGCACAAGTGGTGCCCCACCTCTTCTTGCACAAGGGAGATTTAGTGCTTCAGGGGGCAAGTCAAAATGAACGGAAATGCTCTTTTCTGGAATGGGGCAGGTCAGCAGAGCTCGCATAAGGGAGCTCTGCTGACCTGCCCCGTTCCAGAAGTGAATGTTTCCACTCAGTTTGGGACTTGCTGCCCCTGGAAGCATTAAATTTCTGTTGCATGTGTGGTGGATGCTGCTTGCTCAATGGAATCGGCGGGGCCACTCGTGAAATGGAAGCGGTGGTGGGCCCCGCTCGTGGACAGGCAATGTTGGATACTGCCCTATGTATGTCACCCTGAGCTCCTTGGAGAAAAGGTGGGATCTAAATGTAATTAATTCATAAATCAATAAATAAATTAAATAAAGAGATAAGTTATAGTTGTCTGTAGTGACCCCCCAAATGGCTAAAGACTGCTGTTTAGAACAGTTTCCAGGGCAACATCCCTCAAAAAACAAATGATATGACAACTTGGCTGGCATGTAGACCTCATGTTTTGTAAATTAAGCAGTGTATCTTCTGCAGTTATTCTAAGATCTAAATGAGGCCTCTGAAGTGATCCTATTTGTTGGATAGAAACACCCAATGTCACGCATGCTAGCTACCCCACCCCACCCCACACGAACCTTTTCTTTCTAACCACCCAGTGTATACAAAAATGAAAATAATTTCCACCTGGCCTCTCTATTAGGTTGACGTTTTATCTACATAGCTAGAATTATGCTTCTTTCTTTTTATTTTTATTTTCAGATTTAAGGCTGGCGGAGTAAGCATTTTTCTTTGGAGAAGTAATTTTATTTTTTTTTTAAGGGAAAATGATTGGTGCTTGTCGGGAACTCTTTTCCCGGAGCCTTCGGTAGAAGCTTTCCATCAAGGTCTACTGATGGCTTGTTATGTTTCTGGCAGCATAACTGCTGCCTTTTTGGAACAAAGGGGAAATTAGAAATCATTTGTCATAAAAGCCTTTTTTCCCTTCTTCGGTTCATAAGAGCCTTTGTCTTTTACTGACCCCTTTTGAAAGTTGCAGTTTTGCAAGAGGGAGGGGAGGGGGGGGGAAACCCTCTTGAAAAGGGGATGCTGCCTTGTCTTTAATCTAAGGGCAAAGTAAGAGCCTAAGTAACTGTCTATAGTACCACTTTAATCAACTTAATGCAGCTCGCTAGGCTACAGGCTTTGGGGGAGTACAAAGAGACACTCAGAGGCGAGGCCCAAAATGGATACTTTCACAGGACATTTGACTAGAAAAGAAATCTCTATGAGATCAGAGATCAGGACCAAGAGGAGTCAATGACATGGCATACAGTGGATTGATAGTGGCTGGAAATGATGCGGCCGTGTTGTGTCAGGAGAGGTGCAGCGGGCAGGAGCCAGCTGGTCCCTCCATCCCGCACAATTTCCTTTATAAGGTGGTTGTGCAAAAGGAGTGCGCCATGATGGACCTTTGTTCAGTTCAAAGGTTTTTGGTGTGTAGTGCTTTTTTTTTTTTATTAACCTCTTTTATTCTAAAGCCCCATTGTGAATTCACAGGGTTTAAAATATGTATCACTGTCCCTTTCATTTCATCCTTCTGAAAAATCAAAGGCAGGGAGGAGGAAAAAAACATATATATATATATATATATATATATATATTTCCAATGAGCCTTGTCTGTTTGAAATGATATGATGTTTGTACGTATGGTCTCCCGGTATTGCTCTCTCAGTAGAATCTTTTTGATATTTGTGTGTGTGTATATATAGGAGTTAGAAAAGCTAAAGTAACTTGCACGTGAGTAAAGTGTACCTTTTCCATTTTCTTCTACCTGCATTATGTTCACGTATTTTCAAGGCATAAGAAATAATTTTAAAAGGGCGGGGGGACTCTGTAAATGAAAGAACGTCCAGGTGTCTAAAATAATACTTTGCTAAAGCATTGATCTTGAATGTAGATAGCAGGGATGCAGAACCTCAGGTACACTGATCAAACTGGCCCTCCTGGGGTCCCAATCCTGCCCTTTGGGGTTCCCCGGAAGGCCACCCCCCTTTCCCCTGATCGTGGATTGTTTGGTGGTTTCCCAGCGTGTGTGTGTATGTTTTACCCCATTCTGAAAGGTTGAAATACCTCTCCTAAGGCTCCATTTACTGACAGTAAAAGCTTTAAGCTAAAATATGCTGGTATCTTGGCCTGCCCCCTCCGCTCCCCGCATTTTGCTTCCAGCCCTGCCCACCACCAGAATGTGGTCCCCAAGAGCTTCTCCAGAACTGAATTGGACCTCAGGCTGAAAGAGGTTCAACACCCCTGGTCTATAGGAAACTACTGTCTTGAAGGTGGCTACAATGCAATACACAGTCAAGTGCACTTAATCCACTTATTTCAATGGACTTAGTATGCATAACTCTGGGTTAGATCATGACCATCAGCGGCAAGCTTGCAGTTGCAAACTGCTAGGCTGCTTACATCCCATGGAGGTTGACTCAGTTTAAGTAGCCTCGCAGGAGGCAGGATGGCAGCCTGTGCTTTCGGCAAAACATGTGTTCCACCCCGCTATCCCCTTTCCTAAATTTTGTCAGGTGGCAGAGCCTGCGGGACAAGCAAATGTGTGGGCGGGACCAGCAGGCATGGTCCTGTTTCTCTTCTGTGCATTTAGTGTACAAATGGAGAGTGCCTTCTGAAACGGGCTATATTGTATGGAACTTATGAGGTGACCAGAGTTACAAGTGCTCCTGAGGAATTTATGACATATAGGATGGGTTCAGACAACGTGATAACCCACACCCAAGGGTTGAGTATGGGTTGAGTGTGGGTTGTTGTTGAACAGTGGGTTGTTGCTGAAACATGGGTTATTGTGTTGTCTGAACCAAACTGTGCTAACAAGCCATGGCTTGTTAAGCACGAACAACCCATGAAGAGAACCCATGGTTTGTTGTTGGGTTATGAACTGTGGGTTGTTCACCATGGTTTGTTATCTTGTCTGGGTTCAGGCAACATGATAACCCCACGTTTCAACCACCACCCACTTTTCAAAGGCAACCCATACTCAACCCTTGAGTGTGGGTTATTGTGTTGTCTGAACCCAATCATAGTCTGAAACCCTAGGATGAGGGAAACTGTTCCCCTATCTTCCCTCAATAAGACTCCTGTTTATAGTTAGGAATATAGGAATCTGTCTTAGATAAGGTCAGACAATTGGCCCATCTAGCTCAGGGGACAGAGCAAATTACATACTGTACCCCATGAGCCATACACTGGGCTAACCTCCATATGCAAGTACAAATTTACATCTGAGTTACTACAGAATCAGGGATTCTAACAGAAATGAGCTCACAGTTCTTTCATATTAAAATAATAATAATAATAATAATAATAATAATATATTATTATTATTATTATTATTATTATTATTTACAAATCACCATGTGGTTTACAAATCACCATGTGAACCAAAACTCAGTTATCCTTCAAAATTTCGAATAATACAATGGAATTCTCCAATTTAAAAAATGCATACAAAATGCATATATTAAAAGGAAAATAACATTTAAAAATGCATTATGTTAGGAAAATTGCTTGCCCAAAAAATGTATATCAGGCAAAAATACTTACAAAACTGTATGCACTAGGAGAAATGTGCAGAAGAATGCTTATGAATTTTCATGCGAACTTAAAAAAAAATAAATCTAAAAGTTTGGGGTGAACTGAACTTAAGACTAGAGAAATTTTCAAAGTTTGAGACAAACTGAATGTAAGACAGGAAAAATGAGAAACGGAGAAAACCTGAAATTGACAAATTCATTCATCCCTACTAGTGGTTCTCCTCCCACACAAAACATTCTTCCTTTTAGTAGTCTAATTTAGAAGGGGAAACGAGCCTTTTGGTTAGTCAGAAACCCTTGGAGATCTACTCAAATCACCTAGAGATCTACCTTCTACCCACTCCTACTTTAGATGATTATTTGCACTAACTTTGAACCCTGTTGGTTAATAGTTTCTGGAACACGCTGCTACTGAAACTCTTTACATCATGGAGTGGTGGTGGAGAAATTGAGTCCTGTATTTGCTCTGCTGCTTGTACATGATCTACTATCTGCTGACATACAAGATGTAGTTTAAATTCTATCTTGTATCCACTTGGTTAAGTTTAAAGCATAATCTGTGATTGACAGTCTTCACGGGGGAAAAAAGAAAGAAGGTAAAATAGTCTGGGTTTTGCCATGAAGTCAGAGCAAAAATATGGGTGACACTGAAGTATTTCCCAAAGATTTGTGTATCATCTTGAGATGTGAATCAAAAACAATTGTGAGGTGAATGAAAAGGAAAGGGGGGGGGGGAATTAAGATATTGCAACAAACAAAAGCAACATTAATAATTCAGGTAAATAAACTTCCCGGTGTGGAAAGAAAGCACGCTGTCAAGGTGATGGAGAATCCTTCCTCAAGTACACTTTGGTGACAGAAGAATGCGGAGAGGTTTAATGTTGCATCTTTGCCAGCATGAGCTTTTTATTCCCCTAATTTCTCTTCACTGGTTACATTTCCCTTAGCCCCTCCGCCTGAGCTAATGTGGTTTACTACAGTTCATAACCCGGCCCCGGTAACATGAGTTTGATTTCTAGTTTGGTAAATAGACTTCATTACAATGTTCAGATGCTAACAGCGGGCTTAGTGCAAAGTAAATCTCCCTCGTTTTTTTAAATCTGTAATATGCCACAATCTGTCTATATTTAATGTGCACACAAGCAGCGCTTCCCTTCCATTTTAACTCATGGAGTGAAGCCCTCCGATTTACTTGATCATAAAAATGCACTTTAAAACTGAATGTTGCATTAACATTTTGGGACTTGTGCCCTTAATACTGGGAGCAGAGCAGGGTGGCCACGTGTCCCATTTTACAGAGGATAACCCTCTGTTTCAAGGACTGTCCAAGTCTGGTTTAAAGGTTTAAACCGTAAAAGGGGAGAGCCAGCAGGGGCTTTGAAGTTGCCCCTCCACATTTAGCATCCAGGTGGGCAGCAGATTGGCACTCTTCCCCACTATGGTGAGGTGTACTGCATTTCGACTTAAATGATAGCAATTATTTCTAAAGTTTTAGCTAGATGTATAAATTAGTACACATGCAAATGTTATGCAAATCCATCTCCTTTTTTTTGGTCCTCTTTTTTTGGCAGTGCATAAGTGGCCATCCTAGAGCAGAGTTGCTTTGGGTTTCCAGCAGTGCTTCCCCCAGATTTCTAAGGAAGGGGTATCCAGGTTGGCATCAGCAGGTGGCATTTTGGGGTAGCTGCCAGGACCTCCAGAGGGCCCACTTCAAACACCTGCCCTGCCCTCCTGCTTCTAAAAGAGCAGCTGAGTCTGGGAGCTAATTTTAATTTCCCGCCATGCATCCAATATAAGTGATGCTCTAAGGCATGTTGGGAGATTAAAATGGTGTCTTCCATTTAAGGCATTGCAGCTACCCGTTCACCACCACTTCCAGGGCCCACCAAGGTAGAAAGGGACCCACTAGTGGGCACTTTGCTGACAGTCCCCTCAAACCCGGGGCCAGCTCTCTATTTATCTATAGAGAAAATTAATTTGTGTTTATCTCGCCTAGACTATTGTAATGCGCTCTACGTGGGGTTACCCTTGAAGACGGTCCGGAAGCTTCAGCTGGTACAGAACGCGGCGGCTCGCCTGATTAAGGGCAGCCGCCGGCGTGATCACATCACGCCAGTGCTTAATGAGTTGCACTGGCTACCAGTTGCTTGCCGAGCCTAATTCAAGGTGTTGGTTTTGACCTTTAAAACCCTACACGGCTCCGGCCCAGCTTGTCTCAAGGAGCGCCTCCAGCAACATCAAGTAGGCCGCTCAACAAGGTCTGCCACGGACGGCCTTCTCCTTATCCCATCAGCCAGAGCAGCCAGGCTGGTGGGGACTAGGAAGAGGGCCTTCTCTGTGGCGGCCCCCACATTATGGAACTCCCTCCCTAGTGACCTTCGCCATGCCCCCTTCGTGATGAGCTTCCGCCGTGCATTAAAAACATGGCTGTTCAGGCGGGAATATGGGGTGGGTTAGGTTTTTAATAAGAATTTTTTATATTGTTTTAATTATTATATTTTGTTGTGTTGTTTTACTGTATTTTGATTGTACATCGCCCAGGGTGGCCAGGTGACCGGCCAGATGGGCGATTAATAAATATAATAAATAAAAAAATAAAATAAAAATCTACATTTGCTTTCTTCTTCAACAAATGTCCAAACTGTCATTGTCATCATCATCACCACCCACCACCACCACCACCACCTTATTATTATTTATATGAGAGAGTTTTACTCATAAAAGCAATCTAAACTCATTTGAAAAAAAATAAAAATAAAATCTGTAGAGGTTTTAAATGCTCTCAGTGCTACCCAATAATTATCCCATTTGTTTATTATATCACACAAAGTAACTTAGGCAGAGAGTAGGGATCTAAGTGAGGTACTTGCAGTGCTTTGAAACTGGGTCTTCCAGTGTGTTAGCTCTCTCATCTGTGTATTATAATTGGCTTAGAGTATGCTTTTAAATTTTTTTATTTTTTTAGTATAAGTTTCAATAAAACCAAACCATAAAAAAGAAAAAAGAGACTACACACACACACACACACAGAGAGAGAGAGATTTGAATATATCAGTTATACATAGGCTTCAACAAAGGCAGACCAAATATTCATGTATTTATTCATTCAAGAGTGGCATCTATATGCCACCCGTTCAAATGTTGAAAGCGTCGTTAGGTCCTCAATCCATTGTATTATAGGAGGTGAGCATTTGTCCTTCCAGTGTTGTAATATCAGTCTTTTAGCTATCAAAAAGGCACAGAACATCCATTTACGCTGAACTTCCATGAAGCAGGTAGATGATATTGCTTGCTTGCTTGCTTACGGTAATTGTATTTCTAGATCGCCCATCTAGCTGGTCACCCGGCTACTCTGGGTGATGTACAATATAAAATGAAACAAAACGGAATAAAATACACTTAAAACAGTATAAATTTTAAAAATCCTAACCCACTCCATATTCCTGCCTGAAAAGCCATGTTTTTCATGAATGGCAGAGCAGAAGCTCATCAAGGAGGGGGCATGGCGGAGGTCACTGGTGAGAGAGTCCCCAGATTGGGGGCCACCACAGAAAAGGCCCTCTTCCTAGTCCCAACCAGCCTGGCTGCTTTGGCTGATGGGACAAGGAGAAGGCTGTCCGTGGCAGATCTTGTTGAGCGGCCTACTTGATGTTGCTGGAGACGCTCCTTGAGATAAACTGGACCGGAACCGTATAGGGTTTCAAAGGTCAAAACCAACACCTTGAATTCGGCTCGGCAAACAACTGGTAGCCAGTGCAGCTCCTTGAGCACTGGAGTGATGTGATCACGTCGGCGGCTGCCTTTAATGAGGCGAGCCGTCACGTTCTGTACCAGCTGTACCTTCCAAATTTAAAAGAACGTATGCGTCAGTAAATATTAAAGAGTGTTCCAATACAAAGTTTATCAGTATTATATAACCTCCTCCCCAAAAGAGGCAACTTCTGGGCATTGCCAAAACATATGATTAAAGGAAGCATTAGCAGTATTACACCTCCAGCAGTTTGCTGACTTTGATGACTCAGGGAATGCTTGGAAGTCACATGGCACAGTTCTACTGGGGGGGAGATGTGTTTGATTTGATCCTGTAAGGTACTCTGAGCTCTTTAGAGGAAGAGATGGTCATGCGTAATACAGACCTCCCCAACCTGGTGCCCTCCAAATGTATTGGACTACAACTCCTACTGGTCCCAACCAACATGACCAATAGATGGGGATGATGCAGGAGTTTGTTCCATGAAAGTGAGAAGTGCCCTAAAGGCACCTCATCAACACTACACATCTGATTCTTTTGTCTTATTGAGCTGGTCTTGATTATCCCCATGCTTCACTTAGCAGTGTAGTGGTAAATTTTGAAGTGCAGGAGCTCATCATGACAGTCCTCATAGTCATTTATTTATTTATTTATTTATTTATTTATTTATTTTATACCCCACCCTTTTTCCTGCAAGGAACCCAAAGCGGTTTACATAATCTTCATCCTCCTCCCCTCCATTTTATCCTCACAATAACCCTGTGAGGTCATGACCCCCAGGAGAGTCCTTAACAATGCCCCCAAGGAGAAACCAAAAATACAAGAGAGACCACATATCCATTATTTTAATCTATCTATCTATCTATCTATCTATCTATCTATCTATCTACACACACAGAGAGAGGGGGGAGGAAGGAGAGAGCAGTAGTACTAGCACAATCCACAGTTTATTAGGATCAGCATGACTGCAATCCTATGCATAACATTAGTTACCTGTGCGTAAACTCCATTGAACTCAGTGGTACTTAATTTGACAGTATGGGTTAAACTTGTTAATGCAGGATCTGACTTCCATGGACAGAAAAACTCTGCTCACGGAAGGTAGCCCTTTTGTGGATCCCAAGTTTTGTGGATTCCAAGTCTTGTGAACTTGAAAATGATGGTTAATAACTTCAGAACAAACCAGGATATTAAGCTGTGATTTCAAATTGATGTAATGTCCTGGATCCACAGCTGTTAACCATGGTTTCACTGTTTAGATAAAGCAGGAAAATGGGAGACTTCCTGGTTTGTTTGTAAGCATGTGTGAAGGACAGAGCAAAGGAGCCATGTCTGTGGTCAAAGGGACAACAACTAAATCTATTTTCAATCGTTCTTTATTTGTTCCATTGTAACAACACAACAACCACATTTGGATGATAGTATGTTGGCATAATAAGCTGAGATAGGATTGTCTGAACCCTCCCAATACATTAAACTAAATGGATAATAAAATATGACTGGACTAGATGCTGGAGTAACCATTCCTGCTTTGATTTCATTCGGTGTTGTGTCTTTGTATATTCACTGTAGGCGACAGCAAGAAATAAAAAAGTAAGTTTCCCCAGTATTTTTTCAAATGACCAAGTTCAGACTTACGAAATTCATTAACATTTCTGCAATGAGATAAAACCACAAGAGGAACAACAATTTGTATATTGGCGCAAACTGGAGCACTCTTGTGTTTATAAATATTCCTCTATGGAGATAAGTGTGTGTATTATAATAATTATGCATTAGTGCCTCATTAGTTGGAGGTTACATTCATCCTGTTCCTTTTTTCCTCTAGAGTATTTTTTTTTTGATAAGTAAGCACTCTCTTTCTTTCTTTCTTTTTTTAAGGAGAAAGTTTATTTAGCCAGAGAGTTTACCTGTGTCTTTGGAGACTCTGTTGTTGTATATCCTAACCTGGGACAGATGGCAAATTACATAGATTCCATGTGTGATCTCAGCTGATTGGCATCTTTTGCTATTCCCCAATGAGGAAAATTTCTAAATCTAATTAATCAAAATGAGGCTAAAATGTTGTGAAATAAATGTTTCTATAAGGTCATTTTCAAGAGTCACCATATAACTACCCAATCTAGTCTATCCTTATCAGTGTAGCATACAATTTGGAAATGTCACAGTATTTAGATTTATGGCATTAGCAGTTCTCTTGATAATTTCATAACAACAGGGCTGAATTAACCATTAGGTTAAGTATGCAATAGTGTAGGGCTCCTGTCAAATCAAGGTTCCAGCTGAAGCATAGTAATCTGAGAGTGCCCCTATGTGGCAAGTGTAATTATGTTGCTCACTGTGCTGGCCTGCTCTGAGATTCCTTAAAAGCTCAGAACATGGTAAGAGTTTAATGGGGTGGGGGCGGGGAGAGAAGGCATGTTAGGGAAGGATGTAATAGATGCTTGTAAGATTATGTACAGAGTAATGTTTCTTCCTCCCTGATAATACAGGAGTTCATGGTCGTTCAATGGAGTTGTTTTACAATAGTTAAGGATGGGGGGGGGGGAGATACTACTTCCCAGAATGCATATTTCATGTACAGCTATCAATGGCTCTTAGCCATAATAGCTAAATAGCTATGCCACTGATTACCAGATGTGGGGACAAACTTTATGCTATGTTTGGAATGGAAATGCCTAGAGATGTCTGGCTGCCCACTGTTATAAAAGTGTGCTACACTAGATGGATCTTGGTCTGTTCCAAAGGCAAACTGGTGTTCAAAGTATGGGAGGTGGGGAGTCGAAAGGCAGGCCCTTTATGAAATCTACAAGTCCCTTTTAGCGATAATAGAGGAGCAAAGGTATGTTTACAGTCATCAGAACGTGTCTACGAGGGGTCCCAACCGTTTTGGACTCATGGGCACATTTGGGAATTTGAGAAACTGCTGTGGGCACCACCACAAAATGCCTAATCAGTGGATTGCCACTTTGGCGACTAACTGTCACATCTATGGATCTTAGGCTGCATCTTATTTAGCAAAAACGTTTGTTTCTTGTCTATTGGACACTGCAATGTCTCTTTAATAAGGGATTGTCTAATTTGGCTAACTGCCAGTGGTGCAATACAGCTAGTGCTTCTTTTTGCCTCATGTTTTGGCAATGTCCAGTAGTTGCTTCTTTTGGGGAACAGGTTATTACACAGATAAATTTTGTACTGGAACAGTCTTTAATATTCACTGATGTACACGCTCTTTACAATTATTTACCCGCTTCATGGAAATTAACAAATGGAAAGGGAAATGGAGTTTCTGCACCCTTTTGACAGCTAAACACTGATACAGTACTACAATACTAGAAGGATAAACACTCACCTCCTATAATGCAATGAATTGAGGATCTTACAACACTTTTGATATATGGATGGGTGATTTGGTCTGCTTTTGTTGAAGCCTATGTATAGTTGCTAGAAAGCTGTATGAATTTCATACAAATCCATGTATGTATATTAAAATGGAAAAAAATAATTAGGGTGCCCACAGGCCCACATTGAGGATCCCTTCGTGAGCGTCATTGGAAGTGCCCGCAAGCACCATGTTGGGGACCCCTGATCTATACTGTATTGTGCTTGTAGTAATGAGGCCTCTAATTTTTCTAACCACAGGGATTTTTCTCAATATATAGCGGCATAGAAATAGTAGAAATAAAATAAATACTGATTGGCTGAGTGGGTGTTGGAAAAGAATGTTCAGGTTAGCTTTGGGGACTAAAGAGTTCAGCTTCTGTGAGGAAAGGGCAAGTTGTGAGTTTGGCACACAAGCAATGGCTGAGGACTGGGAAGAGTTTCCAGGTTATAGGAAAGCTAAGAGACATGGAGCCCAGCAGAAAGGAGGCTGAGGGAAGGGTGCAGAGTCGACAATTGACTGAGAAAAGAAGAAATAAAGGTAGTTGGCTGGTGAAGCTTGAGGAAATTGGAAGCAAGTATAAGGAATTACGGCCAGAAAGAACTGATCATAAAGGGATGCATTAAAAAACTTCAAAAATAGAGGAAGAGAAGCAATATGCCTGGGGTGGGGGGGGAGGGGAGAGAAGTGCTGGGAAGGCTGGTCAGGTAACAGAGTGGAAAAAGGAAGGGGGTAAAGGCAGTTACATGAGAGACAGGAAACAAAATGAAGAGCCAAGATGAAAATAGAACTGGTACCAAACTACACATAGGGACTTTAGACAGGAGAGTTTGCGCACTATTGGCAGACAGATGAGGATTGGTTTCCGGGGAGGAGGGTTGGCAGATGGGGGACTGAGAATCAGGGAGCCAAGGAGGCAGAGACTTGGTTCAGATGACACAACAGCCCACCGTGGGGTAATTAACCCTTGGGGCACTGCGGCGCATGCCTTCCATCATTATAAATATGATGATGGCCTGGCTGGGCGTTGCTGTGGCTTTGTAGTGTTGTGCGAACCTGGCTAGTGGGGGTTATGTGAGGGTTAAACAACCCTCACAGAACCCATGGTCTGTTTTAGGGTTATGCGAGGGTTCTTTAACCCTCAAATAACCTCTGCCACCTGAGTTTGGACGAGACGACAAGCCATGGCAACCCCCAGCTGGGACTTGTGTATTCATGATGGCAGCCGACACGTGCCACAGCTCCTGGCACTGTAAATCAACCCACAATGGGCTGTCGCACCATGCAAACTGGCCCATGGGGTAACTCGGTCTAGAGCAGTGTTCTCCAACCTTGGGTCCCCAGATGTTTTTGGCCTACAACTCCCAGCATGCCCCAGCCATAGCTGGCTGGGTTGGAGAACACTGCTCTAGAGGCTTTCCCAGCCTTTCCCAGCCTGCTGCCCTTCAGATGTGTTGAACTACAACTCCCATTATGGCTTTGAATGCTGAGAGTTCTTCTTGTCCAACATATCTGGAGTGCACCAAGTTGGGGAAGGCTGGGCAAAAGCCAGACAGGGACATTTTCAGAGCTGCGGCTTCTGCCATCTGCAGCATTGTAAGCTGGCAACCCCATGTGGGGGCAAGGGAAGGCCCAAAAAAGGCAGAGGACAGACACGGGCTGAATGTCACGTGTAGATTTGAACTAATCGCCCAGTTCTTTGGCTGCAAGCTTCTAGTTTTGAGGCAGTGGCAGTCTGGTCCACTGAACAAAAGACCAGGAAGGCTAGGCACTATGCACTCGACGAGCAGAACAGATTAAAAAGAATGTTTGCCTTGTCTGTACACCTGTTTGCAGGGGAGGCTGGCGACTCCTGTGTCAGTGGGGCTCCTCATCCATTGCAGCGTTAATCCTGAGCTTTATAGGAGCTATCCATGGTGCTGAACTCCAGCCCCAAAATAGGTTCAGCACCACGGATAGCTCCCATAAAGCTCAGAATAGAATCTGTGCTGGATGAGGAGCCCCACTGACATAGAAGTCGACAGCCTCCCCCAGCCTGTTTGCCTACCTTCATATTCTTGCACAACTGGCATGATGGACCTAGAGCAGTGTTCTCCAACCTTGGGTCCCCAGATGTTTTTGGCCTACAACTCCCAGCATGCCCCAGCCAGCTTAGCTTAGCTTAGCTGGCTGGGGCATGCTGGGAGTTGTAGGCCAAAAACATCTGGGGACCCAAGGTTGGAGAATACTGACCTAGAGTGTGATACAACATAGAACGAGGGAGTTGAACTTCAGGCCAGGGCCCCTGATCCTGCCTGCCTGGTGTCCCAATCCAGCCCCTCTGCGGTTCTTCAGATGGCTACGTCCCCTTACCCTGGTCCTCCCTCCCCTGATCACCAATCACTGGGTAATTTCTCAGCCTTCGCACAGTCCCTGCCACCCCCACCCCCAATTCTGAAAGGCTGAAATGCTTCTCTCTCTCTCTCTCTCTCTCTCTCTCTCTCTCTCTCTCTCTCTCTCTCTCAGCTTAATTACTGGCAGCAAGAGCTTTAAGCTAAAAGATGCTGGTGTTTTTGGCACTGCCTCCTTTGCCTTTGGCCCTGCCTGCCACTGGAATGCAGCCCCCCACCCCCCCAAGCTTCTCCGAAATTGAATTTGGCCCTCAGGCTGAAAGAAGCTCAGCAGCCCTGGCATAGAAAAAACCATGTTCTTTAATACATCGTGGTTTTTGCTTATCAAGTGTAGAACAACGAACGAGCAGCACACTACCACTTTAAAATCCCTTTTCAATTTTTCACCGGCTCCCCTCATTTTTGGTCTAGACAACGGAGACTGATTATGTGGTTTAGCAACTTTTTTTCATGACTAGAGCTGGCACCTGAGCACGGGTCACATTAATCTCCATCCAGGATAATGAAGGAATGGAAGCCTTCCTAGGCCTTCCTTGCTGTGACTCCTGCTACCAGAATTATAATCACATTATAAACAGGAAATTAGTGATGTCATCAGAGAGGGAATAATTCCATGGTAAGTTTTTCCATTCCATCATTAATTTCCCTTTGGCCATGTCAAAGCCAAGATTATAGAACTGAAAAGTGCGGAGTTACTTAACTCTGCCTTCAAAACACACACATACACACAAACAAAGCAAGCAGATAGACTTTTAGCAAAATGTTTTCTTGTTGCCTAGGAAGACAAAACAGTACATCAATGGGAGGAACACACACACACACGTGTGTGTGTGTGTGTGTGTGTGTGTGTGTGTGATGTGTGTGTGTGTGTGTGTGTGTGTGTATTAATTGATGGCTTTCTAAATAAAGCATGAGAGTTGTTATACAAAATTGGTTGTCTTGTTCAAATTAATCTCTTCGTTACATGGCACTGGGCTCACTATTTTGTGCTTTCAATCCATCTTTAACAACAGCATTTGATTAATCAAGTTAATGATGACAGTTTTTTAGCTTGTGACAAATGGTACATTTATTCAGGCAATGTTGCAGATGATCCATGCTATTGTAAGCAAAAAAGAAAAGAAACATCAATTTGCAAGATTAGGTTATTATGCTGTGACTAGTACATGGTACAGTTTTTCTAACAAAGGAGATCAAAAGTGAGGATTAGTCCATAAGTAATCCACCATCTGGAAGATATAATACAAAATAAAATTAGACACATGAGATACTTTCCAGTTAGGGTGGCCTTTCAGAAGAAGCAAATTCAAGGCATAAAGCTGACCAGACCTGGAACTGAACATTGTTTAGCAACGATCTTCCCAGCGCCTTATTTTCAAGTTACTGTAGGTGGTTATATATTGTTATAAGATTGAGCTAGATAACCTCTCGGGGGTCCCCTTCAACCCAGCGATTCTTGACTGTGAATGGGTATTCTGTTAGTGTAGGTTGCCTGAGGTCAGAGCCTTGGACATGTGAATAACTCCTGGCAAAGTTGCCCAGGATCTTCCCTTTGGGAGATTAGCTGACAGATTTCAGCAGCTGATCAAAACAATGGCTAATGAAATGATTTGACAGAGGGGAGCCATTTTGGAGAACAAGGCATGTCTTTATTCTCCTACCTTCCCCTTCCCACTTTGGCTGGGGATGGCATCATCGAGCTGCGCGTGTGTGAAGAAACTGCAGTTTGGAGAGAAAGGCAGACTGAGGAGAACGAGAGAGACTGAAAGAGCGAGAGGGCGCTGAGTTGTCTCTGGAAGCATTTTAGGGTCCCGGCTGCCCCCCTAGAAATCGGCCGCAGGAGCGGTGAACTTTGGGACTTGTGTCAAAAGCGTTTAATGCTGTACCCCCACCTACCTTGGGGCCTATTGTATGGCATGGATATTCAGTAACTGTGCATAGGCATAACAAGATGGTGACCAGCATATGCAAAAGTGCAGAAACTGAAGTTCTCAACTTGAGAAAGACTATGGAACATTATTACAATATATGATTTCAGCAGCAAGAATAATCTATGCTCAAAAATGGAAAGAAGCAACAATACCAACTATAGAAGACTGGCTGTTGAAAATGTTGGACTTAGCAGAGATGGCGAAATTGACTTGTTTAATTAGAGAAAAAAATCTAACTTCATTCAAGAAAGACTGGAAACCTCTGGTGGACTTCGTGGGGAGGAGGGAAAGTGACTTAATAACTTTGGGTTTTGATTTCTGAATATTGGTAAGGTGATAGAATTTTTTTCTGTGAAAATAGAGGAAACTTAGATTGGATAAGGATTGGTAATGTTTGTCAGACAATGAGGCAGAAGCCGAAATAAGATTTGTTGTTGTTTTGGAAAATTCAATAAAAATAATAATAAAAAATAAAAATAAAAAAGTGCAGAAACTGCACCCCCAAAACCTGAAGTTGCCCTTTTTCCATGTGCGTAACACGTGATTACTGAATATGAAAATGGCACATTCACGTGGGGCTGATCCATCCTTTCCTCCGGTTTACAGGGGTGTCCCTGTTGCCCAGAAAAGGCTGCTGGATGAAAGCAATCCCAAAGGGGCTGGAGATGAATTTTAATGTTGGCCCTGGGGCGCCAGGGAGGAGGACATGTAACCTCTTCCACGTTGAGCTTTCATCCACCTTAATGGATAAGATTACTACTTTCTTATGTGCTGGAATGGGACTAGAAACCAGTAGACTATCCTGTACTGTCCCAGACAAAAGACTCAAGGAGGGAAATAGGATCCTCCCTTGTATGGAGTCAGACCATCTAGCTCAGTAGTGTTTGCATCAGGGCACGGCAGCATCTGGGGCTTGGGGGGGGCACATTGGCTGCCCTGGAACTCTGTGGGGGGCCACACCACTCTCCCACTGCCATCAGAAGTGCTCACCACCTATGCAATCCCATCGATTCTGCTGGGCAACAGGGCATGTGGGGAGCACACACCTTGTTTCCCAGCAGAACGGGGCTCCCGACAGCCTGCCAAACAGGTGAGATTTCAGGGGTGGTGGCAGAAATGGTGGCAGTGGGGCCTGCCTGCCCCCCCTGAACAAATGGCCACAGCAGCCCACATGCAGCCCATGGACCATGTATTGCCCACCAGTAGTCTATACTGGCAGTGGCTTTCTGGGGTTTCAGACAGGTGCCTTTCCAAGCCCTACCTGGAAATACCACAGATTGACCCTGGGTCCTTCTGCATATAAAGCATGTGCTCTGCTACAGAGCTACAGTGTCTCTTAGCAGGCTGCATGCCTTTGATGGAAGTGCCTTTGATGGAAAAATATCTGCCATGGAATTCCTGCTCTAGCTCTTTGTCTGGTTCTCCCTGCTTAAGCAGCCCCTGTAATACCATCCCCGGTGAAGACTGTCACTATGGAGCTTGTGGAGAGTGGCTTGAAAGGTGTGATGTTTGGCACTGATCACGTCCAACTTTTGTTCTTCTCTTGAGTTGGGCCACAGTTGAAAGTGAGCAAAAGCCTGCTTCAGGTTTCCACTCCAGACACCAAAATCATTAGGGGCAGGGGACAAGTTTAGCCCCACCCCAAGGTTCCTCCTGAGTGCACACGCCTTCTTCTCCCATATAAAGAAATGGCATCAATCCATTTCCTATAGGCCAGGGAAAGTAAAATGCTGCACATGAGAACAATGTTGCACTGTGACACACGGTGACCTGCCCATCACTAGCAGGGAGGGACTCCTTGGTGACGTTCGTAGAGCAGGACCGCCCCCCACCCCACCCCACCCCACCCCACCAATGCCTTGTCCTTCCTGAGGCAAAGTATCTCAATGGTAGAGTGCCCAAGTGTCCTCTTTCTCAGAGGACAGTCCTCTGTTTGAAGGGCTGCCAGAGGACTGTCCTCTATTTTGATGGCATCCTCTGTTTTGAATGGCTGTCCAGTCCAAGTCTGGTATAAACATAAAGAACCATCAGAAGGAAGAGCTGGGCCTTGAAGCTGCCCACCCACAGCACCAGGACAGCAGACTGAGCAAGGGCCACAGGTTGCAAGAATGAAGAGTTGGGGAAGAGAAGTAGGGGTTTGTGGAAAGGACTGGCACTCTGCCTTCCCTTATGCCCCTTCATCAGACTTGATGGACCTTTAGCTACTCAACAATAAACAATAAAACAAACAATAGAAAAACAGCAATAATTAAAAACAACTCCTGACACAGATTGAAAGCCTGGGAAAATGAAAAGGTCTTAGCCTGGTGCCCAAAAGGCAATATTGGAGGCATCAGGCAAACCTCCTTAGGGAGAGCACTCCATAAGTGGGGCACCACAACCAAGAAGGCCCACTCTCCTTTCTGCTCAGATGGTGCAGGCATCCAGAGGAGGGCCTCCAAATGTGATCTATGTCAAGAGTGGCCAACTAGTGGCCCTCCAGATGTTTTGGCCTACAAATCTGATCATCCCAACTTGTGGCCCTCCAGATGTTTTGGTCTACAACTCTGATCATCCCTCACCATTAGCTATGCTGGCTTGGGCTGATGGGAGTTGTAGGCCAAAATATCTGGAGGGCTACAAGTTGCCCCACCCCTGATTTAAGTGGATGGGCAGCTTATTTTGTGGTAAGTAAGACAATGCACAGTATATGTCTTCAAGCCTACAGACCATGGGACAGGATTCTACTTGCTACATATTCACATCCCTGAAGGATCTCCTTCTCCATTTGAACTGCCTGTGGAATGTTGTAATCAAGAGAGAGCTTGCTCCAGGTGTCTCTGCCTTCAAAAGTTAGGGCAGGTGTGGAATGTGCTGCCCAGATATATTGGCCTGGCACTTTCACTCTTATCTTTTAGGCACCAGGTTCATTAAGGCTGATTTATTTTCCTCTGTTTTTAGTGAATAGTTATTGTTTTAGATTTGTTTCGGCTTCTATCATGATTTTGTTGATGCTGCTGATTTTGGTCACTCTTATTTATTTATTTATTTATTATATTTATACCCCGCCTTTTTTCCTGCAAGGAACCCAAGGCGGCTTACATAATCCTCCTCCTCCTCTCCATTTTATCCTCACAACAACCCTGTGAGGTAGGTTAGGCTGAGAGGCAGTGACTGGCCCAAAGTCACTTGAAGCTTCATGGTCATGTGGAGACTAGAACCCAAATCTCCTGAGTCCCAGTCCAACACTCCAACCACTGCACCACATTGGCTCTCAGCCTATCAACTCTTTGTTTGATATCCTGTTTGCTTGTTTAACAAGTGCAATCTTATACATATACAATCTACAGCATACTGGGAGCCAGTGTAGTGGTTAGAGTGTTGGAGTGGGACTCAGGAGATTTCTCCCACATTTTTAAAAAACCATTCTCACTCAATTTGATAGAAAGGAAAAATGGAAGAAGCTGGGCTACATGTCAGGACAGGCCCTTCCATGAAGTGGGGTAAAGCCCCTACCTCAGGTGCTAGGTCCTGCAAGGTGGCGATGGCGAATTTTGCCTGCAGAATTTTGCTCCAGAAAGCCATGCTGGCTGCTCTCCTGCTGAAGCAAGAGTGGCTGGCACAGATCTTTGGAGTGTCACCCACCTGATGCCTCACATTGAGGGCCCCTTGAATTATGGCACTGGGTGGGTAGACTCTCTGGGAAGCCCCACCAGCCACTCAGAAGAGACCACGGCCAGCATTGGTCAGCAGAGAGCCTGGCCCAAATTCCTTGGTGTGAGGGGTCCTTCCTCAGAGTGAGGCGTTGGCAGGGAGGTGGCTGTGGAGATCGCCTGTGCTGCCATGGCACAGGCAATCTCCAGGGCCACCTCCCTGCCAACGCCTCACTCTGAGAAAGGACCCCTCACAGCAAGGCATTGAAGGAGAGGCTTGTGGTACAGTTGAGGGGGACATGGTGTTCATTGTCTTTGTCACGTAGAAGGAGGAGAAGGAGGAGGGTGATGACGATGACCAGCAATTACCATTGTTGTTGACAAAGGTAGGAGGAGACATGCGTCACCATTGTGAGGTCGCAGCTGGGGGCGGGGGAAGGAAGAGGGGGCAGTGGCAGTGGAGAGGGGGGGAGGAGGAGGAGGAGGAGGAGGATGGGTGGTGTATCTGACATCATTGGGAGGGAAGAGAGGAGGAGGGGGGTGGATACGCACTGCTGCTGTCATCATGGCTGGGGGGGAGGAGGAAAGAGAGGGGAGTGGTGGGGAAAAGGGAAGAGGGGCTGAGTATGTGCCGCTGTCGTCATGGATGGGGGGAGGAGGGCAGTGGCAGGGTGGAGGGAATGCAGGAGGAGGGTGGGTACTGCTGCCACCATTGTTGGGGGGAAGGGAGGAGGAGGAGGAGGAGAGGAGGAGGCACACACCATTGCTGTCGTTGCAGCTGGGGGTGGGGGGAGAGAAGAGAGGCTGGCGGCGGGAGGTCTTGTGCTGGCCTGCTACAACCCCTGCCAATGGTGAGCCCTACCTGTGAGAAATTGTTGAGAATTTCTCCTCCCCCCCCGAGCAATTTGGTGAAATTTCCCCCTCCATTTCTCTGCCCACAAACAAGGTGGAGAATTTCAAGAGGCCATTTGCGTACAGCCCTAGTTTTCACACCTTTCTTCCCCATGACTTCATTGCCATGAGAGACCAGATTTAAATTATTTCTACTTTGTCGGGAGGGGTGGGTGGGCGAAGAAGCATGATCTCTGCATATTTCCTTTCTCTCTCACCGCTGGGAAAAAGTCAGCAGCAAGAACATTAATAGCCGACGTCTTTGGTTGCGCTAGGTTTCCAAAATGAAGCATGTTTGATGGAGATGGGAAAAATGAGCGGAGATGGATTTCTTATTACACTTTTTGATGTGCACACAGTTTTTAATGTTTACCGTCTCTTAAAGGGACTGGAATAATAAGAAAGGGAGGAGGTTGCATGGGAGCCACACATCTGAGAATGATCTTGCCTCTTACACAATATGGTAGGTGTTATTTTAATTCTGCAGAGTGTCCCTACGATGATGTGTTGCTTTTGGTTTGTTAGTATCATTGAGAGCAAACTGAATTGCATAATAATTGCATATAGTATGGCCAATGATACTTGCTAACTTTGAGGACCCAATTCAGGGAATGGTTTTACTCTTGCCTTCTGCCCAGTGTGACTCTTGACACTTTGGCCTGGTTTGCACATAATGCTAACCCCTGCATTGAATTCTGGGTTGTCGTGATGTGTGATGATGATGATGATGATGATGATGATGATGATGATGATATACAGGGAAGGAGTGGCCAGGTGAAGGTGAAGGAGGAGGGAAACAACCTAGGGACTGAGAAAAGAAACCATGGATTGTTCGATCTTCTGCCAGACAAACCCTGGGTAGGGCAACAAACTGTGGGTTAAATTATCCATGGGTTTGCGTTATATGCCAGGCCATTGTTTGTGAAAAGCAGCAGATCCTGTACCACATGACAAATTAGATGATAAAAACAGGGGAATTTCTAAAGCAGTTCTGTAGCATGAGTGCATGGATGGGTTTGATGTTCAAGGCAAAAAAAGTCCTGTTAGGCACCTGGAAGTCCATGGCCATGTTAACAAACCACAAACAACCCAGAAAGAAAACCCATGGTTTGTTGTTGGGTTGTGAATTCTGGGTTGTTTAAAGCATGGATTGCTGTTACATGCAAATCCAGAACTGTGGGTTGTTCATGGGTTTTTTTTAACCAGGCTTCAGAGACCTGGGTCACACATCATAGCCAATTGCTGGGTTGTTTAACTCAGCAATTGGTGGGGTGCATGGGAGAGAGTGAGTGAGCAAGCTGCCTCCTGCCCACTCACCACTTTCACTTTCAGTTAACAACCCAGGAATGCCCCGTTCCATGCTTGTTTCATGATGTGCAAACCCAGAAACTCTGGGTTGTTTAGTGGTTAAACAACCTAGAGTTAACCCAACAAGTCTGAGTTGTTGAACCCCTAACAACCCAGACTTTCCAGGTTCACACGTCATGAAACAACCCAGGAATGGGGCATTTCTTCTAGGTTGTTAACTGAATGTAGAAGTGGGTGAGTGCATGGGAACCAGCACACTCACTCACTTCAGTGCACTTACAAACAAACCATAGGTTGTTTGATCGTGCAAACTAGATCATTGGTGTCAGTCAAAAATGATAAAAACAACCAGCTGCTCTACATGCCAGTACTTCAGCACTTCAAAGGCATTTGGAGAGCCAGTGTGGTGCAGTGGTTGGAGTGTTGGACTGGGACTCTGGAGATTTGGGTTCTAGTCTCCACATGGCCATGAAGCTTCAAGTGACTTTGGCCCAGTCATTTACTCTCAGCCTAACCTACCTCGCAGGGTTGTTGTGAGAATAAAATGGATAGAAGGAGGACCATGTAAGCCACCTTGGGTTCCTTGCAAGAGGAAAAAAGGTGGGGTATAAATGTGATGATGATGATGATGATGATGATGATGATGATGATGATGATGATGATATACAGGGAAGGAGTGGTCAGGTGAAGGTGAAGGAGGAGGGAAACAACCTAGGGACTGAGAAAAGAAACCATGGATTGTTCGATCTTCTGCCAGACAAACCCTGGGTAGGGCAACAAACTGTGGGTTAAATAATCCATGGGTTTGCGTTATATGCCAGGCAATTGTTTGTGAAAAGCAGCAGATCCTGTACCACATGACAAATTAGATGATAAAAACAGGGGAATTTCTAAAGCAGTTCTGTAGCATGAGTGCATGGATGGGTTTGATGTTCAAGGCAAAAAAAGTCCTGTTAGGCACATGGAAGTCCTTGGGTGTACCAAACAGATGTCTCTAGAATGTGGCCTGGATATTTAGAGTCACATGGCTGTGCATTTAGGCATAAGAAAAATGGACAAAAACCTCAAGTAGAGGAATGTAGAACTACTGCTGCAGAGATGTCCTATCTTTCCATGTGTGCCACGTTATCTATGTATGATTTTTTTAAATAATAATAATAATAATAATAATAATAATAATAATAATAATAATATCCATTATACTTTAAAACAGAAAAATGTAGTTGTGATGAGTAAATTCATTGTTATTTTATTCCAATGTAAAAGATTGTAAAAAAGAGTAATAATTGTAAAATGTCACAATGTCATGGGTCCACTAGGAAAGTTGCATTGTCTTTGATGAAATTCATGTCATGTGTCATAAGACTAGTTGTATCAAGGCTGCAGTTACTGCACACAAACTGGGTTCCAAATAATTATTTTATAATAATTGTGAAAGCTGAAAGTTAATGACACACTTGCTGCTGTTAATGCAGCGGCATTATTTAAAATGAGATCTCTTTTATTAAAACAATTATTCTGCATTTTGCTATAGTAAGTCAATTTGGTGAGATGATTAGAATGCTGAAGTAAGAATTCTGTTGTTGTTGTTGTTGTTGTTGCTTATTGGGAAAATGGCATGCCGCATGTGAACTGTCGGACAAAGGGCTGAGATGTTCTTCTAAAGCTCCAACATTTTTAGTCTGCACTGTTGTATACCTTTATATAAACCCAGCCTTAACTTCTCTAGTTTCACTGATAGTACGTAGTCTGCTTTGTGACTATACATTTATTTCTGTATACTCAGCAGCATTAGCAATGTGCCACGCCAATATTTGAGAATGGCACATAACTAACACACACACACACACACACTCTCTCTCTCTTAAGGTTTCAAAAACTGTCCTAAAGAGATTTAGGTTTTAGCGGGATTGATAAGAGGAGAGCCAACATAAGAGCTCTTTCTTTGATGCGTATTATAATAGCAGGCAAAAAAACACCCCGGTTAGCCTTGAGAGCAGACCACTACACTGAGTAGTACTCAGTTCTTTGGGACTGATTATGGCCTATTGAGGCAGAAAACTTGTTCGAGTTCAAACTCTTTGAATTCCTTGTTCACTCAATAGTGTGTCAAAAAAGAGCATTCAATGGTTCATGTAGCAAAATCACCGCCAGCCTAAATTGTTCCTATTTCTCTTTTGCATATGGTGGGCAAGAAACCTTTCAACACTCTTCCGTAGCACCATAATGCTTTGATATGGGTAACATTGCCATAACAGCCTGCATTAGGGAACTTATATTTTATTCTTCTTTTCAGTGTACATAAAAATCCCAGCTTAGTCCTTTTTTGTCTTTTGGATCCTTTGAACTCTTTCAGGCTATTTTTCAAGACTTTCTGTGCTTTGACGGTGCGGGTGCATTCACTGTAAAAGCAGTCAAAGCCGCAATGAGACCACAAGCAAAACTGTGAGTGTCTTAAGGAGAGACCACACAACTCCTACGAGTATTTGCATATTTTAGCAACTCAGGCCAGTGTGAATCTCAAAAGTAAAGAAGGACACCGCCTCCTTCATTAGATTGCTTTAATTAAATAGCCTCGGTTCCTGTCCAGTTTGGGCAACAGTATTATACTACCTGTTTCACAACTCTTGGGTTTTCTAGTGCATGATAAGTCCTGCCTTGACATTACCATTAGAGAATATGTTTGCACTGCATAAGGGAGATTGAAGAATAAAGTGCTGATTCAGACACAAAAGTAGACACCCTGAAGTAGCCAACCTTAGGCTCAAAGGGAACAAGGCCAAAGACGGACTGCTCAGTTCATTTTCCAGCTCAGTAGCTGGGGTAATCCAGCCTAGCCAGCTGCTAACAAGATTGGGTCTGAAGTTTACCTCCACAATGAGATAATCAGATTACCAGCCACAAAGATCAAATAATGACCCAGCTTTAGTGCAAGTTCAGTAGGCCCTTGATAGCACTGTGTGGTCCTTGAGACTTGATTAAAAAATTAAATGGCTAAACTTTGCCTCAATATTTCACATTGGAATTTTGAGTGACTTGATGATTCTGGTCGGACAGCCATGTTTTTTTGGATTTTTGTTTACATTTTCTTATATATATATCTTTAAAAAAAACCCAAACCAAGAGTGGAGAGGTAGGAGAATGGTCGGATGCGCCTGCTGAGCCGTTGTTCTTGAGCTGGGTTTTAAATGAAGCATGCAGAATTTTTAATTTGCTGGAGCTGATGAAAGTGATTGTGCTCAAAATAATTACTGGGAAGGAGGTTGGTTATAGCAAAGTAAGACCCATCTCCTCAAACCTCTTTAAAAACAACAAAAATAGCCCACCTCCCCTTTGACCAAATCATGCCGGCACTGTACCACTGGAGCAAAGTAGCACGGGTTTCAATGGCGAGCAATGCCATTTGAAAGTTTTTCAGATTTGGCTCCTGTATGATAGCAGTTTCAGTAGTAAAGGGATTATTCTGAGAGGCATACAAATGTGATTGTCTCACAGCAGATGGTGCGCACTGCTTCACCTTTGAGAAAAGTTAATTAAGCCAAGCATATTGTGCCCATAGAGAGGAAAATGTAGATGAATATTAAGCAATCAAACTCAGTGTCTCCTTTTTTCATGCCTCTGCAATGGGACACAGAATCCCATTGAAAAAAGAATTATGTACAGAATCAAATTAATTCACGACCAACTTTACTCTCTTCCCACGTTTTAACAGGGGTGCACACCAGGCCCTTCAGAAGTTTTGTCCACAATCAATGGGCCACACTGCTGTGTCCACTAAATTAAATGAATCAGTGCAGAAAAATCTCTTGTGAGATATTAAAAGGGTGAAAGACTGTTTAATTCAAATCCTTCCGTAGGCTTTTCACAGCCTTCTTTTAAACAGTACAGTATAAATTATTAACTTAACTCCTTAAAAAAAAATAATCTTAGAGCAAATCACTAAATAGACACAATTACCCCCTTGTTAATGAAAATGAACACTTTGGATGCATGTTCAAAAGCTGGTTTTGGTTTTGGTTCTTGTTTACTGTTAATTTTGCTAATAGAACATTAAATCTGAATGCTGTAATTGCTGGTAAGGTGTTAGAGTAAAAACAAACCAATTAACACAGTTAATTGTTTTATATGAATATACAACTTTCTCTGCCAAAGAATAAAGCATGCAGTTATTGTAGAGATTTCCTTCTATTGACTTATATATCCATGCTTCACTGAAAATAGTGCAATATTCACACAGTGTAACTATTTATACCTTTTAATTTAGAACGGCCTGATTCATTTCAATTTAAACTGCTTGTGGAGATTGAGCCCTGTGGTTCTGGTGGTCTCTAGAAACAAAGTGGAATGGAGGCTGCAGGTCTACTCACTTGTGCATTTCTTATGAAAGGTGGATGCCCAGGATAGGAGGGGAAGGTGTTACCATCTGTAGAAGTATTCCGTTGACTGAACCCTTTCCCCTTGAAGCTGCTTGGTGGATGTGTTGTGTATGTGTGTGCTGGAGATCTGTCTGAATGTTAACACGGCCTTCAGACTTGAAATGCGTTTCGAGAGGAGATGTCATCCACATCATTAGGACGTCGATGGTTTGACTGTAAAGCAGGACTAGGGAGCCTGTGGCCTTCTGGATGTTGTTGGACTACAGCTCCCATCATCCCTGACCATTGGCCATGCTGGCAGGGGCTTCTGGGAGTTGAAGTCCAAAACCCCTGGTGATCTACCTTCTGCCCACCCCTGCTGTAAAGAACTGTTGCTGGTGTGGAAGGGAAGGGTGGTTAATGGAGCTCTCTTCCCTGTCTTTCCATGCACATTATGTGCTAGCGGTGTATTTCAGCCTGTGACTAGTTTCTTCAGGAAGGGTTCACGGTACAAAGAGAACTGTAGCTCAGTGGTAGAGCACATGCTTTGCATACAGAAGGTCCCAGATTAAATCCCTGGTGTCTCCAGCTAAAAAGATCAGGTAGCAGGTAATGCGATAAAACACCTCTTCCTTTAAACCTGGAGAGCTGCTGCTTGCTTGGCACAGTAGGCAATCCTGGATTAGATGGACAAGTACTCTCTGACCTGGCATATGTCTGTTTCCTGTGTTTTTATGTTCCTGTGAAGTGATCCTAGCCTTGCAGAAGCCACATGGATTAATCCTATCCTATAGGTTAATCAGGAAATGGAAAGTTAGGGGTGGCTGGCTAAGGAATTAGTTGGGTTCTCTTTGTAATGCAAACTTTCCAAATTCAGACTTCCTGAAACTGCAGGAACCCAGATGCAGTTGTACAGTGATATTCACACCTCAGAATTTTGTGATGCAGTCCGCAAATTGAGAAATGTGCATAATAGGGGAAAGTGTGCACAAAATGTATAGGAGAAAGAGCACACAAAAATGCAATATGTTAGGGGAAACAACGTTGCAAAAATGTGTATATTTGGAAAAGTATATAGAAAAATGAATACAACTTGAGAAGTGTGAACAAAAAGAAATGTGAATTTTCATACAGACCTTTGAGGGGGAAAAATAGACTGATGCAGAAAAGGGACAAGAACAAATTTAATTTGGAAAAATGGGAAACTGAACAGAATCAAACTTGACAGATTCATCCATCTCTACTGAAAGTTGAGTGCAACGTTCATATCTGGTACAATCTACCAGGATACCCATAAGCACAGCAGTTTGTACACATTCCAATCTAAAAATGTATGCATGAGATGTAAAAATGTTGATAAAGTCCCTATTGTCTCAAAAAGGCTGTGTATCCCAATTCTGTGCATGCGTACTTGGAAGCAAATCCCACTGAACCAGGTGGTGTTATTTAAAGAAAATCCCAAGTAAATATGCATACAACTGCAGGCTTCCTAGCCTTTGCTGAAGCAACAACATGAGCGTGTGTTCCTCTGTTTTCAAAGCTTAAAGTCTTCTTTAGTTCAGACTGAGCGGGGGGCAGAGGTTTTATCTTACATAGGATAGTCCTCTATTTGAAAAGGGCTCAGAGGACAGTCCTTTATTTGAAGGCATCTTCTACTTGATGGGTTGCTGCCCAGTCCAAATCTGGTTTAAAGCTGAAGAACCATAAGACAGAAGAGCCAGCAAGGGCCTTGAAGTTGTCCATCAAGAATGAGCACCTGGACAGCAGACAGAGCAGGCACACAGCTCACTTGGTCAGACTTCCTCACTGTGATGAGATGTATTGTATTTCTATATAAATTTTAGTGATCATTTCTAATTTTGCAGTTCTACATCTAAATTAGCATATGCAAATGTTTATTGGTGATGCATTTTCTCTTTTGGGGGGCAATGTGGAAGTGGCCACCCTAATCTAGACCCAGGCAAATCAGTGACCGCTGAGTGTCAAGTTGTTTAGGTGTACTGCTACCTTTCCAGCATGGTGAATCTATACTGGAAATGCCTTGATGTGGTCATGCCAGGGATGGGGACTCGGACTCGAGGACTCGACTCGTGAGTCGGACTGAGTCCCCCCTCTGACTCGACTCGGACTCGAGTCCCAATATTTTTAATGGGACTCGAGAGTCAACTCGGGACTCGAGACCAAGGACTCGTCAACATCCCTGGGCTGTGCCAGAAGGAGTGGAGAGGAGCGTGATTGCCGGCGAAGAGCACATGGAAGTGAGGTGTGCCGCTGCTCGGCCACTATGGACGGCTACCAGGAGTGCAGCCCCAACAGTGTGTCAAGATTTATTTTGATTGATGTGTTGCGTACTTGGGAGAGGCAGAAGAAGGACCTGAGATTACTCTGTGTGGCTGCTCTGAGTGTGTTTTTGGTTCCAGCAAGTTCATCACCAGTGGAGCGGGTGTTCAGTGAGGGTGGAATTGTGATGAGATCTCACCGTTCCAGAATGGACATTTAGAAAAAATCATGTTCCTCAAATGCAACATGGATAAGTTTTAGGAAGTACAGCAAGTTTATTTTTTAAAATCATTTTTCTAAAATGCAACGTTTCAGACATTTTGGGTTTGGCTGCCTCTGCCTGCCTGTCTGGGGTTCCCAGCCTCCTCTGCCTGCCTGGTCTCTTCTTGACCAGTTCAACAGTTGAATTGTCCAAGACAAAGGCCTCTGCCTGCCTGCTTTGGGGTTTCCTGCCTCCTCTGCCTGCCTGGTTATTTTGGGCTTTGCTGCCTGGTCTGTTCTTGCCAAAATCAGTTGCAGAGTTTTGAAATAAAAAGGCACACTTGTGCCTAGAATTTATTTAAACCACACATCTGAAGTAGCCTTATTTTGTTGGGAAAAAACCCCATTGATTTTAATAGGGACTTGTGGAGTCTGCTTTGGGAGTGACTTGTGACTCGTGAGTCACCATTTTGGACCAAGGACTCGGACTCGGACTCGAGACTCGGGTCCAAAGACTCGTGACTCGACTCGTGACTCGAGACCAAGCACTCTTCAACATCCCTGGGTCATGCCTCAGCTGCGGTCCTGCTTGTACAAGAATTTCCATTCCTCTACTCAAGGCATAGGTGAACTTCTGTTCTTGACTGACTGTATGTGCTGCTTCTCCCTTAGATCATCTTCTCCAGCTTGTAGATGCATGGATAAAAGGCCTCAGGTATCCCTGCTTGCATGACCTCCTTTGCACTAGCCCCCACATTTTTGTATTTGCAAGTTCCCATTGTTGTGATAGTTATATTAAAAGGTGATGCCTGTGATGGACATCTTATATCTACCTTTGGCTTTGGAATGCCAGATTGTCATTTTATCGATCATTCTTGCCTCAGGCAATACCTCACCAATGACAGATTCAGACAGCTCAACATCTGGTTTGCTACCCTTCCTAGGGTAAACTCTTTCTGTTTGAGCTTGACAGACTTTTAATACATTTCTGACCCGATGGCCAAAAGCGGCCGAGTCAGAGGGGAGGGTTGTTTCAGCTTCCACAAAATCGCTTGAAATATTTGCCTAAATTTGGAGCCGAGAACTGCATATCCCCAGCGCAGTTTGCGCAAATCAGGACTGACTCGTTAGATTCAAGTAGTAGTTGCTGTTCTTGCTGTAGCATTTAACATGAGAAGTATGGAAGCATCCTCCTCTCGTATGCACACACTCCAACTTGACCACCTTGAATTTTCTGACACTTAATTTCAGATTCGTGCAAAATTTGGGACTCGGCTCCACAATTGGCGCAAATTTGCACAAATTTACACAATTGGCGCAAATTTGTGGAGCGGAGGCCCACATTTTGCACAAAGTTCTCCAGGTTTTTTAAAAAAAGATTACACAAATCACGGCCCATTTTAAAAACGGAAATCTGCATGCTGGCTTGACTCATGTCAGATCGAGTTGGTGCCAGTGTAGTTGTTGACCGAACAGAATCCATGAGGCCGAGTTGAGAAATCCATCAGATTTTCACCTCCCTATCAGATTCCTCACACATCCCTACCCTTCACTAACCAGATCTGCTCTTTGATACACAGTCTGCAGTTACTCACCAGGGTCAAGGGCTATAGCTTTCGAAAAACACAGAACAATTGCCAGAGCTAATCAAGTATCTATGCCACATTATCTAGGAGCAAGTCTTTTCAGATATCACAATAATGGCTCAGTGCAGTTCTGTGTTTTAAGCAGGGGGTAGCTAATTTGGGGCAATTTTCAAATGTCGCTTGCATTTCCAATGCACTGTCAAAACTCCAATGTGTACTGCATGTTTGAAAAGCCTATGCATATTTATAGCAGCCTATTATGTTATAGTTATTAAATAATTATGATGCAAGATATTACACCATTTGGCTGCCATCTTTAGCTAATGTATAAGGGATGTTTTTTTTCCCTGTTAAAAAAAGGATTATAGCGTGCCGTGCTGCTAGAACAACATCCAACGTGTAATACAATATTAACAGTGGCTTTGAAATGTAGAAGCTTTGCTTTGTGATGTCTTGGCTTGTTTCCCTTCAAGCAACCTTCCAGTAAAAGAAAAGCACAGGGAACCATAAAATAAAACCCCACAAAACCTGTACAGCTTTCATTGCCTTTCTGCAGCTTTAGCAATAATTGATCTCTTTGTGCTTGGTGATTAAAAAAAAAAAGTCTTGAAAATGTTATAATTTTAATATGACCAACACCAAAGCCTAAATCTGATACAAGTGACTTTTTCTCTTCTGTTGTAGCCTTCCTCGCTAGCTTCAGAGAGTATGTGATATGCATAGTCATCAGACTACGGATAATTCTCATTATTGTGAGGTAAATGTATCTGCCATTTTACCTTTTGCATGATGGTTATCCACATGGTTATGAATTGCAACTGCACCACCAAATGAGCATGTCTAGGGAAGTAAAGATGGGGGTGGGTGAGGGCCAGCTTTCCTTCCCGGGTAGGGATCAGTAGGAAATTTGTTTCAGTCTGGTTTTGATAAGGATATACCAAAATGCACAAAGTTCTCCATATTCAGGACAAAAAGACCTTGGGAATTAATAATAATAATAATAATAATAATAATCAAAAGTGGAAGAAACCGAAATGGGCAGATTTGTCCATGTAGGCCCAGAGCTTTGAGTGCTTTTCTCTTAAAATTCTGGGTTTGAATCCGTATGTATTCAACCACGGCAGTGGTGTTGAAATAGGGTTGCCACCTTTTTTTCATCACAGGTTCCTCATCGTCTTTAACAGCTATATGGTAGGCAGATGCATCATGGTCCTCTCTATGCAGGGAATAGCTGTACCTATTGCATTTGGCTGATGGATGAGGATTTTGCTTCAGTTCTTTTTTCCTTTTTTTCTGGTAAGAATTTACCAAAATTCATGAACTTCTTCATAAATCTGGGAGACAAAGAACTTGAGATTTTATTTTAAAAAAAATTGAATGCAGAAGAAAGTGAAATTGACATGCTGGGGAAAACATGGCAATGGCTGGAGCAGCTGCTGGTGCCGACAGCTTTTTTTAAAAAAAAAGTTCATAAAAATAAAAAATAAAAGGAGTGGCTGATGCTCCAACAGCATCAACAAGCACTTTTCTTTCTACAGTAAGAAAAAGAAAAAATATGCTGCCTTTACAATGGTAACTGCCTAATCTATACCCTGCAACCACACGAACCATTTCACCTCCTCCAAACCACCCCCAAATGGCACCTTCTCTTCCAGGGTTTCATAGATCTCATAGATCATAGAGATGGAAGGAGCCTACAAGGCTATCGAGTCCAACCCCCTGCTCAGTGCAGGAAACTAGAGGAGGGGTCTCCCATCCAAGTAACAACCAGGCTTGACCCTGCTTAGCTTTCCACGGTTTGGGGCCAAAATGGCTCTTTCACAGTTCAGCAAACTAGCAATTTCAAGGTGGCTTGATTCAGCCCTGCTCTCCCTCCCTTGTGAGTCCATCTTAGTTCAACTGCCTCCTTCACCTCTTCCCTTCAGTCCTAGGCAGCTGTAGCCCATCTCTCCAGCCATATTAGGGAGATGCTGAATTTAGGGATGTGTGCAAAGCTCGACTGGGGTGGTGGTGGAAGTCCAGTGAACTCACTGGGCTTGACCTCCCCCCCGAGCTCCACTCGCCCTACCTTTTCCCCGGCTCGACTCATGTTACCGCAAGCCAAGCTGGGGAATCAACTTCCGGTTTCCGGTGCCACATTGTTTACGTAGAAAATGGCGTAAGATATGTTAAAAACGGCTGCGATTTATGTAATTTGTGCAAATCATGGCTGTTTTTAATGCATTTTATGCTATTTTCTACGTAAAAACATCAAGCCAGGGACCCCGGAAGTCCAGTGAGTGCCTCAGCTGGCGCTCGTGCTCAGCTGTGCTCGGCTTGCGCACCGGAGTCGAGTGCTGGCTGGGTGGATCGCCCACCTCTAGCAGGAATGTGTTTGCAGATGTGCAAGGCCTCTCATAATTAGCAGAATTTGTTTTTGCTTGTCCCAAATTTTAGGATGTAGGAAGCTGACTTATATACCACATCTGACCATGGGTCCACCCAGCTCAGTATTGTCAACCCTGACTGGCAGCCACTCTCCAGGGTTTCAGACACAGGTCTTTCCCAGCCCAAATAGAGATGCCAGGGATTAAACCAAGGACCTTCTGCATGCAAAGCCTTGCTCTACTAGTGAGCTATGGCCCCTCCCTTTGATTTTGGAGAATGTGTCCCTCTTTCTCCAAAGTTTGTACTGTCACTCATGGTGTACTATGTAAGAGAAGAGCAAGAGAAGCTAGCTCCCTCCCTCCCTCCCTCTCTCTGTATCCCTGCCCCCAAGGGGTTTACTGCCTAAATTTCATCAGGGGGGAGGAGACAGCCGAGTTGAGAAAGGAGAGGCAAAGGCAACAAGCAACAAATGGAGAAAGAGGAGGAGAAGTACAGGTTTGTTTATTAGTTATATATGTATTAGTTATATTTATTAGTTGCCTCATAAAAGGTGCAATCCTATGCATGTTTAGACAAAAAAATAATAATAAAATCCTACAAGTCCCAGCATGCCGCAGCTATCCATGCTACCTGGGGCATGCTGGAAGCTGTAGGACTTTGCACCCAAAGAAGTCACACCGAAAATAAATTCTCTAGGCAATAAGGGGTGAACATGAGGAGATGAAGCAACATGGACTTAAGGCTCTGTTTTTGTTGGAAATTAGAACCTAGGAGTTAACAGAAAAAGGCTTCAAAGTCAATGAGTTTTGAAAGAGGAGAGAGTGGTGACATCACACATAGAGGTCAGAATGCGGGAGGTGTGAGGGAAGGGTGCGTGATGGAGCTTGTGAGTCTGAGGACTGCTGCTCCCAAGCTCTCTGTTGGGAAATACCTTCTTTCATGGGCTGTGATCCTGATCTTCCTGAAATCATGAGAATGGTGAAAGGTGTATGCCAACAAAAAAGGTGTTTAACTGCTAACAACTAATCATGCTGATTAGCCTCCATGTAGCAAACTGGTGGTTTATTTGTTTTGAGGATTTATAGCTCCAATGACAAAAAGAGGTCTGCGCTCATTGGACTTCTTCTGTGGAAGCTGCATGGACAATAGTGAGGAAGTTATGTTTACGATTCCTTGCAAAGGCTATTCAGCTCTGACAATATGACACAAGGTGTTAAGAGAGGGTACTTATACTGTATGAAGCTATAGTAATGCCTGATAGCAGCCTTCCCCAACCTGCTGCCCTCCAGGCGGGTTGGACTGCAAGTCCCATCATTCCCAAACAGCATGGTAGTCACCCCTGCTGCCATCAGCAGCCTGGCCCATGCCAGGACAACTATCCACTCAGCAACCATGCTGCTTATGTGCTGCTTATCACCACTGTCACCTCCCCAGGCTTAAAGGTCAGGATAGGAATTCCTCTCCCCTCTCCATTGCCACACAGTGGCCACTGGTGGTTTCACATAGAGGACTGCCTCACCGTCTACCGCCAAATGCCCTGATGCAATAGTGTTGCGTAAAGTTGAATATCTGGCTGTTAAGAATGCAGTAGTCAATTCAGAAAACAGCTGTGAAACTAACTTTTTGCAACATTAAAAAAGAAAGAAAAAGGAAATGCCTGAGGGAAGAATTCAGTAAATGTTACCTTGGAAAGTAATGACATGTGATTCGAGGTCGCACACAATCTATCTCCTTTTCACTTCAGTTTCCTTACAAACTCATCCCACATTTGTCCTATCTTTGCATCTGTATAATGATGTAGGTACAGCTACAGGGCTAACCCTTTCAAAGTCTCCCCTCCTATTGTCTTTGGCAAATGTGTCTGCAGTTGCTCTGGGGTTACATCAGTGGAAGCTGATGCGACACAGCTGCCTGAGAAAAAAAAAGGCAATAAAGTTTTCACACGTGAGCGTATTTGAGAGGTGCTTGTTTTGATGAGATGCCGTTGTAGAGTTTCAGTATCTGAATCTGGAAGAGTTCCATGCCCTTTGACTGTCTCCAGTTTTCTAAAAGTTATTCGAGCTGGTTAATGCGTTGCTTTACCACCTCAGTGAGAAGTAGGCGTAATTGTGGAAGTTCTGGAAAGTTATCAAGGCAGGTTTTACATCCTGATCGCCTGCCAAAGGCAGAGATAAAAGTGAGGGAGGTTAAGGAGAAAAATGGCTGTGTGCAATCAGCAGGTGGCATGTTTAGTCTTTTCATGCCACTTGTATTCTTCCCCGGTATCCCTTTAAAATGTACTTTTAATAAATAATAATACCCAGTAATAACAAGATCATCCCTGTAGAGTGAGTGCCAAGCAGTGGTCCCAGTGTTGCCAATAATGTTAGGATGATCCCTGACAAACAACACAAAGCATTGACATGGTTCACACAACACGACAACCCATCATGGCAGCAAATCATGGTGGGTTGTTGTGTCATCCAAACCCAGCCCGGTTTACACACAATGGCTTCTTTCTTTTTTTCCAAACAAGCCCTCCTGGCAACCCATGGGCTGTTGTAGGGTTTGTTTTACCTACTGTGGCTTGTCGTGTCATCTGAACCTGGACAATCGATCCCACCATGGGTAAAGTCCAGTGGCCAGTGACTTGCTGGGCAAGAGTGGCAAAAACCCCTTGCCGCTCTTCCCGAGCTTGCCCTGGCCACCGCCAGTGCCAGCTGCCCCACAAGTGCCCAAGCAGCACTTGGGGGTGGCTGGCACTGGCTTGCTGCTACCCTCCCTGCCACAAGCAAGAGCCATTTTCAGCCCCCTGCGGCTTTTTTGCATTTTAAACTCCCCCCCCCCCCGGAGATCATGAAAGGCAGCTTGATGGCTGACTTTTGCGATCCCCATTTTGACAACCACTGACAGCCCCTTCAAAGTGCTCAAGTGGCACCTTGGTGTGGCTGTCAGTGGCTGGCAGAACCTTAAAAAAAATTGTGCACAAAATGTGCACATATAGGTTTGAATAATAATAATAATAATAATAATAATAATAATAATAATAATAATTGCTACTACTACCACCACCACCACTACTAGAACTACTACTACTATTTTAGCAACTGTGGATGTTTTCAGGTGCGTGAATTTGAATCCATGGCTGGGGCAATGTCCTTGGGGGTACCTGCTGCCAAGGTGCAGCAGAGGTACCGACCCTGGGTGTTGCCCCAAAGAGGCTCCAAATAGGGCCTTTCCCTCCTTGGTTTCTCTTGACAGTTGTTAAAAGGCAAGCTGCCAAGAGAAACCAAAGGCACAAGTGATTTTTGCTCACAAAAAGGGTGTGGTGTGATTTACACCCCTTCATGACAAGATCCTCAACTCCTCCCCCCACCCAGACAGTCCTCAAGGTAGTGCATTTTGCACTTTTTCCTGAGACTCTAGGTGCTCAGGGAAGTCCAAAAGTACTCATAGAATCATAGAATATGATAGTTAGTCATGGAAGTGGCCTATAAGGCCATCGAGTCCAACCCCCTGCTCAATGCAGGAATCCAAGTTAAAGCATCCCTGACAGATGGCTGCCCAGCTGCATCTTGAATGCTTCCAGTGTGGGAGAGCCCACTACCTCCCTAGGTAATTACTTCACCTAGGAGAAGGTGAAGTAACTTGGTCCTATGCTCTCTAACCTATTGGCTCCATCGACCAATTGAGCTGATGCCCAGTGATGTATAATATGAATTTGGCACACCATATTTTACCTTAAATATCCTTCTAAGGGCACAATCCTATGCATGTTTAGACAGGGGGGGGGGGAAGTCCTACAATTCCCAGCATACCCTAACTATCGTGGCTGGCTAGAGAATGCTGGGAGTTTCAGGACCCTTTTCTGTCTAAACATGGATAGGATTGCATCTGGGCAGCACAATCCTATGAGGCTGCTGTAACCCTCTGAACTGAACCCAGAGGTTTGCAGGCATCCTATTGAGGGCAGGAGGAGCGTGGCAGATGGGAGCATGGTGGATATCCTCTCGCCCTCAAAAACATATAGACAGCTGATTTCGCCCATCTAGCTGTTTTACCACCACCACCACCACCACCTTTCTGGGGAAAAGGTGTTTTGACAGCTAGATGTCAAAATTCTGGGTCCCCTTTAAAAGGAGTTTTTGACAGGGTAATGGGTGGTTTTGGACTAGGACACATGGCTGTATATGTCCCAGTCAATGCCTCCTTGCCCTGCCAAAAAACCCTTTTAAAGGGATTCAGAGTCTAGCTGTCAAAACTCCTTTTCCCCAGAAAAAAAACAGGGGAAGCACTTTTGCGCTTTCCCGGAGAGGGGTATCTATCTATCTATCTATCTATCTATCCATCCATCACATTTATATCCTGCCTTTCATCCAAGTAGCTCAAGGTGGCATACATGCTTCTTCCCCCATCATTTTAGCCTCACAACAACCCTGTAAAGTAGGTTAGGATGATTGGACCAAGGTTCCAGTGAGCTTCATGGCTGAGTTGGGATTTGAACCTGAGACTCCTCAGTCATACTCCAACACTCTAATCATTAGCACTCTAACCACTGGACTGATGTAGGGATAAGTATATACTGTACAAATGATAACCCACAAGGCTTAACATGTGTTGTACAATGCTTGTACACACAAAGACAATGTGGTACAGTGGATAAGAATGTTGGATTTGGATTCCATTGTGCTGTGTCCAAATCCCCACTCAGTCTTAAACTCACTGGGTGACATGGCAGGTCACTATTTCTCAACCTAACTTATCTGACAAGCTGTTGCGAGTATAACATTGGCTAGCCCCATGCGTGTTTCCCTGAGACCTTTGTAGGAAAGGTGGGATTCAGATAGGATGGATAACTATCATATTGTAACTGGGCATAGGTTACATTTACCATTGCACCATAAACAATACAACCCTATATATGTCTGCTCAGAAGTAAGGCCCATTGAGTTCAATGGGACTTAGTCCCAGGTAAGTGTATATAGGATTGTAGCCTAAATCTCACTAGTCTAAAAAAGATAAGTCAGGAGGAATCAGAGTGTAATTCATATTATTGTAACCTAGGATTTTAGAATTGCCTAGTTCTAGTTATCCTGCCAAGAAATTGTTCTGTATGATATTAACATTGAAAAAAAATAATAGACTGATAATTCCCATCTTACAGTTTGTCCTGCCCCATCAGTTCAAACCTTCTTTAGATAAGATATACAGTTCATTCAGCATAGTTTATCCTGTTTAGAATACCTACTGTGCTGTGGTGTCAATGCGTTTCTGAAAGATCACACAATGCCATCCATCTACTCTTGCAGTTGCTAAATGCTAAAATTAAAAGGCATCTGAAGATAACATAATCATGAATTCACATTGTCATAGGATGATTGCCCCTATTGTCATAGGCTGACTGCTTTGAAACCTCCATCCCATTGGTTGTCTAAGGCAGCCTTTTCATCGCCTGGGAACAATACCCATCTATGGGGAAGGGAGTTTGCATACCTTAAGGCCACTGTTTAATAATTTCCATTTGAATTTGTGGTGCTAGTTTATCTAGAGCACACGTTGTGGACATCACCTCCCATCAGCCCCAGCAAAAGTGCCCAATAGTCAGGAAACTTGGGAGTTGTAGTCCAAAACATCTGGTGTTTAGGAAAGGCTAATCTAGAGTAAAGTTCCAGAGGCCTTATTATTTTCAAAAGCAATTTGAAAATGTGGCTGTAATATTCTTTATATCTCCATAATTACAAGAAAGCTATAAAAGGAACCATTATGATCATTCCACCCAAGCTAATTATTTACGGGTGGACTTAATCATTCTTAAACATATGGTATAATGGCAACCTTAGGGTGCAATCCTATGCATATTTAGATGGAAAGAAGTCCTACAACTCCCAGCATTCCCCAGCATGATTGGCTGGGGAATGCTGGGAGTTGTAGGACTTTTTTTTCCTGTCTAAACCCACATAGGATTGGGCCTTTGCTTTCTTTTCCAGCAACTAGGAATGGGCAAAACTGTCAGTTTTGCTTGTTCCTGCATTGAGATTTTGAAAACCTTAAGTTCTTTCTTTCCCAAATATGAACTTCATGAATTTTGTTGAATTCTTATCAAAAACAAACCGAAACAAAAATTTGGCACTAGCTAAATTCAGTAGGTACAGGTATTCCCAGGATGGAGAGGACATTGATGTACCCTTCTGCCATAGAGCTGTTAAAAGTTGAGGAGCTTGTAAAAAATTAAATAATTAAAAAAAGAGAGAGTTGGCAACCCTGATTAAGCACTAACATGGTTGAAAACACAGGGATTCGAGCCCAGACTTTTAAGTGCAAAGCACTCAAAGCCCTCAGCTTGGATAGATGAATCTGTCCGTTTCATTTTCTTCCACATTCGATTTTTTAAAAAAACCTTAAGTTCTTTTTGTCCCAAATACGGAGAGCTTTGCAAATTTTGGTAAATTTATATCGAAACCAAACTGAAACGAAATTCTCACTCATCCCTGGTAGCAACTTCACCTGTGGCAGCTGGAAAACAGGTTCTGTGACAAATAGGATGGAGAACAGTACCATGTGCTTGTAATGCTGAAACCAGTGATGGAATTACGAGCTGGCTCAGTGTGCCAATGAACTGGCACTGCTAGGCCAACATTAGCCATCATCAGCAGATATGGCACCATATAAACTCTTCTGCAGGGGTGGGCAAATTGTAGCCCTCCAGATGTTTTGGCCTAAAACTTCCATCAGCCCTAGCGAGCATAGCCAATGGTGAAGGATGATGACAGTTGTAGGCCAAAACATCTGGCGGGCCACACATTGCTCACCCCTGCATTACAGAAATGGATGGAGGAGTCTGTTCCAGGGCACTGCAGGAAGGACTGGGAATGGCTCCCCGGGTGCTGTCCTAAGAGCATTTTGACCCTAATGGGGGACAACTATATTGATGTAACCTTGCAGTAGCCTGTCTGCACTGTGTGTGTTTCCGTAATAGATGGCAGCTTTGCCATTTCTCATCATACAATGAACATTAACTAGAGTATGAGACAACCGCCAAAATAACATTAATGGAAGAGAGAGAGCATTTGAATTATATTGACAATATGCAAGATTTTGTTGTAGGGTCTTCTTTAAAAACAATCTAAATATAAATAATAGGGTGTTCCTGCAGACTGACAGTGTGATATAACAGAGAAGAATGTTGCAAGACATGTGCGATGCCTGGGTCTTGGAGTTACCCTTCCTAGCTCGATCTCTCCCTGAGCTCTAAGGCAAATGAGCTGTCCCCTTTAGCAGCATCTCTTTAGAGGCCGTCATGGCCCCTTGGCTGGTAAGAGACTTGTCCTTGAAACCTCTGTGGAATCACTCTTTCTTTCAGTTTCAGCTTGAGGTTATCATTAGAGTACATTTTAATGATACATATCATTCCTTGGTTCATACATGGAAGTCATACAAATTATTGATTTTCATCCAAGATCATTAAGAATTTTTAACACAGACCTTGGCTGCAGAGATAAAAAGAAGTCCTATTACTGAGCTTAACAAAGGTTAATTCTGGCATGTAATTAACTCATCATCCAGCAGCACGAAGACAACTGTATGAGTTCATTCACACATAAGATTTCAGAGTTCAAAGAAGCAGGGGCATTTTAAAATAGCAGAGTAGTAAAAATGGTCCTGCTGTACTAATATCCTCATGTCTTCAGACTTGTTGTAAAGTTGAAAAGGAATGGAGAATCACGGTGAAAGTGGAGACAAACATTTTTTCAAAAAAATGACCACAAAAACATTAGTCTAATTCTTGGCAACAGATGCCCCTGGTGGGAGGCACCAGAGGTAGAAATCACCCATGCTGTTCTGGGTGTGCAAGAATGTTGTTGTTGTTGACAATGATTATTTAGATCAAAGATGAGAAAGAAAGAGTACAGAAGCCCTCTAGAATCACTGAAGAGATCAGCTTTTAGGTGGCCATGTGTCCTACTTTACAGAGAACAGTCCTCTATTTAAATAGAGGATGGCTTCAAATAGACCCGAAGTCCCCAGCCTTTTTGAGCCAGGGGGCACATCTAGAAACCTGAGAAATTGTCATGAATGGGGCCTGGCTAGTCACAACATGGCTGCTATATGGGCCTGGCTAGTCACAAAGGACAAGTAACCTGCTCAAGAAACTGAGTACAAGGCAGAAGATGGCTTTGAGCATTAAATACAAAACAACACATTTGAGCTCACAATGTGCAACAAAATACCCATTTCACAGAAGTAAAACCGAGAAGGCAAACTGATGGCGTCTGAAACCCAAATGCCAAACCACATAGTTGACCTCATATAGCACAACAAAATACCCACTTCACAGAAGGCAAGCAAATTAATTTCCCCAAATCATTTATAAATAAGTGTCTCTAAAAATAATTTATTCCTCCAAAGTAATAGGAAGATCACCCACAAATCAGTTCCCCCCCAAATTCATTAATTTGAGAGCCAGTGTGGCGTAGTGGTGAGAGTGTTGGGCTGGGACTCAGGAGATCCAGGTTCTAGTCCCCGCTCGGCCATGAAACTCACTGGCTGACTTTGGGCCAGTCACTGACTCTCAGCCTAACCTACCTCACAGGATTGTTGTGAGGATAAAATGGAGAGGAGGAGGAGGAGGATTATGTAAGCCGCCTTGAGTTCCTTGCAGGAAAAAAGGTGGGGTATAAATGTAATAAATAAATAAATAAATAAATAAAAATCCACTCATTTCCTCTCTGCTGGCAAATGTGTTCCCCCCCACCTCCAATCACTTTCTCTCTCCCCTCTGGATCATCAGACACAGACACACACACACTTTCTCATACAGACTCCACGCACACTATCCATTCACAGAAACACACTCATAATTACACCCACACCAAATACACCTCCCTCCTCCTCTCTGCTCCGTTACTCCCTGCTGCCTCCCCACCTGCAGTTGCCCCATTGCACTGCAAGCCCCATGGTGTTCGCTCCCTCTGCTGCACTCCCGACTGCCTTTCCAAGCCCCCATCAATCCCTACCCCTCCTGCTCCATAGCCCTCCCCCAGTAGCTTACCAGGCACCAGAGGGAATTGTGTTTTTTTTTCTTTTAGAAGAAAAACATTTTCCTAGGACAGATGAGCATGTTGCGCCACACAGCACTGGCTGTGTCTCCAGCCACCCTGCCATCTTAACTTCACCAGAGTGCTTCCGGGGTAATTAAAATAGCAGAGCAATTGGCGCTTGGGCTAATACTTTATTTTGCAGTGTGCTGAGCTTCCCAAGTGTGTGTGTGCGTGTGTGGGCATTAAAAATAATTTTTTAAGGGAAGGGGCCTGGGTGCTGGAGCAGTGCAGCACCTTGGTCTCTGTGGGAGCTGTGTTGGGAGGACTGTCCTCTGAAATGTAGGACACATGGCTACTCTACAGTGCCTCCTGCACATGGATAACCTATGTTTGAGCCACATGTGGATTGGCTTTAATGCTTGCTTGAATAGGCTCTAATGCAGTGTTCTCCAATGTTGGGTCCCCAGATGTTTTTGGCCTACAACTCCCAGTTGTAGGCCAAAAACATCTGGGCTCCCAACGTTGGAGAACACTGCTCTAATGGTTTTGTCAGCAATATAATAATGGACTTCAGTAGACTATGTTGTGGGATGATTGGGATAACGTCATCATGTTTTCTGCCCTGTTTTCCTTTGGCAACGCCAGAACATCGAAACTGTAGTCCACCGTTTATTCCACACACACACACACACACCGCCACCACCCCCTTACTCATGTGCACTAGTGTAAACAGATGTTTCACACATGGAACATTTGACAAGGTGTGGCCATTTTCTGTCCATGACACATGTATGGTGGCTCTGACAGATCCACATTGCTCCTGTTAGGATGAAGAAGAACGAAGCCAAGGGCTTGATGCGTTCTTTGAAGCCAAGAGGGAGCACATTGACGGAAGGAAGGATGAAGGCAAGGCACTAGGTTAAGAAACTCTGATTGGATGAAAACCACAGTTATAATGTATTGCACGACTAGGCACACGGAACACAAAAATTTCCTAAGCAGAACATCTGATATGAAATGTTCAATTCCAGCACTGAATCTCCAGCTCGCCCTTATCACCTGAGCATGAAATTTAACATAAAATGTTCTTTCGTCCTTAGTCCCACCAAACCCGAGCAATTTGTGAGAAACTTTCCTGCAAACAGAATCTGAGACACTGACAAACTGAATCCTCATTAAAACAAAGAAAGGTTAAGGGGAAAAAATAACCTATTTAAAATGAGGTAACTCACCAGTCTTTGAGCTGTAAATTGACAATAGGATTTATATAAATCCATAATTGTATCTTTTTACCTGCAGTTAGGCTAGTTAATGATGAAAAAAGCGAACAGCCCATCGTGAGGTTTTAATGAGGATTCTTCTCTCTCTCTCTCTCTCTCTCTCTTTACAGAGTTAAAAAAATCCACCAAATTAAATTTCTGCCAATTTACTCCATTGCAAATTGAGCACCACCCTGTGCGGAAAAAACCACCAAGTACCTTAAATCAGTTACAGCTAAATGTGTAAGTCAGCGTGTGCTGTAGCCTTTAGTCATGAAGAATATATTAGATTTTAAAAATAAATGGCTTTCTGCTGAGTCTTCATTGCAATGGCTTTCTGACTTTTAATTAAATTTTCAGTACTTGTGGTTGCTTCTTCATGTACTTTGGACATAGATCTCACAGTGTATGTATCATTATGTGCCGAGAAAAAGAACCAAATTGAAGATTATTAAGCTTGTTCATTTCTTTGTTATTCGCTAGCAAGATGCCTAGGAAATGTATTCCTCTCTGTTGTAGCATAAGAATGTAGCATTTACTCTACCATCGTATTCTATAAGAATGAAACAGGCACTCCTAAATGGAACATGATTAGTCCTCCTGCCACTGTAAGTTGTTAAATGGTGCTCATTATACATTTCTGGCCTATTTCATTGGTGTTAAATGAATTTAATGTAAATTAATAAAACTGGCTTGTACCATTAGTAAAAAGTGGAAAAGTAAGATAGCTTTAAGCAACTCTAAACTCAACAACTAGCATTGAAATTTGCACCTTTGTTGTGTAACTGAGTTTTTAAATTTTATTTAAAGGTGCTGGTATATTTTGTCATGGAGTGTTAGAGTAAGCAGTGGTCAACACAACTTGGTAAAATAATGATCAATGCTTTAAAACATTATTAGAACATTGACTTAGGGTACAATCCTATGCATGTTTAAACAGAATAAGTCTTACAACTCCCAGCATTCCCCAGTCAGCTGTAGGGTTTCCCCCCCCGTGTCTAAACATGCATAGGATTGAATCCAAAGTATGCTAGCTAAAACAACTAATCTTCTAGAACAGGAGAGGGGAAGCATTTTCCTAAGAAGGACCGCTGACCCATGGTGAATGGTGATAATGGGTGGAGGCAGAGCCAAAATGGGTGGAGTTTGCAGGATAGTAGGACTGTACTCTCTCTCTCTCTCTCTCTTTGACCATGATCAAATAATAGGCAATCTGTTGACCATTGGGTCTATGGAGAAAGGTCGACCAGTCCATTGACTGACATCCCACCCAATCATTATAAGTGAGAGGTGACAAAAATAGGTCCTCAGACTGAAAGATGGAAAGGTATAGAATATCCTGGGATGTTTGAAATTGGCCATGTACATTTCTGCATTTTTGGTGTGCTTTTTCTATTAATGTAACCTTCTGGCTCTTTTGACTGTAAAAGAATCAGGAAAATATATTTTGATTGTCTGAATTGCTTCTCATGCAAACTTCTGTGTCTCATGCCAGTAATCCTAAACATGCGTACGTAGGAGTAAATCCCATTGATCTCAGCATGATTTCCTTCTCTGAGTAAACCTGCATAGGACTGGGCTGTAAGAATTTTAAGGGAATTCTAAGGGCCAAGATGATACGGGTCATCTTGACCCCAATGATGGGTCTGGTGGCCTCACCACGTTTCCCTTTTTCATAGGCAGTAACGACGATTCTGTTTCAGTTTCAGTGGGCCTTCTTGGTTGCAGCCTCTTAAATCAAATGTTTCTGCTGCTGTTTTTCAACTTTGGTGAACTGGATCATTGCACTGGCTTCTTCTTCTTCTTCTTTTTTTAAAAAAGATTAATTTAAAGCCACTCTTGCAGCTATAAAGACCTCCACCTTAGATCTCTGTCTCAGGCTCATTGAACAAAAAAATACTCCTCAGACTACATTGGACCCCTGAACATTTTTTTCCACTTAGGCATCCAAACAGATGCAGACTGCTCGAGATGTAAAGCACCACCAGCTCATCTCTCCCGCCTTCTCTGGGACTGTGTTGTTATATAAGTAAGAATCAATATGACCTTAAACAAATCTTATTCTATTAAATTTCTCCAGGCCACATACCTTTAAAAATGGGCAGGACCGGTGCAGGGCAGTTTGGCGCCCCAGGCGAAATAATATTTAGCACCCCCCCTCTCCAAAGCAGCAAAAAAAAAAAAACCCTGCGCTGCCACCACCAACCTACCTTCCCCCCCGACCTGGCTGCGGCTGCTGCTGCTGCTGCTGCTGCCGCCGCCTCCTCCTCCTCCTCCTCCTCCTCCTCCTCCTGAAGTGACGCGACGCGACGGGACCCCCACGCTGTTTTTTGCCGGAGAAACCATGGCAACAGGGCTGTTTAAGCCCTGTTGCCCTGGTTCCTCCCGCCAAAACAACGCGGGCAGAGCTCCGGAAGCGACGCGACGCGGAGAAGGTAGGTGACGGGGGGGTTGGGGGGTGGCGATGGTGGCGGGAGGTGCAGCGGCAGCGAGCGGGAGGGCGGGGGGAAGCGCGGCGGCGGCGGTGGCGGCAGCGGCGGGCGGGAGGGTGGGGAGGCGGAGGCTTGGCGGGGGCGGCGCAGCGGAGGCAGAGGCCTGGTGGGGGCGGCGCAGCAGCAGCGAAGAGGAGCGCAGCGTTTCCGCGCCCTCTTCAGCCGCGCGCCCTAGGCAACCGCCTAGTTTGCCTAGCGGTAGCGCCGGCCCTGAAAATGGGGCATGTCTGAAGAACAGAGCGCCTGGTTCCATAGGGCCACGCTCATTGCCGAACATATCATACTGCAGAGGTGGAAAGTCACCAGGTCCCCTGATGTGCAAGTCATGAAGGAATCATTTACATGAAAAGAGGGAAGGAAGATCAATGTCTGGCAGACTTTTTTTAGAACTCAGAGCACCTGTTCCTCCCCCTTGCACTGCCCAGCTCAGCTACCTACACCATCAACATGATGCTCGGTTTATTTTTTTTAATCATTGTCATTTCCTTTCTTTTTAAATTCCCCCTTTCCTCCCACCCTGCATTGATTCATTTGTTCTCTCTCTTAATATAGTACATACCATAGTAGACAAATTAGCAGATGTGAAAGTGATAATTGTAAAAGGTTTAGTATGTAAGAAACAGAACTTAACACACACCACTGACCTGAAGGGAAGACAGGGGGTGGGAGGGAACATGGGAAACGGACACTTATTGTTATCTGTCTTGTATAGTCAACTCTATAATTCGGAAGGAGGTGGGGGCCTCTTTTCTGCTGTTTAAAAAATAATCTCACTAAAACCTTTCAATAAACCATTAATAGCCACAACAAAAAAGAGTGTTAAATAAAGTTGACTTGGTTCCACACACACAAAATAAATTAATTATTTTTAATGATGTGTTTTTGGATGATTTTGTTGGCTTGCCTATCTTCAGTCAATTACTGTTAGCCATCTTAATTATTGTGAAAGAGAGCCGGGGTGCAAATATTGGAAGTGAATAAATAAATGGCTTACAAGAAATCATACATAAGGCTCCACGGAGGCGGCTTCTTTTATCAGAGCTTTGGAGTGATGGGGAAACGTGAAGCTGATGGCAACTGAACTGTGGAAGGGACGGGACAGGAGAGCAGCCCTACCTGAACTGGCATGGCCTAGCAACAACAAGGTCCTGGGCCCTTTAATTCGCAACCTGGTGTCTTTTCTGTCGGAATGCATTTGTGCAGAGCCCTGCAGCCTCTGCACAAGCAGCACTTCCTTCTGCTTCTGCCTCCTAGTGGGCTGTCTGAAGGAGGCCATACATATGTATTAACTTGTTAAGCAGTGGTATAGATTCTCACAAGCTGAAACACAAGGCATGCTGTGCCCTGTGCTCAAGCATCTTCAGGAGGCTCCAGATTAATAGAAATGCAAATGGAGCATCTGCAGAAGGCCGTATGATTAGAGTCTCCCCCCCCACCACCTCAAAGACGAAAGCAGCAAAACACTGCACGCGAAATAAAACCACCACCAGCACACACACACACACACACCGCCCCCCAAAGTGATATAATATGCAAAGTCTGTTTCCCATTACAGCTGCAGTCAGCAAAACATTCAGACCCATGCCATGCAAAACAGTACTGGCCCGGCACTACAGACACTAATTGTTTTAATCAGCATCGGTATGCTGGGGCGTGTCAGAGTTCACACGGATATCTCCCTTTGGAAAAGTCTCTGCAGAACTTTGACACAGCCCAGCGTAGAGAAAATGCTATGCGTTGGAACAGGGAAGCGTTGGAACAGTGATGGCAGGAGATCACGCCAAGAAAAAGGTGCAGCGCTGCACCTAAGGGTTAATTTGTGGTTCGCGTTATAAAGATATAATAGTAGGGGTCATTTAGGGTGCGGAGCTAATTAACTGCGGTGAATGCATGCAGGGAGCCATGGGTACAAATAGGGGTCACGAGGGTGGAGAAAGTAGCTTAACAGTCAGGTGGAGGCAAAGAGTTTGCTTCTTAACCAGGGTTTCTTGTATATAAAGGTTCAGTTCTATTCAGCATTTTGTGTGTCTTTGATAACCAAGGGAAGTTTCCTTTCCCAAGCCTTCACTTTATTTAGCCACTAAGGCTAGCAGGAAAGGTGTTTCGTTCCTGCACTTGTTCCACCCTACTGTTGCTGAGCTTAAGAGAGGCACAGAATATTCATTTAAATACAGGCTTTTGAATTAATTAATGTTTTCAGATTCAAAGCCAATTCTTCGACTGGAGTTGAAAACATGGATTTACCAAACTTCGCAGAAAACGATGTTGATCTTGCTATTCACTGCCCTGGGCTTTAATCGAAGTGCAGGAAGCCAGGGAGGCTGCCGGCTGCCAGAGAGATGATTGTACAGTGAAAGACAGGACACTCACAAACACCTCTCAGCCACGTCATGAGTAAGTTAAGAACAAGAACCCTAAACCCTTCCCTTCTGAACATTTTCCCCACAGTGATTTCTTTTCTATCAAACAGAAAGAAAATGGTTGAAATTGGGGTTGTTTGGGCGTGTGTGGGTTTTTTTTTGCACAGCACTAATTGATATATACTGGAGGTACTCAATGGGAATTTCAAAATTAAGGAGAATCAGTATAGCATCTGTAAAAACTGTCCCAGACATTTTACCCTTGCAACAACTCTGTGAGATATATTGGCATGCCAATTTTTTAAAAAATATTTATTTATTTATTTATTTTCTGAATTGCCCATCTGGCCGGTGACCCGGCCACTCTGGGCAATGTACAGTATATATAAAAAATACAATAAAACAAAATATAAAATACCATTACAGCTTTAAAATCCTAACCCACCACATATTCCCACCTGAAAAACCATGTTTTTAATGCACGGTGGAAGCTCATCACGGAGGGGGCATGGCGGAGGTCACTGGGAAGGGAGTTCCATAACTTGGGGGCCACCACAGAAAAGATCCTCTTCCTAGTCCCCACCAGCCTGGATGCTCTGGCTGATAGAACAAGGAGAAATTTTTGATTGGGCTACAGTTCCTATAAGGTTTACAGTCAAGTGTGGATTTGAGCCCAGATTTCCCCAATCATAAATCTTAACACTTTATCCACTATCCCATATTGTGAGCCAGGAGATCACGGTTATCAGTCTGTGGCAACTTGGGGTGACTTTCAGAGGCACCTTTTCCATATTCTAATGATATGGAAATCACCACACAAAACTGGTCAGAAGCACTGGATTCACACAGCCATCCCTGGGAGGCATCCCTATAACAGAATCCAATGTCACAAGATGTAGAGATGCCCACTCTCTTAGATGGCTTTACAAAGGGATGAGAGAAATTCATAGAGCATAGGTCTATCAATGGTTGTTTGGTCTTCAGAGCTGGCTCCAGGTTTTTGAGGGTCCATACAGGGCCAGCGCTATCGCTAGGCAAACTAGGATGTTGCCTAGGGCGTGTAGCTGAAGAGGGCGCAGAAACGCTGCGCTCCTCTTCGCTGCCGGCGCGCTCCTGCCCCGCCCGCCTGCCTCGCCGACAAAGCCAGGTCAGTGCGGGGGATTGCGCCTGGAGGTAGTGGTGGGGCCGAGCCTGGGCGCCTCCCCCCCGCCCCACGCCACCTCCCCCCACCCCGCACCGCCTCCCCCCTGCCCCGCGCCACCTCCCCCCCGACACTTACCTTCTCTGCGCCGTTTCCGGAGCCCCGCCCATGCTCTGTTTTGGTGGGAGGAACCAGGGCAACAGGGCTTAAACAGCCCTGTTGCCCTGGTTTCCCCCGGCCAAAAACAGAGTGCGGGGGTCCCGTCGCGTCACTTCCTTTTCAGAGGAGGTGGGGGGAAGGTAGGGGGGTCCTGTGGCGGTGGTGGCGGTGGCGGGTGGGGGGGTGTCCGGTGGCGGCGGGCGGCTGCAGAGCAGGGCTGCTTTGCTCCGGAGGCCCCCCCACGGCACGAGAGGGGGGGCACTAAATATAATTTAGCCTAGGGTGCCAAACTGCCCTGCACCGGTCCTGGGTTCATAGGACAGTCACCTCAATGGGCACCCTCCCTCAGTGAGTCTACCTTCTCACTGCCATTGTCACCAGCTCCTCCTCTATGTCATCATTGTTACCATTTGCTTGCTTGACAGGCAGAGAGCCAGTAAGCAAGTAGACAGACAGTGGTGTCTACTGCTATTCCTTCTCATCACCACCATTGTGTGGGCCAGAGCAAGGGGCGGGCAGGTGAATAAGCAGGCTGCAATGGTGATGAGGAGGAAGTCCAGGGGTCTCTTGTCAGTGGGCCCCTGCTGGGGTGTGGGCCCTCAGCAGCAGGCGCCCAACCATGCCTACCCTTGACGCCGGCCCTGTTTGTCATGATGGCTATATAGAATGTCTGTGCCCAGAGGCGGCATCATGCCACTGAACGCCAATTGCTGGGGAGGCAGGGAGCGGCAGCTGGAGAGGGCTATTATTGCCTTCATGTCCTGCTTGTGGGCTTCCCAGAGGCATCTGCTTGGAACATTATGGGAAGGAAGCTACTGGACGGGTTGGGCCTTTGGTCTAATCTAGCAGGGCTCTTCTTATGGGCTACTGAATTTCCCTTTTTGAATTTATTGAAAATGAGCAAGGAAGATATTAGTACATTTCATCTAATCTAAGCAGATTACATTAAGGATAAACTTTTAGAAGAGCTGAATTGATGTGGTATAGCAGGCCTGTGCCAATGAAATCTCCTGCTGCAAGATGATGATGATGATGATGATGATGCCATCAATGCACATGGCATGTTACAGTGACATGATAAAACTCCCGACATATAAGAACATAAAAAGAACCATGCTTGATCAGACCAAGGGTCCATCTAGTCCCCTATTAGTGGCCAACCAGCTGCCCATGGGATCCCAGAAGCAGGATATGAGTGCAACAGCACCCTCCCACCCATGTGGGAGTCAGTGTGGCGTAGTGGTGAGAGTGTTGGACTGGGACTCGAGAGATCCGGGTTCTAGTCCCCGCTCGGCCATGAAACTCACTGGGTGACTTTGGGCCAGTCACTGACTCGCAGCCTAACCTACCTCACAGGGTTGTTGTGAGGATAAAAATAGAGAGGAGGATTATGTAAGCTGCCTTAGGTTCCTTGCAGGAAAAAAGGCTTTGGGCCAGTCACTAACTCTCAGTCTAACCTACCTCACAGGGTTGTTGTGAGGGTAAAATGGAGAGGAGGAGGAGGAGGATTATGTAAGCCGCCTTGGGTTCCTTTCAGGAAAAAAGGCGGGGTAGAAATAGAATAAATAAATAAATATAATATAATACAATATAATATAAATATAATATATGTTCCTCAGCAACTGGTGTACACAGGCATACTGCCTCTATACTGGAGGTAGCATATAGCCATCAGGACTAGTAGCCACTGATAGTCTTATTCTCCATGAATTTGTCCAGTCCCCCTTTAAAGCCTATATTTCCTGAGAAACCAAGGGCTCAGTTCTATGCATGGTTGGCTGGGGAATGCTGGGAGTGACTTTTTTTTCCTGTCTAAACATAGGATTGTGCCCTTAGAATCTAAAATTTGACAGAGAAGGAGACAACTGAGGGAAAGAGAGGGGAGAGAGATGACAGAGGCAAGGTAATGGGAAGAATATGTACAAATGCCATTCCATGTATTTAGGCTTAGTTTCACTAAAGGAAGAGCACCATGGAAAAGGCGGGTTAGAGGGGGGCTTTGAAGGAAGCGAGTGAGTGAGGCAGCACTACTTTGGTGTTCTGGAAAAGGGGACCAGGCCACAACACTTTTTGTTGTTGTATGAAGGGATAAATGCAGTGGAGGCTGGTGGCTTCAGTGTCTGTGGGGCGGTTTAGCCCCTCTGGGTTTTAGTCTGAACTTTAAAGGAGCTATAAATGGTGCTGAACCATATCCCCAAAATAGGTTTGCCACCATGGAGAGCTCCTTTAAAGTTCAGACCAAACCCCAGAGTGGATAAACTGCCCTACTGGCATTGGAGCCACCAGCAGCCTCCACTGGATAAATGGGCATCTCACTCCAGTGTACCAGCAGATTACATTATGCCATTCTCATGAAAGACATGGAGTCTTTCCTCATGCAATCATGTACCAGGATTCTTCTAACCTATTTAATGGTCTTTCTCTTATTATTCGCCCCATTTGTTGTCTGTTCTTCCTCCAGGGAATTCATGGCAGTCTACGTGGCGTCATCCTATTCTGCCATCAAAACAACCCTGTGAGGTATGCTAGGCTTAGAGATACTGACTTGCCCAAAGCTACCTCCTGAGTTTCACTGTTGTGTGGAGATTTGAACCAGATTTTCCCAATCAAAGTTTACACTGCCACACACACTACGCAACAGTGTAGTACAGGAGAAACTGGCCCTCCAGATGTTGGTGGATTCCAACTTCCGTCAGCCCCAGTCAGCAGGGTGAATGGTCAGGGGTGATGCAAGTTGTAGCCCAGCAGTAACTGGAGAGATACAGGTTCCCCACTTCTGCTGTAACAGGAAATGGCAAGAGAGGCTAAGCTTAAGGCAGGGGTGGGGAACCTGTGAACCTTGTTGGGCTGCAAGTTCCATCATCCTTGGCCATTGGCTAATGCTGGCTGGGGCTGATAGGAGCTGGAGTCCCACAACATCAGGTGAGCCATTGGTTTCCCACTCCTGCATTAAAGGAAGGTTCCGGTAAATTTCCAAAGGTGCCTGTGCAGAAGAATGAAGATAGGAGGGTGTTTTTGTTTTGTTTTGTTTTGTTTTTAACATTTCCTGCCTGATGGTGTAGCAGGAAAAAGGAGGAATTATGTAACATCAGGCTGGGAGAAGAGGACATAACATGCTGGCTCAGCTTGTCTGAGCGTGGAAAGCTAAGCAGGGTCAAGCCTGGTTATTACTTGGATGGGAGACCCCTACTCTAGTTTCCTGCATTGTGCAGGGGGTTGGACTCGATAGCCTTGTAGGCTCCTTCCAACTCTATGATCTATGAAATCTATGGACATTTCCCCTAACCATGGCAGAGGAATTGAACTGAAGGAAGAAAAGGAGGGAGAACTGTGATGTAGAATGGAGACAGGAACTGTGAAAAAATGGTTTTATTCTTTGTGTCTAAGAGCTTTTCTACACCAGGCATTTATTGTGCACTCGTCATTCCCTACTAACATTTTTTTACTCTTTAGATGACATCATGACCCTCTACTTTCACTTTTGTTTTTAAACAGCACTTTGCGCAAGTTTTTTAGAGTAGGGAAAATGTAGTATTATTTCTGAAAGCAAAAGAAAACATTTCTACCTCTTGTGTAATTGCACTATTCTGCTATACCACAATGCCACCTAGAGGTTATATAGTGGAAAAGCAGGAAAGGTAATGCTCTTTGTGTAGTGCTCAGATTTCAATTCTGCAAGAAAACCAAAAGTAGATACAGCTTCATGTAGAAAAGCTGTAAAGGTCTGGGAAGGGCACTAATATGACACTTGCCTCTCAGATGAGCTGGTCTTGGGTATCTTTTGTTTTCCAGTTAGGAAGGGGCTTATCATGATTTTGGTTTAATATTCCACTTATTCTTCTAAGTGCACCTCTGAGTTCCAGGATGTTGTAACGGCTTCTGGCCAACTATACTTTTCTTTGGTCAGTAGCCCATAATTGTTGGCTGATATAAGCCAATGGCTGGGAGATAATTGACACTTGACAATCTCTCCAGAGGTTTGAATGAAAAAGCCTACAGAGCTAAGAAAAAATGACACCCCCTGTCCCCCATGCAGCTACAGGGAAGGGCTGATGAAAGGTGCATAAGTGGAGAAATAGCAGCATTTCGGTTTGTCAGGAGAGAGAGAGAGAGTTGACTGAAGGCTGGAAGCACCTTGACGTGCAGGATCTCTTGGGATTTGGAACATGGTAGCAGATCTGTGGCCTTGTAGGACTGCTTGCAGTTTTCCTCCACTTATACGCTGCCTGCATATTTGTAAACAAAATACGTATTACAGAACTTGTGTTCTGCAGTCCTCTCTCTCATCCAAGGAAACCTAACCTGGTTAGCACTGCCCCAGGAAACTTCTCCCAGGAAGCCAGGAACACACAACAATGGGCTCCATTAGGAAGTATTATTATTGACCTATATCTTAAACCTTCCCCAACCTGGTGCCCTCCAGATGTTTTGAATTTCAACTCCCACCAGCCTCAGCTAACATGGCCAATGATCAGGAATGCTGGGAGTCGTAGTCAAAACCATCTGGAGGGCTCCCAGATTGGGAAAGGCTGCCTTAAACAGAAAACCAGAATGTAATCCTATGTAAATAGAACTCTCATCTGAAAACCTGATTATTGTGTGTTTTGGAATTTTCCCTGCCCTGCTGTCACCATTCATATAAATGAGGTGGCAATGTACACCTCTTGCATTATTTGTGTTTGCATGGCGAGCCTTAGGAAAGCCTCTTGGACTAATTTGGTTGTGACGGCACTTTTAAATCTTGCTTACTATCAGTGACTTTGACAGAGAAAGAAGTCTGAGTGTGGTTTTTCACATTTTGTGAAGGTTTTATGATGTCGAACCTTGAAAGTGACTATCCTGATGGCACAGTTGGCTCACAGCTGCTGGTGTACTTACTGTCCCTGTAAATGAAATAATGTACTCTTGAGCACTTTCCCTTCCTCAGAATAAGACTCACGAGCAGCTGTTGCCGCCTTCAGAGTAGTTTGGTGTAACATATGAAGGATAAAAATACATCTATCTACCTTCCATTTGAATGGAGCATGGAAGCTTGGAGGCAACACTGACTGAATGAACACCTCTTCATGTAAAGGGCACATCCTGCTCCAGGCCGAGAGACCCACTGGGTGGGTCCCTGGCACTCTTTCCTAAGCCAAGCAGCCCTAGGTTTACATAGGAGGAGCCAAGAAGGAATTCAGAAGAAGCAGCTTAGGACACTGCAGCTAGGGTGGCCACTTCTACATTGCCCCCCTAAAGAGGAAAAGTGGACACCGATTTTCATAACATTTTCATATGCTAATTTAGATGTGGAATTGCAAACTGAGAGATAATTGCTGTAGTTTAAATAGAAATACATCCTAGTGGGGGAAGACTGTGACCTGTGTGCCTGCTCTGTCTGCTGACAGGTCACTGTTGACGGGCAATTTCAAGGCCCCTGCCCTCCCTTCTTATGATTTTTGACTTTGAACCAGACTTGGACTGGGCAGCCATCAAACAGAGGATGCCTTCAAATAGAGGACTGTCCTCTGTAAGGTAGGACACCTGGTCCCCCTAACTGCAACATTGTGGATAAGGCCTCCTCTCAAATTAAGGGGATCTGAGAGGAGAAAAAGGGGGAAGGGAACAGCTTTTGTGAGTTAGATAGTCATCCCTTTTTATGAATGAGACTGGAATAAATTGATCATAACTAAATTCCCTTCAGATAATTTTGCTGGCTTAGCTTTTCTAGTAGACAGTAGGAATAGGAGAAACAGTGATTTTCAGGCTCTCCTAAATTGTTCAAAAATCACTTTGAAGCTTGTTTCAACTCACTCAACTTTGTGTTTCCATCCTCATTCGAACAGGAAAAGTGTGCATTTTGAATGTTAAAAGTGCACATTTCTGCACATATTTTTTAAAAGTGTACACTTTCTCCCCATTGACTAAAGCGTGAAAATGTGTATTTTCAATGGGCATTTAAAATATATACGGTACATTTTTTAATGCGATCGCAATTTTGGGAACTTGCAAACATTTCTCCCAAAAAAGCTCTCCCGCTCGCATTCAGGGTTGTGAACAGGACATGTTCGCATGATTTACAAACAGAAATGAAATTCTTGTACATCCCTTGTAGATGGAACTCTGCCTTAACTTCCTAGCTTTCCACTATTTCTGTAGATTTCCAGGCAAAGTGTTTTGCCCATGTAATAAAGTGCAGCAGCTCTCAGTTATTAGAGCATTTCCTAGTTAACAGTAAACCCCTTGTATAATACCTGCAAAGCCCTATTTAGGTTTCTGGGGACTCGGTGAGCTGAGTCAGTGGCATCCTGTGGATGTACTCTATGTCAATACTTCAAAACCCTTTCTGTTGCTGGCTGGGAATTGCCCAGGCGGTGGGCACTGCTGCTGGGCTGCTTCTCTCTCCAAAGTATGAGGGGAGAGAGGGTGGGGGGGAGAGAGAGCAATCTCAGCTTGTTACATTTCCCTTTGAAATACTATGAGAACTCTCTTTCCTGCCACATATTAGCACGATGCAAAGAGGGGCACCCAAGTGATTCCCACACCTGAAGCTGAAGCAGCTGGGTTCTCTCCCTGTGTCCCCACCCCCAAATATTCTGTGTCAGATTCCGTTTCATTTTATTATACTGTCTCCATCCAGTGCACACAAAATTAATCCCTGATTACCATTTGTGATGGTCATTCAGCATTACAGATGCTAAAGACTCTCATGCATAAGCAACCAGATCAAGTAGTTTTTTAGTTATTAAGGCTGCAGTTTTATGCAGGTTTATCTGGAAAGAACCCTCATTGAACATGGGGAAGTTTTACTTCCAAGTAACCCTGCACGGGATCGGCCTGAACATGTTTTGGATCTGCCAAAATGTCTTGAAATAGATCCATTAAAACACACACACACAGACACACACACAGGAGAGTAGGCTGGTAGCAACTAGAACTGAAACAAATTGTGTGATTTTTCTTTTTGTTAACTTGAATTTACATTAATTTAAATGCAGTCTTAAACTGGTATTGCAGGGCTAGCATTCCAGTGTTGGATGAAGTACGGTAGTCCTTTTCATATTCAGGGTTTTAATTAGTGGCATGTTGAATACATATTCTTTGTCAAGCACCATTGGGCTTGAATCCTGGCCTGCAGTTTTCCCACTCACTGTAGCACCAGAGAGCTGCTTTGTCCCAAGACTGCAATTTACATTTCTAATTTCTACACACACACACACACACACACACACACACACAAAGAAAAATATACAAATATATACAAATACATATAAAGTATGAATAGAAAATATTACAGCATATTATAAACAATTAGACTGGAGCCAAAGGGAGTATTGCATGACTGAAAGCCAATTTCCCTTGTTGCAGCGGGTGGGGGGCGGGGAAGTTGCCAATCTTTGGCAATTCTTTCTTCTTGCTGCAGGCCCCCTTTGCCACATGCCATTCTGTTTCAGAGGGTCCCCCTAACTCTAATGAGCAGATTTTCAGGAGATACAGGGGTTTATAGATCAAAGAAGAAGATGGGAAAGTCCCATTCTGTGAATGGAGTTGCATTGCGTACACAGAACAGAAGTTAGATTCAAGCCATAAGAAGAGCCATGCTGGATCAAACCAAAGGCCTATCTAGTCCAGCATTCTGTTTACACAGTGGCCAACCAGCTGCCTGTAGTTTCTGGAATGTCAAATCTTGGAGGAGGCTTTAGGGCAAATGCATACTGTCTCAAAGCAAGCAGAAGTCTCATCATGCCAAAATAGGAAATGGTCACATAAGAAAGAATGCTCTCCACATTCACTGGTTGCTTGTATTTTGATAATTTAATAAACTGATCAAATTAAGAGTCTTATGGCACCTTAAACCATTTTATTTTGGCATAAGAATAATGGACTATAATCCACCTCATCAGATGCTTGAAATGTTATCGAGAGTCTCATGTATATATATATACAGTAGATGTGTGCACCAACCGCCAGCTTAAACTTGGACCCCATTACCCCAATTCAGTGCTTCAAAAAATGGCTCAGTTTGACTCAGACCAATTCAGAGTGTGTCCGCTTCATTGCGTACCAAACCCAAGCTGAGGTTGAGATAAAGGAGGCTTTGTGCTTCCCGTTGCGGATCATGGGAAATAAAAAACGGCTATAACTTTTAATCTTTTTATCAGCATTTACAGGCATAGTAGCTCCTTGGAGAGAGTGGGTTGCACCTGCCAACTATCAGAAAACTAGGTGCAGGGGGTTTTGTGGAATGTATCTTTATTTTTTAATATATATATTTATAGGGAACGGCTGATAACATTTTTATTTCTTGGCAGAATTTGGATGAAATTTGCAGGGATAGTTTCCCCTTTTCTGCCACTCTTCGCAGTGTCTGTTCTATTGCCCTGATTCATATTTTTCATTAGAAGAGAAGAGAAGGCCCTCACAATAAATTGACCACCTCACAATACACACCAAAAATTGGCTCCAAAATGACACTTAACAATTATGAATCACAAAGAGTCCACATTTCCTCCATATTTTCAGCATGTAGCATTTCTTGGCACATTTTCACATTCTGAAGTTCTTTTCCACTGTCACCACACTCCCTCCTCCCATCTCAGTTTGCCTTTGGCTATATTTCTTATTTTTTCCCTCTAGTCTTGCTCCACTTTTTATTTCTGATATGGTTTGATTGTTTAGAACTGTTTCTCTCCGGGTTTCCCTCTTCCTTTCTGTGACTCTTGTATTTATTTCTAACAATTCTTTTCTGTTCCACTCTTTTTTTTTCAAACTGCAGAATAAGCCAAAGCCCGAGGCTGCGATCCTAAGCACAGATACTTGAAAGTGACTTCCATTAACATGAATGGGATTCACTTCTAAGTAAATATGTTTCAGAGGGGACACATCTACCACTCAACAGGGCCAGAGCTAAATAAGTAAAATACTCCTCTAGTCCACATTAATTGGAGTTTAATAATTACAAATGCTATAAAGAATCTCAGCAGGAAAAAAAAAATGTATGTATTGATCTCATCACCAGAGAATGTGTAATACACTTTATTAACTTCACCAATATCCCACCCTTTTTCTGGGGCCTCCTGGGTAGTCTTCCATCCAGGTTTTGATTAGATCCATTTCTGTTTAGCTTCAGCAACACTGCTGTATCAGGCACCTTGCAGCCATGCTCTGTATCAGTTTTCTTTGTTGTATGTTTAGGTAACCTATGAACACACAGGAACTGAGAAGTGATGATCATCAAGTTAATTACAGCCAATCAATGGTCATTTCTCAACTGCAAGCATAGATCAGGGAAGCAATTCTCCATTCATGCTGCTATTTTCACTGTAAGCTACCTGACCAATGAAATTTCCCACTGGCCTTGTCTAAAACTGTTAGACATTGTGGGACATATGGGAGTTGAGGAAATGAGTCCATAAACTGTCTCACTTCCACCTTGTTATGGTGCAGTTTCAGCTAATGTTAGAAAGAGAAGTCCAATGAGAGCAAACTTTGTGAGTTCTAAATATAGATCTTGGAGTGGATTGTAATTAGGGGACTACCTAGTAACAAGCACTTCTATTTTTTAAATAATGAAAAAGGTGTCTGTATATTGTTCAAAGTTGCAAAAAATAAGCCACGACATGCTCTCTAAATAGGCTGTTGATGAAATTATACATTTTTCATTAAATAACCAACAATTACTGTTGGGGAAGGGGGAATAAAAAGCATCATGCTTCATATGATTGGATGATGAAGCGGGTCTTAGCTGCAGTCTCTCTAGCGAAAAACTGTTAGTAGAAGCTCTGCATTAATGGAGACAACAATAGAAGTAGGAAAACAGGTTAATCCTTTATTTATTAGAGCAATAGGATATATATAATGCATTGGCCTCTTAACTCTTGAGTGTGCCATGAAGTTAGGGAAATAATCTGGAGCAGTCACATTAGTGGGAAGGCATTTGTCTGAAATGGAATTAACACCGGAGACCATCTCACGCCAAGCACAGCTTTATTCTTCTGATCAATTCCTTAAGCCCAAGTAGGCCAAAGAGGTTCGCTCCCCATTGCCACACACCTTATCTCCATATTGCTGCAAATCATCCCATGTCACCATTTGCAGCTTTAAAACAAGATGTGTGGTGGTGGGAGGGACAGTGGGGGCATGGGCATGCGGAAGGCCATGGGGGCACCTTCAGCTCAGCCTACATGTTGCCCTGTCCTGACTTAGAAGTAAGTTTTGTTGAGGTGGGTGGGACTGAACTTTCAGTGGAAAGCGTATAGGACTGTAGCAATTTTCTCCCAAGAAGGCTCCAATATTTACTGGCTTATTATGATTGCTTCATTTTATTGGGTGGGTGCATGCTTATCTTTAACTCCTTGATTGTTGTACTCCTTGATTGTGTCCACTTCTGTTCTGCTAGATGTACCAGGACGTTGAGCATAGGCTCCTTGTGGCCTGTCTCTAGTATATCATGGCGTCACATTTAAATTACTCTGCGTACAAACCACTTTCGTTTTAAATGGCCTGTGTTAATGTGTTCACTATTAAACTCAAGAACATAATAAGAGCTGTGGTGGATCAGACAAAAGGCCTTTGTCGCATTCTGTTCACACTGTGACCTACTCGATGCCTATGGGGAGCCCAAAAGCAGGACATGAGTGCAAGAACAACCTCCCGCTCAAGTTCCCCTACTTTTCCCTAGGTTAGATGCCAGGCAGAAGATGACTGCTAGTAGTGATTTCCTAATTCACATTAAAAGGGGGGGGAGGGGGGGAGGCTGCAATCCAATACACACTTACCTGACAGCATGCTCTATGGAACACAGTGAGACTTACTTCTGACTAAACAGGCATACGATTCTACTGTTACTCCACGAAACAATCAGAAATGTGATGTAGAGTAAAATGAATGTAGAAATGGGCAGCAACCTTTTCCAGAAAAGCGCATAAAAATGCCCAAAGAAACAAAAACCCACTGCAGCTTTGTGAGGGAGCTATATTGGAAATGGATGGTTGCTGCTGTTACAGGTGACTGGGAACACGTCCTTTAGCCATCTTCTGTATTCATCTATTTATTAAACAACCTATGTTCTGAGGCAAACTATATTTCATTTTCAAGTCAACATATAAATTAATTATTCTGGTTCATGACACATCACGATGTGGTGGCGAACACAGCTCACGGAGGTGCCTCGGTATCGAGGGGCAGATTTCACCTTCAGCTGCATCTCTCTGACTCTACTGACGGCAATGCCAATGGACAGGCGTTAACTGAGGGGAGAATTTAGCTGTAGGCGTTTTCTGTAAATGGGTTTATACCTGGTGAAATGTGCTTAACACTGATCAACATAGGCTTATTTATTAGCATACAAAGCACCATGGATATCTGGTAAAATGAATTAAAGGACACTTACAGAAGTTATTGACTTAATTTTGATTTAGAGTGCACCAACCGAATCTGGACATATTACAGGAATTATATAGGTCCCTGTCTTATAAGGCACGGCTGTTGAATCTCAGGCCTGTGTGCCAAATCCAGCCCACCTGGGGTCCCAATCCAGCTCTCCGGGAATCCCTAGATAGCCATGCAGCCTTTCCCCTAATTGTTTAGTGATTTCTTTGTTTCCTTTCTGCACAGTCCCCCCACCGATTTTAAAAGGTTGAAATACCTAAAACTTAGTTCCTGGCAGTGACCTTTAAGCTAAAATATGCTGGGGGGTTGGCCCCACCCCTTTTGCTTTCAGTCCTGCCCACCACTGGAATGTGGCCCCCAAGAGCTTCTCTAAAGCAGAATTTGGCCCTTGGGTTGAAAGAGGTTCACCAGCCCTGTAATGAGGTCTACTAACATGAAGGAAGATTTGTATGACTACTTCCCATGTGGTAAAGCAACCAGGTCATAGAGGACTGGCCAATGGAATGTGTCAGGATCATGACTGACCACATCTTAGAACCAGGAATTCACCATGTAGCCACTATGAAAACTGTGTGTGAATTGGCTATTAGTCAGACATGGGAAAAGAGAATGAAAGGATATAAAATAATGCTATAATATATACTGTATGAAAAATGGCTTGGAACTGCAACCATTCACGCCATATTCTTTTTTTCTCTTTTACTTTCCATATATGCCTAACAGTCATTCCCCAGTTACTTCCTGAGTAATTGGCACCAAAGGCCAGGTCACACAGTCCTGAGAGCAGTTATGTCATAATTCCAACTTGCTTGCCTTGTTCCCAAAGACTGGGCTTCAAATGCAGACTGACACTTTACCGTGCCACCACCATTGAACAACTCTTGGTAGCACAATACCATGGAAGCTTGCATTTCAGACCAGGATTTCGGCATACGTTGAAGCAATCAACTTGAAGGTGGAGTGAGGCAGGCACACAATGGTCACTCCCTTCGATACCCAAACTCATCCTATTACTTAAAACCACTTTGGGCCTGATTCACATTTAATAGTGGTGTAGTTGACAATAAAAAAAACAACACCCACTTTGGGTTGATTCAGAGGGTTGAATCCAGACTTAGTCATACTTAGAGCAGACCCGTTGAAATCAACGAGACTTATGTTAGTCATCATGACTAACTGAACTCCCATTGATTTCAATGGGTCTACTCGAAGTATGATGACTAATCAAACCCAATATGTATATCATACATCAAAGATGGAGGTGGGGGCATAGGAAAGTATTGAAAAAGGAAGAACATTGAACAAACTTTTATGGGAGGGGGGCTTAAAAATCCTTTAAAGTGCGACATGCTTTACGGACTAACTTTAGAGAGAAGAGACTTGATGTCGTTGAATGAAACTTACGAATATTTTACCAGGTCACTGCCCCCCCCCATCCCCCTCATATAGAACATATGTGATACCAGTCTACTCCCCCAGGCCACTTTCCCCGCTATCGCATGGATCTGCCCATGCTATCCTAAATTGGCTGAAGTGGTGAAGTGGCCCCCAGAAAGATGGGATGTTGGTGTCAGCAGTTCCAAGTGACGTGGCAAACAATATGGGATGCTGGTGGCAGGCGTTCCATGTGATGGGCAAAGTGACATGGCAAACAACTAAATTAGTGTGTTCCTGGCAGCACCACGGTACCCCTGCCATGCCACGCAGCTGCAGGTACACATCGGCCACGTGGGCTGGGAATGATTGAAATTGTAGTCCAACATATTTGGAGGGCACCAGGTTGGGGAAGACTAATCTAGCCCTTGCTGTCCACTCTGACTGGCAGCAGTTCTCCAGAGTCACAGACACAGGTCTTCCACATCAGCTCGCTGCGTGACCTTTTTAAAAACTGGAGATGCCCAGACCTGAACCTGGGACTTCCTGTATGCAAAGCATATGCTCTGCCACTGAGCTATGACCCCAGGTGCCTCATATCTCACATCCAGGTTTGAAGTCTATATAACTTGCTTATTATACAGCTGGCAGGAGCTGCCTCTGGCTCTTACTAATGAAGAGCGCTGTTCCATAAAACGACTAAATGCCAGAACCACTCAGCTTGGTGCCTCTCTCTCACCCAAACAGCTTGTTGAACTCTCCTGCCTGAGGTTTTTTTTTTTTTAATGTTATCTATGGGTGCACATTTTCATTTATGATTTAAATCTCAGGTTACCAAGGTAACAAGCAGGTTAATTGTCTGTGCCCACGACTTCCTTAATTGAGGGAGAACACTTCATTTCTCCACTTCAGCCAACTAAGGATGGCAGTCTTTTCAGTTGGCACTTTATAGATGGTTTCTGAACCACTTGACTTCAAAACAGCTCCCTTCTCATGGTAATAAGTAACACCACATGCTGTACTGTAGTGACAAACGTGATTGAACTGCTGAACACTTGCCCAATGGCAAGAATAAACTAGGATATTTATGCTAGAATAAACTGTGCTAAAATGTTCAAGATGCAACGATGAGCGGGGCAGAATCAGAGCATCGCTCCTAAGTTCACTGATGTATGGCTGTTGTTGGGATTTCTGTAAACTTATATATCAGGTGTCTAGGGGAACTCTAAGCTGGTTTAAAAGTTGTTGTTTTTTTCCATTTCTCCATGAATTTCTCAGGAATGCAACCATGTGGAAGAGGCTGGGCCGGCCGAAGCCATTTGCTACCTGAGGCTGAGCATCAAATGGTGCCCCCACCCCCACAAGTCAAGGTGCATTGTACCCAAGGCCAGCCAAGTGATTTTTCTGAGGCAGAAAATCCCACAAGTGCCTCTCCCCCTCCCTGGGAGTAAAAATACAATGAGAACAAACGAAATAACGAACAATTTTCTGCCCTTTCAACAGACTCAGAATCTAGTGCGTGAGGCAGCTGCCTCACTCTGCCTAATGTTAAGGCCGGCCCTGAAGATATGTTAGTTATAGAGTCACCACATCCTGGCAGTGATTCACATGAGTATACCAGCTGAAAAAATGTTTCCACACCCAGGTAAACTGCACATTCCAAAGTAGGGGACCTTTAGGTCCCATGCCTTTACCACCATGTCCTAGACTCTTTCCCCCTTCTTTTTCTTGGTGGCTAGAAGTGCTGCAGAGGAAAGCATGTCCATTGCCTAAGAATGCCTCTGAGTCCCATGGGTGGCCCAGAGACATTAACAGGAAATGGAATGAAGATGGCAGTGACTAAAGGCCCTCTCTTTGCTTTGAAACTATCCCAGCTGCCATTAAGAAAATGTGTTCTGGGTTTTTTTTTAAGTGGGAGGGTTAGAGCACCAAAAAAATGATCCTCATGGGGGGGTGTACTGGTGCCTGTGGGAACCACCTTGCTTACCCCCATCCTAGAGGCTCCCAGTATGGGTGGAAATTCCCTTTATTTAAAACCCTTTTTATACTGCCCTTCAGCAAAGTCTGGTTTTTGGGGCAGTGTACAATAAAACAATAACATCAGTATCATAATAACATAATCCGGGGTGGCAAATGAAATCACAGGAACAATGCAGAAGCATTATTTATTTATTTATTTATTCATTTATTTATTTATATCCTGCTATTTTCCCCTGCAAGGTGGCTTACATAATCCTGCTCCTCCTCTCTATTTTATCCTCACAACAACCCTGTGAGGTAGGTTAGGCTGAAAGTCAGTGACTGGCCCAAAGTCATCCAGTGAGCTTCATGGCCAAGTGGCGACTAGAACCCGGATCTCCTGAGTCCCAGTCCAACACTCTAACCACTATGTCACACTGGTTCTCAATGCACTGTATACAGTAATACCTTGGATTGCAAGCATAATTCGTTCCGGAACCGTGCTTGTAATCCAAAACACTCTTATATCAAAGCGAGTCTCTGGCGGGCATGAGCGGGGCCGATTTCGGCCCGCTCGAGGCGAGCGGTTACATCCCTACACTACTTGTATTGTAAGACGTCGCTTGTTTATCAAGTCAAAATTTATTTTTAAAAATTGCTTGTCTTGCAAAACGCTCTCAGACCAAGTTACTTGCAATTCAAGGTATTACTGTACATTTTAAATTCCTGGTTAGATAATAATGTTTTAACCTGGTGTCTAAAGGCTTGTAAATTAGGCGCCAGGCAGGCCTCCTTAGGGAGGGCATTTCAAAGCTGGGGCGCCACCACTGAGAAAGTTACATAGCACAGTTATTATGAGGAAGGCACATGAAGAGGGTCTCAACAGAAGATCTTAACACACAAGCAGCTAGGGATGGGAGAGCCACTCCTTCAGATGTTTCGGTCTCTTTCCTCCACTTCAGTCAGTTCACAGTGGCAGCCAATGGTTCTGACTAGCCCTCTGTCCATGTACGCATTGCCAGAAAACAAGACAAAAGAGAACACCAATTTGCATAACATTTGCATATGCAATTAATATGTATACATGCAAATTTAGAAATAATAACTATAATTTGAATAGAAATAGAAGACATCTCACCATAGTGTGTGTGTGTGTGTGTGTGGGGAATCACCTGTGTTCGGCACAGACTGCTGTCCAGATGCTAACTGTTGATGGGCAACTTCAAGGCCCCTGCTGGCTCCCCCTTCTAATTATGGTCCTTTATCTTTCAACCAGACAGCCCTTTAAATAGAGGACACCTTCAAATACAGGACTGTCTTCCAACAGCTCTTCAAATAGAGGATTGTCTTCTCTAAAGTAGGACACCTGGCCACCTTACCTGTTGTTGGAAAAGCTCTCACATTTTTATGGGAGGCTCATCACAAAGGTAGTGCTGTCCATTTGTTTGACCTATAAAACCCTATACATACTAGGTACAGCTTACCTTTAGGAGCATCTCCTCCTGTATGAGGCTCCATACCACTCAAGGTCAGTGGCAGAGGCACCATAGACAGCTCTGGGGGTTTGACGTTGAAGGTGGTAGCATGTGCCCCCGTGTCAAGTGTGAGGTGTCAAGTACCTTCCCACCTCTCACTCCCATACATACAGGATGGGAGCGCTAAAATGAAATATATTGTTAATTCTCTTTTAGACATTCTATACATGGGACAAAGCTCTCCCCCTCCCCAAAATGCACTTTGCCCCTTGTGTGTACCTGCCGTCATGATCAGAAATGGCCCTGCTCCTAATGCTAGCAGATTATTTTTCTATGTTTCATCATCAAAGCAGGAAAGACTCGCCCTTTGTGAAACAATCCAGGAGTAGCAATTTGATTCACCCTGAGTAAAGGAATAGTGGGACCATTGAGGGGACTATATGCTTGGAAAGCATAATATTCTTTAAGAGATCCTCTCTGGACAACTATCCCATTTATTACTCAATCATTAACGATTTCTGCCAAGTAAGGTAGGCTACTTACTTGCTAAAGTACAAACTTCTATCCCAGGCATGTATTTTGGGACCAGAATTTTGAAAACAAAACAAAACTCAACCTTTCAAGTCTCTCACAGGGGTGGGGGGTCTTTGCTAAAACTAGTTCTTTGTGTACTGTACGAAAAATTCCCATTGTCCACTTGCAAAAGAGCTAAGTGGCCAGAAAGAGCTTACTTCCTACAGCATTTTAAACAAACACTAAATCTCACCGCAGCCCATAATTTTAAATATTACATCCTGCCCTTCTGGAAAAAGAGAAACCCTCTGCATATTTGCTTTGACTCCAGACTATGTGCCACATAAAAACAGCTCCTGTTGTTAAGATCTTCCCTTCGCTACCAAACAGGAAACATATAATAGGCTTAATACTGAAGTCTAGGGCAAAAAGTACAATAAAGCAAATCTCCTGTGAGAGGGACATGACATGAAGTTTCGTTTGGGGATGTGTTCCATACAGCACATTTAATCCCTGCAATCAGGTAGGGCTGAATATCAAGGCCAGCCTCCTGTGAGGTGTAGGGAAGCAGGAACCTATTCAGCTGATTTGTGGCAGCTACACTGGCTTCCAGTGAGATTTTGTAACTAATTCAGGGTGCTGATAATTGCCTTTTAAAGGCCTCCGTGGCCTGGGACCTACATACTTCTGAGAGCTCCTTCTCCCATAACCCCCCTCCCACTAGCTATGATCTGGAGTGAGGTTCTACGCAAAGTCCCCTCAGAAAGGGAAGTGAGAATTCTGGCAAGGCATAAAAGGGCTTTGGTGTACGCTGAGGGAGGTGTATAAATTACTGGCTTTTCCAGGGATTCACAAATGCAGTTGCTGAGTTGCCACTAGCGACCCTGTTTTTGGCTTATGGGTGGGGAACATTTTTTCAGTCACAGGCCACATTCCTTTGGGAGAAGTCTGTCGGGGCTCACATGGCAGCAGTGGGCAGGGCCAGAGGCCAAAGTGGGTGTAACTAGAGCTAAAGCATTTGATACTAGGCCATAGGCAGCAGGTTGACCCACTGCTTCTTTAGGCCTTCTCGTGGCCTGCACAAGTTCTTTGCACATCACATAGAACTCAAAGTAGAAAAGATCTGTCATTTTGTACTGGGTGCGATACCCTTTAAAACCCTATATAGAGGGGAGAGTTTTGGTCTTGTGTCTCACTTTTGCACCGGGCTCTGAAGAGAGACAGTTGCAAGACCTTCTCTTCCTGCTTCTCTGGCTCTCTTCAAATCCCAGACCAAAACGAGAGGCAAGATCCTTCCCCTCTCTTGATTCCTGACCGACAACTACAGTAGTGGTGCCCACAAAGAAATACTACTACTACTACTGGTTGGCTATGAAGCCAAGCCAAAACCAGTGGACCCATACGTTGACAATCAACGTATTACTAGGGATGGATCAGTCTATTTCTGGCTGCCATTAGTTTTGCATGTGTTAATTCATAAATCTGTTGTGTCTCATTTCCAGATCAACCTGCAATATGAAGGAGCTTGAAAATTTGCATTATTTTATAAACTCCCCCACTCTGAAATATGCATTTTTGCATGCCATGGGCTTTTCAGAGGTAGAAGGCATGCTTTGCTGATGTTACATATTGCAGTGTTCTTTGCTGCATTTAATTCTTAGACTTTTATAGATATATGCATATTTATTAGTTTTTAATGTAATAAGGCAGAAGCTTTCAACTGTTTCAGATTAGGCAATAAGCTTTAACTCCAAGGTGCAAGTGAAGGAATCACATTTAATGTTACTATATGTGCCCAATTTTCCCCTTTCTTTTTTCCCCTCCTCTCTCTCTCCCCCCTCCTCTCTTTTGTCCCATCTTTCTGCTCCTCTAGCTCTCTCTCAACTCTCCTCTTTAAAAACAACAACAACCCTGTAAACAAAAACAACATCAAAGAAAATATCAGTTGCTATTTAGATGTCTGCGTTTGGGTCATGACCCACCAGTTGACAATCAACGTATTACTAGGGATGGATCAGTCTATTTCTGGCTGCCATTAGTTTTGCATGTGTTAATTCATAAATCTGTTGTGTCTCATTTCCAGATCAACCTGCAATATGAAGGAGCTTGAAAATTTGCATTATTTTATAAACTCCCCCACTCTGAAATATGCATTTTTGCATGCATTTTACCTTAAAATAGGCAATCTTGTATGCATTCTAAATACATATTTTTTCATACATATTTTGGTAAGGTTTTTTGAGCTGAGGACTATTACAAAATTCGGAGAAGTACAGAAACCGAAGGATAACTAGGTATGTTCTGTGTATTAGTCTGGGAAGTACAAATCCGATCAGTTCACTTAAAAATGTGTACTGAACAAAATTCTCAGGCATCCCTATGTAATACAGATGATGCTGAGGAGGTGTCCTATTTTAGAGGTTTATATTTAATTTTTATTGGTTTATTGTTCTGTTTGCTCCCCTGAGCCATGGAAGCATGGGTTATACATTAAGAAATGAAATCAGTACATCTCCATGCCTGGGGGCATTCTATCAGTGTTGGTCACTTGCTCTTTTGCATAACAGATAGGGATAATAGTGCTCCACAATCCAAGGCGTAGCATTGGCATATGTGCCATATTAATATTTTTCCGAGGTTTGTCTGCTAAACTTCCAGATTGATGCAAAACCACCGAATTTATGAGTCCGTACTAATTTCAACTCATCCTCGCTTGGAATTGCTTCAATCTCTCTATATTGGGGTGGAAACATGTGGCCCTCCAGATGTTCTTAGACTGCAATTCCCATCAGCCCTAGCCAGAATAGGCAATAGTGAAGGATGATGGGAGTTGCAGTCCAACTTACATCTTTGTAAGGGGCAAAGTATTATCTTCTGTCTTCACTGAGTTGTCTTTCTTTACTTTTAAAAAATATTTTAAAAGGGGAAAGCATTTTTTTAAAAAAAGAAAAACTAGAATTGTTATAAAAATAAACAAGGAGTTAATATTTTAGATCTATGGGTGTTATGCACTAAAAAATACAATAATGAGCATCTGTGGGATGATGGATTCAGCCCACTTGTGACAAACACCTTCATAATTCATTCCAGTCTGAAGCAGTCTTTGAGTTATGAGATGTGTCGTTCACTCGTGGGATAAATTACACAGTCCTCAGATAACCATTATGTATCTGGAAATGTCTGTGTTCCTCATTGTAGCTTTGGGGAACAGTCAGAGGCTGTGCTTTTCTACTGCTTTAGTCGAATGTGCTTGTCTGATGTTTATTGTACAGTGCTTATTGTAGAGAAAAAATACCATATAGCGGGAAACAAAATTTACATGATAACTGCATTACACCGCTCGGTAGTGGGCTTTCTTTTCTTTTCTTTTTTTAAGCATCTCTCTTAAAATGAAAGATTTTGAACTAGATTTAATCTTTATTTTCTTTTTTTTCTTTTTCTGGCAACGTTTCATGTCCAAAGAACTGGCGTTTAATCTCTGTTTAACTGAAATTTAGTCAGCAGTGTTGACACCTCTGCATTCGAACACTGGGATTTCTTTGTGGGATGCAATCCCTTTCACTCTACTTAATATCCCATCTTGGTCTCTAAGGGAAAATAATTGAGTTTAGGCTAGTTTTAAATAGCGATAAGGGCAGCGAACACAGATGGGTATTTCATTGATTAACACTAACACTGGCCTAAGGCCTCGGTGTCAGGCATTAGATTAGGACATTACGGAGAGAATGACAGAGTTTTGGCACTTTCTTCCTCCTCAATAACATTCTTTCACATATTAGGTTTATCCCACCCTAGGTAGCTACTTTATCATGCAGAAGGCCTTAATCCACTGATGTGACTCTATGTGCTCTCACTTTGATGCTGGCTCTGTTTACAAGAGTAATGCAGCCAGTGTCAGACAAAGTACTCGTGACAAGAACAACTGAATAAGGCTTTTAGATGCACAGTGGCTTGACCTAAAAGAAAAAAGAAAATGAAGATGAAGAAGGAGAAGAAGAAGGGTGGGGGGGAAACCTGAAGCTTTTAGAAATGAAGTTATGTTGTTTGCATCATGAAGAAACAGACATGAGTTTTTTCATCAAGAAGATTCAACTTTACTGATCTTCTTGTACGGCACTTTATCTTTTTCTTCACCTTTGACCTTTCTTTCAGTGCCTCCTCAAGGCATCATGAACGTAAGCCTTGTGGTGTTCTTTTAGAAGTAGGATTGCTGGTATCCCCTCCGGTGAATTTAAGCAGCTGTTGGAGTCAGCGACAAGGTTGGATTCGGAATTGGCCGGCTGGCTGGGAAAGAGATTATGGGTCAGTCCCCGGTGCTGGAAGACAAAAGATTCAAGCCGTTCAGGATTTTTGGGATATCCGAAAAAGATTTCATGATATTTGTAAAGATCTAACAGTGTATTGCAGGTTTCATGTGGCCTTAACAGCTTATAGCAAGTAAAACTCTAGGCAGCCAGTGAGAGGTGTTTTCATAGCTATGCTGGATTCTCCCCCGCTCCCCACCCCAATATCTTTTTGGACAATGTAATTCCTTAAAATTGTGCAGCTGACTGGGAGAACAGGTGGCTTCTGGCCCCCACAGGAACTACACACAGCTTCAGAGCCAGAACTCAATTTGAAATCTACTTCTTATGCAAAAATGTGGATAAGGAAAGCGATGCCCTTTTGTAGGGTTTAAGGCTTAACGTACAGGATGTACCAGTTGTTTGTTACCATCAACATTCTACACGGAAAACACTGGACAGCTTTAAGAAAAGCCTGAACAGTCCATCTTAAATCTTGGTTTTGGTTTCCATTAAAAGCCAAATCCATACGCATCTGGGCTGCACTCTTACCTGCATTCCTACCTACCTACAATTATGCATGAGTGTCTACTGATATCAATGGATCTTTCCAGAATTTATCTGATTATAGGATTTCAAGCTTAATAATTAAGGATGATTATTATTAAGAATGCCTACACATCTTCATAGGAGTTTCATGTACTGCAGCTTTGGTATGTTCCGGTAAAATGAGAAATGCAGGAAAGCAATTCCGGCTCAAGGAAGTGCAGTGTGGGAAGGATTTGCACGCCTGCCTTGCGAGGGTGACCACCAGATGCAGAAGAGGCCCCCGTAACATTAACCATTCCCACAGGGATGGGTTAAGTTAATCATTCCCTTTATCTGATTCATTCTTTCTGCCTGAGAAAAATAGCTGTGAGTTGGGTACTCAAGATGCCAAAAGGAGAGTGAAACTGCCTTTGAGTCTTTCCTGGCTAAATGGGAAATTTGAACAAACTGGTGTACCAGATTCAATGATATAATTGTTCCACAGCTGACGATGTAGAAAAGGGTGTGTGGGTTAGTACTAGCTGTGTCACTTTTGGGTTTGCTGATTAAAGGTCAGAGTAACACGTTTAATGCCAGCAAATCATAAGATGTGGGTGTGCCAGTTTTTAGAAGTTGTTTCTAAGAAGTTCCGCTACAGCATACAGGCAGTCCCCGAGTTAAGAACATCCAACTTACAGACAACCCATACTTAAGAATGGACTTCTGGGTTTCCCGGCACTACGTTGGTTACATAGAGTACATAGCGTAGTATACTACGCAATTTGCGTAAATGCCGATTTTAACATATAGAACGCTAGACTGTTACGACTTACATACAAATTTGACTTAAAGACATACTTAAGAACGGAAGTCATTCGTAACCTGGGGACTGCTTGTATTTAATTTACTCTCCTGCACATACCTAACTGTATGCATGTGGGATTTGTGAATCTTGACTGAATAAAAACCAAAAGGGTATATATAGAGGGTTGCAGTATGAGCCAGGTGCTACAAGCTACGGAGAATCCTGGCCTTCATTGGGCCTGGTGGATGGCACCAACTCTACAGAATGTCCTTCACTAAGCCCTGCCACTAACTGGTTTTAGACATTTGGCCCAAACGTGATTCTTCAGGAAGGCCGTCAGCTAAAAAAAAACATTTCTTTCCTCACTGTGAATATATATTAAGGGTGCAATCCTATGCATCTTTAGACAGAAAAAGGGTTTACAATGCATCCTGGGAGTTGTAGGTCTTTCTTCTGTCTAAACATGCATAGGATTGCGCTTTAAGGCTGACTTCCTTTTGTCAATGCCTAAATTTTGGGTTTGGGTGGCTTCTTGCTGTTTCTATTGATCTTGGATTTTTATTTTTTGTAATGATGATGGTACCTTCTGTAGTGTATCTTATGGATTTGATTTTATTGTATTTCTATTTTACTGTTGTAAGTCCTTTGAGTTTCTTTCTTTTTGGTGTCGGCGGGGGTGGGGGAAGCGGGACGTTGAATCTTTAGCAGGTGTTCAGTCTACAGACTGCCAGGGTGGTACCATTATGTTGTGCACCACCCTGAGCTGCCTTGGGAGGAAGGGCACCATATAAATAAACAAATAAATAAAACATTCCTTTTGATTTTACTGTACAACAGTTTGACTTCTCCTTATTTCTTGTAATTGATATTCCTTATTTTAAAAAATCCTCAGATTCTGCATAAGTTGGCATGAAATACGGTTAAAAGGTGTATCAGTATGGGTCAACTTTGGAGAACGGGAGTCTTACACTTTACCTAGGTGGCATGCTTTTTCTCATTCCTCTCATGCAACCTGATGAGATCAGGGTTTGGGGAGGGAAGTTTTGTGGCTCTGCCAAGGAATAACGGTTAGTTGCTAAAAGCCCAAGAGGAGTTTGCTTGTGCCTTTGAGTGGTGGTGGGTCTTCATGATGACCAGAAAAGGGTAATCTCAGGCTAGTTAGAAGCTTGCTCATGCTGGTTTGGAGAGCAATGAGGCTTACTTGGATTTAGGGCAGCGATGAGGAATATGTGGCCCTCCAGATGTTGGATGACAAGCCATTGGCTAAGGTCATGTGACACCTCCTGGCTCAGGAGATGAGATGGGCTAGAGCCCTTGGTTGATTGATTTGATTACATCTTAATAATATTTCTCTGGAATACTCAGGATGGTATTTCCATTTCAAATACCAATTAGTGCCTGCGCCATGGCTGTCAGCCAGTAGACAGGGATTCAGGGAAGCTGTATACTTGTATGCTACAGTTGACATGCCCCCTGTTTTTGGAATTCCAGTGACAGTCTGCCCTAGAGCCCCATGGGCTTTGGAGAGACCATACTAATGCTTAACTGCCATTGCTTTGCAGTGGAAGGAGCAGCAAGCAGCCTCATCCAAGAGTCTTAAAGAGGTTGTACCCCTGGGTTAGCAACATTAGTCATGCTCTAATTATAGAAAATAACCCTGTAACTGACTTGTAGACCAGTTCAAAAACAAATATGGTAGAGGTATGCTGCATAAAGTCAAGTTAACGCAAATTATAAATATTTATTATCAGTGAATAAGTATGATACACAGAGTCTTAAAGATGAATGGAATAGGGAATTAGATGATCTTATGTTTCCTAATCAATGGAACATTGTTTTTGTGTCTTTGTCAGAAGGGTCTATGGATCTTAGGTTACATCTTATTCAGCAAAAACTTTTGTTTCGTGTTTATCAGACACCACATCTTTTTAAGAAGGGTTTGTCTAAGTCAGCTAACTGTTGGAGGTGTAATACTGTGAATGCATCATTTACCCATATGTTTTGGCAATGCCCGGTGCTTGCTTCTTTTTGGGTAGAAGTCATAGTACGGAAAAATCTAGTATTAGAATGCTCTTTAATATTTACGATGCACACATTCTTTTAAATTATATACAGTATTTTTCCATGTATAAGACTATACTTTTTCCTAAAATCGTTAGACTAAAAATTGAGGGTCGTCTTATACACGGAAGTAAGCCAAGGAGAGAACTGCGCGGTTGCGAAACTGCCCAGTGGGGGGCGTCTTATACATGGGGGCGTCTTATAGACGGAAAAATACGGTACCTGCTGTATGGCATTTATCACAAGGACAACACAAGTGGATTTTCTGTGCCCTCTTGACAACCAAAAGACTGATATTACAACACTGGAAAGATAAATGCTCACCTTCTATAACACAATGGATTGAGGACCTAATAACGCTTTCAACATTTGAGCAGGTGGTATTAGACGCCACCTGTAGATGGATAAATACATGGATATTTGGTCTGCATTTTCTGAAGTTTATGCATAACTATTTTTATGGATAATTGTATTACTACATAATTTTTGATACTTATGAATATATATTTCATACATATTTACTGTAAGTGATCCATTTAAAATACGGTAAGAAAATTGTATTTTTTTGTTGCTCTTTTTTCTCTCTCTTCTTTTTTATGGTTTTTGTTTTGTTTTGGTGTAATTCACATTTAAAAAACTAATAATTTAAAAAAAAAGTTTATGCAAATTAGCATGCCCCATAATAAATAGAGGTGCTGCAGTGTTGACCAGTTGGAAATCATACACACAGGAACACCAGAAATAAGGGATTATATCTAGTGTTAAGTCCTACCTAAGCCCTGTTCAGTCACTATTTAAGCACGTTGTTTAGACATGTGAGGAGGGGGAGCATGCTAGCCCCGCCCCTTCTGTTGTCACTCTCATCATGCTGAATGTGTGACGAGCAACTTTGTGAAGAGGGAAGCCTCCTGCATCTGTGGGGGCTCTCCACGTGGATAATCAGCATTCTGGATCACATGGAGAACCTCCACAGTCAGATACGGCTCTCCTCTTCATCACAAAGGTGCCCTCCACATCTTCAGCATGACAAGAGCAGCAGTGGAGGGAGCAGGGCTAGCTCTAGCATGCTCCCCTGCCTCGCGTGTTTAAACCACATGCTTTCATAATGACTGACTAGGACTTTAGAGTAGACCCATTGAAATGAATGGGCCAAGTCAGGCAAACAGTGGATACAACCCACTGGACACAACTCAAGGCAAGGAACCAAGTTTTCAGGTGCATATCTCAATAAGGCTGAACTTCAGCAAATCCATGCCTGTTCTTAATTGGACATCGAGGCATTCATAAGCAAATGATTTTTTTTTTTTTAAAAAAGCTTTAATATTACTCCCTAAAAGATTTATTCCCTGACATCAATACCAAAAATAGCACACATATAAGGGGGAGGGGGGGATAGGGACTTGCATGCATTAATATATAGGGTTTTTGTATGTTTTTTTCTTTTGTTTTGAGATATGGGGGAAAGTTGCAAAGCAAAAAATGGGCGCGATCCTACACATACTAATGCAAATGGAGAGTCAGCCTGATGGAATGGTTTGAGAATTGGGATGACAGTTCCTTAATCTGATCGTATGTGCCTGTATAATTTGGACAAATTGGAGAACAATGTATCTGCATCTAAAAGTAGAAGAGCAGTTTTGAAATTATAGGTTCCCTATAGTTGTTTCTAAATACATTCCCATTTCCAAATTAAGCTCTAGGAAATCATTGAAGCCAATGTGGTGCTGCCCAGCTAAATTCCCTGCAAGGGTACGATTTAACAAACCTTTTTGATGCCTTTTGGCAATTGGCAGATGTTCTCTATATCAGGGGATAAGCTGGGACTATGACTTAGGCCACTTGCAAAGGGTGTGGGACGCTCCCCTGTGGGTATCTTTAAAAGGCCATAAGCTTGAGTAGCAAAAATGAAAAGGTCCAGGGCTGGTGTTAATTACTCAGAAACCACACAGAAAGTGCTCACTGTCACGGAGTTGAGAGGTTGTGCATCCCTTCTTCCACAGATAAAAGACCTGGTATGAAAACATTTTGCAGCGGACAATGAAGCTGCGATTAGCATAATCTTTTGCGGTATCCCCAGTAAGCTATCCAAGAGGGAGCTGCTTTTTTCTCATTGCTTCCCCCCCATCCTCTCTAATATCTGGATTTAAGGAACGGCATTGTAAGAATAGACTTTGTCCTGTTTGAAGCCTAACTGTTGTGTTTTCCCGCCTTCATCTGATCATCCCAGTTGCTAGTATGCTACTTTTCAGATTGCCAACAATGGAGAGAAAATGAAGTGTCAGTTCATTGACAGAACCTTATCCTTCCTATTTTTTTTTCTTAATCCAGATTTATCAGGTCTCTCTCATCCCTATCCATTATTTCTTCTAAGGAAGGGGTGGGCAAGAATTTTTATTCTTTGCAGTCTTTTGTGAATCTTGAAATTAATTCAGACATGTTTTTTAAAATTTTCTAGCCCTCATGATTGCAGAAATAAATTTGAATACATGAGGGTAAAAACATTGTGGCCTTCAGTAGTAAACAAGTTGCCCATCGTGTTATTCTCATTGTCTTCTCCCTTATGGTCCTCCCTAATCACTCAGATTATCTGTGGTTAAAAAATATATATTGACAGGATACAAAACACAGCTTTCTGTCTTGTGGCACCCACACTTTGGGACTCCTGCCTTCAGGAGAGTAGAACGGTTCCTTCTTTATACAGTTTTCGTTTCCTGTTTGCAGAGATGTAGGAACATAGGAAGCTGTCAGGGACCTAGGTAGCAGAAATTGAACCAATTACTTAGAAGAGCTTGAGGTCTTCAAGCAGAGGATAGATAGCCATGTGTTGAGAATGCTCTAACTCTGGATTTCCTGCATCAAGCATGGGGTTGAGGTAGATTGTCAAGAACTGCTGTGATGACTTGTATAACTGCAGCGTCTCAAGAACTGCTGATCTCCATCCCCATCTCTGCAGACTCCCTGGAAAGAACATTCTGGCTGTGGTCTAGCTGCACCTACCCAGACTGGCCATCCATTGGCTCCTTCCCAAGAGGAAGGAGTATAAGTAGATTTCCTGTCTCAGTTGTTTGCTTAATAAATAAGGTCTACTTGAGTTCTGGTGTATCTCTGTGCTTCTAGTCACTCTACAGTCCTGATTCTTGGCTTGTTCTCTGGTCCTGCCTCTAGTTTTGTTCTCTGCTCCTGATTGCTCTTCAGTCCTGACTCTTAGCTTGTTGTCCAGTCCTGCCTCCTGGTTCATTCCCTGATCTTGGATTACTCAGGAACCCGGACTCCTGGCTCTGGCTCACTCCAGACTGCTGCCCAAAGCCTGTCCTGAAATAGATGGCCTACAAAGCTTCCTTGAACTCTATGATTCTATGGTTAATCCTTATTAAGATCATTTTTCATAGATTTCATAGATCATAGAGTTGGAAGGAGCCTACAAGGCCATCGAGTCCAACCCCCTGCTTTGTTTAAAGCTTGTCATTTCAATGGGTCTTCTCTAAGTAGGACTGACATTGGATTCAGCCCATAAGCGTTAACCGTGATTAAGACTGGTAGAGACAGGATGAGGGAAGTTTATACCAGATTGGTGAGAGGGTGGTGTGTGTATGTGTGTGCAATCCCATGGTCTGTCGCTCATTACATCTGCACAAGCTCATGGAGGAACAAAAGCCTTGGACTGGGTTCCAAGCGGATGCAGTTTTCAGCAGTTTCTGCTATCACAGCAATGCTTTCCCCAGCCACCGCAGCCGTCACAGAATGACCCGATATGAAAACATCTCTAATATCTGGAAATATCGCATCACAAAACCATGAAACTGTGAGCCTGGGGGTGGTTGCATGGAGAGAAAGCTGCTCACATGTAGAGGGAAAGGAGAGTGACAATTGGCCCTAGGTCAAAAGGGTAAAAGCTCTGTAAAACAATTCAAAGGGGTGAAAAAAAACAATAACAAAACACACACACCCTCCTTGCTGGTATCTGTTCTATATTTATAGTTTCTGAATAGCCACTTCATTAACATTCTAAACCAAGCTCTCTCTTTTTTCAGGTACTCAGCCAGACTGAAAGTAGTTGTTCAGCTATATCGCCTCCAAAGAAGCTGGATGTTTAGATGTAGTGTTGTTGTTATTTAAATCAGGAGAAGAAGGTAGCCATATTCATGGTGCAGTTTAATGCGAGTCTCTCTCTGGGCTGACACAGTGGCTAATGCTCTAGTTTGTTAGGCGCTTTGATCCTGAGTGGCCTGTTTCAAGTCTTGCTACTCCCGGTTAAGTTAGCGCTTTGTTACCGTAGGGATAACTGGAGGACTCTGAAAGTTGGGCAGCACCCTCCCCAAGATCAAAATATAAAAATAGGTCTGGGGTCAGGGAACTGCATAGACCCCCAGAAGCTTTTCAGTCTTACAGCTGGAGATTGTCTCTTATGTATATATAAATCGTCATTAGGATTCTGACAAAGAAGTGCACGATGGGATTGCTGCAGGGCAGGCTCTTTGAATCTGATAAAAAAACAACCCACTCCTGGCTGGCTGAGAGAGGACAAGGCAAGTTCAAGGAAGGCATTAAAATCGTTTAAAAGTGTTTTTAAAGTGCATTTTTTAACTCTATAGTTGGGTTTTATTTGCCGCATTTTATTGTATTTTTGTTGGAATGGTGATTGTCCTGATGTACTAGTGTTTCTCTTGTAAGCTGCCCAGAAAATGTGTGTTATAGAGAGGCCTATGAATTGAATAGCATGTATGTATGTATAAATAAATAAATATCATACATTGATTGATGGTGGCTGAAGTGTTGGGATGAATCGTCTGGGATTAGGGCAAAGACCTTTGAGTGTAGAGATGCGGTGCACAGGATGGGGGGATCTTTGACCAACTAGAGACTATTATTTTTGTTCCATCCTAATGTATTTTTCTTTTTTTCTGAATATTTCTATACTGCCTTTAAAGGCCCTACAGTCCTCTCAAGGCAATTCACATGACAAAGCCAAATTGATTGCAGGGACAGCAGGAAGGTCTGAACATATAACACCAATTCTGGCCAGCTTGCACTGGCTACCTGTATGTTTCTGAGCCCAATTCAGAGTGCTGTTTTTGACCTATAAGCCTTACATGGCTCAGTCAGGACTGAAATATCTGATGGAACGTCCCTCCCGGTATGAACCTACTTATACACTATGGTCATCATCTCAGGTCCTCTTCCAGGTGCTTCCTCTGAGAGCAGTTTGGAGGATGGCAATAAGAGAGAGGGCTTTCTCAGTGGTGTCCCCCCCAACTGTGGAACACTCTCCCTACTGGGATCTGCTTGTCACCAACATTGCTATCTCTTTGGCACCAGGTTAAGACTTTCTTATGCTCTCAGCGATCTGACAGCATATGCTAAGGTTTTTAAGGTCCTGGGATTTTTATTGTTGAGTATTTTAAATTGTTTGTACCGTAATTTCTTTTAATATTATTTATTTATTTTCACATTTATATCCCACCATTTTTCACCTTGCAAGGAACCTAAGGTGGCTTACATGATCCTCCATTTCATCCTCACAACAACCCTGTGAGGTAGATTAGGCTGAGAGCCAGTGACTGGCCCAAAGTCACCCAGTGAGCTTCATGGCCAAGTGGGGACTAGTAGAACCCAGATCTCCCAAGTCCCAGTCCAACAATCCAACCACTACACCACACTGGCTCTCTCTGTTATGTTTTATATTGTATTTTTAAGATTCTAATCTTTTGTAAACTGCCCAGAGAGCTTTGACTATTGGGCAGTTTGTTGTTGTTGTTGTTGTTGTTGTTTAAACGTATTATAAAATACAAAATCAGTATAAAACCCACAAAAACATACCACCTAAAACAAACAATAAATCAAGCAGCAACAGTTTTAAAATTCTCATTTTAAAAAACTGATCCAGATTCATATTATTCAGCAAATGCAGATGGGAACAGCCTTGTCTTAAAAATCCATTTAAATTCTCACAAGGAGCAGTGATGGGGCCACCACTGAAAAGTCCCTGCCCCTTCTGGCCACCAGCCTGATGGACCTTGCCACTGGGATTGGGTCACTGAACAGGGCCTCAGTGGCTGATCTGAATGGCCAAGCAGTGGTCTTTTGCCCTTCAGATAACCTAGTCTCAAGCCATTTAGGGCACCAGCACTTTCAATTGGATCCTCTTTTTTGGCAATTTATTCCATCTATGGGTGGAACGGCTTTAAAAAAAATAAATTTCTGGAGGGGGTATTTTGAGGCCTGCGGACTAACTTCCTTCTTATATTCCTGCTACTGGGCATAGCTGGGCACCACCACAATTTTACGCTTTAAAATGTTCTTAAATAGTGTGTAAGCAAGAAGAGCCCCGAGTCATCGGGCCTCTCATGAAGGCACGAGAAAACAACGTCATTTGTACTGGTTGCAAAAATATGCCCCAACCTAATCCAAGTGGACAGGTTCAGCGCTACCTCAAATTAATTTGCCTCGTCAGTCAGTGGTCTGCAGCATTTGCCCACTTGCAAGCACTGTGGACACCTTATCCTCTGCTCCACTGCCAGCTGACACAAAAAATTGAATCAGCTCCTCAGTATATCTAAGTTGTTGTCAGATATCGGATACAAAAATAAATGTGCTTCCCCCATTGTGTTTTCGCTATCATGTCAGGTTATGTCAGCTCTCTGCGATCATGTTATGGTTGATTGTGTCTTTTGGAGACAAACGCGAGCTGCCTGTAATTTATGCCAGCATTAATGGAGGATGGAGCCAGCATTAGGCAGGTGAGCTGAACTCCTTCTAGACGTTATTCAGCACAAACCAGATCGCTGCCTGTGCCTTGTTGGATTTACATAATTGTTTAAGCCATTGAACGGAATGGTTACATTTTAATTACACCTTATTGTGGGGGATTTATTGCAATATTTGATTATATCCGAGAGAGTGTTAACTGAGGTACAAATAGCTGGACCTGCCGAGAAATAGGGAAAGGGCTGCCGTGGAGTTCATTATACCCTGACTAAATAAAAACAATTATTTTCTCCCTTCTGATGCAGCTCATTAGAAGGTCCATTTAAAGGGTCAGAAATAATGAAGAGTCAAACCTTGGTAAAGAATATTAGAGAGTCAAGATTAACGTCAGGCAAGGTAAGGATAGCAAGAGGGGGGGGGACCCATAAATATGATGGATGCTATATAGGAAGTGAGGTGAGATTTTGTCTGTATGTGTATTCTGGGATACATGGGTCTAATATGTCATTTTTTCCAGATCTGTTTTTTTAGATGAGCCAACATTTAAATGTATTAAGGGCACAATCCAGCCAAAAAAATAAAAACAAAAATTAAGATATGCACAACATAAGGCCGCTGTAGAAAATGAGTTCTTCTCCTCTCCCATGGAATGTTTAGGATCACTTCCCCTGATCTCTGGATGTCATCACTTCATGAGCGTTCCTCCCTCTGCCATCAGCAGCAGCCTGTGATGTGGAGCCCGGGAAGGAAAACTCACTTGATCATGTCATCATGACATGGGTAGGCGATCTTCGAAAATATTACAAGGGAAAGGGAGAGCTCAACAGGTGGATGGCTATTTTTGGTGGCAGCTCCATGTTACGTATAGCATGTAAGTTCTAGCCCAGTGATGGCGAACCTTTTTGAGCCTGAGTGCCCAAACTGCAACACAAAACCAACTTATTCATTTCAAAGTGCCGACACTGCAATTAAACCTGAATACCGAGGTTTTGGTTTTAGAAAAACAACTCATACAGTTGTCCGAACTAATTAACATATTTTGTCTTAAAAGAAAAACACAATAACAGAGCTTTCAATGATACAAACAGTTTTTTGTTGGGGGAAAAATCAACTCAAAAAATTATTATAATATTACATTGTACACATACCCTGAAGGGAATTTATACAAACTTTTAAAAATAATTAGGCACATGTATTTTTGGATAAGGGATTCTCAACTTGTAATATGATTATATGCCAGACTGAAATTGTATGGGGCAAGCTTTACTCCAGGTCCTTTCCCTGCTTCTACAGGTGTCAGATTAGTAAAAGTAAAAGTCAACGTGTACTAGGATGAGCAAGATAAACAAGAAAACTAAACGTGCTTAACACATTTTAAACACTTTATGTCTTGGACTGAAAACACTGCATTAGGTAAAAGTTTGCATTGGGCATGCTTTTGCACAATTAATGTGATTTTTTCTATTGCATGCATGCTGATAATTTGTCAAACTTTGGCTCATACTCCGTTAGTTTGAGAGCAACACATGCAGCACTCAGGTCAACTGTTAGGGCTTTACATCCAAGCCATGCTCTGTGCATCATTCTTCAAAATCTTTTAAATGTGATAACAATGTAGAAAAGAATTCTGTAACAGGAATTCTAGAATAAAATCATTCTGTTCCACACTGTGGAAAGAACAAAATCATTAGTGTTTTGCAGAAGGGGACAGTCTTTTCGTGATCTGGTGACCAATGGCTCGAGTGCCCACAGAGAGGTCCCTGCGTGCCAGCTGTGGCACCCGTGCCATAGGTTCGCCATCACTGTTCTAGCCTACTTCCTATTGTTTTCACTGGGAGAGTTAGACAGATGCTCATCAAATCTCTGTCCCATTTAGTTCAGAGGAATTTTAAAAAGTGCTTAATTCAGCCTGGATTGTGCCCTACATTTTGCACATAACAAATTCTTAATTTTAAATTTTATTTTTCTTAGTCCCTTTGATATACATATGGAGAATGCATGCACATTATAGGGTTGCTGCGATTATTTTGCAACTGGAAATCATAAGTCAAAATGGTGACACCCTGGACTTTTTGACCTGGTTTGCACAATTACCACATGGTTTATTACCATGGTTTATTTAAGCCATGGTGCAGGTTGCCAATTAATGTCCCTGCCATGGCTTCCCATGTCATCTGAATCTGACGAGGCTGGCTTGTTGGGGTGGTTAACAAACCATCCCACAACCCTACGACAGGCCATGGCTTCTCACTGATTTATTAACCACCCTAGCAAGCCACCCTCACTGGGTTCAGCCATCACGATAACCCATGCCCAGAGAGGGTAATTCGGGAAATGAGCCAGTACGCAACCACCACGCATGGGGTTGGTTAACAAGCCACCATGGCTTATTAACCACCTTCATGTTATGCGAACCAGGCCGTTGTGAGTGTCATCAATCAAACGTGCAAGCATTCAGGACTCTTTGCTTCCTCACCATTGAATATAATGGCCTTTTACTGTAGGCTGCATCACACATTGCACTGGAGACATGAACCATGTCTAGGTTTGTGCATGGTAGCTGACCAACGAAGCTTCTTTATTGCCTGGCAAAGTTTGGTCTTATGTCAGTTTAGGGCTAGACTCCATAGCATCTCAAGAGATACCATAAAGGAGCAGTTCGTGTATTACTGCCAAAGTGGCATGGGTTGGCCGAATGACATAGTTCTTTTCCATGCCAACATTACTGAACCTCAAGGAAGGACAGAAATTCCACGTGGTTTATCTTTACAGACATTATTGGAATGGCATGAGTCTGAGCCACTGGGAAGCTGTTCCAAATGCTACTCCAATCAAGCCTACGTTCAATGTGATTGTCCATATCAGGGCTCTCCAACCTTGGGTCCCCAGATGTTGCTGGACTACAGATCCCAGAATCCCTTGCCATTAGCCATGCTGGCTGGGTATGCCGGGAGCTATAGGCCAGCAACATCTGGGGACCCAAGGTTGGAGAGCCCTGGTCTATATGATAGTTTTGACTAGATATCTACTGACTTCTAAGCCCCACCCCCCACCCCCCAACACACACTTGAGGAGAACTTCTGGCATGGAATAGGGAAAGGTAATTCAATTGAGGATGCTTGACCTCAGTGTGATGGGAAGAGGAAAGGACTGGTTTATGAAGCTTGGGTGAGGAACATATCAATAGCAACTTCCAGTATAGCCCATTCTAGAAGTAGGGTTGGGTGAGAATTCTGTTTCAGTTAGTTTTTGATAAGAATTTACTGAAATTTGCTATGTTCTCCATGTTCTGGATGAAAATACCTTGACATTAAAAAAATAATAATAAAAAAACTGAAAGTGACAGAAGTTGTCCATCCAGGGCCACGGCTTGGAGTGCTTAGTAAGTTCTTTAAAATCTGGGTTTGAATCCTCGTGTATTGAACCAAGTTAGTGCTGAATTAGGGTTGCCACCCCTTTTTTTCTTTTTTCCTTTACAGGCTCTCAACTTCAACAACTTTATGCTAGGCAGGTACAATATGGTCCTCTCCAGGCTGGGAATAGCTGTACCTATTGAATTTGGCTGGTGCAGATGGGTGAGAATTTTGTTTCAGATCATTTTTTATTAGAATTCACCAACATTCATAAAGTTCTTCATATTCAGGAAAGAAAGAACCTGGGATTTATTAAAAAAAAAAAAATCAGATGCAGGATAAAGCGAAACTGGAACTATGTGTGTGTGTGGCAAGGCTCAAAGGATCCCAGCTATTTGGGAACTGTGTAGTTGGATACTGCCACAGCAGTTGCAATTTTATTTATTTACTTTCATAATTTATATCCTACCTTCTCACTACGATCTCATGTTAGTTAACAACAACTAACACAATAAAAAACACCAGCAATGACACTAACTAGGAACAGCAGATTTTTTTTAAAACCACACACATAAATAAGCAGCTAATAAGCACTAAACCCAAGTTCCAATTAAAAGGAGTAAGAAAAACACACCATATGTAGACTCTTGTATAACCAAATAAAAAAGTTTAGTGAATAAACACAAAAAGAAAGGAAGAAAACTGGAAACAAGTATATCCAAGAGTAACAAATGCACCTAAAGACGCCTCTCAATGGGTCCCTGGTCTGGTAGCCTGTTTCAGCAAATGCTCTTTAGTAATATAAAACATAAGAAATGTGCATCACTCACAAATACCATCCCAATGAGACCCCCCCCAAAAAAAAGTCAGCAGCAAGTGCAGTCACTGTAGGATCTCAAAACAATAACAACCCACAATGTAAGCATAAAGTAATAGCCGTATCAGCTGACTTCATAATGGGGTTTATATATTTCAAAGCCTTTTCTAAAAAAAAAAAAAAAAAGGAGAACTAAACCTAGGTCTTTCTCAGTCACAATAACAAAAATAACACACCCATCAATGAAGTTCAACTGGTGTGTGTTGGATGTATAGACAAGAATGGACCCTGTAATGTCTTTTGATTTTGCAGGGTCTGCACTTATAGGGACTCACCAGCTCTGACGGGCTTTGGGTGGCAGCAGAAGGAATCTAGCTTAGATGGCTGAGTACTGCAGTGCTGAGAAATGTAGTTACTTCAGAGCACCAGCAACTCGTGGGACAGCCTGGCTTGGCAGAAGAGCTGCAGCCAGAAGTGATGAGGCAAGGCCGGGAAGGAAGTAAAAAGGCAGGAAGGGAACATGGTGAAAGAGTAGAAAGAATGAACGACCAGGAGAGAAGGAGAGAAGAGAATGGAGTGAGGGATGAGTTTGGGAGGAGGAACGAGGGGTGCAGCCTCAGTGGAGTGAGACAGGGAGAGAATCAGAAGCCAAGTGCAAATGACCTGAGGTGAAAGGCAGAGGGAGAAGAAAATCCCCAGTGGGAAAAGGGGAGCAGGTAACAGGAGTCTGCAAGCAAGCCCAACTCTGGTCAGTGGCTGTGGAAGCAGAGGATGAGGGCTTGGCCTTGACCACTGCTGCCTGTTATTTTCCTTGACCCTAGAGCTATCACATGGAACTGGACTTACCTTAACCCGGTGGAGAAGGTGGAGACAATGCAATGACAGCCTCTGGACCCTGCAGTGGCCTCAAGAAATCTCCTTTGGACCTAAATGGGTCACACACTTAGAGTAATGGGATTTAAAGGGATGGGGTTCAGGGCAATCCTGAACGCCTAAAGGTGTGTACAGACGATGAGGACAACAAGTGCTCTGTCCCTGGACTCCAGGTCACATTATGCTCTCCCTAAGAAGCTAAGCTTAACAAGGCCTGCACAGCTCTCTCACCATTGCAGATCTCCTGTGTATTAAATCAGTACAGTTGTGGTCCTAGTTCAACCCATCACCTTAGACCTCTTCATGCATTCTCAATGAGAGGATAATCAACAAATGAGGAGGGGGAGTACACTACCCCCGCCCCCTCCATCATCACATTTATCACCCTCTGCACGTGGAAAGTGACTTTGTGAAGAGGAGCATCTCCTCGATCTTTGGGTGCTCCCCATGCAAACTGGATTGTGGGAAAAGCAGTGTTCTGGATCACATGGAGAGCCCCCACAGGTAGAGGAGGTTCTCCCCTTCACAAAGTCACCCTCCATGTGTACAGGGCAATGAACGCGGCAACTGAGGGGGGGCAGGACTAGTGCACTTCCCCTCCTCACATGTTGATTAACCTTGGATTAAGAACGCCTGAAGAGGACTTTTGTGTCTGCCATTTTATTTCTGTGTGGGCTCGCAAACTTCGTAATCCATTCCTAAACATAACTCAGTTGGACATACAGGACATAATCATACAGGGACCAGAGACACATCCATACCTGTATTTTATATAGCAAACACAACAAGCCATCTCATAGTCATGCTGAACAGAAACAGGTGACATGCTAGCTACAAACTTCTCAGTCAAATGCCTTGGCAAATGTTCTTCAAATAATGAACTTCACTTGCTGATGTCAGGAGCCACTGAATGATTCATGAAGAGAAAAGGGGGCTAAATTAATTGCATAATTTATTCACGATGAATCATTTGCACATAGTTCTATTCCTGAAAGCCTTCCTGCCCTTGAATCAAGCCGATTCGCTCGTGTTGGCTGCCTGTTGTTCTGAATGTGGTTAAAGCTTCAATTAGACTTGGCTATGTTCAAACCTGACATCCCCAGCTTCCTTCTGCGTATTTGTATAGACACGAGAAGCGAGTCTGTGTTTGGGTTGTATTTGTGTGTTTGCAGTGTTTTTGTTTTGTTTTTTTGTTTTGCCTAGTTTGAAGTCAAAAGGCTCGAAAAAAAACCCTGAATGACTAAGGACACAGACTAGAATTCTGCCCTTCAGTTTCTGTGCAACATCAAAAACATGCAAAGTTTGGTAGTATCGGAGCTTCGGCTGATAAGGCATACATTAAAGAGTAAAAAGAAAGCCAAGAAATAAGAGACCTGTCAGTCTGAATGTTATTTAAATAAGTACATAAGATAAACAGTTCAAGGAGGGTTATGTAGCTGAATTTTCAATCAGGGTATACCAAAGGCTGTCACAACAGTTTCTTCCATTAGCCAGATTTGTTGCCCAAATAGGCAGGCAAGGGAACCAATCAACCAAGTACTACTGCTGTGAAACCTGGTAGATTGCGTCCAAGGCTTACATTGGGGACTCAACCAGCTTTAACATCTATTCCAATGTATCATGATAAATAAATGCAATAGTCCCTCCATCACTGACTAACTCGGCAGTTTGTTCACTGCATTGAGTCACTGTCACAGCAGTCCAAGGGTTGCTATAGCAGAGTTACTACTCTGCTTCCACTCAGACTCGGTTCAAGGGTGAATCTTACACATGCAACACCTTTAATTGTTCTTAATTGCCAATAACTAGCACACCTTAACACACAATAGTGACCATTAATAGTGGCAAGGTTGTGCTGGATATTCTCATTTCAATTTTTGTCCCCCAAAATAGCCATTTTGGAGAGGGGAGAGGTTGAAAATCAGTTTGGGTGAATATTCATCTTTTTAAAAAAAATAAATCACCCTATGGTGCCTCCCAAGTTACTGTTTCCTTCTCCATTCTGGAATAGTCTCACATGTGATCCCAGCCAATTAGGGATCACATACTGGATAGAATGATATCACAACATTATATAGCTAATCAGGTTTGGATATGTGATGACATTACTAGGGGCAAAAGAAAACAATTGAGAGTAAGAGAGGTAGAGATAGCAACAGAGGGAAATGAATGCCAAAAAATTGTTAAAGACTGTGTGCATGTCATTTTTCTACGCTGCAGAAAATACCTCCCCCCCCAAAGAGTGAGTAGTAGTTTTGGCTTAGCCCTAATGAGTTGTAACTTAAAATGTTTTGATCTATGTCGCTGGATGATTGTTACATTAAAAACTTGCCTGCCATCCAAGATGATTGTTGAGGGTGTGCAGTGCACATCCCCCCCCAATGATGTTGTTGGAAATGCACCCCCCCCCATCCAAAGGGAGTCTATGCCTCAAGTCTATGAACACAGTTCCTTATTCATCAAGAAAAGCTGCTTCACCAGCAACTCTCCCTTGCAGAGTACTGGGGCAGATGGCTTCATGATCCCGAGACCTTGTTAGATCATGTCTGTAGAATTTCAGTTGTTCTTTTAATAGAGTGAAATTACAGTTTGGTCATTCAAAAGACAATAATCAGATAGCCAAAAGGCCCTAGAACTGCCTCCCAGGACACCTGACAAGAAGACCTGCCCTACCATTAGGCAAAGTGAGATAGCTGCCTCAGGTAGCAGGTGCTGTGGGGTGGGCAGTGGCAGCAAGATATTGGACAACAGAGCTATGCATTCCCTAAGCTAGGCTGCTACCCTCAGGTGCAGTTAGAGGATGCTGTCCCGTTACCAGTGTTGACCTAAGATACAACTAACAGTCTGGTTGGCTTCTGTACATGGAATTGAGTGTGGGTGGTGGCAAAATGACTTAGCCCAGCCTTGCCTGATACAATCTCTCTTACTCCTTTGAAATCCTTCCTTAAAGCCCATCTTTTCTGTGATGCCTTCAGCAAATCTTCCTTATATGGTACATTTTAGATTGTAAGGTCCTCAGGGCAGGGACCTGTCTCTTGTACATAGTAAAGTACCATGCACACTGATGGCACTATATACTACTATTTTTCCTCCTGCTGCTCCTGCTTCTCCTCCTCCTTTTTCATATCATCATCATCATCATCATCATCATCATCATCATCATCATCATCATCATCATCATCATCATCTTTTAGCCACAAGAATAACATCTGCAGTTTGCTCTGGCAAGTAAACATAGGACATATGTCTTGTATTCAGTCACACCATCTAGCCCAGCACTGTCTATCTACCCTTGCTAGTAGTGACTCTCCAAGCTCTGAAGCAGACATATTTTTCTGGCCCTGATCCATGAGATGCTTTTAACTGGAGATGCTGGTGTTTGACTTGGAATTTTTTCACATGTGGTTTCCCACAACAGAAGATTATGAGAAACTTCCATAATTGGTAGACATGTTGACAAATTCAAAATTGGGGGAGTTTCGAAACTGCAGTCCCCCAGTTTAGAAATATTAGCCCCAGTATGATCCCAAACCTCCAAAAACCATTCCCAACTCATATTGGGTTCACTGCTAAGCCAGCCCTCCCCATCAGTACGGCCCACCTTTCAAAGCAAAGTTTACCCTTCCAGTGGGGTGGGTGGCAACAGGAGAAGCTTTGCAGACCTCATAATTATGGCTTGGATATTCTTGAGCATGCTCCACAAGATCCAGCCCTGAAAAATTTGTCTCCAGAAACCAGCCCATTTCCAGCCCCCTACCCTTAGCCAGGATAAAAAAAATTGCCTGGGGAGAAGCTGGCATAGGGGGCTGTCGGTGAACTCCCCAGGGCTTTGTCTTTCTGAGTTATCTTGGAAACCTCTTGGAAAGACCCCAAGAGTCTCTGAGAGAACTTGGAAAACCCTAACTAATTATGAGGTGAGCCAGAGGTAGCTCACCCATCACTACTCATTAAGATAATTAGATGCAAATGAATACTGTGCTTCTGAATCGTTAAGGATTATGTTGTAGAAGATGCAATTTTATTCTTACATTGGGGGGGGTCAGGGCAGAAATTTGGTAGGGCAAACTTTCTTCTCACTGCATGGCAACCTGTACTGGTCAACATTCTGGGCCAAAATGGACATTATTACTTTAAATCTGTCTAGCAGCTAGGTCCCCCCCCCCATTTTTATTCTAGACTAGACACAAGGCCCTGGCCCCAACACATATCTTAAAAGCCCCCATATCCCCCATGCCAGGATCCTGATCCAGATTGCCCCCCTTCACCTACTCAAGAGTAAAAATGCAAAAACAAAAGATGTAGCTCCTAGAAACATTTAAAGTAATGTCCGTTTTGGCCCTCTGTCTTCTACACAAGTATTAAAGGTACAGAAGGCCTCTGCTAATTTGCATCTGGACACCCAATCATCATTCCTACAAGGAAAGTTAATGTTCCTGAATTTTTCTCATGTATGCTTTGTTTGGAATATATTACACACACACACACAGACACGCACGCACACAAGGAGGATAAGGCGGGAAGAGAGAAAGGGAGACATTTTCTCTGGTGCTAATGTATTTTTTTCCCTGGAAAATGTGTAAATAGATATGAGCAAACTGTCTAAAAGTTATTCAGCTACTCAGTGAACCATGTAATCTGTTGGCTCATACAGACAACAGATAATAGAGTGAGATATTTCCTTTACATTGCCTGGGTAGAATCTCAGCACAAAGAGTCAATTTGTGTCCTGTCAGGGCATGTTACAACACACTATATTATCACTTCAGGAACAGGCAATTTGGATAATGAATATATGATTTAGAGAGCAAAAATGAAAAGGCTATTTAGCAGATTAGATATCTGTGAAGTGGAAATTTTGCATCAGGATTTTTGTTTCATATTTGCTTAATTTTGATTCCCTATATCTATTTTATCAGCTGCAATTTGTTTCCCTCCTCGTGATGCTCATATTTTAGCTGTACTATGCAACACATTTATTTATTTATTTAGTATATTTGTTCACCGCCCATCAGCCAAAAGGCTCCCCGGGCGGTTTACAAAGAGAAACACGATAAAAACAGTCATCTTAAAAACAAAAGAACATAAAATAAAATGCAGAGCAATATAAAATCACACAATAAAACCAAGCAGCCAAAAAGAATCAGTCCATGATATAAGTAAGGCTGTAATTCTTTTTCTTGTTTTAAAGATCATCACAGATTTCTGTGAAACACCATCCAATACCAGAATAAGATTTCCTGTGTTATTATTTCCATTTTAAAGTCTCCCTCTTTTTTCTTTGGACAGTGTGCTACACTGGATGCATATTTTAACAATGAAATCAGCTATTGCAAACTGTGGTAAACTGTGGCAAAAGGTGGTAAAAATCTAGCCCTTGCAGGAAGGAACTTGACAGAAAAATGGCCATTCCCCTGTTAAATAAATATGAGCTCATATTGTTCAATATGTTAAAAAAAAAAAAAGTTAGATGTACCCATTGGTTTGACTAAGTAGATACCCGCATTTAAAATGTATCACAAATTAAAAATAATAATAACAACATCAAATCCAGGAGAAGTTAGTCATGCTGTAGTCCAATTGAATTACATGGGACAAACTACTTGAGGCTAACTGATCCCTTTGGTTTAAATGGGACTAAAGTGTGACTAACTTCCTCCAGATCCAACTCAATGTAATTTTTTTCTGTCTTGACGGAAAGGATATCAGTAATAGACATTTGTAATGCTGGGATCCTGAAAAGGCAAGAAATTAATTGAACCAAGGGTGTAAAAGGCAAGCCTTTGCCCCATCAAAACTACCGCCTAACAAAAATTCAAAACTGAACATTGCTGTAGGAAGATGCAATACCTTCAGTCCTTCACCAATGTTTATTCCTACCAGGATTTCCAATAGCATGTTATTATTTTCTCCTCGCTCCTTCGCCGCCCCACAAGAGTTGTAAATTGGAACTAATGTGTGAGATTTCTGATCCCGAGTCATAACCCGGAAATCAATGTTGACAGATTATCCCATTTATAATTCATACTCTAAAAGAAAGAGGGTAGCACACACATTTTGCATGTTGAGAGCCCTGGTTCAGTTCCAGGCATCTCCTCCTAAAGAATTTCAGGTAGAGAGGCTGGGAAAGATTTCTGCCTTAGGCTGTGAAAAAAAAACACTGCCAGTCAAAGTATACATGCTATTGAACTACATCGGCCAATGATTTTACTCTTTATATGTTCTCATATATTTCTCATTCAGTGGTTCTCCAAATAATTGAATATTATCCCCACCCCTTTTTTTTAACATCCCCCAGTTTTAGAGTGGTGTAGCTAAGTAGCACTTAGTAGAGTAATTCCATGTTGATACTCTACTAATTCCAACTACCGTATGTCCAAAGCTTCTTGAGAGCTTAGAAACCAAACCACACTCCCCCATCCCATCAGTGCAATCCTATACATGTCTACTCCAAAGTAAATGTCATTGCATTCAATGAATTGGGTCCAGACGTAGTCATGCTTAGTGTAAACCCATTGAAATAAAAAGGGCTTAAGTTAGTCATGACTGACTTGTCCCATTGATTTCAATGGGTTTACACTGAGCATGACTAAATCTGGATCCAACCCAATGGGGCATGCTCCTGAGGTAAGTGGATATAGGATTGCAGCCTGAATCTCCTAAGTTACAAGATGATCTGCAACATGCTTTGCAGGGGCGGGGTGGAATTAAGGTTGTGCAAAAGCCCACTGAAAGGTTTTGCCTGTCTTGTCATTCCTTTGGCTGCCCTTTTAGGCAAAATCCAGTGATAACCAAGGCAGGGATATCTAGAACTCTCATGAGAAATATCACTCTTCATCTTCCTAAAACTCCTCCAGTGTTTCACCACATTTGCTGCAAATGCTACTTTAGGTGAAATTTCAGAGGCAATATTAAAAAATACGCTGAAGAGGAGCATCCCGCTGAAATGGTAGAAAACAAAGAGGTGGCTGAACATGTCGCTACCAGCAATAATTCTTTCAACATTTCTTTTGTTCGGCATGAACAGGAAAACCTACATCACAATATAAAATACTGTTTGATTCTGTCTCTTCTTCTATCTCCTATCCTGGGTTGCTTAGTCCTGGTGATTGGGCTGCAGAGGCATAGGTAGAAAAGAGCATGAATACATTCCTATAAGTATTAGAACACGTATGGAAAGGAAGGGCCCCCAGTGACCTCTGTAGTCTTCTGCTGATCACTTGTGTTTGTTGTAGTAGGAAGGCAAACACAAGCATAGAAGTGTTATTGAACAGCAAACCCTTCAAAAATTTCACCAGTCTTTGTATTCAGGTTACAGAGCAGTAGGGGGGGCCCCTTTTCAGAGAGCATACTTATGCAGGTATTAAGAACTGGCTGAGATAAGAAGTAAAGCTTAAGAGACCTTCATCATTAGCTGCTAGTGGCGGAGATTAGTGATCCTACTATGGGATTACCAATGGAAAGAGTGCGAGCACCGACTAATTGTTCATTAATGCTTGTAAAATAAGATAGTGGTAGTCAAAACTCGCCATTGTTTGCCCCCTCAAAGTAAACCAGACATTGGATACGGTCATCAGTAATGGTATTGATGTTTGAAAGGAATGCATTGAATGGATCAGTTTACAGTGCAAACGGTTTTCCGAGATGTACTTCAAACATTTAATTGGATAGCTGTTATCCCAATAACTTGATTTCACTTCTACCCACCAGTGGTAACTTCTATGGGGAGTTAACCCATCACATGGATGTGCTTTTAATATTGATTCATTATTTATTTCTTTATTGCACAATTTGTATACCACTTTCCAATAAAATTACCAAAGCAGATTAATAATGATGATGATGATGATGATGATAAATAATAATAATAATAATAATAATAATAATAATAATAATAATACAATAAAACACAATAAAATAATTAGAACTCAACAATAAACCTATAACTACTGGTTGGGTAACATCTCAGCGAAAGAGATAAAGAGGTAGTTCCTAAGCAGGCGTCTAATGATCAAAACTGTAGACGTCCCTCTGATAGTTCATAACTGGGATGCAGCTGTTAGTAGAGGAAACATAGACCCCAATAACACAAAGTGGAAGTTAATGGCCTATATTGTGCCTGAGGAGCTCCATCCACAGAAGTATTTTCTGTTCTTTGAATGAATGATGCATGGGAAACAGGAAATACCTGTGAGCAGGTGGATGGATGTATCCCTCTTGCATGCTTTGAGCATATGGAAACTGCCAGGGACAATATCTTTAATAAGCAAGTAATTTACACACCGTGAGGCCAACCACTAGGGTTTATGTGTTTTAGGTGCAATCCAGTGGGGATGCCCCTAAACCTCCAAATGTGGAGGATTACAGGCATCCTATGTAGGGCGGGGGAAGTGGCAGAGGTGATCTCTGCCTCCCTGGTCCTCCCATCCTGCAAGTCAGCTAGATGGCCGATTTTGGCCATCTAGCTGCATCGCTTTGGACAGGGAGGGAAGGAGGCTGGAGCGCCATTAGGATACATTGTATCCTGGTGGCCCTGGTCTCCTCCCCTCCCTGCCCCTTGGAACGCCCCCTTTACCCCTTCTGCGAGGTCGACCTGCTTCTTTCTGTGCTGGCTGCGAGAGGGGGATCAGAGGGTGGATCCCCAGCTCCAAGGGCGGAGCTCTTTTCCGACCTCAGATCTGGGAATCCAAAGAAACCTATGGGCTCCTAGATGATTTCTAGGAGCCATAGTATTGCTCTGTTATTTTATTTGTTGCTTTTATATCCTGCCTTTCTTTCAAGGAACCTGGGGCAATGTACATGCTTCTTTCCAGCCCGGCTGTAGTCCAGTCACGACACCACACTGGCTCTTCATTTAAGCATAGCGATCACATGCCAGTTGAGAACAACACTTCTTTAGCTTTGTTTAGGGCATGAGCAAAGGAAGGGCAGGTCATGTGCTCACGTCAGGTTCTACATTCTACATTCACGCTGCCTCGAAATTGAGGTCAGACAGACCTACATGCACAATCATGCCAAAGGCTGAAGCGAAAGTGTCACCACATGTTCAGATGAGCATACTTCACTTATTTTTAAGACTCATCCCAACCACAAAAGAAGATATTAGGCCCACTTAAAATATTGCACCGCTATTGTATCTCCTGTGTAATCCATACCCTCATCCTGTCATGTATATGGCATCAAATTCTGTAAAATACATTTTAGAAAGAGTTTCAAGAAACAACTTGACTATTCTCCTACGTTTTGCATTTATCCAACAATGAACAATCTATTACAGTCATTTTACCTGCTATTAAATATGTACTATGAGTGTAGGAATGTTGGAGTACACTTGCTGCATTTTGTTGGCATTAATAGTGTGGTGACTGTAGTTTGTATTGTGTGTGAGTTTATGTGTGTGTCTGTGTAGTATGCTGTTCAGTCTTCCCCAACCCGGTGCCCTCCGGATCTGTCAGTCTACAACTCCCATCACCCCAGCCAGCACAAACCAAGGCCACACTGGGTGGGGATAATAGGAATGGTAGTCCAGCACATCTGGAGGGTGCCAAGTAGGGGAAGGCTGATGTAATACTTTCAAGATTTTCAGCACAATGCTGCCTTTTCAAAAAGAAATTCCAAGCAGCCTGTTAAAGTAAGTATACATCCAGTTATCCCTGTTTGCTAAACTGCTCTAGTCTTCCAGAACACAAGGTGATCCACGTTCCTTTGTTTCCCCCAAGGGAGAGCGCATGCCAAATGCAAGGGCAAACTCAGCACAAAAAGAGGTGCTTTAAGCTCAAAAGAGCAATATATCCACATCCCATGAAAATACAGGCTGGTGTTTAAGTTAAGGTTCAGTGGCAGGTCTAATATTTTCTTTGGCTATTTGTGCAGAATTTTCTTCTAGACCTTTCTCACTGAGCAAGAGAATTAACCAAGGAACCTACAGATGATGTATTCAGACACCAAGCAACTTGAACGGCTCTCTTACAGGAAACCACTGTCTGCTTAAAACCAAGCCCGATACAGTCCCACGGTAATTGTGGCATTTCAGCATTCGTTCCATGGCAAGACAGGTTGACCTGGCCAGCTGTGCCCCCTGTCAGGGAAACCCTCCCTCAGTTGAGGCTAGGAATCAGGAAGAATTTTGTTTGGTCCACAACTTTAAGCAAACCAACCTAATTTGCACTTCCCAGACTAATATGCAAATCGGAACCCAATTATCTTTCAGACTGCACACTTCTCTGAATTTTGCAACAAAGTTCATGGCTCACAAATTATGTACAAAAGCACGTATATTAGGGAAAGGTGCATACAAAATGTGTACATTAGGAAACCTTGTGTACAAAAGTGTATATATGTGTACAAAAATGCATATATTAGGGAAATTGTGTACAAAATGCACATGTTAGGGGAAATTGTGTACAAGAATAAATACAAATTTTCACACTTTTTGGGTGATGTGGAAACTGCATGGAACAGACTTATGATTGAATGCATGTGAAACTGACATGGCTGGAAATAATCTTGAGTCATCCATCACTAGTTGAGGCCAGCAGAGGAAACCATGGCTTCAGTGGGCTGTGTCAATACCACAAAACGGGGCCATTGACAGTCCAATATCCACCCTCTCCCACCCACTCCACTGTGCCAAGCAAATATCCACCATTTATATAGATAGCACCATCCATGTACACGCTGCTTTACAAAGAACAGGTCTGAGAGGCCTCTACACCAAAGGGCTTACAATCTAGACACAGGGAAACAACAAAGGAAGGGGTGTTCAGGTGGGGACAGGGGTAAACAGGGAAAGGGCATGAGAATATTTAGATTATATATACTTCAGCATAGTTACAGCAATAAGGTATTTTTGTTCCAAAGGCTTCCCCGAAAAGAAGATTTTTGAGGAGGGACTTGGAGGAAGTAAGGGAAGTGGTTGCACCAAAGCACTCTGGGAGGCCATTCCAGGCATATGGGGCAACAAGGGAGAAAGGGTAGAGTTGTTTCAGGGAGTAGGAGACTTCTGGACAGCTGACTGGTGGAGCTTGATGGATGACGGTCACAGAAAGGTATGTATCAGGATATAAGAGAAGAAAGATGGCTGGGTGGAGGGGGGCAAAGCCATGCAGGGTTTTGAAGTAGCAATATTCATTTTCATTTCATTTATTATATTTATACCCCGCCTTTTTTCCTGCAAGGAACCCAAGGCGGCTTACATAATCCTCCTCCTCCTCTCTATTTTATCCTCACAACAACCCTGTGAGGTAGATTAGGCTAAGAGGCAGTGACTGGCCCAAAGTCACCCAGTGAGTTTCATGGCCGAGCGGGGACTAGAACCTGGATCTCCGGAGTCCCAGTCCAACACTCTAGTATTAATAGTAATTGTAGTTTTAAGTAGCTTAAATTAATTAAAATTGTACCCATTTTTTAATCTGATCAGGTATTTTATCCACTCATTTGATATTTTTGCGTTGGATTGGGCGTTAGGTATTTTCTTGAATAAACTGGATATTTTGTGCTAGGGGGAGAGCTAATTCTTTTCCTTATTGACCCCATACTCTGATCCACCAGGCTTTGGCCCACCCCAAACTCACCAGCCTCTATTCCTTGACCAGTTAAAATCCACCTCTGCCTCTTCCTGCTGACCCACACTGGCTCAGCCCATTAATCAGGTATTTTTAGAATCATGAGTTGCCAACCCTGACCTTCCTAGCCATGAGCCAAGGCCTGGCATGCAGATGCAGGTTGACGACATTGTTGACCATGTCTAAGGTGGCCCAGTGTCCTATTCTACAGAGGACAGTCTTCTGTTTGAAAGTGCCCCCTAGGCTGTCTGTCCCGCCCAAAGATTTTTTAAAGAAAACATAAGAAGGGAGAACAGGGACCTTGAAGTTACCCACCAACAGTCAGCATCTGGACAGCAGACTGAGCGGGCAAGCAAGTCACTTGGTCAGTCTTCTTCACTATGGTGAGATGTATTGTATTTCTATGTAAATTATAATTATTACTTCTAAATTTGCATATCTACATGTAAATTAGCATATGCAAATGTTGTGCAAATTGGTACCTGCTTTTGTCCTCTTTTTGGGTGATGCATTTACTCTTGTTTGGCAATGCCTAAGTGGCCACTCGAACCATGTCTGTGTTGCAGGCCTTGCCCCAGGCTTAGTAAGGCTTTGCCATCACCACCACGACCATGGCCAATAAAGAAGAGGGGACAGTGACGTCTCTGCTACTCCATCAGGACAGTGGTGGTGGCAGCAACATCACACTGGGCCTTACTAGTTCTGGGTTGAAGAAAGTAAAACTTGATCTGTCTGGACTGAGTTAAGTGAACAATAAAGCCCCAGTGCTGCTAGATAAGATGAAATTTCTGAACAGGTGTCTCTACATGCATTCTACCTTTCATTGCAACTGTTTGACTCATAACAGGAATATTTCTTGGTGTCGCAGCTCATTAGCAGCAGTCAGACTCTGACATTAGTTAAAATGTTAATATATGTGACTGGTGGTGTGAAGTCTAATTTGTGTTGTCAGATGAGTTTTATCATCCCAAACCTGTGTTTTATTTTATGTAATCAGTTTGCCATATGAATATAGTACAGTGGTAAGATGATGTTCAGGACCGACACAATAGCACTCTTTTGGTTAGTATGTCGTGTTGATAGCACAACGTTCTGTTTTGTGGTCTGTCCGTGTTGCATGTTACCCGTAATCCATCTATTTCTCATACTGTTGATGACTTCAAGAGCTTGTCTGAGGTTAGAAACGTAAACATTTGTAAGGTTACCTTAAACGGGTGTTGCCATCATATTATCTTCGGCAAGAGAAGTGAAGAGAGGGGGGAGATCCTGCAGAGTTGGATTTGTGGAGTGAAATAGCAAGGAGGCTCTTTGAAATTCTTCCAGAGTGGAACCTCCCAAGCTCTGTGGAAAAATTGCTCCCAGTGGATGAATTGCTCTTCCTCCATCACTGCCACCGTAAGCAGCTTTTTAGTGACAGATTTTAGGGTGGTAGGAAAAGAGAGCAAGTACCTCCTAGAGCAGTTGCTTTTTAGTTTTCAGTATCAGCCTAACCTACCTCACAGGGTTGTTGTGAGGATAAAATGGAGAGGAGGAGGAGGATTATGTAAGCCGCCTTGGGTTCCTTGAAGGAAAAAAGGCGGGGTATAAATATAATAAATAAATAAATAACACTCTACTGCCTGGTAGTACTGGTAAATCCAAAACACACTAGAATCATAGAAAAGTAGAGTTGGAAGGGGCCTACAAGGCCATTGAGTCCAACCCCCTGCTCAATGCAGGAATCCAGGTCAAAGCATCCCTGACAGATGGCTGTCCAGCTGCACCTTGAATGCCTCCAGAGTGGGAGAGCCCACCACCTCCCTAGGTAGTTGGTTCCATTGTCTTATTGCTCTGACCGTCAGGAAATTTTTCCTGATGTTTAGGTGGAATCTAGGTTCCTGTAACTTGAGCCCATTATTCCGTGTCCTGCAAACTGGGATGATCGAGAAGAGATCCTGGCCCTCCTCTGTGTGCACTGTCAGAGAGCAAAATCTGGGAAGTGTTGTGAATGCTCCTTCCTTCCTTCCTTCCTCCCCCCCCCCCCCCCGAATTGTTGTAGATACTACAGTCTGTTTTCCCGGTGATATATTTAAGGACATGCAGCCTTAAATCTGGCAGTAAATGCTGGTGGTGGGCATGGGCAAGCTCCACTTGGCTCAGTTCAGAATTGGTTCAGTATTTATGAATTTTCTCAGAGAATTCTTGGGAAAAGCTCCTCTGTTTTCCAACAGTTTTCTCCAGGCTTGTGATGTTATACATGCACACTGATGGTGCCAAAAGCATGCATATCATAGCATTGTCTCTTGGGAATGGTAGTTTTGTTTCACTATGATTTGCCCCACACTATTTTTTGGTGGCTCTCAACTTTTATTTTATTATTCATCTGTTTATTTGATTTCCAGAGGGCTAGCCATGTTGCAGCAAAAACAACCAAGAGTCTTGTGGCACCTTAAAGGCTAACACATTTATTCTGGCATAGGTTTTCATGGACACTGCCCGTGAACACTGTCCATGCATCTGATGAAGTGGACAGTGTTCATGAAAGCTTATGCTAGAATAAATTTGTTTACTCTTTAAGGTGCCACAAGACACTTTGTTGTTATTTGTTTTAAAAGATTTTTAACCCGCCTTTCATGGTGCACTGCCAGGGCAGCTGACAATATTATGAAAACATGAACATACAAATTACAATTACACACACACACACAGCAGCAGCAGCAGCAGCAAATAATTTTTAAGCAACAAATGCAGACTGGAATAAATGCGTCTTCAGATTGTTGTTGTTGTTTTTAAAGCGAGCAGTGATGAGGCCATATGTATTGGGCCTGGAAACTATTATGACCATGGCATCTGTGCTCTTCCAGTATGTTTAGCTGCACATATGTATGTGTATACTGGAAATACTGCAAATCCACTGCAGTATTTTTCCAAAGAATTTATTGTATTTAAAAGCCACATCTATACATGCACAGTAAGCTCAGCCTATCCTTGCTGTTTGGGAGTGATTCATGCTTCTGATTTGGTGCTTCTGGTGCACTGTCCAAAGTAGAAACTCTTGATTCCCTGGCAGTGAGAGCTGTGTTCTCCAAATGTTGGCACAATCCATGCACCTAACCATGGTGGAGATGTGTGATGTCCCACTTGAGCATATAATCAGAGGCACAAAAAGAGGAAGTTCGGGTGCAACACATTTCCTCTCACTCAGCTTCTGTGTAAAGCTATCCTCAGGCTCCTTCTGTTGATTGAGGAGGACAGACCTGTGTTTGCAGAAGCAGGAAGTAGGGGAAAGTATATTTTTTTTGCCCTGCATTAAAGCACCGAGTCACCTTGCTTGCCCATGAATCTTCAGGAAGCAGCTGACATAGGAAGGAGACTGACACTGGTACATGGGCCAATGATTAACAACACTGCATCAAATTATATTCAAGCTGATTGATGTGTTGAAAGGCCACAATATTTCATTCTGTACCAAGGTTTTCAAGCCACTCATTCCAAAGTGTTGACCATGTAATGCTGAATGTACAGTTTTGTTTGCCCTACATTAAAATTGGCTCCTTTTCCTTGCCATTTTATGAGTGAGTAAGGTTTGTAATTGATGAAACTTCACTGTGTCTTGTGAAACAAGACTAGCAGCAAAAAAAAAAAGGGGGGGGGAACCAGAAATTATTTTACTTGAAATAACTACTAATATCTAAGGATGGGTGAGAATTTGGTTTCATTTTGTTTTTGGTAAGAATTTACCAAAATTGACAAATGTTTCTATATTTAGGATGGAAAGAATTTGACATTTTAAAATTTTGAGAAAGGGAGAAACAGGGACTGAGATTCATCCATCCAGACTGAAGGCTTTGGGTGCTTAACACTTAAAAGTCTGTGTTTGTATTCCTGTGCATTCAACCATGTAGTGCTGAATTAGAGTTCCCGCCTCTCTTCCCTTAAAGGCTCCTCATCTTTAACAGCTACATGGCAGGCAGGTACAACGTAGTCCTCTTCATGCTGGGAATAGCTGTATCTATTGAATCTGGCCAGTGCAGATGTGTGAGAATTTAGTTTCCATTTGCTTTTGCTATGAATGTATTAAAATCCTGAAACTTCCTCAAATTTGGGACAGAAAGAACTTGAAATTTAAAAAATTCAAATACAGGAGGAAGAGAAGCTGACAGATTGGTCCATTCCTACAAATATCCCGAACACATATCTAGAAGCAGTGGTTAGGTGGATAAAAAGTGAACCAGATTGAAGCTGAATCCAGACGAATGCTTCTAATGCTTATGGAATCTCCTAATGCCTCTTACATCCTTGAGGGGGAAGATTTGCCCATGATACGGTTAACATTTCCGGATTAGAACAGGTACAAATTTGCGGAGTCCTACTCTTGATAAGTTGTTGTGGTAGCTAGGAGTGCTTTCTAGCCACTCATCGTGTAGACTACATTCTATTGGATGGAAAATTGATCCATGCTTTTGTAATCTCCAGGCTTGGCTACTGTAATGGAGAGAGGCTGTCCCTGAAGACAACTTGGAAATGTTAACTAGTGTAAAATGCTGTTCTTTGTTTCATAACAGCTGTAGGGTGACACAAGTATATACATCCAATTCAAGGTGCTGGTGTTTACCTTTAAACCACTTCATACTCATAGCCTGTGTCTCACATAAAACAGAGACCTCCTGTCCTTGTATCATCACCAGCATCAACTTCTGTTGTCTAAGATCTTGCTTCATGGACCACCTCGCAGCAGGACTTTGACACCAGTTGATATGGAACTGTCAGGGCTATGGAACATTCTCCAATCCCCAAGGCAGAGGTCTCTCTCTCTCTCTCTCTCTCTCTCTCTCTCTCTCCATACTGGCTTTTATAAGGGGTTGCAAGGCACATGTCTTTCATCTGGCTTTTAGTTGTGTTAGCTAGTTTCTTGGCTCTTTTTGGATTGCTGTCAATTCTGTTTTTGTTATTGGCATTTTCACTTGTTTTACGGCACAATCCTATGAATGTTTAAACAGAAAAAAGTCCTACGATTCCCTGCATTCCCCAGCCAGCCATGATAGATTGCACCTTTAATTGCTCTTGTAAACAACTTCGAGGTGTGTGGCGACGCAGTTAATAAATGCTTTTTTAAAAAGCAAATAAATAAATAAATACAGTAGTATTGTGAGTACATCTCAAAACGGGAGCAGGTGCCTTTTGCATTTTGACCCTCCCGAGATCTGTCAAGCCAGGCCAGACCCTTTTGAAGCTTGGGCCTGGCTCTATATTGGCTTGTTTTTGGCCCTAGCTGTTACTACTTTCCACTTCACTTTTCTGGAGTAAAACCTAGCCTGGGGGAGCAATAGTGAGGGCTTGTGGCCTATCAGGCCCTAGATGCTACCACAACACACTCTCTAGTATGGATATCAGAAATCATGGGAACTACATTTCCCATGGTTCCAAGTGAGCCTCTACACTGCCGGAATATGTGACAGCCATAAAGCCCAATGGATGCCTTGCTGTGAGCCCTTCATGCCACTGGGGAAGACTGCAGTAAGGGTTGAGCAAATGTTTGATACTGGCAATGTTTGATATTGAGTTTTTCAGGGTAGTTTTTCATTTCTTTATGTTTGTGCAATGTAAGTTGTTATAGCAGTTAAAGAGGATTAGGGCATTAGTTTAAAAAAATATCCAGGAAAGAACAATCCCTCCAATTTTATGGAGATAAGGCCCAATAGAGTAATAATCTTAGATTCTCCTTGGTCCTACCAAGGGACCTTCCATGGTTACTGAAGGTGGCCTACTCAACCAGAAGAGCCCCACTGTGAGAAGTATAGCTCATGCAATATACTGTGGCATAGAGCCTTTGCGACTCAAATGTCAACAAAAAAAAAAAGATTAATCTTAGACCATTCTCCAGCGTTTCTTTGGGATGTTGAAAGGAATGTAAATCGCACACATTTCATCTGCTTGTTTCAAAAGAAGCATTATGAAACCCTAGTGACCTGAATTTACTGCCAGCACTTCTGTTTTTCCTCAGAGTCTCTCATTGTAGAAAAATATCCCGAGGAGTGTCTCGCCCTCCTTGAGGATCCATTTAGGACCGCAGATTTTCTATAATGCATCCCCAATCTTTTCAATTTCTATAAGAGTCTAGCACCGCCTTTGCTGCAGGTTCTATAAAGACATTGAGGATTCTACCTGCTTTCTTCACTTGCTTATAAAATCAACATGACAAAGAAGATGGTTTAAAAAAAAAAACATACAAAAAACTACCTGGATTGTGTAAATTGAGGTTGTGTATTTTTATTTTTTTTAAAAAAGAAAACATGTAAAATAATCAGTTATAGGCGGCTGAACCTTTAAAGGAGATTAATTCAGTAGGATAAACTGCAGTTAAGTAACTTTTATCAGGCAAACTGGGTTAGATGGTTAAAAGCGAGTACAAAAAAAAAATCCTAAAAACATACAGTAGGTAGCAGCTTATATGTCAAGAAAAACTGAGCGAAATTTTGACACTCTGATGTCTAGCAGATAGCACTTAAATCATTTTTCTCCAAACTTCAGTCATAAAAACTTCAAAGAGTTTTAGCCATAATACAAATTTTAGACTAAGAAGTGGTGTTTGAAGTTATTTTATAGGATTTTGCTGTAAGGGCTCCAATTGATTTGTAGTAAGATAAAAGAAGAAAACTTTATTTTCGAAGCTTTGTCGGAAAAAGCTTAGCTTCCATTGGCCGTTTTGCCAATATGCCTGGAGGGGATGATGATGTCGACATGGATATTATATGCCGATCCGAACTGAACTGAATTTACACCTCCTGCTGTTTGTGTTATGGTTAAAATCTGTCACAAAACTGGCAGTGATTTATTAAATGTTTAATGAAGTAAGACAAAAACTTCAAGAACTACAAACAGAAAAGTAGAACATCACATTAAAGTATAATAATATAGGTTATATATCTGATTATATTTTTTTGGTATTTCTTTTGCTAAAAATGTGAAAAACACAATTAGAAATCAAGGGAGTATCAGAAGATGATGGAGAGCTGCACATCACTCTAAAAAAAAAAAAAAAGGTTATTCCCTTTTTATTCTTTGGTCCTGTTTTCCATACAGAGCAGTAAAAAAAAGGAGAGAGAGAAAGAAAAGAATATAAAGTATGTATATTTCCAAAAGAAGATGCCTTGAAAAGATTTATGCTAGGCTATTGTGCAGCAAGACTCTGCTAGATTGGTTACCACCTCGTTATTACAGAAGATTAGCCGCTTCAGAATATGTTTTCCCCCCAGCAATGTCAGGTTAGATACACCTGCTAGTCTTAATTTCTACGAATTAATCAAAGAATGCATGCCATTTGAGTTAAAATATTCCAATCTGAAATGTAGAGCGCAAGCAACAGGAATGTTCTCCTGGAAAAGTACCACTGAAATGAATGGGTGGTGCACATGGTTGATCTCTTGTGCGGTGTCCACTCATTTCTATGGGACTTATGTGGGAGATCTTCCTGGTGGATTGTCCCTTTGTCATTGTTGCTGCTCTTGGTTAATTTTTCCTCCTGATGCTGACCTAGTATATATCTACATAAAAATAGATATTTCTTTATCTCTACATAGAGATGATAGATAGATAGATAGATAGATATAGATAGATAGATAGATAGAAAAATAGCAGTCCTGTTTCATAGATCATAGAGTTGGAAGGAGCCTACAAGGCTATCGAGTCCAACCCCCTGCTCAGTGCAGGAAACTAGAGGAGGGGTCTCCCATCCAAGTAATAACCAGGCCTGACCCTGCTTAGCTTTCCACGCTCAGACAAGCTGAGCCAGCGTGAGACACAGACCTGTTCAAGTGTTCCAATGTACCTTGCTTGCTGGCTACCAAGACTATGCCACATAGCCCCATCTCCGAAACACGTACATTACATAGCCCTGCCTCCTGGCATCTGCATGTAGACACAGATATCTGCAGAGAGCAGGTTCTGCATCTAAGCTGTACACGTGGAGGCCTGCTCTCTGAAGATCTGCGTGCTCTACATGCAGACGCCAGGGGGTGGGCCACACAGAGCAGCCCTGTTCCTGGCTTGCATGTTGGCATATACAGTAAGTGGAACACCCGAATAGGGCTACTGATGTATTAGAACAGCAGGTTAAAACAAAACTCAAAAGTGAAAAAGCCTGGGAGAATAAAAGTTCTTTAGCACCAAAAAGGTTGTAGCTGCCAGGTGAGCCTTTCTGTGGATGGAATTCCATAAATGGGGAGCCCCCACCAAATAGGTCCTCTTTCCATTACCCAACCAATTCACCACAGAGGTGGGTATCTGGTGGAGACCTTTACTGGATGATGTCAACACAGAGACACGTTGATGTGGGGACAGGTCCCAACCTGTTCAACCAATACCTTGAATTACTTTTGGAGATAGACCAGCAATCAGTGCAGCTCTTACTCACTGGAGCAATTTGTTTCCAGTGCCTGATCCTGGTCAATAGTCAAATGACCATATTCTAACTGTAGTTTCCAGATAATCTTCTAGGGTAACTCCATGTAATAACACATTACAATAATCCATCTTGGATGTTACTCGAGTGTGGATTATCTCTGTCCAGGAGAGATTGCTGTTGGTGCACCAGCCTCAGCTAATGAAAGATACTCTGCATCACAGAGGCTAATTAAGCTTCCAGTGACTGCACCAGATCTAGCAGCAACTCCAAACTGTGAACTTGATCCTTTAGGTAGAGTTCAAGCCCAACTAGAGCATGCTTTTCACCAGCCTTCCCCAACCTGGTGCCCTCCAGATGTGTTGGACCACAACTCCCATAATCCCAAGCCAACGGACTGGGGGAATTGTGGATATTGTAGTCCAACACATCTAGAGGGCACCAGGTTGGAGAAAGCTGCTTTACGCTATCTTCCTGAGCAGACCAGGCACCTAGCCATCATGTCATCATGGCAGCACCCACGGTCAAAGCACTGGCATCTTCTGGATTATGTAATTGTCCGTGTTAGAGATCGCTGCGATGTACTTCTTACTAGGGCCATGGTGAGTGCCGACTGACTGCTGGACAGACCACCGACTAATCCGGTCCACTATGGTTATCAACATTGCTCCCCAATGTAGGCTTCAAGGAAGGAAACCAAGGCGTAAGATGAACATCCACGCCCTTCAAGATCCTAAGCAAACTCGTCTTCAATCACTTCTTAAGGAACATCTACCTACGGAACCTCCTGGCAACATTGAGGACCATTGGTCTAAGCTGAAAACCTCCATTACTGCAGCTTGTGAACAAACTATTGGATATGAAACTAAGAAACATCAGGATTGGTTTGATGAAAATGATAATGAGATTAAATATATAATTGACCAGAAAAGGAAAGCCTTCCAAATATGGCAAAATGATATTAACTGCGCTGCCAAGAAAAAAATCTACGCTAGTGCAAAGGCTGAGGTCCAAAGAAGAACAAGAGAACTTAAGAACGCCTGGTGGAAAAAGAAAGCTGAAGAAATTCAACAACTTGCAGAATCTCATGATGCACGGGGCTTTTTTAAGGCCACAAGGGCCATTTATGGACCAAAAACCTATAGTACAAACCCTTTACAATCAAAAGATGGCACCAAACTCTTAAAAGACAAAGAGTCTATTGCACTGCGTTGGAAAGAGCATTATTATGACCTTTTAAATCGTAAATCTAAGGTGAATAATGAGATTTTTTCACAAATCCCGCAAAAACAAATTAGAGAGGAACTTGCAATACTCCCCACTTTGGATGAAGTAAAAAAAGCCATTAATCAAATGAAGAATAACAAAGCTAGTGGATCAGATGGGATTCCTGCTGAAATCTTTAAAGAAGGGCCCCCCGAACTTGTACAACATCTTCATAAACTCATCGAAAAAATCTGGATAAGAGAAGAGATCCCAGAAGACTTCAGGGATGCCATAATTATCACCCTCTTTAAGAAAGGTGATAGAACAGACTGTGGAAACTATCGGGGCATTTCTCTCTTAGCTACCGCAGGTAAAATATTTGCTAGGATTCTCGCAAACCGTCTTCTATTTCAGAAGAGATCCTCCCTGAAACTCAATATGGTTTCCGCCCCTCTAGAGGAACAGTAGACATGATTTTTACTGCACGTCAGCTCCAAGAAAAATGCTGGGAGCAAAAAATTCACCAATAAATTTGTGAATATCTTGCGACTTCTCCATGATAACATGATGGCTATGGTCTTGGACAACAACGGCTCTCATGGTGCTCCATTTAAAGTGGGATCAGGTGTTAAACAGGGATGTGTTATTGCCCCAACATTATTTGCTATTTTCATCGCCATGATTTTACATCTTGTCGAGGGGAAACTTCCCACTAGTGTGGGAATTATATATCGAACAGATGTAAAGCTTTTTAATCTCAGCAGGCTGAAAGCAAAAAGTAAGGTAATTACAACCTCCGTTGTGGAACTTCAGTATGCTGATGATAATGTGGTCTCCGCACATTCAGAGGATGATCTCCAAACTATCCTAAATGCTTTTGCAGAAGCATACGGAAAACTTGGTCTCTCACTTAACATCAAAAAAACCAAAGTGCTTCATCAGCAAGTGCAAGCTAACCCTTCAGTGATGCCATCTATCCAGCTTGGCGGGACAGTACTGGAAAATGTCGATCATTTTCTCTATCTTAGCAGCTATCTTTCTGTTACAGCTAACATCAACAGTGAAATCCAGCATCGTCTGAGCTCCGCAAGTGCCGCGTTTTCTCGAATGAAACATAGAGTGTTCGAGGATCGGGATATTTACTGGTTTATGAAGCCATTGTATTACCAACTTTATTGTATGCCTGCGAAACATGGACTATCTATAAACGTCACCTCCAACTCCTTGAAAGATTTCATCAACGTTGCCTCCGGAAAATCCTGCAAATTACTTGGGAAGATAGGCGAACAAATGTCAGTGTACTGGAAGAAGCAAAGACTACTAGCATTGAAAAAATGATCCTTCAACGCCAACTTCAGTGGACCGGTCATGTTGTTCGAATGCCTGACTGCCGTCTCTCAAAGCAGTTACTTTATTCCCAACTCAAAGATGGAAAGCGGAATATCGGTGGTCAATATAAGAGGTTTAAAGATGTTCTTAAGGCAAATCTAAAAAAATGCAATATAAACATCAAAAACTGGGAAGCTCTGGCCCATGAACGATCTAACTGGAGGTTGGCCTTTCACAAAAGTTCTATGGACTTTGAAGAAGCTCGAGTGCAAGGTGAAAGGGAGAAACGTGCTAAGCGAAAAGCACGTCAAATGAATCCTTTACAAGATCATCTTCCATCTGGTAACCTGTGTCCTCACTGTGGGAAGCTGTGTGGATCTAGAATTGGCCTCCACAGTCACTTACGGACCCATTGCTAGAGTCTACACAATTTTCTTTAGAATTTTCCTCCTTTTAAAATCTCCTTTTTGTAAATTTTCTTTCTTTCTTTTTTTTTTTATCCTGGAAGACAATCTTACTCGGTCACGAGTGATCTCCTGACTGACTGACTGATTCCCCATTCTTGCCAGGACTAAGTTTCAGTTCATTTATCCAGACCATCACTCACTCCAGAGTCCAGACACAGATTCAATGCCTCACCTGAGTTAGAAATAGAATAAGAAATAGAGTTAGGTGTCATCTGCACCCCAAATCCCCAGATGACAATCTTTCAGCCGTTTTATGAAAAAGAGTGTGGGGGAACACAATGCAGTCTTGTGGAACCCCATAACATAAATGCCATGGGTCTGAGCAACAGCACCCCAAGCATCACCTTCTCCACTGGAACACTGTGCCTCCAGATCCCAACTTGTAGAGTCTGTCCAGAAGGATAGCATGGGCAATGGTACCGAAAGCCATTGATAGGTCCAGGAGAATTAACAGTTTCATTCCAACACAGTCTTTCCCCTGGCATAAGCTATCCATCAGGGCAATCAAGGCAATCTCTGTGCCAAAGCCAGCTGGACTATACTGTATGTACATGGCACTTTGCAAAGAACAGGTTTGGCAGAACCCTACAATCTAAAAATAGATACAGGGAAACAACAGAGGAAAGGCAGGGGTAAACAGGAGAATATGTTATTCTTTTAATTACATGTATTTCAGCTTTGTTACAAAACGGTATCATGATTATGTGGCTGTTCCAAAGGCTTCCTGGAAAAGGTGAGTTTTGAAGAGGGATATAGAAGAATAGGGGAGATTTATTTATTTATTTAAACTCTCTCTTTTTTTTAATACCACCTTTCTGTGAGACATTCTGGAAGGAAGTTCCAGGCATAGGAAATAGGTATATTGTAACTAGGGGAATGTTTGTTTAATTTTAACTCACCTATAAGCATATAGGTATATTAGGTTTGAGTAAGTGTGCATTGTGCATTTTGTAGGGGGGAATTTTATGTGCACAGACCACTTACTCTGAAGTAGTTCCATGGAGTTCAGTGGGGATACTCTGAAAGTAGTTTGTGGCTGCAAGGAAATTTACCCTGAGAAATCAGTGAAATTACTGTTTGTTACAAACTTCTGTTTGTTTGATTTTTTATTTTCTCTTTCTCCTAGTTTTTTTTTTAAATAAGGTGTCCAAATAGGATATTCTCCCTCTCACTATCCTGTTTAAAAGTACACCCCCAAAATAAAATAAAAGCTGCCATCCGCTTGTACACATAAAGAACCCAGCTCATTTTGGAACTCCAAATGGAATTTGCCAGAACTTTTAGGCTGGATGAACAGTCGCATGTCAGCTTAGTGTATAATGACACTTGCTTCTCTTGTCCTTCAGTGTCTAGAGACATTTTAGAATGCTAACATTTGCATCACTTGGGGAATGCTGAAAAATGCCCTTAGTATTCAAGTTTCACTTTTGGCCTGCTTTCCGGAAAGGTTTGTCTGAATCTTTTACTTCTTAAATGACGTGCAAATGTTCTCTGTTCATAGCATATTAACCTCACGGTGCAAACAAAATCAGGTCATTGGAACAGGGTGGTGAAGTGGATGGGGTACATATCTACCTACATCTCCACTGAAAGAAAAGTAATTGAGCTTTGGTTATTGGGTAGCTCCACATAGTGGAGTAGTGAACAACTGCCATGAGCAAACTCCTTCTGTAGGGACATCTGAAGCAGTTGGTATTCAACTTGACTTCAAAACATCCTCTCTACTTTTCTCCTAGAAAACATATAGATCCACAGATACTAGCTGCACCTATTACGGTTTTCAGATCTCAGTGAGCTGGTTCACACAATCGTCGTGGTGTCACACACAGTCCTGACCCATTCTTGGACATGCACTCATACAGAAAAGCATATTGTGATAACCAATCAATCACAGTTTGGGTGGCAGCAATTGTTAGTGGTCGTTGGTGGCACTTTTTACTGTAATTATGAGAATCACACCCTACCATATCTATGATTGACTGGTTCACACAATACCTGCCCAGAGAGAGTTCACATCTCTTGTATGAACAAGCCTACTATGCACAAGCAAAGTTAGTCGGTACCATCCCAAGAAAGCTAGCATTCCAGATATTTTATTTGGTACAAATCTAGTATACATTAGCAACTAGTACACACACTGTGAGAAATTGGGCACTGTACCTATTCAGAAGGTATAGCTAGAGGGGGAAAGAGTGTTACATGTAGATGTGGAAGACTCCCCTTCAAATCATTGCTCAAATGAAGCCCAGTGGTGACCTAGGATGAATCACTATCTTTCTGCTTAACTTACCCCTTAAGGTGTTCTGAGGATTAATGGGATAAGAATGGGAAAACATCTCACTCAGAGAAAAGTGCTATACAGATAATTTAAAAATAGGTGTGTGGGGGGGTTGCCCCATCCACTGCCAGCTCTGACCTGCCCCCCACTTTGGTTTTGGTCTCACCAGCTGCTGGCATGCAGCCTCTGGCAGGTTTCTACCAGAACAATGTGGCCTTCGGGGCCCCAAAAAAGTCTCCCACCCCTGCCACAGACATTATTGATCCTCGCAACACCTTATGAAATAATGGCTAACAGAAAAGTAACACATGCGCTCTATCACTTCCTAGGGAGTGTGTGGATATGGAAGAGGAGAAAGGGGAACAGACTACAGTTATGATCCAACTGGAGAATTTGGGGTTGGCATTGTTGCAAATGAGGAGGCTCTAGCACAGCATCTCCAGCAGGGTTAAGAGTGGGTTTTGGGGTGCTAAAAGATCACAGACTAAGGCCAAAAGGGAGAGATCTAAGGGTGAAAAGGAGCCAGAAAAAAAGGCCAGTTTTTGTTGCTACCAACAGTGATGTTGGTTTGCGATTATAGGAGGAAGGGTAAGTCATGGTAAAGGAGGAAATGGAAGGAGAAATGAGCTGACAGCAGCTCCTCGGAGAGTTCAGATTCACTTAGCCTTCAAACTTAGGTAAGAGCCTTCGTTCTCTGACTACCAAGAAGAAGGATGCTGGCCAGAATGAAAAAAAAAGGCCAGTTGGTGTTGCTACCAACAATGGCTAACAGCAGCAGCAGCAGCAGCAGCAGCAGCAGCAGCAGCAGCAATGATGGATTTAAAAAATACCCTCTATCTTGGTGTCTGAGAGTGCAGTCGCTTCTCAAAGGCAAGGGTGGGAGAGGAGTGGGGAAGGCTCAAATAGCCAGATCTCCACAGAAGGCTCAAATAGCCAGATCTCCAACAAAAACATGGTAAAAAAAAGTTAGAAAAGCCTGGCAAAATATTGAGAGGAAGCAGAGGAACAGAGGTCCAGCTGGCTAAGTGACCAGCAAGGAAGGCGATAGGGGTTAGTAAAAGGGAAATAACCTGTCTTCTTAGTCTGTGTGGCTTGGGTGCATGAAGTGCTTTTCAACTTTTCAGCCAATGCTTTTCAACTTATTCATAAACGATCTGGAATTAGGAGTGAGCAGTGAAGTGGCCAAGTCTGCTGACGACACCCAATTATTTAGGGTGGTTAAAACAAGAAGGGATTGTGAGGAGCTCCAAAGGGATCTCTCCAAATTGGGAGAATGGGCATCAAAATGGCAAATGCAGTTCAGAGGAAGCAAGTGTAAAGTATTGAACGTTGGGGCAAAAAATCCCAACTTCATGTATAATCTGATGGGATCTGAGCTAGCAGTGACTGATCAAGAAAGAGATCTTGGGATTGTGGTGGACAGCTTGATGAAAACATCAACCCGGTGTGCAGCTGCTGTGAAAAAGGCAAACCCCATGTCAGGCATAATTAGGAAAGGAATTGAAAATAAAACTGCCATGACCATACTGCCCTTATACAAATCTATGGTGCAACTGCAGTTAGCATGCTGTGTACAGTTCTGGTCACCGCACCTAAAAAAGGATATTGTAGAGTTGGAAAAAGTGCAGAAAAGGGCAACTAAAATGATCAAGAGGCTGGAGCAACTCCCCTGTGAGGAAAGGTTACAGCAGCTGGGATTGTTTAGCTTGGGGGAAAGGTGAGTGAGGGCCAGGGGAGACATGTCATAGAGGTGTACAAAATTATGCATGGTGTGGAGAAAGTGGAGAGGGAGACATTTTTCTCCCTCTCCCTTAATACTAGAGCCTGGGATCATCCCATGAAGCTGATTGGTGGGAGGTTCACGACAGATAAAAGGAAGTTCTTCACACAGCGCATAGTTAAACTATGGAATTCACTTCCACAAGATGTAGTGATGGCCACCAATTTGGAGGGCTTTAAAAGGGGATTGGACACATTCATGGAGGAGAAGTCTATAAATGGCTACTACTCCTGACTGGCTCTATGCTACCTCCAGTATCAGAGGCAGTATGCCTATGTACACCAGTTGCTAGGAAGGGTGCTGTTACACTCATGTCCTGCGTGTGGGATCCCATGAGCAACTCTTGACCACTGTGTGAACATAATGCTGGACTAGATGGACCCTTGGTCTGATACAGCATGGCTTTTCTTATATTCTTAAGAATTAAGGTTGAGGGAGCCTTCAGGAATGAAAAGAGGGGAGGGAAAAGAGGGTGGGGACTACATGTTTTCTCTCACAGTATGCAATGAGTTTTCTTTGGAGTAAACTTTGCTAAAATTCTGTGGTTTCTAGCTCCACCCCCTAGTTTTGAGTTTAATCATTAAAAGAAAGACAATGGGGATTTCTCCACTCCCAGTGTCACATCAGATCTCTGAATAACAACAAAAATAGAAATGTTAAATGGTTAAAAGGTGTTTGTCAGAGGAAAAACGGCTCTGTGTGATTTTTCCAGCTAGGTTTCATTGGAGTGGGGGAAGGAGTAAATCAGCATACCTGGATACCTTTCTGGCATGACATTTCCTTGGCCAGCACCTCAGATGTTTGGGTTTTTAACAAGTATTATTGAGGGAGGAAGAACAGGACACCACAGATTAAGTCAGGGCGATGACAAACCATAGATTCAGCCGGAGGTAGGTAATCCCATAACACAGTCCTCAAAAGGATATGTAGTTCAAAGGATGGGTCTTTGAAATGGAGGACTTCTCCTTTGTCCTGTTGAGTCTCAAATGGAGCCCTCTCATCCAAGTCCAGTTCTGGCACAGCACTGGAGTTTAGGCATTTGGCAATAATGACGACTTTACAGGACCACGGTTTCCCATTACGTCTTTATGTTGACTGACTGAAGTTAATGGAGCTTGCACTAGCACTCCCATTGACAGGGCTGGCTCTACCATTAGGTAGAGTGAGGCAGCCATCTCAGGCAGTAGATACGGAGGTGTGGAGAGCAGTGGTGAGGTGTTGGAAGACAGAGCTGTGTGTGCCAGGTGGCCTGCTAAGCTAGCCTGTTGCCTCCTGGTGCTGTGCAGGACACTGTCCCTTCACCCGTGTTGAACTAAGATTCATCTGCCAGAAAAATGATCCTTCAACGCCAACTTCAGTGGACCGGTCATGTTGTCCGAATGCCTGACTGCCGTCTCCCAAAGCAGTTACTTTATTCCCAACTCAAGGATGGAAAGCGGAATATCGGTGGTCAATATAAGAGGTTTAAAGATGTTCTTAAGGCTAATCTGAAAAAATGCAATATAAGCATCGAAAACTGGGAAGCTCTGGCCCATGAACGATCTAACTGGAGGTTGGCCTTTCACAAAGGTTCCATGGACTTTGAAGAAGCTCGAGTGCAAGGTGAAAGGGAGAAACATGCTAAGTGGAAAGCACGTCAAATGAATCTTTTACAGGACCATCTTCCATCTGGTAACCTGTGTCCTCACTATGGGAAACTGTGTGGATCTAGAATTGGCCTCCACAGTCACTTACGGACCCATCGCTAGAGTCTACACAATTTTTCTTTAGAATTTCCTCCTTTTAAAATTTCCTTTTTGTAAATTTTTATCCTGGAAGACAATCTTACTCGGTCAAGAGTGATCGCCTGATCATGATGATGATGATGATGATGATGATGATGATGATGATGATATGGGAAGGGGGGCAACTGATATTTGCCTCAGTTAGCAAAAGCCTTGGGCCAGCCCTACTATTGATGTCATTTACCTATAGCAGGTGTGGGCAACTTCTAAGGGCCTGGGGCCAATTCCTCCCCTGGAACCCACTGGGGGCTCCCCCCCCCCGTGTGCAATGCTGCTGCACTGGAACTGCAGCAAGAGAGGGCTGATTTTTCTTTAAAAGTGGACCCTTTTTGCTGCTGAGCCACCGACTTTCAGTGGTAAACTGCAGCCTGTTCTGTTGAAAATAAGAAGCTGCAAATTTGGTGGCAGCAGTGGCGGTGGGACACACACACACACACACACACACACACACACACACACACACACACAGGCCGGGGTGGGCTGGGCTGCAGATATGACCTGCAGGTCACATGTTGTTCATCCTTGATCTATGGGGTTACAGAAGTAAGTCAAGCCATGATTGCAATCCAACAAGAAGGTTGTACTGGATCAATGCAAAGGATAAAACATGACCAGAAAGTGGGTGCCAATTCATATGTATAATGAGAGATAGCATCAAAAAAAACCAGTCTGTTTTTGAGATGCATAATGAACCAGTTTCATCTTGCACTGCATTAAGTAAATGCATTTTAAACAGCTGAACATCAATAGATTTCCCCAACCGGAGATTATTGTACAAAATACAGCCAGGGCTTTTCTCCCTACCACTCTGTTCCACTCTACCACAGCCAAAGTCATATCCTTAAGTCGTTTGTTTTTGCTTTCATTCTGGCAGTGTAGAAACATTTTAAACATGTCCATTTTTTAGCCCTACTTTCCTCTGCTTGAGGACATTGTGTTGGGGGAGGTGGGAGAGAATCAAGTTTAATGAAAAGTAACAGTAGATCTGTGAAGTTCTCCTGGAAAAAAAGAAGATGTTAACTCTTAAGTTTCTGCCACTGCCTTTTCCTTCTGCCTTACTGGTTAAAGAATCGTGGTAGGAGATTGCCTACAAGTGCTCCTGGCAGCCCGAGGGTTATTCTTTTGCTAAAGAAGAAGCATTTCTTGAGATACTTATCAGTTAAGTTTAGAAGCAATGCGAAAAGCTTGCACTTGATCATTTCTGCCCTCCTTGGTAGATGACACTGCCTGTAGCTATTGCTGAGATATTCAAGGGTGCCTTAACTCAGCAAACCAAGATGGCAAATGACATTGGAGATATCCTTAATCCCTGGCCTCATATAAACTAATGGTTACTTTAACAGGGTGATTTCTCCCCTCTCTCCCTGCCCCCAACATTTGATCACAATATGAAGCATGCTATCTCAAACAGTATAAAGATATTATTTTATGCTTAGGGACTTAAGGGGTACATCTGTGTTATCTTAAAAAACAGTTGCTTATCTTAAAGGCTTCTCTGATCTTCCGTGATTTTCAGTTACTCTACGCTACATTATTTTATTATGAGGAGCATTCTGAATATGAGGCATGGGCTGTGTCCATGCATGCATCTTTTCACAGTAGGCAAACTGGGCAACTGGCTCCAAAATTGGACTGAATGATGCTGCTGCCCCGTCCTATACATGTCTACTCAAAATTAAGCCCCATTGTAATTTATTTCACTGATGTCTGCATATAGCACAGAGGTAGGTAACCTTTTTGGGCCATGGGCACATTTGGCAATGTGAGAAACTGTCCTGGACACCACCACAAAATGGCTGCCACAGGAGGCATGGCAAAGGACAAGTAACCTGCCCCAAATATTCAGTACAAGGTAGAGGTGGGGTCTGAGCCCCAATGCACTAAACAACCCCTTTGAACCCACAATTTTCAGCACCAACAGAAACCTATTACACAGCAATCCCAGCTGCCAGTAAGGAACTGTGTTAATTAAAAACAAAAAAGGTGGGACGAGAAGGACACCTTGGCAGGTGCCAAAAAAAGTATCCGGGAGCGCAATGGTGCCTGTGGGCACCATGTTGCCTACCCCTGACATGGCAGAACTGATTAGTCCAAATGTTTTTCCAATACATCTTTCCCTATCTCTGGTGAAAGTTGCATGCTATTCCATAACCTAAGCACTGGTTTAGCAGAGAGACGAGGGATACACATAAAAAAATGGACACTCTAGCCACAAATGTATGTCTTGGAGGACTTTAGCTAGCTCATCTATGCTGGCTCTGATGACATTTACACTTCCCTGTTAATCCTGAAGCACATCAAAGGATAACTCATGTTAAATTTTCTCCACTACTTAAAATGGCCATCATTACACACATTTAGAAACTAGCATATCTGAGTTTTTAGGATATTCAGTACAAGGTAGAGGTGGGGTCTGAGCCCCAATGCACTAAACAACCCCTTTGAACCCCTTAGGATGAAGCGTATTTCCAGTTCTAAATGTGGCATTAAAAGCAAACTAGATGTGATAGGGCAGCCACTTGCATTTTGTGCATGTGTCTGCCCCATTCACACATATAAAGCAGGGGTTGGGGGCTACTCTTTAAATGAACATGTATGCACAGGAAACAAAAACAGCCCACAGGCATACCTTATTTTACTGGGCTCGGTAGCTTTAAGCATGTTTTTCCCAGACCCAGTTCACTTCAAGTATCAGAACTGGGGTGGGGTGGGGACTGCTCTCTCCACTTGATCCTTTTGTATAAAGAATAGACCTCCCCCCCCCCACTTTATATATGAACAGGGCAGACACGTGCTGCATGGCTTCACCATCATGTCTAGTTTGGCCCTAAGAGATGTGTGAATGTGCAATTCGTACGCCAAAAGGTTTCCTTGACTAGCTATCTTTTCTTTTCTTTTTTAAAATATTTTATTAATTTTTTTCACATCTTACAGCTACTAATGGCATACAACAAAAAACAACAACAACATAAACATTGTGCAACCCCTCACCTCTTGGGACCAAGTTATATTTCTCCCCCCAAAAAATTTATATATATATACAAGATATCATTCTATATTCCAAAAATATAACAAATCTTGACAAGGTTTGTTCCCCTTCCCCTTCACCAACACATAATCCAAAAATTTACCCCAAATGTTCACAAAGGTGTCTTTCTCCAATTGTCCTTTTTGACACTTAATATTACAAGTTAATTTATCATTTAGCGCGACATCCCATACCTCTTTATACCATTCAGTAATTGAAAAGACATGTTGAACCTTCCAATTCCTAGCTATCATTAATTTTGTTGCTGTTCTATATGAATCTGGTTCTGTTAAATCCTTTCCTGGTTTTGGAATTACTATAATCATAGATTGTTTCCATGAGGGGGGAATTTCTCCCCCTTCCATTATATTATTATATAATAACTTCAACCTTGGAATTAACATATGTTTAAAAACCTTGTAATATTCCACCCCTAATCCATCTACTCCTGGGGTCTTGCCCTCTTTTAATTTATTTATAGCAAAATCTATCTCCAAATCTGAGAATGGTTGCTTCATTGTCTCTCTATCTTCTTCTTGTATTCTCATTTTCATATGCTTTTCAATATATTCTTTAATCCTATCTTCCTCACCTTTTCCTGCTTTATATAACTCTGAATAAAATTCTTGAAAGATTTTTAATTTTTCCTTCATCAAATTATGTCCTTTCCCTTTTTTATCCTTTATTATTCCAACTATATTTTTCCCCCGTTTTTTGTGTGTGGATCTAGCTAACATTTTAGAATTCTTGTTACTATTTTCAAAGTAAGCTCTTTTCATATACATCAAATTTCTCTGTGTCCTTTCAATATCTTTGTTTTCTAACTCTTTCCTCTTAGCTTGTAGTTCTGCATAAATCTGCTTTCCCCTTTCCTTTAAAAATTTAGCTTCTAACTCACTTATCTCCTCTTCAAGCTTTCCATTAAATGCCTCCTGTTGTTTCCTTAATATACATCCTTCTCTTATACTAATGCCCCTCATAACAGCTTTCATTGTGTCCCAAACTACTGCATCGCTACAAACTCCTGTATCATTAATCTCCCAAATCTCTCTTAGTTCCTTCTCTATCTTGTCTCTTATATGTTTGTACTGAAAAATATTACCGCTCAGCCTCCATCTTTTAGCTTCTTTATAATTTATCTTAACATCCATGTTATGTATTGCATGATCCGACACTTTTATAATACCAATTTCCGTGTTCATTACTCTTGAAATCAGATTTTTAGAAACAAATATATAGTCAATCCTAGAAAAATTCTTTGTGACAGGTGAATAATATGTATAACTTCTTTCATCTCCTTTTACACCCCTCCATACATCTACCATTCCCTCTTTGTTAATTACTGTATTTAATGCAGTTATATTATTTTTCCTCTCTTCTACCGTGATCTATCACGGATCTATCTATCTTTTTGTCCATCACCATGTTGAAATCACCAGCTATAATAACTAACTCGTTTTGTTTTGAACCCATTTCCTTTAATACTTCTTGGTAAAATTCTGCTTGATTTACATTTGGGGCATATACATTATACATATACATTAACTAATATATATTCTTCCCCTCCTAATGCCCCATATACCATTATATATCTCCCCCTAGTATCCTTTTTAACCTTACTCACAATAAAACCACATTTTTTAGAAATAATAATTGCAACACCTCTTGACTTGGTGGATCCATATGTTTTCTCATATATCATAGACCATCGTAGTTTAAGTTTGTTTACTCCCTCTTTTGATTGATGTGTTTCTTGTAGAAATATTATGTCCGCCTTATCTTTATTTAGAAGTGCTTCAATCCGTCTTCTTTTCAGAATAGATCCCAGACCTTTGACATTCAATGTTGAAACTCTTAACTTTGGGTCCATCTTATTATTTTGTTGCTCAAAAATCCTTGGTCCCTGTGCGTAAACATATATAACCCCGAATCCCTCCACCCCCCACCCAAACATTTAATTATATTTCCCCCCCTTCTTACCCCAGGGATAATCACCCCACCCACGGCTTCTGGAACCTTTAGGGGGGGGGAGGCTGAGACTCCCACCCACGGACACCAACCATAATATTCATTCCGGTTTTTAAACTATATCCCCCTTTTTTTATTCCTTACTTTTTTATTTTTTATTTTATTTATTTAATTTTAAAGTTAAAGAAATCAAAAATAAAATAATAAAAAAAAATTCTCCAACTGCGCCAAAAAATCTTGTATATCTGTATTTCCAACTGACCCTCACATTTCTTATCCAGCTGCTCCATCTTCTCCTTGTAAGCCCAGTTGTTTCAACAACTCCATACCTTGCTCCAGTGATGTTATCTTGTAAGATTTCTTTAAAAAAAAAAAAATCTCAAAAAGACTGGATAACCCCAGGTGTAGGAGATCCCATTTTTAATCTGAACTGCTGTACAAGGTTTCACACTCCTACGCCAATGTGTTGTTTGGGCACACAGATCATTGTAAACTTGAACTGGGGCTGAACAAAACATCAGTTGGCCAGGGATTTGCCTAATCGCCTTCATGAGACTCTCCTTCCTGTTGTAGTATGTAAGTCGTAAGATAATGTCTCTGGGACTCATTCCTCCTCTTTTGAAAGTGACTCTGTGGATCCTTTCGATGTCCCCTTGCTCCCATTTAATGTCTGGAACTAGGACCTGCAGCCATTCAATCACTCTATCTCTCAGCTTTTTTGGAGTTTCGCCACTCTGTTCTGGGAGACCACGTAAACGTATATTAGATCTACGTTCCCGATCTTGCAGATCAATAATTTTTAATTCGATCTGATCAAACCTGATATTGTGTGCTTGTAATTCAAGTTTATTTGCTGTTATCCCTTTTTCCATCTCAGCCATTTTCAGATTTACAGTCTTTATTTCTGCTTTAATTTCAGCCATTGACTTTTGTAACTCTGCAGCCACTTCTGCTACTATCTGTTTGTTATTTGCTCTCATCTGTTCGTTCATCTCCTTTGAAATTGCTTCATTGTTTTCTTTCAACATTTGGCTGAACTGAACCAACACTTCACTCGTTGCCATTTCTCCTGCTTGTTTGTTTTTTTATTTCACCACGACAACAGTAGTGCCCTCCTTCTGCTGAGATGGTGTATCCGGTTTAAACTTAGCACTTCCTGGTTGCAATGACTCCGCACTCTGACTGAGCTTATCTCTTGCTGTAATCTCCGTTTTCCCTTTAGAGTCTATTTCCTCCTCAGATTGAATCCTATCCAGCCGTGAGGCCCTGTTGTCACTAGGATGGGTTCTTTTCCAAGGCAATATTGGCTGTTTACATTTGCGGTCCCGAGACATTTGGCATCCAGCCCAGAAATACCAAGAGGGTGTTTAGAAAATAATCTTCCACTTTTGGTTTATAAAATAAACCTGTGCTTTGATTCAACCTTCCGTATATGCAAACATACTCACACAGAGACTTTCTTCCAGGGGAATTTGACGCTTTTACAATTTTTCAGACCGGAGCTGTTTCAATGTCCAACCTACTCCATTCGGCTAGAAGCTACGCCCCCCTTGACTAGCCATCTTACATTGTTCCAGCCGTCATAACTCCCATCTCCATGATATATTGGTTGGATGCTACTGAGAATGCTTGCAGCATCTCATATTTTCATTCTAAACTGAAAACTGAATGTTTTTGCATCAACAGATGTTGAGTGTTTTCCCCCTTGTTCTCTCCCCTCCTTCTTCTGACTTTGTGAAAAGTGCTTGGAGACAGTTCAGTGGAAGAAGCACTTTCAAAATGTAAGTTGTTGTTCCTGTTTAGGGACATCACTGTCGAAAAATGAATTCAGGAATCCCAAGGTGCAGCTTCCCCCCCCCCCCCCCCCTGAAAGGCAAAAATCTCAAGAAGAGACTGTAAGCATCATACTTCTTTTGTTTTTGTTTTAAACTGCAGGATTGTTGCTATATTCCGCAACTCAACAGACTTAGGTAAAAGTCAAGCGTGATTTGTTATTGCAATCACAAATCTTAGGATGGAAAATACATTTTTTCCTGGACAGTGTTTTAATTATTTTCATAGATTTCATAGATCATAGAGTTGGAAGGAGCCTACACGGCTGTCGAGTCCAACCCCTTGCTCAATGCAGGAAACTAGAGGAGGGGTCTCCCATCCAAGTAATAACCAGGCCTGACCCTGCTTAGCTTTCCACACTCAGACAAGCTGAGCCAGCATGAGCCACAGGCCTGTAGGGTTACATTAAGAAATAGCTGAGGCCATCGGCATTTGATTGGCACATTTAATCGCACCATCCATCCCCTCATCTCACCTCCACTTTAAGATGATGTGGAGGGGGGGGGAGAGAAGAGAAGGTTGCTCCCCACCAAGCACAATCCTAGTTTTCCTGATCAACCCCAGCCCCCAGTGGAAAGAATAGGAATGGACAAACCTGTTAGTTTCGCATTCTCCCACATTTGATTTCTTTTTTTAAAAAAAATCTCAAGTTTTTTCCATCCTGTTTATGAAGAAATTTGTCAATTTTGGTAAGTTCTTACCCCCCCCCTCCAGCCCCCCCCAAAACTGCGCAAAATTCTCACCTGGCCAAATTCAATTGGTAGCTATTCCCAGCACAGAGAGGACCATGTTATAGCTGTCTGCCATGTAGCTGTTAAAGATGAGGAGCTTGTCGGGGGGGGGGGGGGAGGGAAAGAGGTGGTGAACTTAATTCAGCACCACAAACACCGTTGAATAATATACAAGGATTCAAAGCCAGACTTTTAAAGGCTTAGCATTCGAATCGAAGCCCACTGCCTGGATGAACGAATCTGTCCATTTTTGCTTTCTCCCACATTCAAATTTTTTAAAACTCAAGTTCTTTCCATCACTGTTTATGAAGAAGAAATTTGCAGATTTGGGTAAGTTCTGAAAGAGAACCCAAACCGAGTGAAATTCTCATGCACCCCTAGAAAGGACTCCAGGAACTAGCTCCCTGCTCTTGCCTCTCCTTACACTGAAAAACCACCTCAAGCAGAAATGAGGAGAGACGTTCTTCTCTGGCTCCTTCATCTTCTGTCCATGGTGAACGTGTCAATGGGACAAACACATATTAGATGTTCAGCTTGACCAAGAGGCAGAGTTCCTGCTCTTCCTTGTAATATGATCATCATTATTATTTAGCTACAGAAGTTTAGGGTGCAATCGTATGCATGTTAAGATGGGGGGGGGGAGTCCTACAATTCCCAGCATTCCCCAGCCAGTAGTGCTGGCTTGGGGACGCTGGGAATTGTAGGACTTTTTTCCCCATCTTAACATGCATAGGATTACACCTTTAGATTGCTTGGTTTGTCCTATTTAACCAGTACTTGTTTCAGTGATGAAGATAATATTTAATTAAAACACTACCTCCATGCTTTCTCAGCACAAAAGAAACAGAGGCATGTTGCACATTATCGGAACAGTTCATTTTGAGGAATGTACAATAAAGAGATATTTATTTAATCGCACCATCCAGATATGCTTGCTTGTCATGTCCCTTTATCTATGCTAATATGGAATGTGCCCTAATATTTCACACCAGTGGCTTCATGAACGTAAATCTAGACAGTGAAACTGGAAAATATTTCTGGCCTATAGCTGAAATGCAAATGTATTCATCCAGGTTCTTCTGGCTTACTCCACAGACATCTAGTGGTGAAGTTGCTAATTGCACCACCTAGCAGCTTAATGCACAATCTGTTTAAAAACCCAATTATTTGCATTGAAATCACCTTACATCCTAGTATTTCAATTTGAATTGGTGGTGAATTGGGCTGTATGACTCATAGAGTTTTGGTTCTTGGCTGCTTCGATCTTTTTCTTAGTCACTGTGCACCTGTACAAGAGGTTAACACCAGAATTCTTATTGTATATTCATTCTACAAGCTGTTCTACACATCACATAGAATGTGGTGAGGGGGTTCAGGCAGGAACAGCCCAACCATCAGGCCAAAGTGTCTGTGCACCCTCTAAGCCTGCTTGCTGCCCTCAGGTTTGTTGGGGAATGTTCCCCCATTATCAGTGCTGAAGAAAGATTCATCGGCCAGGCCAGTCAGCTTTCGTACCTGGAATGGGAGGGCTGCCATCTTCATATTTTCCTCAGGAAGCAAAATGTCTTGGGCCAGCCCTGGGTTCAGACAATGCCCCCCCATGCATTGAAAGGACACATGGGGGGGGGGGGTTGTAGAGCCTCAAGGGATATCCCCATCCTACGCCACTGTGCTCAGCAACCATACATAGCAGAGGTGGAGGCTGATTATACTGTTTTAATATATTTTATTCTGTTTTTATCTGATGTACATCGCCCAGGGTGGCTGGTTTGCCGGCCAGATGGGCGATAAATAAATGCAAATAATAAATAAATAAATAAATAAATAAATAAATAAATTTAACATCTGCAGCCCAGTGCTCACCTCACACATTTTTTCAAAGAATGGGGGGCATCTGAACCCCTCTACTGTGGACTAAAGTAGTAGGATTCTTGCTTGTATCCTTTCAGACTGCAGGGGGAGGGGATCTGATGATGATGATGATGATGATGATGATGATGATGATGACGACGACATTTATATCTTGCCTTCTTTCCTCTTGCAAGGAACCCAAGGTGGCTTACATGGTCCTCTACCTTTCCCTTTTATCCTCACAACAACCCTGTGAGGTAGGTTAGGCTGAGAGTCAGTGACTGGTCCAAAGTCACCCACTGAGCTTCATGGCCGACTAGGGACTAGAACCTGGATCTCCCGAGTCCCAGGCCAACACTGTAACCACTGCACCACATTGGCTCTCAGTTCTCACCACACCGCACTGTCTCATATTTTTAATGTTCACCCATGTATTATTATTTTTTTAATATAGGGTATAGTAAACCAGCACATTATGGGTAAGGATTTAGCAGAAATCTCTCTATGCTGTACTACTTTATCACATGTAAGGAGCTTTTGTTGTTGTTATTTTACATGTGGGAGCACTAAAAAAAAATGTGGCCCTCCCCACTGTAATCTGAAGAGGTGCAGCAGTACAAATTCAACCCACCCACCCCAATCTACACACTCATCCTGCTCCATGTGTAAAATAGCTAAGCAATTTGGTGTGTCTCTGTGTGTGTATGCATCTAGCATGCTGGTAATTACACTTCTGCTATGAGAAAAGTAATTTGTTTTCCAGTATGTTGTTCTGCTGCTTTTGGCAAATGGGCATGAAAATGAGGTAGTTATTTGAGCTGGCCAACAAAAATAACTTCCAGTCAGACAGTGGGCAACATGTCCATACCCTCCAACATTTCATTTCACAGATGAAAATATGGACACACATGTGAATTTGAAAGAGGTATGGTTAAGCAACATGAAGGTGTGATCAAGAGGGTGTGGCCAGGCAACATGAGGGTGTGGCCAAGGGTATGGCCAGGCAACCAAAGGGCATGGTCACATACAAAAGTTATTAGAGGAAACACACAAAATCTTATATATTATAATTATTATGTTATTGTATTATATATTATTTTATAATATTTTATGAGTGGCTTTTGTATTTTTTTTTTAACCTTACTTAAACCCTTAATTGTTGATATCTGGTGTTTTTCAGGGGGGAGGTGTCAGTGCTTGCAGGGCAATCTATTTCTTTTTGTTTTAAAATTGTCAGGATTAGCACAAATTCAATAGGTGAAGCTTACCCACCCACCCGCACCCCCAAACATGGAGCTTCCGAGAAAAGGGGAAATTTCTTGCATTTCCTTCTGACACTGTAACCTCACCTGTTAGAGGCAAAGAGTCAGCTGTGTTAGGAAATAAAATCTTTGGCAATATAAAGATAGGAATCATGTGATAAATTCCCTCATTCACCTCTCCGTCTGTCCAGGCTTTCACCCAGCTAATACCTTTCCCACAGCAACATGCAGCAGAGGCAGCAGGTAGAGCATGCACACGCATACGCGCGTGCACACACACACACACACACACACACACACACACACACCCTCGCCTGGCCCTCCCAGCTTAGCAGCATCTGTTCCCTCCCTGCTTACTGCGGCTGTTGGAGCCTAAGTAATCTTAAGGGGCCATGGGCAAAATTGCAGCTAAGCTAAAACTGCAAGCTTAGCTGCAATTTTGTCCATGACTCCTTTAAGTAGCTTACAGTTGCGGGAGGCGGGGAGGCAGAGGAATTCAGGACTCTGCATGACAAAGTGAGAAGCCATGATGGCTGAAGGGTAATTTCAGGGCAATAGGAGACTATGCATGTCTGACACACCCAATTTTTCTATAGAAGTTGCAAGATAATGGGTCAAATTCAGATAAATGTGTGTATGAAGGGGCTTGTAGAAACTGACTTCCTGGCCTCTGCTCCAAAAATCAGGTGGAAGCAACCTCCCACTCATAGAGGTTGCCACTGCCCAGTTTCCAGGTATTCTCCCTTAGTCTCCCATGCCATTCAGCAGAGTCTTTCAACCCTTAGAGGAGGCTTTTGGGGCTGGGGGCGGGGGGAGGAAAATAGCTTCCTCGAGCCACATTATCTGCCCATTTATCTGGATCCAAACCAATACATTGTAGGGAAACCATGTGACCCATCGGTGATAACGTGGAACTGATAGGGACACGTAAAAGAAGGCAATGGAGAGATATTGCCAGGATTGCTTACTTGCTTCAGTCACTGCCACTGATTTCAGTAAAGGTACAACAGTGATATCAAGCCATGATTTGTCTTCTTAGACTTATTTATGTATCATGTGGAGATGGCACTCCAACATGACAAGGAGATAATTAGTTCTCTGATCAGGGATTGTGTCCCTTTTGTGTCTTGTTCAGTTTTCCCATGCTGGTAAATGCTCGTTTTCCTCCTATTTCTCTCCCAGCGCTTTTGTTCAATTCTATATTGATATGTCTTCTTTTCATGCTTCATTTCCTTCTTCTTCCTTCTCTGCCATGCTCCTTCCTCCTGTGGATTCTTCCATCTTTAACTATTTTTTCTTACTTACTCTTTTTGACCTATTCCCTCCCCTCCCCTCTCCCTCTCTTAATCCATTGCCTCTCTTCTTTCTGAAATCAATAGCTCTTGCTCACTCTTAAGGTATCTACTTTACAGCTTCAATCTATCCTGGTTCTTTTCATTCTTGCTTTGTTTATTATGGCCTTCTCTGTCTGATTCTTTAAAATCCACCTTTCAACTCTTTTTTCTTGTGCAATTGTCTTGTCTTCCCCCCCCCCAACATTCCTGAACATTACAAGCTGTCAAATTTCTCTGAAAATCTTTTCCTAGATTGCTATCAGTCTGGTTTTTGATCTGCTCATTCAACCAGAACTGCTGTAACCTGGATCTCAAATAATCTTCTCTGTACTATATCTGATGGCCTTAGATCATCTTAGATCTTTCTTCTGCCATGGATCATGCATTACCCCTATCTTCTGTTCTCTGTACTCTCAAGGTTTCTGCGGCCCCATTTTTTCCTGGTATTGTTATATTTCTCATCACTCATTCTAAATTGTACTATCTGTTCTCCGACGTTCTGTTTTCAGGGTTGGATCCAGATTTAGTCATAGAGCAGACCCATTGAAATCAATGGGACTTAAGTTACTAATCTGCACTAATCCAGCCATAGGTCTCTTCTTCTTGCCTCATCTATTCTGCCTCTTGGCTGTATTATTTGTTCATTTCATCTCCAGTATTTCTCAATTGTGCTGTGGTTACCTTCAGCTCTATAGCTCTTTGCCTGATCTCGTTTCCTCTCCCTTGGCTATTTTTGGATATATTTTTAATGCCTTGTCAGGTGACTTCTCATTTCTTAAAACTGAATTCTTTAAACTGAAATCTAAGCTAAACTTCTGCCCCTTCCCCCCTCATTCCTCTTTTCTCCCACTTTCTCTTGTGCTAGGTAATTCTGTTTGTTTCTTTTACCCCTCAAGTTCATAACTTCAGTTTTATCTTTATATCTTCTCTTTCCGTCTCCCTCCAGAGCCACTCAGGTGATCAATCTTGTCACTTCTATCTTTGTGTCATGAAACTCAACCTTTCTTTTGACAGAACTAAAACTCTTGTTCATTCTCTTAATATGGGAGGGGGGAGTCAGATGACCAACCATTCAAAGACCACATGGGGGGTGTCACCAGGTGGCTGAGGCTAGGCCTGCTCCCTGCTGCTGATGCACCTGGTGTCCAATCCCCCTGCTGATGGCATGTTCAATGTGTGTGAGAAGAGGCTGTACGCACATACTGGCCTATGCGTCTAGAGCTCCTCTACGTGAGGGGAAGTTCCTGATTGGGCCTAATTGGAGGAGCTTTACATGTGTAGGTTGGTATGCACATGGAGACCCTTCTCATATGCTCTCAATGCATCAATGGCAGGGGACGTGGCAACCGGGCATGACAAGGGACAGGGTTATACCATGCAGCCCTGTGACCTACCTCGTTCATTCTTTGAACACCCTACTGCCCCGTGCATTGTCTTTTGCAATACTCCCATGTATCTGTTCTTCCCTGTATCCATGCCCCTTCACACTCTCTTCACTCCTCTGGCACCCTTATCCTCCATAAATCCAAGATTTTACAGCCTCCTTTCCTAAATTCCATGCATTTCTCTACTGCTATCCCTTACCTCTGGAATTCTTCACTTCCTGACATCTGTCTGGCTTCTCCCACTGATGCGTTTAATCTCACCTCTTCACACTGACTTTTTCTAATTAATCACACACATCTACAATTTCCTTCTACATCCCTCACTTAGATTGTGAGCCTGCAAACAGGGCCTTTGTCTTATACTTGTGTGTGGTGTGTGTGTGTGTGTGTGTGAGTGAGTGTTCATTTTTGAAGGCATTCTAGAAATACAGAACAAACCACTAATGAAATAAAATGTTCCTAGGAGGAAACAAATCACTCATGGTGAATTGTAATGTGGATATTGGGGGCGGGGGGGCAGTAAAGGCTTCCACTTTGATAACATTGTTTCTCAGTGTATATGCAAACTTGAATAAATAGATTTACCCTCCTATCCAATATTTCTGATGTGTGTCAAATTTAATCTGGGATTTGGGGTATATGGCAAATTATAAATTATGTCCATATGACAAATTATACGTAAATCAATGTGAACAGCATTCTCCCCCCCTTTTAAAAAGTGTTCAGAAAAAGGCCATCTTTAATCATGTCCACATTCCCTTCACTTCTTTTAAAGCAATGTATCTGAGGTAATTACAGTCATGAGTCCATTGATGGCTACATTATCACATTAACTAGGTAATAATGAGAGAGATGCCATAGGTTATCACAGACTTACTGCAATAGGATTTGCTTCAGCATGAAATGAAGTTGAGTGTTAAGAGGAAATCTTCACATGCCAGATTACATGGGCTCACCTTATTAATTACAGCTCAAAACCCCCTCATCAAATCCTCCCTGTTAACAATCAGATACTTCAGGGACAGATTTTGGTCTGGAAGTGTCCACAGAAATTAGGAGGATGAAATCTGCACAGCGCATGAAAAAAATTGTGCAGAATCATTAAAGACTGTGTGAGCCCACAAACACTGTTAATTTAGCTTTATTTAAACACCAGTTCACAGGGCCGGACCAAGGCAATTTTGCTGCCTGGTGTGGAGCAACAAATGGCACCCCCTTATCCATCCAAGTCAACGTGCATCATACCCAAAGGTGGGCAAGTTATTTTGGCACATGATGCAGAAAGAAACAGGGATGTGTGAGGAATCCAATAGGGGGGTGAAAATCCGATGGGATTTTTTTTTACTCAGCTCCATGAATTCTGTTCCGTCAACCCTGTGCTGGTGCCAACTCAATTTGACACGAGTCCAGCCAGCATGTGGAATTCCCATTTTAAAATGGGCCATGAGTTGCATAATTTTCTTTTGAAGGTTGGGGAAATTTGTGTAAAATCCAGGCCTCCACCCCGCAATTTGTTCTCGGCTCCCAATGTGTGCAAATATTTTGAGCGATTTCACCGAAGCGGGGACGGGGGAAAGCGACTCGGACTGCTTTTGTCTGTTGGGTCAGAAATGTGTCAAACATCCATCAAGCTCAAACGGAATGAGTTTTCCAGTGTCTCACATCCCTATTTAGAAAATCCCACAAATACTTCTCCTCATCCCTGGCAGTAAAAAAATACAATAATAAAAAAAATAAATTACAATTTGCTGCCCTTTTACAGCACCAAAACTCTGCTGCCTGAGGCAGCTGGCCTGCCACACTTTGCCGAATGGTAGGTGCAGAGTGCTCCAATAGCCCACTTTACACCTTGTTTAATTTTTGTATTGCAGTATTTACAATACAAGTTTGTGTTACCACCTTCCGAATAATGCACTTTTTTTTTTGTGGGCATGCCTGAGATCAGGGATCCCCAATGGGGTGGCCATGGGCACCTCCAATGGTGCCCATGAAGGAGCCCCCGATCTGGTGCCCATGGGCACCTGCAACACTTTTTAAATCCGTCCCCCGTATTATTATTTTTTACTATACATAAATGGGTGTGTATATATCCATAGCAATGTATACATATGAAATACATACACCTTTCTAGCAATTATACATAGGTTTCATCAAAAGCGTACCAAATATCCACATAAGTACGGTATCCATTTGAGGGTGGCATCTATATGCCACCCATTCAAATACTGAAAGTGTTGTAATGTCCTCAATCCATTGCATTATAGGAGGTGAGCGTTTATCCTTCCAATGTCGTAATATCAGCCTTTTAGCTGTCAAAAGGGTGCAGAGAATCCATGAATATCACAACTTTACTATTTAAAGTGCCAGATACCAAAAGCTTGCCATTTAAATTTGCCACAGCAGGGAGAGGTCACACATAAAGAGGAAGGAGGAGGCAAGAAAGACTAGAAAGAAATGAATGTGAGCAGATGCTTGTACATCCCCATTGTCTACGTATATCCCTCAAGATGTATACCTGGTGTGTGCTTGCTTGTCATTTTTGTTTCACAGGGTTTTCTCTTTTCGTTCCTTAGCAAACCCATTATGAATTGTCATATTCTCATGGTAGTTGTACTGGTATGATACTAGAGCTTTCTTTATTCAGAAGACCTTTATACAGGCCTGTGGCTTACGCTGGCTCAGCTTGTCTGAGCATGGAAAGTTAAGCAGGGTCAAGCCTGGTTATTACTTGGATGGGAGACCCCTCCTCTAGTTTCATGCATTGAGCAGGGGGTTGGACTCGATAGCCTTGTAGGCTCCTTCCAACTCTATGATCTATGAAATCTATGAAAAGACAATGATGTTGAACCGTGCACACATTAAAATAAAAATAAAAATAAAGGAGTGGTTTAGCAATTTAGCCAGAAAAGGAGAGGGGTATGGCTGCTGATATAAGATACAAAGGACAGTCCTCTATTTGAAGGCTGTCTGGGGACTCTCCTTCATTTTGAACATGACCTCTGTCTTGAAGGGCTTCCCAATCCAAGTCCAAGTCTGAGCATGCAAGCCCACAGGTCACCTGGTCACACAATCTGGTGAAATGTACAGTCATGCCTTGGATTGAGAGGATAATTCGTTCCGGAAACGTGCTTGTAATCCAAAACACTCTTATATCAAAACGAAATCCCCCCAAAAAAATTTGTACAGAGATTTTTAATTTAAGGTGATGTATAAATGGCTACCCTATATGAGATGTACACACACACACACACACACACAATCATGTTTTATGGTGTGCATTTGGACCCAAACACACACTGCACCCTTCAAAATGGTGGCCATTATCTCTAAATCAGGCCTGCGCCAATTGTGACCCTCCAAGCTGGTTACAGTGGACCAGTTCTATATTGCAGCACACCAGAGGCTCAATAAATATCCAGGGTTTGCTGCCTATCTGGGACTGCAAAACCAAGGGTGATGTCAGTGATATGGGAGGCCAAAATAATTGATGGTTGCACTGAGCTTGGTGGGTCTCAAATTATGCAGGCTTGCTCTAAATGGACTAACAATGTGGATTGAAAGATGGAATGGGTGGACTCTCTTTCCCTAAAACATTAGAGACACCAATAAATTCAAGATCTTCAACAGACAACCAGAAAACAATTGTTTGTTTGTTTTGACTTGTGCTCCAAGACAAGTTTACATAAGAGCAGCAACAACAAAAATCAACTGATATTAATTTTTGCTGAAATTCCATAGTCCTGATGAGCAGCCTATGTGTGGTTTGAAACTATATGGGTTGGATTCAAAGCTTTTCTTTGAATCCAACCCCTCTAGCAGCCTCCACTCCCACCCCCCAAATCCTCTCCTGATGACCAGGAAACCCTGCAGAAGGGGGTGAGCTGTGGTGCAGGGGGCTGAGGGTGAGGGTGTCCCAAAAACCAGAAACAGAAATTGGGTCAATGGCTTCAATCAAGAGGAACTTAGGAATGCCACCATTGAAAATTGAAATTAATGTGTTGGATCTAGACATTAGTTATACTTAAGGCACAATCCTATGCAGATTTAGACAGAAATTTTCTGTCTAAACCTGCATAGGATTGCACCCTTAGAGTATTTATTTATTTATTTATTTATTAGATTTATAAAATTGCACCCATTGCCTAACAAACACTCAAGGTGATGTACAATAAAGATATCAAAACTTCCTGTAAAGACCCAGGGGATAAAGGAACAAACCCATACAATAAAATTTCCAAGCAGCATTAAAATTTAAGAAATGTTTAAAACGTTAAAAATTAAAAGCCCAACAGAACAGGACAGTCTTTATTGCCTGTCTAAAAAGGGTCGACCTATTGAAATCAATGGGATTTCAGTTAGTTGTGATTAGCCATTGATTTCAAATGGGACTTAAGTATGTCTAGCTTTCTAATTTGTGCTTGTACACTTTATCAGTTCCTTCTCATACAAAGGTGGGATCAGAAAATTCAGTAGCTGTAGTGACTGGTTTCATTGTAAGAATATAAGAACTACTGTGTTGGATTACGCCAAGGTCCTTCTAGTCCTGCATTCCATTTCCCCCTAAATGGTACTGCCATGTAATTCCAGAGTGATGTGATGTACCTCCCAGTGTATTCCTGTTACCCAGGAACATGGGAAGTTCTGTTTTACTGAGTCCATCTAGCCCAGTATTGTTGACACTGACTGGCAGCAGCTCTCCAGGGTTTTTTCCATCCCTACCTGGAGATGCCAGAGATTGAACCAAGGATCTTCTGCATGCAAAGGACCTGCTCTATGACTGAGCTACAGCACTTCTTCCTTTTGACTTGTGTTTTTTAAAACACTGATTTCTCAGATAGTAACCCTTCTATTGCTACTTTGGAAGGTCATTTTGGGGTGCTTTTTTAAGAAGTGGGATATCCATTTTGAAAGCTGGTATTCTCCCATACATGCCAGCTTGGGTTTTAGGGTCTTCCGGGGAAGCCTTTCTCTCAGTCCTGCCACCACTGGTGGCACATTTCATGGGGATGTGGGAGAGGACCTCCCACATTGGTGGCCGCTCCCAGGCTCTGAAACTTTCTGCTGAGAGAGGCCAGCTTGACTCCACCTCAACTTGTCCTTCTGCCAGCAGGCAAAGGTATTTCTATTCAAGCAGGCCTTAGGTGTGTAAGCTGGTGTGCTTCTGAAGGGGTTTTTAACTGTTTCATCTGCTTATTCCTTATCGTTGTGGTTTTAATTTATTTGTTTTTATGTTATGTTTTAGTAAAGATTTTGGTTTTGATCTGCATTTTCTTATTGTTAGCCACCTTGAGCACTTTTTTGGTGGAAAGGCAAGATATACATTTTATAAATAAATAAATAATAAAGAAACATGAAATATGGTACAGAATGAGCGAATTTAACCCCACTTTTCTTTTTTTTTAAAGGTATATAATCCTTTCAAAGTTCAGGAACTTCCATTTTATTATGTTGCTGTTCATGATAAGAAACACACTTGTGAGTGCTTTGGAATTTCCTCAGACAGGATATCTTTCAGGACTCTCATGTTTGTATCCAAAAGCCTTGAAGTAACAAATTCTGCTCAATATATTAGTTCATATAAACCTCAAAACTGATCTTGTAATGTTCATTGACTCAGAGGAGCTCAGAGTGTGAGTATCCTCACTTAAAAACATTCTTCCATTTCTTCTTCAAAACAGTGCCCAACAAAAAGGGATTTAGCAATTGCTCTTATGTCTATTGGCTCCACACAATTGATTTAAACTCATACAGGACCCAGGGGATGATGCACAGTGCTGCAATTGAATTTAGCAATTGCCAATATGAATGGAAAAATCATAAAACTTAAATTTTGCATGAGGAAAATGTACAAATCAGCCACGGTCAGTGTAGCTCTTGTCCTTCCATGAGGAACAAAGTTCTTGAATGAGGAGGGAAGCCTTCCTAAGGTGATTTGGGAAGTGGGTAGGAGGGGGATGTATGAACTCTTACCTTACTTTCCACTCTAGGGGCAGAATCCAATGGGGCACTTATGGCTATGCTGATTCTCTTGTGCTCTGCCAACTCCCATGCCCACTGCTCGCAGAACGAAGAATTAGTGCTTCCGGGACAACTGGAACCAAAAGAAAATGCTAGTTTCTGGAACATGGCAGGTCAGCGGAACTCACATGAGGGAGCTCCACTGACCTGTCCCAATCGAGAAACTAGCATTTCTGCTTATTTTGGGGCTTCCTCTGGGAAACATTAAATCTGTGTTGAGCAGGCAGTTGGTCACACTCACACAACGGAATCAGCAGGACCCACCACTTGTGCAACAGAATCTGTGGGGTGCAAGAGAATTGGGGGGTAAGTCCCCCATTGGATTCCACCCCATATATTTTGTGTGGAAGGAAAGAAGGAAGGATATCAGCTTTTGTGTAGTAGTATGAATAATCTGGTACCTTCACTTTCCGGACCGTGGGTCTTGTTCCATCTTGAGATCACTGAATTGTACATAAAACGATGTGATCAAATTCTAATGCCCAACTCACAAAATATGCTATAAAAATTGAGTTTTGAACTCAGTTTTGATTCTGAAAACAGAATGTCTGGTATGAATGGATGGCTTGATGGGAATCAAGCATTCTTTTCAATGCTGGTTGTCCACCAGTGGAACAGGAATGGATTTCCCCTCCTCTCTGCAGCCCATCCGCATGCCCCCAAATCTGCTCTGGAGGATTGGGGGATTCTCCAGAGCAAATCTGGGAAGTCCTATCATGCAAGCAGAAGACTGCTTACACCAGGGGTCTTCAAACTAAGGCCCGCAGGACACATCCGACCCACCGGGTCCTTCCATCCGGCCCAGCAGCCGAATCTAGGCTCCGTGCGGCTCGCCGGGCTTGCATGGCTAAAGGGGACACAGAAACGCTCCGCTCCTGCCCCAAACTTGCTCGCGCGGGCCAGCCGCACCCCCTCCCTCCGCCGTGTGCGTGCATGCCGACCGTGTCTTCCAGTTCCTCCCACCCTCTCCGTCCATCATCCTATCAGGCCAGTCAGTTGGACGGCGGCGGTGGCGGCGGCTTCTCCTTGGCGGCTGCTTCTAGCGCGACTCAAGATTTTGTTGGTTTTTTAAAATCCGTATTTTATTGTTAGCCAGCCTTGAGCGCCATTGGGGGGGTGGGGGCAGAAAGGCGGGATAAAAATAAATAAATAAAAGCTGCTGTGGGGCGGGGAGGGGGTGTTCTTTGGAAACTGCACAACGCACGATGGCTGGGGAGGAACGCGCCCTCCCCTCTGAGCCTGCACTCCATCAGCTGCCGTGCCGATCGCGACATCCCAAGCAATCCGCCGCTTGTAAGAGAGAAAGAGGGAGGGAAGAGACGGGTCTGGTCTGGCTCCCCGGGGCAGCTTTGGAGACCACGCAAGCCGAAGGGCAGGTCGCCGAGGTAGCGGCGGGGGATAGGCCGCAGCAACCCAGCCACTTTGCTCCCAACCCCTTGGGATGGCATTTCCTGGCCCAGCAGCGGGATGATGGAAGCCTCTGGACCCCCGCAGATTGGCGGTCTTTGGGTGCCCCCAGAACTGAGACGTGGGGTTGCTTGCGTAGGGAACGAGGCAGACGCAAGGTTTGTTCTTCTTGCATGGCTTTAAAAGAATTATTCCTTTCCAAGACATGTGAACTCATATCGTTCCGTCTCTGTGGGAGGAGGTGGATCCACCTCAGCTGGAATAAATTTTAGGAGGGCGTTGGTTTGAAAGCTTGTTTAGTCAGTCCGGTAGCAAACTCCATAAAGGAATCTGTTCATTGTGACCATTTCGTGTGTTGAGAGAGGGGGGGTATATGGAACTACGGACAACACCATTAGGTAATCAATGAAGCACTTACTGCAGTTTATTAATCCCCTCCTGAGATACCCCATGAGAATAGGGGTTGGGGTGGGATGTTTCTCTTCTGCAGGCGATATTGTAGTCCACCCCTCACTGTGGAGTAATTCTGTTGACTTCCATGGAACACTAGTGAAGCTACTCTGGAGCAAGTCGTGTGTGTGTGGATTCAATACCCCTAAAGTGCTGCTCCACTTCAGGATACGTGTTTGCAATGAGTCCCGTCATTTCCTAGATTACATAATCTTCCTCCTCTCCATTTTATACTCACAATAACCCTGTGAGGTAGGTTAAACTGAGAGTCAGTGACTGACCCAAAGTCACCCAGTGAGCTTCATGGCTGAGTAGGGACTAGAACCCGGATCTCCCGAGTCCCAGTCAAACACTCTAACTAACCACTATGCCACACTGGCTTTCACTATGTTCTCTGGGTACCAGGTCTTCCTGACCTACCCCAGGGAATTGGTTTGTACTTTTAAGGCTGTGATCCTTTGTAAACTTACCTGGGGAGAAAGTCTCCTTGAATTCAGTGAAACTTACTTCCAAGTAGACATGCATAAGATGAGGCTGTAAGGCTGCAATCTTATGCACATTTATGTGGAACAAAGTTGCAGGATATGGACCACCAGCTCTGTGGCTGGTAAATACTGCTCATCACTCATACTAAAAATATTGTATTTTCCCCCTGTTTTTTTGCACTACAAATAAGATATGTGCAGTGTGCAAATCAAGCCTTTCTATACCTTTTTAAAATCTAATGTATTTCAATTTTAGACAGCAAATTAATTTATTATTAATTTATTATTAATTTATAATAACTTTCCATTTTATCAAGTAAAAAAAAAGGATCCGGGTCCTTTTTTTTTTACTTGATCCATTCGTTCATATTTTTTTCAAACTATAGTCCGGCCCCCCAACAGTCTGAGGGACAATGAACTGGCCCCCTGTTTAAAAAGTTTGAGGACCCCTGGCTTACACAATGTTGGATTTAACCCCAAAAGTCTATCTTGCCCAATCCCTTAGGGCCAACCTCTAACTAAACACTCGACAGATCAGTCCACAATGCACTGAAGAAAAATACAGTTAACACAGGAGAAAGGTACCTGCAGAGAAAGAGTTTCAGATAGCCCAAGGCAAGCAAAGGTACATTATAGACAGAGCTCCACTGAAACAGCTTACTGGATTTTGTCGCCATTTTGCAACAGGGCAAGAAACAACAACAACAAATCTGAAAGTATTCAGTGGGAGCCTTTTCACTTGACTTCACTTGGTTTGGGCCATTCCTGGCATATGTTCAAGTATATCTGGTATTGCACGGGAAATTAAGATCCTCTGGATACTACTGTTTATATGAAATAAAACTGAGGCAAAACTTAAGTTCATTTCCTGTCTTGCTTTGGATGAAAGAACCTTTGCCAGTGAATGGGAAAGATTCAGGAGACATATGTTTACCGATTTTGTACTAGGAGCAGCACCTCGGCAGCAGCAATGACTAAAATCACCTTCACATTCTCGTCCGTGAAGCCATTAAGTTGAGAGACATGCTGGTTTTGGCAATAGAGAAATCAAAGTGGTAGCAGAGCGCAGAAGATCTGTGTTAAAGAACAAAAATCCACAGGCTGCTTCAAATATCAACAAGGAACCCTCAAATTTTCTATCAATTTCTTTTCATGGCCTTGTGACATTTTCAACTTAAAACTATATTGCTTAGCATCAAGGCACTTTGAGAAAGCTGCAGTTGGAAAAGGTAATTTTGGAGGGAGATTCAGCAGGAAAAAGGTAATTTTTCATAAAGGTTCACTGGAAAAAAGGTAATTTCAGAACCAATTGCCACGTTCTTTCGCTGTTATTTTGTCTCTTTTCTAAATAGCCCTCGTGTCATTCATGGCCATTCTGTGTCAATACATCAGTCCCAGCTAAAGTCGTTTGTGCAAAGTAAGTTTACAGAAACTGTAGCTTTAGGCAATGTTATTCCAGGACTGTGAAGATCAAACAATGCAATTTCACTTGGAAGTTTCATCAATTTTGCATCAATGTTGATACTAGAACAAGAGGCCCACATACGGAATCATAATTTGGTCTGGCTAAAATTTGTGGGGGGGTTTGTTTTGTTTTTTGAGAGGAGAAATTCATTTCAATATGGTGATGCATTCCGAAGTCAACCTTGCTCTCCGTAATGTAAGTTACTCAGCCACCATCAGGCTAGTTCTCTGCAAATCCATGTGAAAGCAACTTTGAATAGCTGACCTGAAGTGCATCAATTGGTGCTGTTTTAAGATACGAAAGGAGAAATAACCACCTTTCAAATGAATGGTATTATACGTTATTTGTTCGGGAGAAGAACACCTGGCTTTCATCTGCTTATTTTCCTAAGAGCTTTTGAAAGGGCATGATCTGTTTCATTTTTTTAATGGTCTAAAATAAAGTCCCTGAAAATTACGCACCTTCTTTTGTTCATAGCCTTTGATTGTGCATCCATAGAGAAAATGTGCAGTGGTGGTTGGATGCAGGGGGTGTGGAGAGGTGAGCCCTGCAGTGCAGAAGTGAAAGTTGAGGGGGTGGGAAAAGATTTGTAAAACCTTGTGCTATAATACACTGACAGGAGATGCCAGGGATTGTACCTTGGACCTATTTCACGCAACATGTGCTCTGCCATGGAGCTACAGCAGCTACATGGATGAGAACACGTTGCATGAAATAGGTCCAAGGTACAATCCCTGGCATCTGCAGGTAAAGCTTGGAAAGACCCGTGTCTGATTGAACTCCTGGAGAGCTGCTGCCAATTAGTGTAGGCAGTCCTGAGCTAGATGGGCCAATGGTCTGACTCAGTATACGGCAGCTTCCCATCCCATCTTCCAAAAAGGCATATTAACAGGGGGTTTGCATCCAGCATCATTGTTGTAGAGTTGGACGGATCTGTCGATTTCGGGTTCTCTGTTTCTCCTTTTTCCAATCTTAAGTTTGGTTCATCTTGTAGCGTAGTGGTGAGAGTGTTGGACTGGGACTCAGGAGATCTGGGTTCAAGTCCCCGCTCGGCCATGAAACTCACTGGATGACTTTGGGCCAGTCACTGTCAACAACACAGGGTTGTTGTGAGGAGGAGGAGGAGGAGGAGGATTAAGCCTCCTTGGGCTCCTTGCAGGAGAAAAGGCGGGGTATAAATATAATAAATAAATAAATAAATACTTTGAGTATGTTGTTGTTGTTAATTGCATGAAAATTCGTATGTATGTTTGTGTGTATTTCTGCCGATACATCCCTTTTTGTAGGCCATTTGGCTCAATATGCACATTTTTTCAAACACTTTTCTTCCTAAGGTAATGCACATTTAATGTTATTTCCACAAATATATGCATTTTTGTGTGCACATTTCACAATATATTTTTGTATGCATTTTAGGACTGGAGAACTCCATTGCAAAATTCAGAGAAGTAAAAATTTTGAAGGATAACTGAGTTTCAGTTCATGTATTGGTTCAAACATGCAAAAATGGTAAGTTGGCAGTAAAATGCGAACTGAAATGAATTTCTCCACCATTCCTTTCATTCATGGAAGGAGAGAACAGAAGACACTTACTTTCATTCATGGAAGGAGAGAACAGAAGACACTTTCATTCATGGAAGGAGATATCCATTCACAAAAGTGGAATTCTCCTTCTGTGAATGAACATAAGCTTCTTCCTTGAACCTTGGAGCCAACCCAGTGTTGCCTTAAAAAAAAAAAAAAGTTCTTTAATACACTGCTTGTAAGCAATACAGTGCTGTAGCAATTCAAGGTTATCTATCTGTCTATTTATCTATTCTATCTCTCTATCTCTGTCTCTATCTAATTCATTATTTTTCTCTCTCACTCTTCTTTGAGTTCTGGAGCACAGGGCAGCTAACAACACAAAATACCAAAGTAACCATAAAAAATATAAGCATCCTTCATACTACTTAAAAATCTAAGCAGGGATCCCGCTCTGCAGTCTCAGAAATATCTACAATAGGCAAAATGCTTGCAATTCAGCTGGCTTCCTTCCTCCTCTCTCTACTTCTCTCCTTTCCATAGAAAATGTTCTGATGCTCGACATCTTCTTCCCCCTTCTCTGGGACTCCAGGCCTCGAAGGATTAGGCCCAGGACGGTGTGTGCTCAGGCCTCAGAGCCCTGTTTAGGAACAGAATGGAAATGGCCATACAACATCAGGCCCTGTGATTGGATGGTATCATGACACCTCAGGATAGGCAAGGACTTCTGACCAGCGTCCAGTACCTGGGATGAAAAATACTCCTTCCAGGTTGAGATTTGGGTGCAGACTTCCACAGCCCTGGTACCACCCTTCTCTGAGGCTCTTCCTTGGCAGGCAATGTTCTTCAATGCTTCTCTTTTCCTGCATTCTGGTAGTTAGCCAGCCAGCCACCAGTGGAAAGCCATCTACGTCATCGATGGGTTCTGTGGCAGTGGCAATGCATGCTCCATTGTGGACCAAGCAGGTTCAACTCTTCTTTCAAGTGGAATCCTCCATGTTCCCCTTAAGCTTGATTTTGGAAACCTTCTCCACTCATGGAAATAGTGCTATGCATGGATTCTTAAGTGGTGAAATCAGCTCAGGTCAATTTCAGTGTGTTGACCCAACTTTACACATCACCACTTTCTTTTGGTAAATTCCCCTGAGTTTTCACTCTGCATAGTTGACTCTAGATTCGGAGATATTTCACTCGATGCCAATTACTAGATTGAAAATGATCGATAAGTGGGGCAGGGAGGGGGGGGAAGTCTGCAGCACAGACTTCAGGCATTTTCTTTTCTGCTTGCTGTTTTCTTTTTATCTCTCTGTTTTATGTGGCTGACTGTTTTCCCTTTATTCGATTCCAGTGGTGCTGAATGCTGATGACATGTTGGTGCACACAACCGCAGGCAGGAGCTTTTAGATAATAAATTCAGGGAGCTCAAACCTGTTTGGTAAATAGGTGGGTCTGTTATAATGTAAAATATTTTGGGGTGGCCTCATCTTGAATGGGCAAATAAGACCCATTTGCTTTACCGAAGACCTGTTCCTAGTGGAAATGAAAACCATTAGAACTGGTTTGTTGATATGGATCAGCACAGCTGCCAGAATTTTTGGACTCTCCTTGGGGGCATGGCTATGGGGAATGTCATGATGGGTGCCTGCACTTCAAAACTGACCACTATACCACTGAGCAGAAGGTAGATCGGGAGCTACTGATAGATCTATGGGTGATTTGCAGTAGATCAGCCAGGGTTTTCTGACTCCAAATAAGGAGTGCCAGTGTGGTGTAGTGGCTAGAGTATTAGGCTGGGACTCGGGAGATCCAGGTTCTAGTCCCCACTCGGCCATGAAGCTCACTGGGTGACTTTGGGCCAGTCACTGACTCTCAGCCTTACCTACCTCACAGGGTTGTTGTGCGGATAAGATGGAGAAGAGGAGAACCTTGTAAGCCACCTTGGGTTCCTTGCAAGAGGGAAGAAGGTGGGGTATAAATGTAATAATAACAATAATAATAACAATGGCCTGTTTGGGGGGTGGGGTCCTAATTAGGCTGCTGAAACCAAGAAAACTGGGAAAGGGAGGAAACCAGCAGTGGACTATTATGTGGAAGGACTGTGAGCTCAGTTTTAGTACTAGAAGCAATTTCCTGGGCTGAGCATGTGCTCAGAAGCACCCTGTTCCTTAATTCTGTCTGTTCCCACACCTCACACCTCCATACCACTATTTTGCACCTGGCATTGGTTTGGGACTTGGGGTTCTAGAAAAAATCCTCCCAAAGTCTGAAGTTTGCCTATCTCTGCCTTAGAACATGCCCCAGAACCCTTTGCAACATGCAGGACTTCCACAGCTGACAAGTTGATCTGGAAAGAGGAACGGTTGAAAACCATTGTGATGTACCATTGCATGTTACTGTCAAATACTAATACTATTTCATGTCAAGTATTTTGTGGTTGATACTGCAAATGATCAATAGTCAAATATGAAATACTAAAATATAATGCCATTGGATGGAAAATATAGATATCTAATATTTGGTAAATATTTAGAAAAGTCTTGAGCATGTGGTGGATTTCTGGAGAATATGCAGCATCAGAATGTGCAAAGGATAATTTTGGGAGATGAAATTCATGTCAGCTTTAAACAATATGTATTTTTTTTCCGCTGTCTTGGCAGGACTAGGGAAGCTTTCATCAGCTGGACTTCTTCCATGGACTTCAACAGGATATTAATTTGCCACATTATTGCCAATCCATCACCCTTCAACAAACGCTAATTTTACTTAGTGAAAAATCTAATCAAATTGTTTTAAAATAATCCCTTTCCCCCTGCCACCATGGTACTATAGAACAATGACATGGCTGAGAAATCATTTCCCCTCTTTTGTGGTTCCCATGAAATGCCGATTCTATGAACATTTATGCTTATAATTATCCTGTAGTTTTAGTTGGGTTCACTTGAACATGGGCAAAACATGGCATTTTTCTCACAGATCCAAGCAGCTGATGGGCAAAGGTTAATTTGTCAGTACATGGACACATTAGCTTGTCACATCTGCTATTAATTGCAAACAGATATATTAGTCTAATTAAACATTGCAAGGAACTGACCTAAATTGTGCAATGGTCCTGCTGCTACATATATTCTGCTATTAACACACTTCATGTTTCATGTTTGGCTTTTGTATACTGATGAGAAGTAACATTCTTAATTGTAAAGCTAGTTACACTTCTTGCGAGTCACCACTTACTGCTGGTACATTTAACGTGTTCCAAATGTAAAAATAAAACACATGTGACGCAGCCATGTGAATTTTCTGTCAAACCGCAGCCATTCCTTCCCTGTTGTCTTCATTGGTCCTGCAGCGAAATGATTATTTTCCTTGGCAGCTGTCTAAATGGCTCGCTGCAGTCTAATATCAAAACTCATTATTAGGACAAACAGTTGCAGTGCATCAATAGCCCATCAGGATTAATTAAACTGGGAATCAGCAGCTGACTGCTAATCAGATCATTTGCAATTGATCACTGCCGGGACTGTCATTGGGATATTACTGGAGTCATCTTTTATTGCGTAGCTAGAATTTGCTACAAACTGAAGAATGGCACAAATTGTACTAGTAACTGGGCAGGCACTTGATGATTGCAACAATTATTCCAGGCACCGTCTCATGGGAAAATTGAATCAAGTGCGAAAAGAGATGGCAAGGCAGCAAGCAAGTTGATGGGAAGGGAGAATGCAAGGAGATGCAAAGGAGGAGGTCTCTGTCCGTTATTGGTTGTTACATGATTGGATTGCACGGGACCAAAATCAGCCTAAAACCGATTAAAAGAAATATCTGGGTAGATGAACAAAGACATAGTACAACATAATCTTCAGCGGGGGGGGGGGGGATCTATTTCACAACAGCTCATCAGATCACATGAGCAACTGGATGACACAAAGAACTGTAGCTCTATAGATTTAAGAAGCAAGGCGTACCATGATGGTAAACATGTGTTACTAATATGAAAGGGATGATTTGCTGGCCTACATTCAGTCATTGTGAGGACATCTTTGGGAGCTTCCTGTGGAGGGGTCCATATGGGAACTGTGACTTGGGCTCTTTGCCAAGACCAAATTCCGGGTGGGGTTGTTGCAAAGATTCATTCCTGTTGTGCCTAACAGCTGAGGTGTGTAGGTGTGGTCCTAGTGGGTTTATTTGCTATTTATTTACATATTCAATTTACACCCTACCTTTTCATTGTCATGCTCCAGCTAGCTACCACAAAATCATCATCATCATCATCATCATCATCATCATCATCATCATCATCATCATCACCACCACTGCACAAAGCAGTTGCAAGCCACTCAATGCAAAGATGTTGTGACCATGCTGGACTTGGCTGGACGTGGACCTCCTCTTCTGCTGTCAGTTAATCTTCATATATGGTAGGAGGCAGAACGGATGTAAAATGGAGGATGGATTTAGCCCCCCCCTCTCCTGGTGACGTTTGATGTTCTATCACGGCAACAGTGATGAAGGGCTGAATTTGACACCTGTGTCTGCTGAGTCCCTGACTCTGAGTTACATTCAAAAGTACATTACAACAGCTAAGATGAATTTTCTATACAACAATGCCAACCTTTGCTAATTTCCATGTGAACGCATATAAGTCACAAAAGTCTTGATATATTCATCTCTCTCACTCTCTGCATTATATCCAATATTAGTCCTACTTAAAGTAGCCCCATTGAAATGAATGGGACTTAAGTCAGACTAACATTGAATCCAACCTTGTGCATATGATATATGCATATCTTTAACAGAGATGTATACACTGTAGACCCCGTCAGACTTTTTTCCAAAGTTGCTCCCAGCTGTGTGGAGGATTCTAAGCATATTGAGCCAAACACGCGTCATTTTGCCCCTTGAGACCTTCAATGCATGAAGGGCAGGGTGGAGCTGGTGGGAAAGGGGATGTTGGGGCCACATTTGAATAACATCTGAAGGAGGCTTGTATTTTAGTGTCCTCGTATCTCTAAAAGGGTATGAATGGTCCCACAAAATGCTACACTACCTCCAGGGCTGGTGCAAGGCAGTTTGGTGCAGTTTGGTGCCCTAGGCAAGATCAGATATTTAGCGCCCCCCCCTTCCCACTTGAGCCCTCCCTCCCTATTTCTGGCTGCCCCCTTTAGTCCTGCGTCCTAGGCAGCTGCCTAGTTGGCCTAATGGTAGCACCGGCCCTGCTACCTCTCATAGTGTGTTGAATGAATGTTCTAGACCAAAGAGCAGCAGCAACAATACACCTTATTTTTGTTTTGTGGAAATCCCACAATTAATACAAACGGGGCCAGCAGCAGACTTCAGGGGGCCCTCAGGCATGCTGCGGCCAAAGGCCCTCTGCATCCTCTTCCCCCATTCACTGGCTGCTTCTGCCCTCCCCTTGTCCTCCTCAACCGGCCACAGCCACCACCTCCTCCATTTGCCCACCTGTCTCCATCTCCCTGCACCCACTACTCCCACCACCACCATTTCCTCTGGCTACCACCATCACCATTTTGGCCACTGGTTCCTGTGTCTGCCACTGTTTTGCTCATCCACCTGCTGTCTCCACCACCAATTCACCTGCTTGCCTGCATGCTCACTCACCCACCTGCTTGCTCCCACCTCCACCACAAATTTGCTCATCTACCCACTGCCGTCACCACCTTCACCACCAGCTTGCTTGCTCGCTGCTGTCTCCACCATTTCCTGCCACCATTTTGCTTATCCACCCACCGCCGCCACCTCTTCAACTGCCACCTTCCCCCTCCACAAAAAGTTTTCCCAGGGACAGTGGTGCTTTCCAGTGGGAGCGGAGATGGCACTCAGTCCTGCTCTGCTCTTGCCACCCGCTAACTTAGATTACCCCAAATGCAATGCCCGACACATCATTGTTCCACATGCCTGGACTAGATGACCCCCAAGGGTCCTTCCAACTCTAGGACAGCAACAAAAGGTAGGGGTTGCCACTGCCCTCCAGTTGCCCATCTCTTGGTCCCATCAATAAACCTAGATATGTCAGGCATTTGTATATAAGATGGACAGACATGTATCCATTGAGTTCAAATAACTGGATTAAGAAAGTTACTCCTATGACAGTGCCTCACTCACCTGTATCAGATAAATGGCATAATGACCACATTGATTGTATTACAAAGAAAGGAAATGAGTGCAAAATATGAATGGGTACAGATAAACCTGGCACAGCAGCTTCTGATTTGGATACTATGAAGGGGTCTAAATAAAATGGCATATTTTATTTTGTTTAGCCAATAGAAAGCACCCTGTGGGAGGAAGAGTATGAGGAATGTGTCCTCACTTGATAACATTAAGGGAGAAGAAGGAATCCAGCTCAATAAGAATGGAGTCTAGGTTTTGCTTCTTTTTGCCACCCTATCAGTCTTGTAGCCTTGGGCACATGTATGGCATGTCTCTACTCAAGGACTTGCCTGAGCTAAATAGTTACTGAAAGAGACCTCAGCACATCCCCCAGGCCGTGTAGTTTAAGGTGATGATTGGGTCCATTTTTAAAGTCATGTGATGGGTTTCTTAAGCTCCGTCCCCCGCTTCATGCATCTTACTGGGCTTATGTTGAAATGCACCAAAGAAGATGCTTGAGAAATGTGCTTCATCCTTTAAACTATCTGACACACATCTTCTCCTTAATGAGAATTGCTGGAGGATCTGTGGAGGCGAGGCTATGGTGAATAACGTTAGGCCCATATGCTCTTGATTTGCCCAGCAGGGCAATGGTTTGGGCAAGGAACTTGCTGATAAACATTTGATGCTGATGAAATGGAAATTAAATTTTACATGCTCTAATGACATTGCATGGAGATACTAGTGCAGGACTGTAAAAAGGATGCCTATGCCACAAAGCCCATGTTAGCCTCGTTTTTTACAACTTTGGGAAAAACATGATGACTGGTACCTTTTTTCTTTTTTCTTTTTAAGCTACATGTTTCTGAAGTCTCGTCCTATTCCACCTAGTACAAAGGAACAAATATTGCTTTCCAAAGATGGGTATCTACGAATATATTTCAGAGGCTTATAACCATATGGCCCACCTTGCATGAGCTGGCCATGTGAATAATATCCGTATGTAGATGCCTATTTTCCACCTTCGTGGATAATGGGGGATGCTCTATTGACTCACAAGGTATATCCAGTATGTTTGTCAGCTCTGTGAAAATCTGTTCCCACCATTTCTGGTTTTTATCATTTCAATATATTGCAACAGGAGTGGCTTTGCAACTCCTAGTCTAAACTGTTCTAAACTAGTTAGCTCTTTCAAGTGCTATTAAGAGCAAGCAGGGATGTTGAAGAGTCCTTGGGCTCGAGTCACGAGTCGAGTCACGAGTCTTTGGACTCGAGTCTCAAGTCCGAGTCCGAGTCCTTGGTCCAAAATGGTGACTCACGAGTCACGAGTCACTCCCAAAACTGACTCCACGAGTCCCTATTAAAATCAATGGGGTTTTCCCCCAACAAAATAAGGCTGCTTCAGATGTGTGGCTTAAATAAATTCTAGGCACAAGTGCGCCTTTTTATTTCAAAACTCTGCAACTGATTTTGGCAAGAACAGACCAGGCAGACAAACCCAAAATAACCAGGCAGGCAGAGGAGGCAGGGAACCCCAAAGCAGGCAGGCAGAGGCCTTTGTCTTGGACAATTCAAACTGTTGAACTGGTTAAGAAGAGACCAGGCAGGCAGAGGAGGCTGGGAACCCCAAACAGGCAGGCAGAGGCAGCCAAAACAAAATGTCTGACCCTAACCCCCCACAACAACACATCAATCAAAATAAATCTCAACACATCGTTGGGGCTGCGCTCCTGATAGCTGTCAGTGGCCGAGCAGCGGCACACCTCGCTTCCATGAGCTCTTCACCGGTGATCGCGCTCTTCTCCACTCCTTCTGGCACAGCCCAGGGATGTTGAAGAGTCCTTGGCCTCGAGTCCCGATTCGAGTCTCGAGTCCCATTAAAAATATTGGGACTCGAGTCCGAGTCGAGTCAGAGGGGGGACTCAGTCCGACTCACGAGTCGAGTCCTCGAGTCCGAGTCCCCATCCCTGAGAGCAAGTGGCAAGAATGCTGTGGCCGGCCTTACCATTAGGCAGAGTGAGTCAGCTGCCTCAGGAAGCTGGTCTTGGGTGTCATGAAAGGGCAGCAAACTGTTAGTTATTTAATATATAACTATTGTATTTTTACTTCCAGGGAGTGTACTTCAAGGTGCCTGTGAGATTTTCTGCCTCTGGTGCCAAAATAACTTGTTTTGCCTTGGCTACTATGCACCCTGACTCGGGGGGGTAGTAGGACACAATTTGCTGCTCTGCCTGAGGCAGCAAAATGTGCCATATATGTACGCACAATATCTTGTGGAAGTTTCCTTCTGCTCCCTGCCTCGCCGCTCCTTTCTGCTAGCCAATGCATGATCGGAAAACAGTTCAGTACTAATTTCTGCAGTACATTTATACAACGATATTTAACTGAGCTATCACAGTGGGCAGATATTACCCAGAAGAGGGCAACAGCATGAATTTATAAGCATGAATTTATAAGGATATGTTAGGACCTTCATCCACCATCGCTTTTACCCTGATTATTTAAAAAACCCTACTTATCTAAGCTATGTCTGTAATTTACCAATCTTTACTGGGTTGCAAGTTCCATTGAAATCAAGGAACATAGTCCTAAATAAATGCCCTAAGGATATGACCTGCCCTATGAAAAATACATGAAACTTGTGAGATGGGTGTGTGAAATAATTTCTCATGTGTTCTCTGTCAAATGTGGGTGTTACATTATATTGGATACTCCACCAGAGGCCAGCAGTGGCTAGTGAAATGAATCAGTGAACACGGAACAGTCCCCTTCCTTCCCCACCCACCCAGTTTTTAAACCTTGACCGATTATCATATTCATATTAGATATTGTAAAAATTATATTAATTTTATGCATTCTGTCCATGCGGTTAATATGGCTTTGAAATGGTTCCTCATGTATATGGAGGACATGGAGATCCATTGGAAGCCAGTTTTCCAGGTTGTGTTAAAATGTAGATCTCACCTTGCGGTAGCACATCCAAAAGAAATATTCTCCATGCAAAAACAATGGGTAGAATAATCATATCACTGAGCATGTGCTACATCAAAAATGTGAGCATCATAGCTGCAGCTCTCCAAATTTAGTTTGCCCTGCATAGTGAGTGAGTGTCAAATGTCATCTTATTTATTTTAAAAGAGGGGGCCGGACCAACCATTGTTGCTTGTTTCTTCTTCTCAGCAACCCTTGGGGGTGGGGGTCTCCAGGGGCAAACTAAAACCATCCCAGTACCTAGTAGAGCAGGGGTGGGGAACCTCTGTCAACCCAAGGGCCAAATTTCATTTTGGAGAAGCTCTCAGGGGCCATGTTCCAGTGGTGGGTGGTGGCCAAAGGCAAAGGGGGTGGAGCCAAAGGCAAAGGGGGTGGGGCCAAAATATCAAAAATACCAGCCTATTTTAGCTTAAAGCCCTTATTGCTGGTAACTAAGCCTTAGGAGAGGCATTTTGACCTTTTAGAAGGGGAAACAAACTGTACAAAAGCCAGGATACTACCAAATGATTGGTGATTGGGGAAAAGAGATGGGGCCGGGGAAGGAGGCGTGGGCTTTGTGGCATACTGGAAACAAGGCCCTATGAGGAGAGACTGAAAGAACTGGGCATGTTTAGCCTTCAGAAGAGGAGACTGAGGGGAGATATGATAGCACTCTTCCAGTACTTGAAGGGTTGTCACACAGAGGAGGGCCAGGATCTCTTCTCGATCATCCCAGTTTGCAGGACACAGAATAATGGGCTCAAGTTACAGGAACCCAGATTCCACCTAAAAACATCAGGAAACTTTTCCTGACTGTTAGAGCAATAAGACAATGGAACCAACTACCTAGGGAGGTGGTGGGCTCTCCCACTCTGGAGGCATTCAAGGTGCAGCTGGACAGCCATCTGTCAGGGATGCTTGCATTGAGCAGGGGGTTGAACTCGATGGCCTTGTAGGCCCCTTCCAACTCTACTTTTCTATGATTCTATGAGATGGGGAAACCTGCAGGGTGCAATTGAGACCCCAGGAGGTTGTAGTGACATCCCCCACTCCGTAGCAGAGCGTAATTTGAATGCCGCCCTGCAACCCCCTCCCACTTTCTGTCTTAACAAGACTCTAAACAAACTGCAGTCTCCATGGCTTAAACATCAGCCACTTCTTTCCTTCCCTGCCTGATGAAGAATTCTTGAGAACTTGCAAGCTTGCACAATATTTTAAGACCTTTGAGTTGCCTTAATAAAATGATTACGGTGATATGGATAATGGATATTGGAATTTTTCTTTTGGAATCTTTGGTAATCAGTATTTCATGTACCTGAATGCCCACTTATCCAAACCTGTTAGATATTCCTATTCTTCTACGGTCATCCAGATGAAATCAGTTGTAGTGAGTATTTGTTTCATGAATATCAACAGAACGTGTGGATTTCTATAGCTATTTTGCACCCAGCTAGAGCAATCGCTTTGCAAAAGTCACCCAACCAATATTGTTGCCAAAGGGAAACACAGCCAGGGCAATGCCAGACCCAATACATGTTTTGCCTTTCCTAGAAGCAGGTAATCTAACTTAAAGTGTAAAACCTGGTATATTACTGACCTTTTTAAAATGCCTCTGTTCTATCCATGTTGGTTCTCCCTCACTATTGAATTTACATTTTTTTGACAGTTTTGCAAGGGGTGTTATGATCAGCAAAATGATTGCAAAAACAACCCCCTTTGCAGCATTTATAGCCACTTCCTATGCATCTATCAAGTCTCATTTGGTTGACAAAAGAATATTGAAAGAAGAGGGGGTTGTAGGGTAAGCTTTCCTTTTGAGCCAGCCATGGCTCAAATTACTGGTGTAATTACTGGTGTCCCATTGTGTCTTGAGTATCTCTTCAGTGAAATGGCAAAAAAAAAAAAATCCTAATTCTACATTATTTGGTCTTTCAATGATAAAGGGTTGAGATCCGACCATCATGCAAGCAGAGGTCCATTTGTGCAATGGAACTTCCCCATCTTCCCCTCCCCCTGCATCCCAAATCTGCCCCGGAGGGTCCCCCAACCCCCTGGAGCAGATTTGGGGGGGCACGCAGGGGGCTGCTGCATGGGGGAGGGGGAAATCCGTTTGCAGAACAACACCACTGGTGGATACAACCCAAAAGCTGTGGGCAAACAGTGGCCCTCATTCAACTATAGTCATGAGCCATGAGGCATATTAGTGCTTCCAGATCGATGCAGATATGCGGCCCTGTTCATGTCAGAAGACACAGCCAGCCGGTTCAGTATGGATATGAAATTTGCATCTGCACCTATAGTGTGTAGGAGGCTGAATATGCCCACAGATCTCTCTTGCTAGATTGGGACAAGCGTGATTCCACTTAAGTGGACAGCTGTGTGCTAACAGCAGTATTTAATAAGTAAATGAGGTGCATCTTCCAAAGTCGCTAAAAATTGGTCCAAAATAGAGGCACTAATTCTAGAAGGCCAATAGATTATATTTATAAGATTGATTTCATATATTACTTCAATTTATAAGATTGATTTGCTGCAATATTCAATGAGGAGATCATACTTTACAGGGGGAAGGGCTTCGTCATGCCACATGAGCGGGGGAAACATTTCTGAAAAGATCTGTGCTTTCGAGTGCCAGTAGAAACATACAAAGGGGTGAGGTCCTTCTGTTTCAGCTTCCTCCATGAAACGTGCTAATAACAGGCATTCATAACCAAGGCCCTTTAAAACTGAAAAGGACCGGATGTCTTTGTGTGTTTCATGCTTGTTAACTGTTTTATGGCGACGCTTATTTACTGTCAAGAAAATATTTCCAGTGGACGCAATGCACATAATGCAAAAAGAGAGAGAAGAGAATAAGCAAGCACTAAAACGAGTGGTTGGGTTGGGTTGGGTTGGGTTTTGTTTTTGTTTTTACTGACCAGTGCACCTTCCAGCACTTCCCCCTGGATTCTTTCACACAAAGAACATATTGTTAGCCGGCCCATTATAAGGCTGTTCTGCTTTGCTACACTCCACAGGACTCTAGGGAAATGGCTATAGATTGCAGTGCAGGAGTCCATCAGACAGATCACATCTGACCCCACTGTGTCTAGGAAAGAATGCACCAGAACACGCCAGCTGAATAGACAGATTTTCCAAATGTTTTAAATCAGTTTTGAGACAAAAAGAGAAGATGCTAAGAAATGGATTTGGCCTATAAACATTAGATGATGCGATGCCCATTTCTTTATAGAGCTGACATTAGGGGCTTTCTTGTTGATGGTGGACCTCCAAGGGGGGAGGAATAACACAACAGCCCCCCCGCAACAATTAAGCAGCAATTGAAGAAAAGCAGGCAAGAAATCACAGCAATGTATTAGTACAATAGCTCAGAGGCTTTTCATTTTGGGATACAAAGAGGGAACAGAGAATGCTGTTTTCTTTTTAAAACCCCTTTTAAAAATGGTAACTGCATCCTGCTCGAGTAGATGTATTACTTATGACATCCCAGTTTTCATCCGTTCATGATTTTACATTAGAGCTAAATCTCTGCAGCTTGAATCTCACGGCTGAGTTAGCCAGAGCCCATAAAATATTGAAACCTTTAGAGCAGCAGCCAGCCAGGTTGAGAGAAGTTCATGTCCAAAGCTGAGCTTTAGATTCTGAGACATCCCAATTGGAGTGTAGTACAGAAGAGAGAGAAAAAAAGGGGGCTGATAAAATTTTCATAAAAATGAGCTGAGGATATTGCTAGCATGCTTCCCAGCATCTATATGAAAACTTAATCTGAGCTAATGGAAAGGATATGAAAGCCATTCTCAATTCAAACACAGTCAGTGCATAATTCATACATTATTGTCAGAGAAGTGATTCTGCTCTGAGATTTATTCTCTCTTGGATAGATGCAACGAGAGGGAAACTGGGTCTTTTTGACCTTTAGTGCCAGCAAATTTTACAGTAGAGCTGTCAATATAACCAAGTAAACTGGTCATTTCGCCAAACAGCAACAAAGTGCCGGTTACGCGCTCACTGCAGGCTAATATTAACACTCACAGCCCTTTAGGTTACTCGCTCAGCTCTTCCAGCCTCAAACATTTAAGCGACTATAGTTTTACAGAGAAGAGAATGAAATTTCCATGTTTTCCACGACAGACAGAAAAAGGTTCATTAAGTTAAGAAGTGGTGAGGGGAGGGGAGAAAATCATGCAACACCCCCCCACCCCACCCCCCCGTGCTCTTACAGCCACCCTCAACTTGTGATCACATTTAAAAGCCTATTTTCCAATTAAAAACCATGTGACATTCCAAAGGAAAATGAACAACGACAGATTCCCCCCCACTTTTTGGAGGGGGAGTTCATCCTACAGGGCTCACTTCTAAACAACATAGAATAAAGTAAGGGATGTATCCATGGGTAGCGATTAAATATTTCAACTCTGGGTACACAGTCAGTTAACAATCTGCGGTGAGTTAAAAGCAAACCTGACTGGAATACTTCGGATTTTAAGGAAATTGGAGATGCAATTAAGTACTGTAGGCTCAATAGGCGGCAGAAGGTGGGTCATGTGTAATATACACGCTCTCCCCCCTGGTTTATTGTTACTTTGACTCTGGAGCTTGCTTCTCTCTGTTTTCATAGGCTCTTTTAAAAAGCCAAACATATACAGACAGACTCACACATGCACACACAAGCCTTCAAAGCTTCACTTTCTGGTATGAGTTACATTAGATGAGACTGGATGTGTTAAGCTATTTGCACCTTATTGGACACAACTCTGATAAAGAAAAAAAGAGAGAGAAAAGTATGTTGGGCAGCAGAAAAGCTACTCATCAACTAAATTGTCTGAGAAAATACTATCCAAACTGTACCGATGACACACTGTTCACTTTGAGGAGAGTTGCTGGTGTGTCGTGCGTTATAACCCAACCCTATAATATGCATTTATTGGCTCTTTACCATATTTTGGCTGGTGAAAGAGGAGCAGGGTGGCCCTGTGTCCTCTTTTGCATAGGACAGTCCTCTATTTGAAGGGCTGCCAGAGGACTGCCCCCTTTTGAAGGTGTCCTCTATTTGAAGGGCTAACCTCCTGTCCAATTCCAGTTTCAAGATAAAGACCCACAGGGACTGTGGCCCACCAACAGCTGGCACCCAGACAGCAGACTGAACAGGCAGGCACACAGGTCACTTGGCCACAGTCTTCCGTGCCATGGTGAGATGTACTGTGTTTCTCTTTAAATTATAATAATTATTTCTAAATTTGCATCAATGCATATGAATTCACACATGCAAACTGTGTGCAGATCTGTGTCCTCATTTGTTCTCCTTTTTTTTAGTGATGCATTTCCTCCTTCTGAGCAATACATGAGTGGCCACCGTAACGGGGAGTGTAGAGTGCCTTTCTCCCCACACCTGTGAGTCACGGTAGCCAATCTCCCTCACCCCAGACTTTTGACAGTAGTGCAGTTAGGTAATATTAGACACTGGACTTCATGGTCTTATTGGGGGGGGGGGCTCTTTAGATGCGAATGTGCGGTAAGCTGGCCCTGCATTTGGAGGGCCCTACAGGGCTGGCCCTGCCATTAGGCAGAGGGCAACAATTGCCTCAATGGCAGATGCTGAGGCATCTCCTCCTGGCTCTTCTTCCTGAACTCCGTGCCTGGTTCCCTCTGTTGGAGGATAGAGCTGAGTATGCAACCCAGTCTGTCCTGCCCCCCCCACCCTAGCCTGCTGACTCAGGTGTGCTGAAGGACATGATCCCATCACCTGTATCAAAGTAAGATTCAGTTGCCAGTCCAATGGGAAAGGAGCCCCAAATCTTGTCCTTTGGCTAAGATAGAGAAATGCCTTGGGTTTACCCTGCTTGTTCTAGATTCATAGATTATAAAGTTGGAAGGGGCCTACAAGGCCATCGAGTTCAACCCCCTGCTCAATGCAGGGAACTAGAGGAGGGGTCTCGCATTCAAGTAATAACCAGGCCTGTCTGACCCTGCTTAGTTTTCCACGCTCAGACAAGCTGAGCCAGCATGAGCCACAGGCCTGCATATTCTGTTGAGTGGGGCTCTGTGTTGCTTCCAGACAAAGGGCTTCTAGCACTACCAATTGAAAGGCTTTGTGCAGCTATTCTATCTTTCCATCCAGAGGAAGAAGAAGAAGAAGTTGTGGAGAAACACTGGTGGCTTACAAATGGAAGATGGCATCATCTGGACCCCACCCCCATAAAATTCCGTGAATGAGGAAGAGCTATTGCAAAATAAAAGCCTTGGCTGGAAGCATGCCTGAACATCTGTCCTACACCCAAAGTCCTGCTCTGATGGCACCACTGACATTTGGCACTATAGGGTAGGTCTCCCAAGTAGGTCTGAGCCATGACTATTCAAATGCTGACAGATCTGCCTGTGTGGCCCAAAACCTCCTAGAAAGTGTAGAAAGTGAAAAGAGATTTGTGCCTTATCTGGCGCTAATCACTAGAAAGGCACTAATCACTCTTGTGGAAGGAGTCACTTCTCTTTGAATATGGGGGAGTCCACACGTACAATCCCCTAAATGATGTTATCCAAACCTTTCTCCAAAGGAAATACTATCAAAATCCAACAGTGATGAAATAGGGCACAGAGTTACCAAGAGATGGATTTAGGGTGGGATGAGAAATATTTCCAGATTTTTAAAACAGGCTCTTATACGTTCGCTGTTTCATGCCTGAGGAAGGCTCCAATTTGACTGCGCTTGCAGTCAAACCAGGATTTCTTGTTTTATGATGGCCTTGTTTCTTGTGCTATACCAGGCAGACAGACAGACATTCTCAGTTTTGTTTTGACATTCTCAGTCTTTGTACTGAGACCTGTACAAAATAATGAAAGGGTGCCATCTCCCTGCATCACTATATTATTGTTTATATAAGATTGCTCATCAAAAATCCCTGCTGTGAAGGTAAAAGGTATGAAATGTCTTTAATTAAAATAGCAGAAGGAACTCTTGCATCCACAGACTTTTGGGTGTTCCTTTTGGATGCATGACATCGCTTTTAATGATCACTTTGGCCGCATTTTGAAAATAATCTTGTGTTGAATTTGTAAACTCCTGCAGTTTTAGCCACATCATCCTGGAAGAGAGGTTGGACTCCCCACCACCACCTTAAGGGCATAATCCTATGCATGTTTAGACAGAAAAAAAGTCCTACAACTCCCAGCATTCCCCAGTCAGCCATGCCGGCCAGCCATTCCCCATGTGGGCTTGAGAATGTTGGGAGTTGCAGGACTTTTTTCTGTCTAAATATGCATAGGATTGCACCCTAAGTTTATTTATTGATACTTTTTTTTCTTTACTTACTGCAGTTTGAATAGATTATATAGATGGGTAAAGGAGAATGGAAAACAACAAGGAATTTGTCACATAGAGGTAGTTTATTTATTTATGTTCCATTATTTAGTCTGACACCAGAGCCTTAAAAAGATGCTGGACATTGAGAGAGAAGGACAAGTTTGATTTCATAGAAACTGATTACACCTTCCCCTCTTTCTTTGGCTGCCTTAGCCACAGTGAAGAAGAAGAAAAAGCATGTGTGTGTGTGTGGGGGGGGGTAAATATGCTTGTTACAGCTGGAAAAGTTAACATACATAAATGGTTTTTTAAAAAATAAAATAAAGGAAGGTTGTAACAAGTCATGTGATTTAAAGCAAAGGCAACACAGCATGCAAAGGGAGCAATTTTCTGCCCCTCCAACATCACTTCAGGTGATGTTGTTCATCTTTCTCTGACTTACTATGTCAAAGCATGCCCAGAGCTGAGGTGTTCAGGGACTTAACATGCCGTAAGTGTCCAGCTGAAAAAAAAAAAAACCACAAAAAAACTGGGAGATATCCCAGGGCTCGAAGAGTTCACTTTTTCAGTTGCTCTGATTTACTTCAGAATGCACCTTTGGGGAATTTATGTCTTCCATTGCTTTAGTTTCCCATTTCCTCTCTTGTCATCTTTAAAAATCCATTAAAGATTGCGGAGGCAGCTTCCATCGGCTTCCATTTACAAGGGTTTGAGTTGGCCTAATAAAGTGTTCACTTTCTGAGGTGAACCGACTGACTCCCTCACAGCACTGTGCTGTGCTTAAGCTGAAATTTTAATTAGATGTGGTAGCCACAGCTTGAGAAAGATGGCTGAATCCAGAAGGCACACCAAACACATTTTCCTCCCAAGAAGATCATCATCATCATCATCATCATCATCATCATCATCATCATCATCATCATCATCTTTGTATTGGCACTCCCAGAAGTGAAAACAAACAAAAAGATTGTCCAAAAATGTCAAAAATACTTTTTAAGGGCACAATCCTATGCATGTTTTGACAGGGAAAAAGTCCTTCAACTCCAGCTGGGGGCTGCAAGACTTTTAGGTATATATTAAATGCCTGAAAATACATTATTTTTAATTTTTAAAAAAATGTTCAATTAGTTTGCTTCATACATCTAGAATAAAATGGCCGGGATTAAATGCTGACTGACCTAACTGCTTAAGGATATATCTGTGTTTTCTCATTTTCTAACTGACCGAAGAATTATATTAATCTACTAATAGATCAATTAGAAATAGAAATATATCCACACTCCTACTTTCTTTTTACACAAAATAATCTTGTTTCTCTTCTATGCTCCCTCTGAATCAATGACTGTAGTATTCATACAACTTGCTCTACAATTCAGCTTCCATTAAAATGCCACCTCACCCATCATATCACATTAATTCAAATTTGTCCATCATTTTGTATGGTTGCTGCTTTGCCTTAGGTATTAGAACTATACCTTACCTGTCCTTTCCTGCTAATATTAAATCACCTATCTGTTTTAATGTTTCCCCAATGATTCTAGATTTAACTTTCCTCCTGCCATAACTATTAATTATTGTGGGGGGGTGGGGGGGTGTTTGCCTGCATTCATATAGATACATTTTCATTACATTTCTCATGCATCTGAGCAATAATTGCCCAACACAAATGGAATCATTCCAATGTGTACTCTATTTTGTGAGGTGGGAGACAGCTTGTTTGCCTTTCGAACTACACCTGATCCCTATTTGCAAGGCACAGCCCCAAAAGAGGCAGATAATGTATGTCATATACACATACCTATATGTACATGTATGCATGTGCTTGCATATGTCAGTTTCAAATGGCTGCATTCATGAAGACATGCAGTTTTCTTGTATACTCAACCAGGTTTTCATTTTCCACAAGTTCCTTTTATAATCATGAATTGCCCTTTCCAAAAACAGAAATGGGTTTTTAACAGGTCACATTCATGTTTACCACAGCAAATGACAAACAGCATCGATGCCCATGGCGTTGATCCAGCCATAAATTTTCCACCTGTCAATGGAATGGGAGCTGGTGAAGGATGCTCTGAATCCTGCATGATGCATCTACAGTGCTCACCAGAGGACACCGACAGCCTTGAACGCTGGACTAGGTAGGCCTTTGGTTTGATCCAGCGTGGCTCTTCTGGTGTTCTTGTAAGTTTGCCATATAATGCTGTCATTTGAGAAACTCTATTCTAAAGTCTCTTGATCATGGCCATATTGACCAACATTTTATTTCATGATATAATAGACATATGAAGCTTATATTGAGTCACACCATTGGTCCATTGAGGCCAGTGTTGTCTACTCTAACAGGCAGCAGGTCTCCATGGTCTCAGGCAGAAGTCTTCCCCATCACCAGGCTAGCTTAGAGGGCAGAGGGCAAGCCACATGTCCCACAGCGCTTTCCTCCAATACCTTGCTGCCACTTCCCAGCTTCTGCTACCTGAAGTCTCCACCTCACTCTGCCTCACGGTAGGGCTGGCCCTGCCATCTCCTGCAGCAAAGGGCTATCAGGCCCCTGAACAAGCATTCAAGGTACAGCTTTGGAAGGGCAAGGTAGAATTCTGCCATTCACAAGCCCTTGGGATGTCTGAAACATCTGGATTGTGGCCTATGAATTTTAATGTTAAGTGAAAAGGGCCATGGCATGATGTTCTCCCCCTTAATCTGGTTTCTTGTTCAACGTTAGTTTATGAACCCCTCTTCCCCACCCCAAAGACCAGAGGGACATCTGGCAGGGTTTTTGTTTTTGTTTGTTTTTTGGCATGGTTTTAAAGGCTGAAGGCCTTTCAGCAAAATGAAGATCAAGTGTCAGAAATAGTACCGGCTCCAGATTGTGCCGGGCACTTGGGCAAGATTCCCTCAATGCCCCCCTCCCTCAGTGAGTCTAACTTCTCACCACCATTGTCAACAGCTGCTATTGCTCCTTATCCTCTTTCTCATCATTGCTACACCTTCCTTGCTTGTTTGACAGGCAGAGAGCCAGTGAGCAAGTAGGCAGAGGCATCTGCTGCTGTTCTTCCTCCTCACTATCACCTTTGTCTGGGCCAGAACGGGAGGCAGGTGAGCAAGCAGAGTGCAATGGAACCATCAGCTCTTACCAGTGGGCCCCTGCTGGGGTGTGGGCCCTTGACAGATGCCCAAGCATGCCTACCCTTGACATTGGCCCTGGTCAGAAATCATAGAACAATGTTTGTGGACAGGTATAACCACTAGAATTTGTGTGCACATGCACACACCGCATCATGTCCTGTGTTTGTTTATTTATTTATTTATTTAGTACATTTTTATACCGCCCAATAGCTGAAGCTCTCTGGGTGGTTTACAACAGTTAAAATCATAAAATACAATATAAAATATAAAATTTAAAACCACAGATTAAAAACAAACAGCAGAGCTAGTAGCAGCAGTTACAATAACGGAATTAAAAACAACTACAAGATTAAAATGATTAAGATGATTAAAATGATTAAAATGCCTGGGAGAACAGAAAGGTCTTCACCTGGCGCCGGAAAGAATACAAAGTAGGCGCCAGGTGAACCTCTTTGGGGAGCTCATTCCATAACCGGGGTGCTACAGCAGAAAAGGCCCTCCTCCTGGTAGCCACCTGCCTCACTTCCTTTGGCAGGGGCTCTCGGAGGAGGACCGCTGATGTAGATCTTAGTGTCCGGGCAGGTACATATGGGAGGAGACAATCCTTCAGATACCCTGGCCCCAAGCCACCAGCACTTTGAATCGGGCCCGGACCGGAAACAGACTGGCAGCCAGTGCAGATGAGAAAGCACTGGAATAATATGTTCTCGTTGGTCAGTCCCGGTTAATAATCTTGCTGCTCTATTTTGGACCAGCTGAAGTTTCCGGACCGTTTTCAAAGGCAGCCCCATGTATAACGCATTGCAGTAATCCAAACGAGAGGTTACCAGAGCATGGATAACTGTAACTAGGCTATCTCTGTCCAGATAAGGACGTAGTTGGTATATCAGCCTAAGCTGATAAAAGGTGCTCTGTGCCACCGTGTTGACCTGTGCCTCGAGTGACAGTTGGGGATCCAAGAGCACCCCCAAACTATGAACCTGATCCTTCAGGGGGAGTGCAACCCCATCCAGAACTGGTTGAATATCACTTAGCCTGGCAGACGAACCACCCACTAACAGTACCTCCGTCTTATCTGGATTGAGTCTCAGTTTATTAGCCCTCATCCAGTCCACCACCTTCTGGAATCGGCTGCCCAAGTAGGATCGGAACCACTGGAGCGCAGTGCCTCCAACTCCCAACCCAGACAACCTATCCAGAAGGATACCATGGTCGATGGTATTGAAAGCCGCTGAGAGGTCCAAGAGAATCAACAGGGTCGCACTCCCCCTGTCCCTCTCCCGGCAGAGGTAATCTCACAGGGCGACCAAGGCAGTTTCCATTCCAAAACCAGGCCTGAATCCAGATTGAAATGGATCTAGATAGTCCGTTTCATCCAAGAGTGCCTGGAGTTGACCAGCAACCACCCACTCAAGCACCTTGACCAGGAATGGGATATTAGCTACCGGCCTGTAGTTATTAACATGATCATCCAGGTCCAAGTTAGGCTTTTTGAGGAGTGGCCTAATCACTGCCTCTGTGTTGTTGTTGTTTCAAATCTCCACTTGTGAATTTGTCCAAATGGCTGAATTTGGTATTCATGCACATTTTGGTTTCAGCTCAGTGTTGTGGTTCCAAATTCAACTTGAGACACACAAAAACAGAGCAAAACTCAGCTTTCATCAGTATAAAGCTAATGACATATTGAAACATTAACCACAGCCTTGCAATATGTACTGCCTTTTATCCGGGATTTTCAAACCGTCAGAAGCATCCCATTAGATGGCAAATCTCCAATGTAATGTTTTCCCTATAATTAAAGTGGACAGAGTTTAGAAGGGGGGGGGGGGACAGGGAAAGGATGAGATATGTCACTAAACTGCAAATAATATTAAATGGCATTATCAATAGCCGTGTCCCAGAGTTTGCATATTAATTGTAGGAAGGTGTTAATTTGAGTGTTTTAAGCTTGCATTCACAAGCTTGTTTACATGCTTTGTTCCACCTGGACCTGTTTGGAGGTTTGTCAAAAACCTAACAAGCAGAAAAAGATTGCATTTGAAAATACACATGCATGTTTAATTAAGCTGGGGCCACGGAACATTCCTCAATATATTTAGCTGTTCAGATTTCAGCACCACGAGAGCATCAGGCATTATCACCTTTTGAAGTATTGCAGAATCTTTAATATTTAAAGCACAAAGCAGACTTTTAATATAAAATTCTAGCAGACCATAGAAGATTAAAGATGCATTCTAAATGTGACAGTTTGCAAATGGCACGCCAGTATTAAAAGGAAAACCCCTTGATATTTTACAGCATATTTTCCAGGTGTATGCTAAATTATGAATACAATTAAATAGCTGTAATTATTCTCGGGGAATGGACTACGATTTAAATGCCCCACCCCCAATAAAAACGTGATTAAGTCTTAATACGGGAAAGTAGGAATGTTTATACTGCCAGACTGTTTAAACATCCCTTACTTCATCAGGAAGTAGAATCTGATGCTAATTTTTACTATCCACCCAGGACCTTATTCAACATAAACAGAGCTGTGTTCCGCATGCCATACTGTAGTGCTGCTTGGCAGATCAATCTTACAGTCTGTTTGTTCACACCAAAGATTGCTATCACACATCAGTACATCAGGCACTACATCCCATTTGATGCTCCTAATAGTATCAGCAGTGCGTGTCAGTGTGTGTGTGTGTTTGGGGTCTGTGTGAAATCTCTTACAGGTAGTGTTCTGTTTGTCTCTGTCTTGTTGCCTCACCTCTGCTTCTTTAGCCATGCCCACTGAGCAATGCTCTCCCAGATTGGGACTATGGCACTCGGGGAGGGAAGGATTAAACATCCCCCGCCCCTATCCATCCATTCCCCCCCCTGAAATTCCACCCCCTTCCCACAGAGGGCAGGATTAAAAAAAACTCCACTGATTCCAATGGAGACTCTTTAAAAAAAAAAAAAAAAAAAACCTCCCTCCTGCTGGGGATAGAATTTCATGGGAGAAAGTGGGTTGGAAAAAAAGTTTTAATCCTTCTGTCCTGGAGCACCATGGTGGTCCCATATAGCCTGGACTGAATGCACTTAGGCGGGACTAAAGAAAAAGAGCAGGCCCCGCCCAACTTCATCTACACAATAAAGGTAATTTGGCCCTTAGTGCAATACAGCAAAGCCCTCAAGAGAAGTTACGCAGCTGTCAGGGTTGGCCACGTTGTGCTTGTCCTGTCTGAGTGAAGCCACATCTGCTGGCACTCCTAGACACGTCCACTGCCATGGTGGTGCACCCCATAGCCCCCTAATGGAGGGGTCTGTCCACTCCATTCCCCTGAGGGAGAACTGCCACCCCTCAGCAGGGAGAAGGAGCAGCCTTACATAGCTCGGTCCCTTGGACTACTACCCTTGGCTTCAAACTATATTGAATGCAAAGCTATGTGCTGGGTAGGGAAGTCCGGTACCTCGTGACTGAAGATAGTACTGTGGGCTACAATACACAGACACATTTAAATTAATGAAAATTCAGGAATGTGTTTTAAAAACCAAATAACCAAGAGGTGCACAACCCTAGCGACACACACACACACACACACACACACACACCATTTTTATTATTATAGATGTGCCTCTAAGCATATACAAATTATCCTTCCCTTGCCACCAAGCAACTCTAGTGGCCTTCTCCTCAACACTCAGAATTAAAGAGCAAGGCAGATGTATTGTCACAGTTCCCACACAGGTTCCCCAGCAGCACCCCCTTTTTGTTAGGTGGAGTTCAGGACTGCCCACACCTCCCTCGAGAGTAACAAAACCTGAAAACTGTAATGGTTCTTCTGTCTGCACTCCAGATTTGGTTGGCTGTGCCTGCTCACTTTCACTACTGACCAATTGTGGTAGCTCCAGTATGGCAAGGGGAAGGAGCTCCCATGATTTGGGCTTGGTTAGAGATACATCACACCTGTCAAGCTGTGTTTGATTAGCCACTTGTTTGCAGAGAACACCAGTCTGCACAGCATGCTCACACAACATGGTGCATGGATTCCAGCCCACCAACTTTTTGTGACCTTCCTGGTCTCCACATGTGGTTCTGGTGCACCATTCTCCAATCACCCAGACTTTCCCTGGATGATCCTCAGAGTTTCTTTTGTCCACTCTGCTTGACGGCTCAAATAGCTCAATTACCAAGAAAGTTGCAAAATTTTTGAATATTGCTATTGTGACTAGACCTTCTATGCTTGTCTGATTCTGTTTTTATTTTCTATGTTTTTATTTGAGTGTATAATTAAGAGCTGGTGTATCTTGTTTGTATTGTTTTACGTATTGGTGTGGTCAGTAGACTGTAAATAAAATACTCATTGGTGCACCATTCTAAGCTAGGCGAAAGCACCCCTGGCCGCAGTTGCTGCCTGAGCATCTGGTAGCTACATCATTTGGTCATCTAAGGCACTAAACCCCACAAGTGCCTCTCCCCTTCCCTGACAGTAAAAATCCAAAATTAATAAATGAATCAATTAGCTAACCATTTGCTGCCCTTTCAGAGCAACCAAAATCAGGTGCTCAGGGTGGCGGCCTCACACTGTCAAATGGTAGGGCTGGCCCTGAGCTTTGGATCGTTTTCCATTAAAAAAAAGTGATGCAGGAGAAAGTAGCAAAGCCCCGCTGTTTTCCAAGTGCCATAAGCAGGCCGGGTGTAGATTGTAGGGGATCTGGGAGCCTCCACTTGCTTCTCACTGTATCCTCTGCTTACTTGCTTTGGAAAAATTTACTGATCTCACTCACCCAGCAGGACAATTACATGGATTTCTGGTCAGGTTACTGTTTCTTTCTAGCTCTACGCTTAATCACGCCTAACGCTAGCATCAAGCTATAAGAAGAATGATGAGAGAACTTACCCCAAATGAATTTGTTATTTCCTTGGAAAGTAATGAATTAATCAGTTTCATCTTGGACAAGAGTTCTCCTTTAATTCAAGATCTCATCTGTATACGAGTTTTGACGTATGAGCCATATCAAATGGCATCTTGGGAGCTATACTTTGGAATCGTGTAATGCATCATTATGTGATGCATCACCATGTTATGTACCCCTTCCTGATTGGTTGTTTCCATGTGGCCTTTCTACATAATGTTTGCTCACTGTTGCCAATTGGCATATAGAGGGGATATGGATATATGGAGGTATATACAACTTACATGGCTGTTTCTTTTAACATGATTGCTTTGTGAAAAGTGTTCAAATGCCAACCTTAAAGTGGCATCATCACATTTCTTCCCGAAAGAAGGGGGTTAAACCAACCAACTCTCATTAGATTCTCCAGTATTTGTGCCAGAGCAGTCATTCTCATACACATCCCTGCAAAACAGTATAACAATCATTTTTCACTTTCAATCATAGAAAAGGAGAAACCTACACACTCAGTGGGAGTGTAGAGTCCTCCAAAACAGATTTTTCAAATTACTAAAAACTCTTTATATTGTTTTTAAAATGTTATTCATTTCAGAAATACAGAAAGAAGAAGAAGAAAGAATTATATATAATATTCTAAGGAAGAGATTAAAATGGATCAATCATGAAAAGATAGTAATAGTACTGCTCAGGGTTTTTTTTTCCAGGACTTTCTTATGTTGTTAACCTTCGTAACACAAAAATGATGATGGGGCACACACCTCATATTAAATATGCAGTGAGTTTCTCTCTTAATAAAAAGAATACCCAGGTCATGTTTCTCCTTCCGATTTTGCGTGAGTTAGATTGCACATGTTCTGCATGTGATTACAGACACTCACTAGTATGTGTCTGGGGCTTATATGAAATTATGTTTACAAACGGAAAGCAAATACAAGTACATGAGAAATGAGAAATGCAGCTGAAAGGGAAATCAACTGAAATGAACCATGGATGTGAGTTTTAGCAGAAAGCCTCTGCCATCGTTTTCAACAGGCAAAGTACACCCCACCCTCCAAAAATATCTGAACCAGTATAGTTTCACAGAATAATAGGTTGGACCCAAACTTAGTCATACTTAGAGTAGACCCATAGAAATCCATGGGACTGAAGTCAGTCTACTCGAAGTATGACTAAGCCTGGATCCAACCCATAGACAATCGTAGCAAAGATTATGGCAGTAGCCCCATAGTATGGCCCAAAGGGCACCGGGAGATAGGCAGCAACGAGGAAGCAGCAGTGGCTACAGATACCAATTATTTATTTATATCTTTAAAATAATGCCTATCCCATCTTGTTGCCTCAACATAAGGCATTTTGGTGGCTCGGAACAGATCTAAAAAAAAATGATCCAGCGTACAGTTAAAAAATATTCGAATATCAAGCAACCTCACCTCAAAACACAAAAATATCCACATGCGACAGCACACAATAAAACCAGGCTGAGAACAGAACAGAACCTGAGAGCTGTAAACACACACTCCCCATATCCAACAGGCCTAATTGCCTGCTGGAATAAAGAGAAAGTCTTTAGCTCGGAGAAGAATGCCATAAAGGAAGATGTCAGGTGCATATCTTGGGGCAGGGCAGGGAATCTCTGAATTCACTTTTGGATCAGATCTGGATCATTGGCTCCATGGCCCAAACTTGCCAGTTTTGAGTCAGTTGAGGTAAAACTATGTAAAACTGTGTATACGTCCTTACAGTCTATATAAGCCTTCCCTAACCTGGTACCCTTGAGATGGGTTGGACTATGCTGGCTGGGTGACTATGGGAGTTGTAGTCCAGCCCATCTCAAGGGCACCAGGTTGGGGAAGGCTGGGCTATATCCTTAAGCACACCAAATTTTTCTAAGTCATGCCAGAGTTACTATAAATGAATAAATGAATAATCAATAATCAACCTGGAACTAATGTGTTTGCTTCTGTTGGGCATGAGTTACTTTGCTGCTGCTGTCGCCAACACTGGCTTCCAGCAAGCAGCTCAGTGGTGCTCATTTAATTAATATTTCTATTTTGATCTCAATTTGAAATTTGCACCTGTTGAGAAACGCATCTCCCCATTTGCATCATACTGCTGCCACTGCGGCACTGAACAAAATGGGTGCACCTTCCCGACCCTAACCTGATGCATAATCCGAGCATAGACCATAATAATATTTATGTATAGCAATGATATAATTTAAAAATCTATTACTGACTCCCATATTATTTGTTTCTACAGCACACATGTATGAGAAATGGAAAACGGGAGTGTAAACTGACAAGGCATGTAAAGCTATATATACTCAAATGATAGGCCAGTGCAGCCTTCCACAAACTTGTGCCTTTAAAATGTGTTGGACTACAACTCCTGTCCCGTCACCCCAACCAGCATGCCCATAGGATGATGGGTGTTGTAGTCCAACACATCTTGATGACACCAGGTTGGGGAAAGTTGGGCTTACATATGAGGTAGTTTTTGTTTTGTTTTTTTGCTGCAACTTGTTTTAAATATTAGTCTAAGGCTGCAATCTTATACCTGCCCTTATCTGGTAACAAGCCCCATTGAACTCAATATGATTTACTTCTAGGTAGTCATGTATAAGATTGCACTGTCAGGCTATACTCACTTACCTAGGAGTAACTTTCTGTGACCTCAGTGACACTTATTTTAAGTAGAGATGCAAAGGATTGCACTGTAAATTATATGGAAGAAGTTAGCATCCAGAGGCAATTCGGGATTCTGGTTCCATATTTAATTTTGAAAGTGTTCACAATGAGATTAATTGCAAAACAGGAGAAGCTCTCAGTACACAATCAATCCCACAATGTTTATGGCCATACGTGATCATATGTGATCATATACAAGTGTGGTATATGATCCAGTGGATGTCTAAGCTTGGTGAATGTTGACAGTCATGTGCAAATGTTGACAATTCCAGAATAATTTTGTGAATGTCCAGTGGGGGGCAGGAGGGGAGCAATTCCTACTTTTCAGTGAACGCTGACAATCCTATAGTAGTCAACGCTGACTAGATAGTAGTCAACATTTCAGACAATCACAACACTTGACTGGAATTTCATATGTGACCTTCACCAAATTCCGGATATCCACTGTAACATAAATATTCACTGCCGTGTGTCTGCACATACTTGTGTGGCTGAGCTCTGCTTCCATATCATAATTCCTTCCTTTCTTTATTTGTAAGCTATTTTCCTACCGTGCTCAGAAAGTTGTGGAACAAGTCTAAAAAAACAAATGAATATCATATCTGATCAGGGTACAGTCGGAGTCACATAATAGAGCAGTGATGGCGAACCTTTTTGAGCCCGAGTGCCCAAACTGCAACACAAAACCAACTTATTTATTTCAAAGTGCCAACACTGCAATTAAAACTGAATACCGAGCTTTTAGTTTTAGAAAAACAACTCATACAGTTGTCCGAACTACTTATCATCTTTTGTCTTAAAAGAAAAACACAATAACAGAGCTTTCAATGATACAGTTTTTTGTTGGAAAAAAAATCAACTCAAAAAATTATTATAGTACTACATTGTACACATAGCCTGAAGGGAATTTATACAAACTTTTTAAATAATTAGGCACATGTATTTTTGGATAAGGGATTCTCAACTTGTAATATGATTATATGCCAGACTGAAATTGTATGGGGCAAGCTTTACCCCGGGCCCTTTCCCTGCTTCTACAGATGTCGGATTAGTAAAAGTAAAAGTCACCCTGTACTAGGATGAGCAAGATAAACAAGAAAACTAAACGTGCTCAACACATTTTAAACACTTTATGTCTTGGACTGCAAACACTGCATTAGGTAAAAGTTTGCATTGGGCATGCTTTTGCACAATGTGATTTTTGCTATTGCATACATGCTGATAATTTGTCAAACCTTGGCTCATACTCGGTTAGTTTGAGGGCAACACATGCAGCACTCAGGTCAACTGTTAGGGCTTTACATCCAAGCCATGCTCTGTGCATCATTCTTCAAAATCTTTTAAATGTGATAACAATGTAGAAAAGAATTCTGTAACAAGAATTCTAGAATAAAATCATTCTGTTCCACACTGTGAGAAAGAACAAGATCATTAGTGTTTTGCAGAAGGGGACGGTCTTTTCGCGATCTGGTGACCAATGGCTCAAGTGCCCACAGAGAGGTCCCTGCGTGCCAGCTGTGGCACCCGTGCCATAGGTTCGCCATCACTGTAATAGAGCAATCTGACTGAAGACAGGCAGGTTTGGATCTGGTCCAGTGCCTGGATAGGAGAAACCATAGAATCCCATGTGCACCACTGTGAATTCTATCATGGGAGAAAGATGGGATATAAAAGTACTATGAGTGGTGTGGGATATGGCTATAAATGATATGTTGACTTGTAATATCAAATGCAAAAGGGGTCAATTAAAGAAAAATAATTTTAAGGATATTTGGGGTTTATTTTTGGACTTTGTGTTAAACAAGGGGAAAGGGAGTATGCCATGTCAAGATATGTTGTATTTTTGGAATAATGAATAATTATAGATCATAGAGATAGAACATATTATATGGTCCCGCGGTGATGGGAGCACTATATAAGTTGTATGTGTGTTATTTAGGTTTTTTTATGTATCGTTAAAAATTTTTAAATAAAAATATTAAAAAGAAAAAAAAAAGTACTACGAGCAAATCAGTAAGTCAATCACTTGAAAATTAAAATACACTTTTTCTGTGTTAATGTCAGGGCAAATGATTTAAAATTACGATCTTTATGGAATTTCTGTCTCGACGCAGAACAGATGTAAAAGCCTGTTGAAACTTTGGAATGGACATGCACTCCCCCACTCACTTGCATTAACTGAGAAATGGTCTGAGTTCTTTTTTTTAGAAAATCTGTAAAAGGTCAGATAATTTTCCAAGGGAATCTGAGGCTTAGAAAACAATGCCCCATCCCTGTCAACCCCCGAGATCCCTCATCTTTTGGGAAGTTAGTAAAGGGAAGTGGGGAAATACATATGAGCAAGAGGAAGAGTAACAGGCTCTCAGTGTCCCACGGTAGGGATAGGGGGAGAAATTCATTCAATTCACATTTAACGTGAATTCATCAAATTTCAAACTTTCTAATCAACATGCAACCCAAACCTCGGTTATCCTTCAAAATTTGCTCTTCTCTTCTCCGAATTTTGCAATGGACTTCTCCAATCCAAAACTGCATTAGGGGAAAGTACGTAATACATTCATGAAAGTTAGGACAATTACTTGGAAAAAATGTTTATATTAGGCAAAATTGCAGACAAAGGTGCATGCAAATTAAGAAGCAAACCTTAAAAAAAAAAAGTCAAAGTTTCAGGCACTTACAATTGAAAAAAATGCTCAAAGTTTTAGACAAACTGAATTTAAGATTGGAAAAATGAGAAACCGGGAGAAACCAAAGCTGATAGCCCACCCACTCATCACTAGCCCACCCACACTGAACAGTGGGCTGTGGAATTGTGCACCAGCCGCAGCAGCTTCTCAATTGTCTTTGTGGCATCCCCACATTGAGTACATTGTCATAATCCGAACAGGAGGTTATCCATGCACAAATGATGGTAGTGCAAAATCTGCATTTGAGCGATAGTGATGCAGCCAGTATATTAAACAGCTGATATGCTGATTGATTCAGGTGAGGATGGGTGGCTCGAGAAGACTTAAATCTTAGGATAAACAAGTATGTTCAGGGAGGTGCCTCACTTATCTCCATGAATTCATAGCGATTTGACTATTTCCTCCCAGAAGGGGTAATATAGTGCTCAGAGCTGAGCAATTAAAGCCAGGTTGTGTGGATAAATCATAGCTGTAGCCCTTAGTAGTCAGACTGGAAGAGATTCCTTCCAAGATGGAGTCCGAGTTTCAAAATGGAGGCTGAGAGACCTATAGCTAATGGGGCATAGGCTAGCAGGCCAACATTATCAACTAATCAATGTTTTGGTCACCACCGGTAACATCTGTTACTAGCTTGTTTGGTTCATTTAGGGTGCAATCCTATATGAGCTTACTTGGGAGTAAGCCCTATTGAATTAATAGGAGCTTACTCTGAGTAGACATGTATAGAATTGTGCTGATAGTTATCTTTTCCTTTGTTCAGTAATTTAGTTTGGTGGCTGCTGAACAGATCTGGTGTGTGTGTCTGTCTGTCTGTCTGTCTGTTTATCCCCGACAGACAGACAGACACACACACACACACACACACACACACCTACCTTTGAAAGGCTACACAATTTGAAGAGGACTTTGTATCTTTTGCTGCTATCAGCTACATTTGGCATACATACATAGCATGAATTCACTTCATTTTTCTGAAGCTTAGCCAAACAGCAGAGTGTGGGGGACTTTTAAAGCTCCTTTGGGTCCACATTGTGGGGTGTGTTTTTTTGTGCAACACTTTTCTGCTTCTGGAACGTTTCCTCTTTCTGCCAATTTACGATAGAACAACCAAAGCCTTTTGTTGTGTTTTAATTCAAATAGGTTTGAGTGTACTAACACATCAGAGAGATTCGGGTTGGCTCCCCCCTCCTTTTTTTCACATCCTGGGTGAGCATATACTTAGATCCCCCAAGCATAGCGATAATTTCTTCTTACCAGCAGAGCCAGTCATTATTTATTATATCACTCTCTCACTTCTTCAGTCTCTCCTAGTGGGAACATTGCAGTGGCTGCTGGCTAGAAAATTAGCCAAGGGAACTTCTTCTGTTGGTCTCTTTCCTCATTATACTAGTAAAAAAAAAAAAAATTCTAACTGTGACATTCTGTCTCCCCATCTCTCAGCGCATACACACACACACACACACACACACACACACACACACACAAACCCATGTTGGAAGCACACTATAGGGGCCAATAGTGAGTAATTTAACTCTGGTACTCTCCCACGTTTCAACTCCAGTCCTTTCTCAAGAGTAGCAATGGCAGAACACTATGTTCCTGCACTGTTACCTCCTATGATAAGCAGCAACAACTGCAAGTTTACGTATCATCATTCTTCTTCCATTGCCTTGTTGCTGTTTTGTCTTTGGGTTCAAAAATAAACTTTGTTTTCAAAGTATATTGCTAGGAGACATGCACAAGTTTTTTTTTGGGGGGGGGGCAGGGAATAGGCCAGGTTGGTGCAGCAATGAAAATAAGGGAACAGTAGAAGATGTAGAGGCCAGAGATTACAAATCAGCAGAGGGAATGCAGATGTGCAAATGGCATGGTCATATCTGGCTGGATCCAGACTAAGGGTTGGACCCAGGATCTGCTTTCTGCAAGAAGAAGGGATCTTCTGTGAGAGGAAAGGCTCCCCTTGTGGAAGATCCCTCCACCCAATTGTGGGGATCCCTCCACCCAATTCCCCCCACAGCTCACCCCATTCAGCAGGGTCTCCTGACTCACTGCATAGCATTTTCAGGGGGCTGGGGGGGGGGCTGTTGTGGAAAGGAGGGGAGCAGGGAAGTCCACTTCTGACAGTGCAACTGATGCAGCATAAATCTGGATCCAACCTTAAGGTAGCTGAATTTAGGTCCCCTTGGGAAACCAAGGGAACAAGTTAGCCATGACTTAATTTCAGTCCCATTGATTTCAGTTAGTGGCATCCAACTTAGGCTACAATTCTATACTCACTTACCTGGGAGTAAGTCCCATTGAATTCAGCGGGGCTTACTTCTGAGAATAGGATAGCACTCTTAGTCTGGATCCAACTCACTACACTTTCTATGTTGTCATAAGTCATAGATGTCTATTCGCGGCCGTTTTAAAGTAGTTTACCTTGGTTTTTACGTAAAAAACGCAGCGCCGGGGAGCCAGAAGTGATGCGATGGGGACCCGGAAGTCCGCCGAGTGCCTCGCTGAGCACCACGGGACGGATTGCGCAGCAGGGGTGCTCGCCGAGCACCTGGTGAGTTGGCTTGTGGGCAGTTCGCCCACCCCTAGAACTTCACCTATATCTTTAAAAAGCATCCAAATGGCCCAGTCTGGTGATAGAATTGGAGGTTTAGTCTTGATCAGACTGGTCCTACAACATGATTTCTGTCCCATCCCAGGCTCCCACAGATGAGGCGAGAGTCGCAATAACCAGCTTTTATTGCAGTAATTCCCCTAATGAGCAAACAGCTCACTCAGAGGCAATCAATGTCCAAATAAACCGAATGATAATAAGTCCCAGGGTATAAATCCAGCCCTCCAGAGCATAAACAGAGTGCAACACACCCTGTGCGACACAACTGATGGCTATGCCTGTCTGGGCATTTCTGTCCAGCCCTCTTCTACTGGTGCTGGACCCCTGAAACACCCTCTCCCGCATCCAGCTGCAGAGAGTTGTCCGTATCAGCCTCCAGTGCCTCATCCAATGCTCTTCGCTGGGCAGTGGGAGGCCTGGCAGAACAGAACTGTCAAGTCTGAGTCCCCACAGCTGGGCCTGAATCTACCACCAGAGTCAGAATTTGTGCCTGAACCTGAAGCTCCCTCCGTGCTAGGGCAAGGTCCCACAATTTCCTACAGTACCCACCAAGATGGATGTAGACCATGAGCCATATGCTGTGGCCTGCCAGGTTTTTGGAAATCACTGTTTTAGCAGGTAGTGAAAGTAGGACTGATCAGGCAAGAATGAGCGGCTTGCATTTGCCTTGGTGGGTCGAACGTTGTAAAGGCCCAATGTATTCCGAACAACCATCATGCCACGTTTCAGCTTCCTAAGTTGCATGTAGTGGCTACTTACACGTTGCCAAAAAGGAGGAACTGCATCACCAAAAAAAGAGGACACAATTTGCATAATATCTGCATTTGCACATTTAGATGCAAATTTAGAAATAATATCTAGCATTTAAATACAAATACAATAAATCTCACCATAGTTGAGAAGATGGACCAGGTGACCTCTGTGCCTTGCTCAGTCTGCTGTCCAGGTGCTGTGGATGGGTAACTTCAAGGCCCAGCTCTTCCTTCTGGTGGATCTTTATCTTTATACCAGACTTGACTGGGCAACCCATCAAACAGACGAGTCGACTATCCTCTGTCTATAAAGTAGAACACCTGGCCACCCTAGCTGCATGTGAAATATTTAGAATCAAAGTATAACATTAAAAGATCATCATATGTATGTAATTAACTGTAAATATATATGTTGGTGTAAATTAAGATGATCATAAAGATGGCAAGAGTGGACTTGCCGAAAACATGGACCCATTTTTACAACACTTGAAATGTTGTTTTTCTTTTTAAATACTCTTAACTCTGCTGATTCCCTTCTATTCTTCTTTTACCCAGACAATACTTTAAAGATGAAATTTATTCCCTAACGGAAACATGGTCATAGTTACAGGTAGCTAGCAGCTGCTCTACCTATTCAGAATCAAAATTACCCTACTGGTATAAGGAGTTTGAAGTCCCTGGGGACATTCCTTTTTTCCAATTGTCGCATCCTGCCCATTCCTTGCTATTCGCATTGTGCTTTATAGTTGGCTTGTATGATCCAACGGGCCTAATTGGCTGAAAAACTTGGTGTACCTAGTAACACAGATGTCAGAGATGCTGGCCGTTGCCCCAAGGGAAGGGGGAAGAGGACAGTAAACAAAGACCCTGGTGTCTTCCATCCCAGAATACCCGCTTTAACGTTTACTCTCTTCTTACTGAATTATAGTGGCAGTGCTCTGAGCAACTGAAGTAACCAAAGTGCTCCCGCAGCATCACATTCTTGTTCTACCACCACTCTGATGACCACCACTGTAATTCAAAGAGATAGAGTAAAAACTCACCTCTAGGTATGGAAAACAGAGGCATTCTTTCCAGAAGAGATGGCTAATAGAACGATGGCAATTCCTGTCCTTAAATGCAACCCTAAATTGCCCTTTGTTAACTTGCAAGTATTTATCTATATCTATTCATCTCCCGATGCTTCTTTGGCTGTTTTGGAAAAAAAGAGAACCATCTTTGGGAAGGTATTTTAAATATCACCTCTACATTTGGTCATACTGGTTTTCCATATTAGAAATGATCCAAAGTTGAAAAGGTGCACAAAGGTGGGAAGGGGGGGATGTAGAGCAAATGCAGACACCCTAAACTGGTCTTGATCGTATCCATTAAGAGATGACATAAGAAAGCAAGAGAGCGGAATATGAAGCATGGTCAAAGGAACGAGTAATTCAGTTGTATCAAATAAAGCTGATCTTGCATCAAGATTATTTTAAGTACAGTAACTGTTGTGTGACACATTTTGTGTGTGGAGGGGAGGGGCATGCTACTGAGGGAAGAGGGCTTCATGATTTCTATTTTAGCCTAGAAAAGAGTGGTTCATGTATACCCCTTGGTTTGTTTGTTGTTTTTATGACATGCTAGCGATGTCTTTTTCCCTGCACACACATATTTGCCAGAAGGGTTGACTAAGGAGAAACAAGATTTAAGAGACTTGTCCAAGGTCACCCGAAGGAACCGGGAGGTCTATCAATGGCACTTTCTCAAGGGCAAACCATGAGATGATGAATGATGGCTGAATGCAGTTCTATCTTGCTTCCAGTCCTTTACTCCAACCTCCAGACCCTTCATCCTCTGCCTTCTTTTGTGACAGTGTGAAAGTGCAAAGTTCATGGAAAAGCCAACAAAGTTCTTTATGAGAAGGCACATGTGGCAGTGTCTTATTTAAAGAATGCATGCTGTTACATTTTTAGACCCAAATCAGACATTACTTTAAAGGGGTAGCTACTTTAGAATAAGCACAGGGGCCAACACATCTGGAGGACACCAGGTTGGAGAAGACTGCACTAGAGCATGTAGGTAGGTCTTAGTTTCTTTGGATGTCTTTCAGCTCCTGTGTCTTGATGAGGTAAACAGCACCTACCAAGATGCACCCCACTAATCATTTTATTAAGTCCCATTATAGCCTTAAGGTGCAATCCAACGCATATTTAGACAGAAAAGGGTCCTATAATTCCGAGCACGCCCCAGCTAGCATGGTTGGCTGGGGCATGCTGGGAGTTGTAGGACTTTTTTCTGTCTAAACATGGATAGGGTTGCACCCTTCCTTAGTCATCCTGATCCAAATTTGTTTTAGGGTAGAGGACTGTGCATTAAAAAAAATGGTACACCTGTTTTATTATAGACAATAGTACATGAGGGCTCTATTATACTAATGTTAAGGTTGGAACAAGATGTTACACAATGTTCTGTGTTACTTTCCTGCTGTTTATTTCTCCTTCAGCTTTTAAACAGAAGCAGCCTTTGTTGCCTGCTGGTGTGAGTGGATGGATTACCCACTCACCCATTGTGTTACTGTGTTGGATGGATTACCCAATCACCCTTACCATGTTGCTGTTGCTATTGCAGCAGCTGCAGGGAACAGGAGTGAGTTCTTGTTAGCTGCCCTCCTGCACAGAATCTGTGTACAGTTCTGGTCACCACACCTAAAAAAAGACATTTTGGAAAAAGTACAGAAAAGGGCAACTAAAATTATCAAGGGGCTGGAGCAACTCCCCTATGAAGAAAGATTACAGCAGCTGGGATTGTTTAGCTTAGGAAAAAGTCAAGTAAGGGAAAACATGATAGTGTACAAAATTATGCATGGTGTGGAAAAAGTGGACAGGGAGACATTTTTCTCCCTCTCTCATAATACTAGAACCCAGGGTAATCCCATGAAGCAGATTGGTGGGAGGTTCAGGACAGATAAAAGGAAGTACTTCTTCACACAGCACATAGTTAAACTGCAGAATTCACTTCCACAAGATACAGTGATGGCCACCAATTTGGACAGCTTTAAAAGGGGATTGGACAAATGGAGGAGAAGGCTATCAGTGGCTACTACTCGTGATTGGTTATATATTTCCTACAGTATCAGAGGCAGTATGCCTATGTACTCCAGTTGCTAGGGAACATGGGTGGGAAGGTGCTGTTGCACTCATGTCCTGCTTGTGGGATCCCATGGACAGCTGGCGGGCCACTATGTGAACAGAATGCTTGACTAGATGGACGCTTGGTCTGATCCAACATGGCTCTTCTTATGTTCTTCATCTCTCAGTCTCCTCATCCCTGGTGCAGGACCGTGTAATTTTTATTTATTTATTACATTTCTATACCACCCAATAGCCAAGGCTCCCTGGGCAGTTTAGAATACAATATAAAACATAATATAGAAACCATTTACATACAGAAACATTTAAAAACCATCAACAAGAGAAATCCCAGGATTAGTTAAAACCTTATCATATGCTGTCAAACGCCTGGGAGTAGAGGAAAGTATTAACCTGGTGCTGAAAGGATGACAATGTTGGCACTAGGCAGAGTGTTCTATAATCAGGGGGCTACCACTGAGAAGGTCCTCTGCCTTGTCGCCACCCTCCGAACCATCCTCGGAGAAGGCATCTGGAGGAGGACCTCAGATGACAATCGTAATTTACATTTCCCATAGTTTCCTCCACATTCCTGTTATTTTATTTCCTGGGGAATGGGGAAGAGGGAAAAACCTAAGACCTCCCTTCCCCCTGTTCTTCTGCCACTGCTGGAGTAGTCACCAGGAATAGCAGGGAGAGGGGGAGGAAGAATGAAATAGGAGAAGAGAGACTGCAGCTGCTGCAGGAGTGGCAACCATCAAATCATAGTCTCCAACTGCCCTGAAAATACTGGGACCATCACAAAAACCCTTAAGCCATCCCAGCTTCTCACTTTGTCATGCAGAGTCCCGAATTCCCCTGCCTCCCGCAACTGCAAGCTACTATAAACATCTCTTGAAGGGGCTATGCCATGTGCAAAATTGCAGCTAAGCTAAAAGTGCAAGCTTAGCTGCAATTTTGCCCATGGCATGGCCCCTTTAAAAGCAGCTCTTTTTAGGCTCGAACAGCCGCAGGGTCTCCAGGGAGAGACAGACAATGCACGAGGATGTGCGTGCACGCATGGAGGCTGCACCCACTGACCTAGACCTACACAGAGGTGAATGAGGGAATTTATCACATGATTCCTATCTTTATACTGCCAAAGAATTTATGTCCTAACAGAGCTGACTCTGTGCCTCTAACAGGTGTCAGAAGGAAATGCAAGAAACTTCCCCTTCTCGCTGAAGCTCCATGTTTGGGGTTGTGGTGTGGGTGGGCAAGCTTCACCAGTTGAATTTGTGCCAATCCTGACAATTTTAAAACAAAAAGAAAGAGATTGCCCTGCAAGCACTGACACCCCCCCCCTGAAAAACACCAGATATCAACAATTAAGGGTTTGAGTAGGGTTAAAAATATATTATAAAAGCCACTTATAAAATATTATAAAATAATATATAATATAATAATGTAATAATTATAATACATAAGATATTATATAACAATATAATTCTGGAAAAGTCATCCTAGCACTGGAGCTGCTGCTGCTACCCCTTCTTCTAGCAAGGAACAGCATTTCACAATTATCCCTCAGTTACCCGATACTTCTTCACACAATGCATAATCAATTTGCTGCCACAAGATGTGATCTGTGATGGTCAGTGTTGTAGATTGCTTTAAAATATACACACTTTCCTGTGAGTAAGTCCCATTGAACGTAATAGGACTTACTTCTGAGTACACATGCATAGGATTGCACTGTTATTCTGTTTTCAGAGCAGTGGTAAATTTTACTTGGCTCTACCTCTACCTCATTCCATTTTGGCATTATTGTTCAATCGCAGTGTTGTTGTTCTTGGGGTGGTGGTGGTAATAAAGTACAATAGAGCCCACATGCTTTTTTCTGAGTGGAGAAAATATGAGCTTGCTGTGAACCACTTTGCACACTCAGAGATATCTAAATGTTAGATATTATTGTTTCTTTGGCAAACTACTAATGAGAACAAAGCCACCATGGCGGGATCCATTTTTAAAGTGGGGGGGGGAGATCTTTAAAACAAGGAGGTTCCTGCACAATGTGGGGTAAGTAGGCTGAAAGTTATGTTTGACTGAAATAATGGCATATTCCTCCCTGGTTTACCCCTTCCTACCATTTGTTGTTGCCTCTATATTACATTTTAGATTGTAAGCTCTTTGGGGCAGGGGACTGTTCTCTTATACTCGGTAAAGCACCCTGCACATTGATGGTACAGTAATAATAATGACAACAACAGCAATCACCTTCATCATCATGGGTCTGGAGATCAAAGTGGCTTCAGAGTGGCCAGTGCCCTTAAACGGTTACAGCATCCTGGGGTGGGTGGCTAGGGCATTTTTCTGTTTTCTTTTGTCTTCCAGCTAAAATTCAGCCCGTCCAGATCAGGGCCATGGCATTGGGGAGACTTCTGGTCTCCACATTTGTGTCTCTGTGATCTGTTATGGGTTATTAGCTGCTTCAGGTTGGTGATTGACAAGCCAAGTTAATACAGATATACATAAAATAAATAAATAGGCATGCCTAGATGTCCAGCCTTTGTTACCAACACATTGAATTAAAGGATGTATTTCTTCTCAAAGAAAAATTTGTAGTTGGGCCAAATATAACATGGCAAATACTGACAATATAATAAGAGATAAGGATAAACACTTGATAACTATAGCCTTTTACCTATTATTGCAGGGAAATTTAGGGAGAGGCAGAACATAAGGAGGATCAGAAAAGGAACATATAGATCTAGCATCAGAAAGAAAGTAGTATTTCAAACAGTAGAGTGAGTTTGAAGGCCTGAGTACAGGATACAGGAGAACAAAGAAAAATACTGAGAGTTCAGCACCAGTCAAGGTTTTCAATTTTCAATTTTGAGATCCAAACCCTGAGAGGGAGGAGAGTCATGGTTACATGACTGTTTGTTTATAATGAAGACTTTCCACCCATGTGGTATGTATGTATTTATTTTATAATAATGTTTATTTTTATAATAATTGTGAAGAAAAGAGCCTTTGCGGGTTCACACACACACACACACACACACACACACACACACACACCCTCATGTGTGAACTGGCTAAAGGCTGGGGGTGGGGTGTGCATAGTTCCTCTAGAAGGGATGGTGCCTGGAAGTCTGGAGGAGCCAGGCTGAGGGCTTTCATATGCAGATGTAGTTCAGACCCAGTAAGCCATGACTCATGAGTCTCCCTTCCCCCTGCCTGGCCAGGTGAGGTGCAGGGTGATTGGCTAAGAGGCAGCAGAGGAGGGGAGGGGGGAAAGGTATATTTCCCAAAGCGTGGTTTTTGGTCTTTGTCTTTGTTCTACCCAGCTGTGGTAATGGCGGTAAGCCAAGGACCCCAGGCAGCTCCTGGTGAAATTAGCTGGATTGAGGGCTCTAGTAAAGGCAAACCTTGTGGGAGTTTTACCCATCTCAGACCTTCGGGTAGGTGTGGTAATCTTCCTCGGGCAGTGAGGCTGTGCTGGATTTAACCCTTGAAGAGAACACCCTCAGGTAACAGGTGTGTGCCTGAGAGATATTAAGGAATCAGGTTTATTGTTTTGCAGCTTTACTGTGTACTAACGTGTCTCTCTCTTTATTTTGTGTGCTTCTCTCGTTTCCCTAATCTTGTTGTAAAATGCTACCAGAATAAACCTTGTAGTGGTTTTACCCCACATGGGTTTTGTAGTACTCTGTGAGTTCAATATCTAAATCCAGGTTACAGAATTGAAGGCGAGTCCCTGAACAGAGATCCAAGTAGGATTGCAGACAGCTGAGGCTGGCAATCTGGTACCTTGAGATCTCTGGGGGTCTTGGTTCCTTTGGAGCAGAGGAAAGGGTGGGGGTGTGGTGGGCCAGCCAGCCCCCCCTTCCTCCACAATAATGTTGTATTTATTGTTAATGTTGTGTGTGTGAGTATACAAACACACACACACACACACACACACACACAGAGTTAGTTGTATTTATTGATTTGGGGTCTTTTCCCCTCAGGCTTCCCTAAATGCAATACATAACTTCAAGGATTTCTGTGCTTAAAATACTGCAGTCTTGTGTGTTTCCTCTAATAACTTTTGTATGCCCTTTGGTTGCCTGGCCACACCCTTGGCCACGCCCTCACGTTGCCTGGCCAGGCCCTCTTGAGCACACCCTCATGTCGCTTAACCATGCCTCTTACAAATTCACGTGTGTGTCCCCGCTTTCACCTGTGAAATGTTGGGAGGGTATATGTCAAAGAAGCTCAGCAGCCACAGGGAGCCAGCCGGTAAGGGGCATGGAGGTTCGTGGAGGCTGGCGATTATACGCATATTTTGAAACTTGGGGGCAGGGGGCAGAAAATGGGTTGGAGACAGAGATCTTGTTAGAGGGCAATCCTATGCATATTTAGACTGAAGAAAGTCCTACAACTCCCTGCATTCCCCAGCCAGCTGGCTGGGGAATGCAGGGAGTTGTAGGACTTTTTTTTCTGTCTAAGCATGCATAGGATTAGTGGAGTTCCCTAACTGTTCCATCTAATTTCCACATCCGTCTGCAATAAAAACAACAACTGCACCAACGTGCACATTTATATTCATACGCGACATTTCCTAACATACATACCTTGTACACAACTTTCCCATATGTATTATTTTTGCTCATAACTTTCTCTAATGTATGTCATTTTGGAGCCAATAAACTACAACACAAAGTTCAGAGAAGCACACGATCCGAAGGATGACTGTATTCTGACCCACATATTAGCCTGGGAAGTGCAAATTAGTTTAATTCACTTAAAATGCAGACCCAACCAAATTCTTCCCCCATCCCTAGCAGAACTCGGTATGCTACGCAGAATGAATCCAGGTACAATATTGATAAAGATACCAAGCAAGTTCTAGTGTCTGGCAGAGAGTTCCTACAACTCAAAGCTGTAGTAACTCCCTTCATCCCGTCTCCAGCCATTTGTGTCTCTTAAGACCCCATTAGATTATATTTATATTTACATGTCCCTGATCCTCAGCAGGATGTGACTGTAGCTCATCATTATCACGCGCTTCTACTCTTAACAGATGTCACTGTCTGCCCTGGACTGTTTGTGCTTGTGCTGAATTTCCCACCACTGAAGTTCATAGTTTGAGGATGAGGTGGCAGCTGAGAAGTTCCAAGTGTGCTATTGCACTCAGCTGTCTTATCTGGTCCAATGATTTATTTTAGAATGACCTATTTTGTGAAACAGTTATGGAGATAAACAAGTGGAGTGCCATTTCTGTACCAGTTAACATTTCAGATTGTCCTTCCAGGTCTACACATTTTCCTGTTGAAGCCTAGACCCTTTTTCAGGGTAAAGACAAAAGTAACTGTTGCCAAGAATGAAAGATACAGTTCCTTTGCTGCAGCTCCGGAGTTCAGAAACAAGTACAACAAATTTCCCACAAAGCATTTCAAAAAGGAACAGAGATTACCCCTATAACTCATTGCCTCTTATTCAGCCCATTTGTAAAACTACCATGTCCTGTCCTGGAAGGAGCCTCGTGACCAAATAGGACTCTTCCTGGCTGCAGTGGCAGCCTGGACCCATTGATGGCTTTAGCTGCTGTGAATGATGGCGCCCAAACAGTTAAAATGGCACCCTGTCTAGGAAAATGGAGCAGAAATGCCCAGCTCTATCTAAAAATGCATCTAACAGTGCAATACTAAACATGTCCATGCATAACTAAGCTCGGTTAGGTTTAATTGTACTTACTTCCAGGTAAGTGTGCATAGGATTGCAGTTTAGATAGTTTTAAAAACTAATTTTGGCTGCAGTCCAATGGCCCTGAGATAAAGCATGCTTGTGCACATTATTCAAAAGTGCACACTTTCTCATGTGGATTTTTCAAATGTATGCATTTTCAAACACGTTTCTTCTTGGTCCTTGAATTGCATCGTAAGCTCGGGAATGTACAAACTTCAACCACAGATTGCGTTCGAGTCCATGTTCAGGTCTGAGAGGTGTGAACTAGGTAAATTCTGGTCAAAAATTAACGGAAACAAGTTTGTCATACATTCTTTTAAGGATGGGAGAACCAGGGATGCTCAAGCTTGCCAAAATTCTCCAAATTTCACTTAAAATTTCAGTTTAGCTCATTCCCATTCTTGTTTGAGATCTGTTTTTCTCAGTTCGTTCGAGTGGGGAAATTGCACATTTTCCCAAAGTGTGCATTTTTAAAAGTGTGCCTTTTCGAAGTGTTCATTAATCTGTGCATTTTAAAAGGTGCACATTTTCTAAAGTATACAAATTTTGAGACCGTGAACATGAATGCACGTTCAGGAATTTATGAATATTTTTGGAAAACGTGCTCCTGTTCACATTCGGGGTTGCAAATGGGGATATTTGAGTGATTTGCAAACTGAAACGAAATTCTCATAATACCTACTTTCATTTTGCAGTCTGTGGAAAATGTGTATTAGCACAGTGCTACATCATGTTATAAGTGTTGTGTGTAGATGGCCATGGCCAGTTAGTATTCCACTATTGGTCATTCTGTGCAATGCACCAGTTAGGACATTCCAAAATAAAAAGAATTAGTTTATAGCCTAAACCTTTAAAAAATTAACAAACAGACAAATGAGCATCCTTGATATAATTCATTGTTTGCACTTCATATGGCCCAAATCAATTCTTATCATCTGGAGCAGGCAATATAATGCAAACTAGCATGTGGTATGGGGCCATTCAGTCTGTACCATCTACCTTTTATTTATATCTCTTTGTGTCACAATTTCATCATTGGATCAAATAACAGCAGATTTCCACAATATGTCATTCAGGTATCCCCAGTTTATCTATAATGATTTTCCTCTTGTCAGCTCATTTCTTGAACCTTTGCTGAATCTGGTTTCAGTGGTACTATAAACAATCATCATTGCATTGTAAAACTGGAAACTCTCCACTAAAATAGTGTTTTGATCTGGGTTGCCATAGTAATAAGTCTGTGCTCCCCTCTTTGGAGGCCTTGTTATATGAAGTATCTGTGATTTGCTCAGAATGGCCCCGGTTCATCTGTCAAAATGAGTTTTTCCTTTTTTAAAATAATGATCTAGAAAATCCCTCAGTGGCAACAAATATTTTACAACCATAACGAGAAACATTGTATCACTCAAGCTTTGTAAATCTATGTCATTATTGCATTAGAATAAATCACTTTCCATAGGTATGTGACTTGGAGAAAATTCTATTCTAATTTTAGATCTTATTCTGTATTCAGTAGGGGGTATTTATTTCTTACATAAAGAGAATTATTAACTTTGACTTCAAAAATATATCACATGTCAGCTCCTGTTTAGAGGCCCTGGAGCAGTAAGACAAAAAATAATAATAATAAAAAATTGAAATTCTTCCTTATTTCTATCAAAGTGCTGCAAATATCCAGTCAGTTTTAGACTTGATTGCTTTAATGAGATCAGATATTACAGTTCATCTTAGATGTGCTCATTCAGAGAAGGACAATCACAGTATTTGTTTGTGAAAGTATTAGAAATCCCTGCAAATTGGTCAATGTCACCAGGAGAAAATACCACTGTACATTATTTTAAATAAAGATGTTTCAGTCATTTACAGTAATTTGATACATGAACTATGATATTTCCTCCTGCAGGAGCAAGAATAACAAGCACTATATCAACAAGCTGGTGACATATTCTACAAAAAGAGAACAAGGCGAGATCATATTTCATCTAAGAAAAATGATAAACTTGGTTACTTTATGTAAGTCACTACCGGTACAGAGTTATGCGATGTAACTCACTGCCAGTTACAGCCCCATAATACCTGACATGGGAATATTAAAACATCAGCTGGAGAAAGTACGGTGAGAATCCATCTGTATTCAATGAATTCTAATTAAAAAGTAATTATTGCACAACGAAGGCTCTGCCAGCTCCGTTCACACACACACACACACACACACACACAGAGAATGAGCTAGCTGCTTTTGCATATCACAAAAAGGTGAATCCAAAGGCAGACAGCATAGAATATTTCCATTTCTTTATATATTTGTGTATTTTCTTCCTGGTGTCTTCATTCTAAGCAGTTTTAGGTGATGGGGAGCCACTCTTTTCGTAAATAGTTTTATATCATTTTGCCAAGTGAGGCCCCAGAAGACAGTGTGGGGGCAGAGGTGCTACACATCTTCTGTTATAATTGACCTGGGCTTTGAGATTTCTCTGTCATGATGTATCCCAGAACATTGCATGATGGGAAGAAACTTGTTATTCCTCAAGTAGTGCCAAATGGACAAGATCAAGTAGGTCTGGGACTTGAAAAAAGGAAGAAATATTGACAGATAAGTAACCACTCCAGTAAATGACAGGCAGGCACAGGAAGCATTGTCTCCTCAGGGCTCAGATGTAATCTATTAACCTTAAAAAAAATTCTCTGCAAGTGTGATGGATAAATAAAATGGGCAGAATTTAAGATATTTGTTAGCTGAAGTCAATCGAATACATTGATTTTCTTTCCTGCTGGCAGATTACCATAATGAAGATGCAAAGGCTTATAGCTGAAGATATTTTATTCAGTTGTTACCCACTAAAAATAATTATTGAAGGTGTGAAGGTAAGAGGGGGGCATGCTGTTTTGCAAACATTTGATCACCACACAAAAAGCGCTAATCTTTTTGGCTAATTTTCTTGAAGGCATGTGAAAAGGAGCAAAAGTGCCACTGGTTGCAGCTCATCATGCAGCCCAGCTCCATCCATACCAATTGAGAGTGAAGGCAATGCTTCCTGCCTTCACTCTGGGTTGACTTTATCAGGACATCACAAATCTGATTGGTTGTATAGTGGCATGATGTCATCACACTAACTGCTGATCCCTGTTTAGTTGGGATCATGCAGTGTAAGTGACAAATAAGCTGTGAAGTAGCAGCAGAGAGAAAGAGAGAGACGCAACACAGTGGTTGCAAACAGGCACAGACAAGATTAAAATGAAGTGTCTTTGAAAGTGTACGGGGGCATTCTGTGCCCCCTTGATATTGTTTTTAAGGCAAAAATGTTTGCACGTGAACATTAGGCACAGCTGCAAAAATAATAACTGTGTCATAATTCAAGAACGTTAAACTCATGTTCCAAATGCCAGCTCTGTTTTGTTTTCTCATGGCTTTTTGAGTGGCAGAGAAGCATTTATTTGGTGATTATTTCGATGCCTGTCCTGCCTAAACAGATCTGTTGTGACAGTAAAAGGGAATCAAATTGTGTTGCTCAAAGAGCAGGAAGAGAAAAGTGCACACTCAGTGGCACTATTCCATGGACCATTCGGCAAAAGTGATAATAATGATAACAATAATGTGGATGGATTAAAGTAGTGAGCCGGCTCTGATGGTTGTCAGGATTTTAGCAGGGACTCAATAAGGCACCTAATGAGGGACAGATGGAGCATACCAGGCTCAAGATGGTGAGCCAAGCCAGAGATGCTGAAATTGCTGCTGTCTGTAAATCTCGGTTATCCAAAATCCCTCATTATCTGAATATCCTGCATGTCCTTCATGTGTCCCCTATGTCAGTCTGACCATAAGTAAATATCTCTTTTGCTTAGTGCGACCACATTTTGTATGTAATGGGGTCAGACAACTTGACCCTTCATAATGCAGCAGTCTTGGTGCATCATGAGGATAGGGGAGGACTCACATGCATTTCTCCCCACAACCACCACCCCTCATTGTGTAAAAGCATACGGGAAACAAACACCATCATGCACTTGGACTTCCCACCATCCATGCCATGATGGATATTTTGCATATCTTGACTCTTTCAAAATGGTGAAACAGGCTAAAAGGCGAACTCTCTCATACACATGCATACAGTCAGATAGTGCCATGTGGTGATGTAATGAAGCCAATTTAAAGTGAAGGCAGGAGAATAAAGCTCTCTGAAACATGATGCGTACTACCACCTTGGCCATAATGTACACTCTATTTAGTTAGTAGAAGACTAGCCAAATGCCAGTAAATGCCAATATTCCAACACAGAGCTTTTATAGGTAAACCAAGAAGACCGCTATACAAGAAGAATACATATAGTCAACTACCACCTTGGCCATAATGTACACTCTATTTAGTTAGTAGAAGACTAGCCAAATGCCAGTAAATGCCAATATTCCAACACAGAGCTTTATAGGTAAACCAAGAAGACCGCTATACAAGAAGAATACATATAGTCAACTACCACCTTGGCCATAATGTACACTCTATTTAGTTAGTAGAAGACTAGCCAAATGCCAGTAAATGCCAATATTCCAACACAGAGCTTTCATAGGTAAACCAAGAAGACCGCTATACAAGAAGAATACATATAGTCACCTGGTGACTATAACTCCTAGTGTTCCTGACCATTGGTCATGCTGGTTGGGGATGATGGGAATTGAAGTCCAAAACATCTAGAGGGCACCAGATTGTGGAAGGCTGCATTAGAATAACCCAAATGGCATGCAATTTTGGGAACAAATTGTGCTACCCCTTTCCCAGATTCATTCACTTTGGATGATATTCCACAAGCTGCTGCTCCAAGTGCCAGTGAGGTTTTTGTTTTGTTTTTAGTAAAAAGAAGAAAACCCTCAGTGACCTGGTATTAAATTAAGGATTAAGAAGACTTCCGCTCCCCCAAGTGAAAGGTCTGAAGTTACAATCTCTCTCTCTCTCTCCCTCTCTCTCTCTCCCTCTCTCTCTCTCTCTCTCTCTCTCACACACACACACACACACACACGATCAAATCAATCTTGAGCAGGTGGGAAAGATTTTTGCCCCACTCCCATGAAATGCTGAAAAAAGCTGGGCCAAATACTTCACCCCACCACTGATATGTTCTTTCCGACCCATTTATGAGAAATGTGTGGATTTTGGTAAATGAGCCAAACAAATATTTAACTAGGGAGATCTGATTGATGAAAACAATGGACAAATATCTGATCAAAAGATCAAGGAAACTATAAAAGAAGATTCCCTCATGGGTCATATTCCCAGTTGATGTATCTGATAACCAGGGCTTTTTTTCTGGTGGAACTCACCGGAACTGAGTTCCAGCACCTTTTCTTCTATTAATTGCATTACAATTTAATCGCCATCTACTCCCGAGGAAATGTAATCCAAGAGTTCCGGTACCCTTTCCTCCAGAAAAAAAGCACTGCTGATAACCCATATGCTAAGGGTGCACTATATATGAATAAATCAGACCAATTTTCAAAGAATACAAGAAGCAGTTGACATCATATAATGACTTTACATGAGAATGACAGAGACATAAGCAGTGTAATATTAAAAATGGGAATAAAGGTTAAGCTCAGCAATATCAACAGCATGTAGCTCAAGTGGACAGCTGCTGGGAGGTTGGGGTCACATTGCCCCCTGGAACCCACCAGGCTTGCCACCACCACATTGGCTGTGGCGGTGGCAACAGTAGCAGAAAAAAACAGCGATTTGGCAAGTACACGAGGGGGACATGCAGGGAGGGGAGGGGGGCAGGACCGGTGCAGGGCAGTTTGGCGCCCCAGGCGAAATAATATTTAGCGCCCCCCCCTCTCCAAAGCAATCCTGCTCTGCAAAAAAAAAAAACCCTGCGCCGCCACCACCGACCTACCTTCCCCCCCCGCCCTGGCGGCTGCTGCTGCTGCTGCTGCTGCTGCCTCCTCTTCCTCCTCCTCCTGAAGTGACACAACAGGACCCCCGCGCTGTTTTTTGCCAGGGAAACCAAGGCAACAGGGCTGTTTAAGCCCTGTTGCCCTGGTTCCTCCCGCCAAAACAACGCGGGCGGGGCTCTGGAAGCGACGCGACGCGGAGAAGGTAGGTGACGGGGGGGTCGGGGGGGTGGCGATGGCGGAGGGAGGCGCACTGGCAGAGAGCGGTCGGGGGGAGCGCGCAAGTGGCGGGAGGGGGCGGGAGCGGCGATGAGAGGGCGGGCGGGGCGGGGGGAGGCGCAGTGGGGGATTGAGCGGTCGGGCGGGGGAGGCGCAGCGGCGGGCAAGCGTCGGGCGGGCGGAGGTGCAGCGGCGGCGGGCAGGGGGCGGGACGGTTGGGAGGCGCCGCAGCGGCGGGCGGAGAGGCGGAGGCTTGGCGGGGGCGGCGCAGCGGAGGCCTGGCGGGGGCGGCGCAGCAGCAGTGAAGAGGAGCGCAACGTTTCCACGCCCTCTTCAGCCGCGCACCCTAGGCAACCGCCTAGTTTGCCTAGCGGTAGCGCCGGCCCTGGAGGGGGGCTTCCAGAAGTGCAATTCTGCTTGCTAACAAGGCAGAGGTGAGGGAGAGGAGCTTCAAAAGTGGCCATTGGGGACCACATGTGGCCCACGGGCCATGTGTTGTCCAACCCTGGCATACAGGGAATAAGTATGGCACATCACACCTTCCATATGGAGTGGAATAAATGAGACTTCCAAGGGTTGATGTTGGAAAGGAAGTCTTAAGCGTTTAGGGTGTGGTTGTCAATGAAGCAGAAAATGCTGGGGGGGGGGAGTTTAACAGCGTAATCCTATGCTTAAATAGATTAAAAAATCAGCCCCATTGTGTTCATTGGCACTTACTCCCAGATACGTAGGTATAAGATTGCATCCAAACCTACATTTAAGTAATTTTTGAATATAGTCTACCACTGGTTTCAAAAACCTCCTTGCTCGCTCATGTAACAGCTATGACAATAGAAAAAGAAATGAAGAACTGGTATTTCATTTGGGCAGCATAGATAACATGCCAAAAATGGAAGCAAGATTGATAAATGCTTTAAGGTTCCCTTTTATACAATTCAGTGTGGAGGCAAGGGGGAATAGAATAAAAACTATAGAGCAGACCCCACTCTCTCTCTCAGACAATTATTTTTTATGGAGACATTTTGATAGACTCTTAAATGAAGGTTATTGATGTGTTTATATGTAGTAAGTTCCAGTAAGGACAGTGACTTGTGTTTTAATGAATGCATTACGGATTTATATTATAGATTGGTATGTATCTTAATATTTTAAAATGAACACTTCTGTGCATGATCAGACTGTACGGTATTTTTTTAAAAAATATTTCAAATAGAGAAAGCTGTGAATATTACAATAGAGAGATGGAGACAGGACCACCAAGGTGCTGGTTTTCACAGCATCCCCTTGGCAACAATAACATGTACCTCACCTCTTTTCTTCACAGATTCTTTTTTAGGACACAATCTGGTCAAAACGCAGCACTTTTCAGACCCACCAATTCCTATGCATGTCATTTGAGCACATGGTAAGGGTTGCAATCCTATACATATTGAATACGGGTTAGTGCTACTACTTGAGTAAGTATGAGTAAGATTGGCCTGTAGGTCTCCCATTGAAATCCATAGGACTTAAACAGTGCTTTACTTTGTCTGGATTGTGCCCGTAGTCTTCAGCTAGCACTTTCTCAAAGTCTTCAATGTGCTTCACATATATTACCTCAATGGCTACAATCCTATTGTTGCCCATGTGCTCGCAGGAGCAACCAGCTCACCGCCGCCTCCACGCTTCTAAAAAATAACCTGAAATGAGTGGACTCACAGAAGGAAGCTCTGCTGACCTGTCCTGATTAGGAAACGGGCATCTCCGCTTGTATCCAGGGTTATGTTTTTAAGCACAAAAGCCCCGTCGCACTAGCGATTGCTACCGCGACCGCAACGGAAGCAGAGCAGCCCCACTGGACACTGCTCATCGTTCCTTAACGTGTAAGGTGATCACCAAATTAAGGATGGCTGGCTGAGGAGGATGACTGAGTGCTGATACTTGAACCAGAAATATCCAGCTCATAATGCACCTTCCTGATAACTGTGCTACACCCTCGAGGGGAAGGCCGTTGTTGTTGTTCTTCATTTCGTAAAATAATGTAGAGCTGGCATTCATTTGTGCTTTAGGCATGCAAGATTGGCTTTTGACCAATCTGATCTCTGTCATTCCTACCCACCCACCCCCGCTTCCCACTTTGTACCTATGGATTGTCTGCAAAATATAATGAGGGATGAGTGGGGATGTATTGACTTTAATTCAAATGAGGATTATCTTAAGTTATCTCTGCCTTAACTATTGGTGTGTTTTTTTTAAATAATTTATAACTCTGATCCTCTGCCTGACACAATCATTCAGAGAACCAGAGCCACAGCTCACGTTGAGTTTAGCACCAAGGACAGCCTTTCCCGTTTTAATGACTCCTCTTCTGCACGCGATATTAATATTCCTGTGAGCAAACACTGCACAGACTCATTAATCAATAAGCCCGCTCTGCTACATAATAACAATAGCTATCGTGGATAATTAACTTTTGTGCCGTAGACTTTATTTCCTACCTATGCTCTCAGCACTCCATTCATTTAGGAGGAAACCAGCACACCGATTGTCACGAGGCTGAAATGCTCTCTGTGTGTGCAGGACTGCATTGGGCTTGCCATCATGCTAAGTGACAAAGCAAACTATATATATATATATATATATATATATATGGAATCATTATTACCTGGTACTCTGTTAGTTTCAATGTATGTTTGTGATTGATTTTGAATGAGAGCACAATGGGCTATCCTGAATATTCTCCCATTTTGATCTTCAGGTTGAAATAATGCCGGGGGGGGGGGAGTAAGAAATATTCCCCATAGAATCCTTTCATTCTGAGAACATTAATTTGTTTAGTACATTTATATCCCACTTTTCTTCCATCACAGAACTCAAAATGCCATACATGGAATCTCCCATCCAGACACTGGGAAGTGGAGGATGTGCTTTTTCGTTCAGCCCTGAGAACTGCAGTGCAGTGTAATTTCAGCCGGAACAATGTACATTAAGCCACTTTGTACATTATCATAAAATTCTATTCTGTGTTCTGTTCAGTTCTATGTTCTAGTCTGTGGTACTACAATATTCTATGCAGTAATCATATGTCTCCATATAATGTTTGCTTTGTCAATAAAGTATTGCATCAGCGAATGATTTTGCGCATGGCCAGGTTCTTATATATTATCCATATATCCATATATTATCCATTCCTGGGGATTTCCCCCTCTTTCATATGACATTGTGTATCTTTATCTGTAAATCCATCCACTTTTCCAACTGTCATACACACAGGGTCCCTGTGAAATGCGTACACATGGTGAATCCAGGATTCAGTCATTCCAAAAAGTATTTGTCTATCTGAATGCATCCATGTTATCTTAGGTTTACAGGGCAATCAAGATGTGCAGAGCAAACTTATACTTGTCTTCTCAGAAGTAAGCCTCTTTTAATTCAATGGGACTTACTCCTGGGGAAGTATGTATATGATTGCAGCCATAGTCTCTAATTCACAGATTCTCCAGCATAGAAATTAGAAACCGAGATTATCACAAGATTTGAAAGTACAGGCAGTTTGAGATGTTCACGTACCTGGGGGGGGCACCCCGCCTCGCTTTGCCTCTCTGTGGCGGGGGGCCCCCTGCCGCTCGATCCTCAGCGGCACAGAGCGATCTTCTGCGCCGCTTGAGCAGCCCGCGCCGGTCCCGTTGCGTCACTTCTGGCCATCCGGAAGTGATGGGACGGGACCGGCGCGGGCGGTGCGGGCAGCTCGCCATGGCGAGTTGAGTGGGCACTGGGACCCAGTAAGGCCTGCTCGCCTCGGGTGGGCATGAGCAGGGCCGATTTCAGCCCGCTACGCCCGCTCGAGGTGAGCGGTTACATCCCTAGGCAGTCCCCAGGTTACAAATGTCCCGACTTACGGACAACTCATACTTAAGAACGGACCGCCATATATGTAAAAATCTGAGTTAAATACAATGGTTCATACTTACGAACACACATACTATACTTTGCGACACTTTGCAACACTTCGAAAACATTGTGCGGTTTCTGTTCTGACTTACGTACACATTCGACTTAAAGACAGAATTACAAAGGGATCTCGTTTGTAACCTGGGGACTGCCTGTATCATCATGTGCTGAAGGGGTTGGAGGCTGAAAGCAGTCCCCCCCCCCCCAATATACACAAGAGATGCTTGGCACCATGAGAACTGATACCATCAGTCATCTATTTGGCACTGTCCTAACCAAACAAGAGGAATGGCATATACAGACCCATATGACTGAATGTGGAATGCAATCTCTGAAGCATTCTCCAGGGCTGGCCCTACCATTAGGCAGAGGTGTGGGCGCCTCAGGCAGCAGATGTTGAGGGTCAGGGAATGATAGGGAGGGACTAAAGGACAAAGCTGTGTGTGCCACGCAGCCTGCCCTGGGGCCCCTAACCTAGCCTGCTGCCCTCAGGTGCAGGTGAGGATGATGTCCCATTGCCGGTGTTGAAGTAAGATACAACTGCCAGTGGCATCTGTGCATGGAATAGGAGGCCACTATCTTGTCCTTCACTTCAGATAGCAAAATGTCTTGGACCAGCCTTGGCTCTCACTTTCATGTGATGGGACAGGACAGGATCCAGAAGAGGTTCCACTGTGGTCTGCTTCTCACTGGATGGATTTAAGTGATCTCTTCAGAGTTGGTTCCAAAGCTGCTGACATAATTTGAGCAGGGATGTTGAAGAGTCCTTGGTCTCGAGTCACTAGTCGAGTCACGAGTCTTTGGACCCGGGTCTCGAGTCCGAGTCCGAGTCCTTGGTCCAAGATGGTGACTCACGAGTCACGAGTCACGAGTCACTCCCAAAGCTGACTCCACGAGTCCCTGTTAAAATCAATGGGGGTTTTCCCCAACAAAATAAGGCTATTTCAGATGTGTGGCTTAAATAAATTCTAGGCATAAGTGTGCCTTTTTATTTCAAAACTGCCACTGATTTTGGCAAGAACAGACCAGGCAGACAAACCCAAAATAACCAGGCAGGCAGAGGAGGCAGGGAACCCCAAAACAGGCAGGCAGGCAGAGGCCTTTGTCTTGGACAATTCAAACTGTGGAACTGGTTAAGAAGAGACCAGGCAGGCAGAGGAGGCAGGGAACCCCAGACAGGCAGGCAGAGGCAGCCAAACCCAAAATATCTGAAAGGTTGCATTTTAGGGAAATGATTTTAAGAAATAAACTTGCTGTACTTCCTAAAACCTATCCATGTTGCATTTGAGGAACACGAGCCCTTGGTCTCGAGTCCCGAGTCGAATCTCGAGTCCCATTAAAAATATTGGGACTCGAGTCTGACTCGAGTCAGAGGGAGGACTCAGTCCGACTCACGAGTCGAGTCCTCGAGTCTGAGTCCCCATCCCTGAATTTGAGAGTGTGAGAGGGATCAGTGTAGGAATAATTCAGATGACTTTTCTTCCTGATTGAGCAAGACTAGTTGAGTATCTCAACATGCCATTTTGTTGTACTGAATTAAGGATACCAGATGTCCTTGTTCAACTCCCTGTTTGAATATGTTTTCGCCTGTATTGAAGTATTCACACAACCAATGTGTGTAACATGCTAGAATCACCATTTAAAAAAAAAAGTTTAAAAAAGTATGTTGAGCAAAATGTAAAAGATGTGTGAGGAACTTGGTAAGAAATATTAAAAACATGATTCCAGGGGAAATGAATGAATCAGCAGTGGGCTATATGTATCATGCTGAACACTCATAATGCAGTAGAAACTTATTGCACGATGTCACCATTTTTAATGACTAATTTTGGTAGTTTTTATTCAGTTTTTGTACAGTCAGAAGATGCTAAATAATGCTTTCTCACTCAAAAGAAATGCTCCTGTATATATTACTTAGAGAATAAACCTTCTGCACATTAAATCTGAGTTAGATGGTAAATAGCTAGATGGTAAACCATAACAATCATTTACATTACATTCTTCTTCAATCTCTAAAGGGATATTTCCCTCATTAAACTATAATTTCAAATCAGAAGCATGCCAAAACAAGGCACACAACCTGTTGGGCAGGAAAATAATCCAGACATTTTAGTCCATATAATTATTTCTGTTACTTGGCATTCTGCATGACCACAATGAGGTGGGGGTGGGTTGGGGGAGAGATCCTCCAAGATGATGGCCCGTCAACTTGTATATAGAAGAGAAAACATTCTCGTGCTCAAAATTGTGGAAATGTCAATATTTCAAAAGGTAGTTTTACGGTTCATTCAAGCACTGATAAGAAATCATTACACTTTTTAAGAATATTGACAATTGCAGAGAGGCATTTAATGGAGGGAAAGCCTTTTTTGCAGTTCGTTAAGTTGTGCATGTCTAATTGACTCTTCAAGACTCTTTTGCATGAGTCACTAAGCACAGATTTTAAATGGGCTATTATTTATATATCAATTATCAGCAAACTTTTCATCTCTTAGAAGTTTTCTTCTTCTGCGTGACAGAAATAAGAGCTATGATTTTGGATGAAACTTTCCATGAAGTAAAATACCCAAAGCCTTTGTGAAATCACAATCTACTATAGGAGGGAGGTTGTTTAACGGCCCAACCCTATAGTATGTTTACTCGGAAATAAATCCTACTGAATTCAGTGGGGAGGGGGGCTACTCCCAAGTAAGTGTTCATAGGATTGTAGCCAAAAAGACTGCAAACCTATGCACACGTACCTGGGAGTAAATCTCATTGGGCTCACTGAGGCTTACTTCTGAGAAGACCTGTATCCATCAGTTGACACATGCCAACATATGAGAGGGACATTATCCAGTCTTGCAGTCCACAATGTGCCTCTGCCAGTCCCCTACATTTACTGTGGATGAACTGTGGCACTGTTCACATGCAAGGGTCATGGAGGAAATGTTGGCATTAATCTAGGCCTGCACACAATATGAGATGCTTGGAACAAAGAGCCTGAGAACCCCTTTCTTACAGTGTTGGTGGAAAGCTACACTATGACTGAGATTACATCAGCCCACTCCATACCTTATTTGCATGAAGGGGGAAATCATGGGATTAAGGCAAACTGTAATGATCTCTCTGTATAATTGAGAAAAAAGAGGAGATACGTAAGATATATATTCCTGTTCCACCTTGATGTGAATTTGTGATTAGACTGTATGATCCGAACCCCCCTCCCTTTTTCTTTCTTTCCTTTCTCTTGGTTCTTTTATTGTTGAATCTGATGATATACTCAAGGGATATGTCCTTGTCTCTCCCAATCGCATTTTGTTCTTCTTATATAAATTATGAAATAATTGCGCAAACAACCATTTCAAAAATTAGATTTCAACCAGACCTATCTTTCTCTGGATCATGTCCACTTTGTTTCATCACATGGTAGTTGTATAACAGACCTGATAATGCAGCTGGTGTGCCACAAGTTAACTGAATTCACCAGCAGGTAGCTGCAAACGAGATGGCTGAAAGATAATTTCAGCACAGGAAAGCAAGACCCCACTATAAGGGCACTGTGTAACCTTCTTCTAGTAAAATACGGTGACGGGCTGTAAATGCTGAAAAAAAACCATAATGGGCACAATCCAGCAAATGTTAAGTGCAACTATGTCCTATTATTTAGAATACAGTGTGCTAACTAAAATTGCCAAAAAGGCTGCCTGCCCATGCTCTAAGCAGATCACAATGCTAAAACTACAAGAATAATATAAAATAATAATTAACAGATTAAAAACATTACAACAGAAACAGTGATTAAGCAGAGCAGGATTGTGCTGTTAGTCACGACTGCTGGATTGTTCCCAACATGTGCACATGATCACAAACTAGGATTATACAAGTGGGACCTGCAGCAAAATGTTGTAGTGGGGAGTGCTCCTCTTCAGGGTTGCAGCCAGGCAGCCAGCCATGCCCTTTCCCGGGATACTCCATTCCATTCCCTCTCCCTATTCCCACTTTTCTGTACTCCCAGCAGATACTTGGTGTTCTGTGACCATTACATGTTGCTCTGTTTTTCATTCTCCCCCCTGCCCTCTCCACGTCTTTTTTTCTAAAGATTTTTTTCCCCCCACTTCTGCAAATGCTGGAATTCCCCTGAGCCTGTTGATACCTCCATCTTGTGTGGGGACTGGCACTCGGGGAATAGGTTCACTGTTATTATATAGCATACAAAGGATACAAATATGTAAATATTACCAAACAAAGTTTCCTTCACTGATAAGAAATAAGAATATGCCTGCCCTTTGGTGGTTATTTGATAACAGTCTTCTGTGTCAAAATCAACCAATATTTTCTGCTAGGTCCTTTAAGATCAGTAGCTTTAGACAGGATTTGTCTAATCGTGAAAATCGGGTGCATTTGAATTTCTGTTCCGACTAGTTCAATCAGTCCCTGAAAACCAAAAAGACTGCAGACATTAATTTTTCATCTAGCTAGCTCTTAACTGAACATATCACTAGTTACTTAAAATTTAATCTATTTTTAATAGAAAAATTGATACAGGAATATGAAACATGAAGTAACACATTATTGTTCTGTAGATGACTGAGCTTTTAAAGAACATTATTCCAGCCCCAAAATGGACAGAAAAACGTAAAAGGTTATGTCCAACATTAAAAGGGATGTAGACATTCACTAAAGCCCCATTCGTCCTACCTACAGGAATGATGGTTCATAAGTTATAGACTTCCTTATTTTGATATCTGCTACAAACCTAGCATTCATTATAAGTGAATAAAGTGGGGGAGGACCTCTCCATAGTCACCATTTCAACTATTGTCCTTTTTGACCCCCACAAACCAAGCAACATCCTCGTGTCGTGTTTAATGTTATCTAAACCTACCCCAGCTTTCTCTTGATATTATATAACAATTTTAGCTAAAATCATTTCCAAAGATGACAAAATGCAACCTCTCCTTCAGCATCTATCTATAACAACTTTCCACAACCTGGTGCCCTCCAGAAGTTCTGAACTACAACTCCTAGTATTCTTGACTATTGGCCATGCTGGCTGGGGCTGATGGGAGTTGGTGTCCAAAACGTCTGAAGGGCACCAGGTTGATGTAGACCTCTCATTCCTGCAGCTATTTACAGTCTTTATCAAAGTTTGCATGCACACACACATGCAGCCCCCGGCCCCCAAACCGGCATCATATGCAGACCACAGGCCCAAAATGTTTGTGCACTCTTCCTGATCTACATAGTTTTCATCTACCTGTATGTTTGTTTGTAACAGTGGATCTATTCCCTGTGGTTGTTTTTTAACTTGGATTGATGGACTCATTTATGGTATCTCTGCTTTTAGTATTTGCTCGTTCGGTTTTAAACTTCACCTTACACAACAGTTCCCCACCCTCTGACCTTAAGTTACAGAAGGATTCCAGTCCAACATCAGAAGAAACATCTTAATGGTAAGAGAAGTTCAGCAATGGAACCAATTACTATGCTGGAGGTCTTCCAGCAGAGGCTGGAGGGCCAAATGTTGGGGATGCTCTACCTCTAGATTTCCTGCACTGAAAAGGGGTTTGTACTCAATGGCCTACAAGTCCCCCCGTAATTCCATGATTCTCTATGACCTGTGTATCTATCTAATCTATCTATCTATCATCTACCTGCTCCAGTATCTTCATTGACAATTTCATGTTCCTGCCTACAAATGCTCTACCACAATAGATGTATTAGTCTTTAACTTGCCACAAAACCCTCTGTTGTTTTTGGATACACGATACACTCATGGTGGATACATCCCAGTGCATTTGAGTCATCATAATTGCTTAACTGAAACAGTCAAAGTAATTGGTGCAAGCTAATTCAGCTGCATGAGAATGAGCCAATATTTGCCCATTCTAGCTGTCATACAGAGAACCTAATCAATGAATTAGTCTGGGCAGATAATTACTCCCTATTCTATTAGTCCATTTAAAAAAAAGATCAATGAAGTCAAGTGTCCAATTTAATGTTTCACAGATAATCATTATATTATGAACACAGCAGTGCTGGGAGAAGTATTGTACATTTTGAATGCAAATTGTGCAATATATAACTGGATAATCTTCAAACTATTGAACCAGAACTGTATCATATGGATAATGAGCATTTTCTTTCTAGGCTTTGTGCTGTGAGTACATACTTGTTGTCCACCCAGCTTATTCAAATGGTAGCAGTCGACTGTTTTGTGGGTGCAATTACTGTTTTATTAAAATGGTAAGGTGACTCCAATGTCAGTGGGGCAGTGTATCTACTCCGGGTTTCAGTCTGAACTTTAAAGGAGCTATCCACGGTGCCGAATCTATTTTAGTGGTAGGGTTCGGCACCATGGATAGCTCCTTGGAAGTTCAGACTAAAGCCTGGGGTGGATACACCGCCCCACTGACATTGGAGCCACCAGCCTCTACTGACAAAAGGAGGCCTTAACACACACCCCACAGTCCTGATCTAGATAACCTCCACCCCCTGAAAACATACACCATCAATTTGCAATGGGTGCGGAATGCTGTAATTCACTCCAGTAGAGTGCAGGGTTCTTTTAGCAATGCAAATTGCTAGCATAGGGGGAAGCTGATCCAGATCAGAACCCTAGCATGAGGGGCAGTGGGACTTTGCACCTCACTGGAGCCCTAATCTAGATTCGGGGGGGAGGGGCAGACCTGCAATTTGCACTGAAAAAAAGAGATCCCATTGGAACTACTGGAAGCTTATTGCCAATCCAATCCAGATTGAGACTACACTGGGGAGCAAAGTGTTAAAGCCAGCAGTGGCTGGTGGCTCCAATATCAGTGGGGTGGTGCATCCACTCCGGGCTCCAGTCTGAATGTTAAAGGAGCTCAACATGGTGCTGAACACTATTCCCCAAAATAGGTTCAATACCCTGGATAGCGCCTTAAAAGTTCAGACTGAAACCCAGAGTGGATACAACAACCCACTGACATTGGAGCGACCAGCCTCCACTGGGGGTCCTGATCCAAATTGCCCCCCTCCCCACTGGCAATTTGTGAACAGAAAACCTTACACGCAAGAGCAAGCTAAATGATGAATGGCATGTGTCGTTTGCCCCTCGGTGTCAGTTCACAGATCTGTTGTATAAGCACACTTCCTGTGCTTCTAGCTGTGTAACAGGGAAACTGAGTGAGTACCTAGTCAATGGCCAGAAGATTTGCCCTGGGGTTACTTTCAAGATATAATCTACAGTTCAGCACACAGCTATGTAATACCTTGGATTGCAAGCATAATTTGTTCCGGTCCGGAAACGTGCTTGTAATCCAAAGCACTTGTATATCAAAGCGAAATTCCCCATAAGAAATTTGTACACATATTTTTAATTTAAGCTGCAATAAAGAATGATAGTGTATAAGTCTTCATTTTTCTTGACCGTCCTACAGTACTTGTATCGCAAGACGTCGCTTGTTTATCAAGTTAAAATTTATTTTAAAAATTTGCTTGTCCTGCAAAACACTTGCGGACCAAGTTACTTGCATTCCAAGGTTTTACTGTACTTATATTCCATGGAAAATCAGCAGGACTTAGAGCACAATCAGCATGGTACAGCTTTTGCTGGACTGTACCATTTCAAATTCCAGGTAAAAACTGCCTTTTCATCCAATGCAACCTGGACATACAAAATAAACAGAGAGAAACATAGGCAAGAATTCTTGTAGGCAGAATGCCAAACAGTGCCACTTGTGCCACTGCCACATCATTTTATTTTTATTTTTTTAATTAATTTTCAAAAAGAAAGACAGACAAACAAGCAAAGAAAAAACACATCAAATTTAGATCTAGTTATTGACAGAGGGTAGTACATTTAACAAATTCTTGCCTTTAACTCTGCAGACAAAAATAAAGGTGGAATCCATTGGCTGCTGGGAGGTTTTCTTTATGGTTCTTCATAATAACAAATTACATTTAGTCACTTTTCCATAATCTGAAACAAGGTTTTGATCAATATTGCCGTGTATGTCCCCGATTTGTATATAAAACAATACCATGCCATATTTCATAAAAATCAGATATTTTAACTTAGCACATATGAATTTTTAAGCCCTTATAATAGACAAAATATTACTGAGGGAGGGGGGGGGAAACCCTAGGTATTATGTCACAGTTAATCATTAATTTATCATTTTTTTTCAAAACTTAATGCAGCAAATTAAATATAATACAGCCTTGTTTGTTTTGTTTTGTTTTTGGCGTTTAATATACTTGGCCTTCCTGAATCATTATCACATTTAGGGCACAATCCAGTGGGGAAGCCTGTAGCCCTCCAAACTCAGAGGATTATGGACATCCTACGGAGGGTGGGAGGAGAGTGGAGGCAAAGGTCGCCTCCATGCTCCTCCCACCCTGCAACTCAGCTAGACTGCTGATTTCGCTCATGTGCTTCAGAGTGGGAGGGAAGGAGGCTGAGGCACCGCCGGGATACCTCATATCTTGGTGGCACTGGTCTCCTCCCCTCCACGCTCCCTAGAATGCCCCTGAAACTCCTTCTCTGAGGTCACTTTTCCAGAGGTGTTTTCCGATCTCGGAGCTGGGTATCTGAATGGTCCTATTGCCCTCTAGATGCTGTCTAGGGGCCATAGCATCGCTCTGCCCATAAGCCATATTTAGACTTTAAATTGGATATTATATCCCTAATCTGCAAGCACTGGAAAAACAGAATTTGGTTTTTTGGTTATGTTATATTTCCACAAGAATATCTTGATAACTTTTTATGTGACTATATTTAGACAAATTCCGAAGCTCTATTCCATCATATTTCTCCCAAAGATTCATATTACCCAATACTGTTTGATCTTCAGTTTGTTCATTATACTGTACTTAATAGTAGTAAGAGGTGAAACTCCTGGGTTCAGTTTATTCGTATATGATTTCCAGATTTTATATAATCTGGAAATATAATAATTCCTAATATAGGGGTTATATAATTCCTAATACAGGAGTTTGCCCTTATTACTTCTATATCGTTCTAATTGCAATACCAGGAAATATTCTTAGTACTAGTTGTTAAATTATGTTGTTCTAGCCTTGTTTCTTTATGTGATATAAACCATGATTTTAACATAGACAGCACAGAAGTGATATTATACAATTTGATGCAGGGAAGTGATGAAATTGCTGAATGTGTAGGTTGATGTAGTACTCAAGCATTGACTCTAGCCTTTTTTCCTTTTCAAATTAAATTTGATCTTGGGTTTTTAGCTTTTTAGCTATTTATTGATTATTACTGTATTCACCTGCAATGGAATATTCAAAAATAAAAAAGGACTCTTGGCGGTACATTCATTTTAACTGTTGATATTTTCCAAGCCCAAGACATCTTGCTCCGTGACCATTTTTCAAGATCGATATTAATTTCTCGTAACCATTTATTATGATTATAAGCCATGCAGTCTTCCAAATTAGATGTAATCCATATACCCAGAGATTTGACTGGAGAATCTCTCCATGGAAATGAATATATTTTAGTAATATGATCCTTCTCTTTTTTTTCTAAATGAATACCCATCCTTTCTGATTTATCTAAATTAATTTTATATTTGACCAAAGTTTTTAAGCAAATCCAAAAGCTCCCCAAACAGCTTTGCAGGATCTTGTAATATCAATATGATATCCTCTGCATATAAATTAATTTTACACTCCTCATTTCCAAATTTCACTCCTTTCCATCTGCCGTTATCAGTATAATTTCAGTGAGAGGTTCTCTTGAAGATGTGAAAAAGAGTGGACATCACTGGGCATCCTTGATGAGTGCCTCTGTGTGGATAAAAATTATCTTAACTGAATCTATTTACATATACAGAGGTAGTAGGATTTGAATATATGAATTTAACCCATTTAATGATTTTCCCCCTAAACCAAATTTATATAAGACCTGATATAAATAATCCCATTCGATATGATTGAATGCTTTTTCAGCATCTAAAAACAAAATCCCATATGGTTGTTTTGAGAGGCTGATCGTATAAATCGAATTGAGCAGTCTACAAATATTCATTGTTCCCTTGATGAAACCAGTCTAATCCTCACCAATATATTTACTTATTATACTATTTAATCACTTTGCAATAATATTTGTCCATATTTTGATATCTTGACTGAGTAAAGCAATAGGCCAATAGGATGTGGGTTTAGTTAAAGCTTTACCATATTTAAGAATAAGTGTTATATTTGCCTCTTGCCAGGTTTTTTGGAAATGTCTATCTGCTCATTAATACCTCATTTATTGTATTTAGTAAACTACCCGATATAGAATTAAAAAAACATTTCTTATAATATTCTGCAGTAAAGGCATCCTTACCTGGAGCTTTTTATTTTTTAAATTCTTTAACATTTTGACCACATTCTTCCAAAGTCACTGGCTGCTGCAATTTTTCATTATCCACAGATAAATCTATTCAAGATAAATTAATTTATTGTAGAAACTCCATTATCCTATCAGACAATGCTTTTTCTCACATGTAGATGTCTTTATAGTAGATGCTAAATGCTTCTGCTACCTCTTTTGGGAATGTTACATCCCCATTACCCTTTCTTATCTGTGAGACTATATTGTTCCTTTGTTGCTTTTTCAATTGTGCAGTTAAAAGTTTATCTGGCTTATTTCCTTTTTTTTTTTTAATGTTTTCTTTAAATATTGTAAGTTTTCTCCACTCAGCTACAATTTATTAAATCTAATTGTTTCCTATGCACTTTCCAATTGTTTCCTAATTTCCTATATATATATATATAGATAGATAGATAGATGTTTCAAACAGGTGTCTTTATGTTTATGCTCTAATTTTTGTATTTGATTAGTAAGTTCAATAATTTTCCTCTCTCACTCTTTTGTTTAGGCATATCTACCTCCAGCACTTCATGCCATATTTAAACATTTTATTGGAATTTTATTTGTGTTTTATCTATATTTATTGTAAGTCACCCTGAGAACAATTTGTTATATGGCAACTAATAATCAAAGAAATTATTCACTTAAATTATTCACTCAAAACTGGCTCAGAATTCAGTGGTGGAGATCCAAATGAAGTTTATGTGTGTGCAGGTGAGAACTATATGTACAGCGATATCTTCCTCTTATGTTTTTGCTTACAGTAAAACGACAACAACACAAGCTGGAGTGTGTGTTTTTAAAAATCTGGACAGTGGCTTGCCCCTCACTATTATGTACATTACGCCCCATACAAAAGGCATCTGCTAGCAAGTCTGAATAAGCTGTAACGACTTAGTTTTCAGTTTTTTAATGCATTGATAATTAACACAAAAGCCAATATGAGGTGTGGGATAACAATAACAAAGGAAAGAAGTAACCCTTGAATAGCTTCTTCAACATATGAAAAACACATATGCTCTTTTTCAGTCATAGAAGTATGATTTGCCAGGTACGAAACATAGATGCAATCTAGAGAAAAATAGGCATGCCTAAAGGAGCAATCCTATGCATGTTTAGACAGAAAAAAGGCCTACAACTCCCAGCATGCCCCAGCCAACTAAAAGCATAGCTGGCATCTAAAGATGCTATGGCTAGCTCCTAAATTAGGTGGGTTTTAATGGATCTTCTTATTAAAATGTATATGTAATTTGTTTTATTATATATATTAATTTTAACTGTATGTATTAAGCATTATGTATTAACTTTCTGCTATTTTAACATTCCTTTTTTAACTGTCACCAGTGTGTGGTTATTGTGTGTTAAATGGTCTGAGGACTTATTCAATAAAATTTGTTGTTGTTGTTGCATAGCTGGCTGGGGCATGCTGGCAGTTATAAGCCTTTTTTTCTGTCTAAACATACATAGGATAGCACTCTAAATCACCTTGAAATAAGTGAGATTAGAGTGACCTTAAGCACACCACAATCCAGCATGAAGTTGTGTGCTTAAAACATTTAACTCAGAAGAGTTAACTCTCCTGCTGGATTAAGGCAATGGGTTTTCAATAGGTTTTACAATTCTTATCTCACCCACCAGTGCAAAGATTTGAACATAGGTTACCTACCTCCAGACTCAACAGTATTTATTTATTTATTATTTATTTATTTGATAGCCCACTTTACCACTAAAAATAGTCCTTGAGGGATCTCTCCACCGCACTGGCAAATTTTCCATCTCCAAACTCAATGCTCTTGGCTCTAAACCACACTTAAATCAAGTACCGGTATTTCAATTTTCAAGTACAACAGGATATTTAAATTTTCAGCTCATGTAACTCTGGATTTGCCCAATTTAGGGGTGCTTCACAGTTGAAACAACAGTTATGTTAGCTGTGGTTCTATGTTCCCCTATGAGGAAAGGTGAAAATGCCTGGTACTCTTAGGCCACTGATAGCCTTATCCTTCATGAATTTGGTACTGTTGAGCTTAGAAAAAAAAGGCAAGTAAGGGAAGACATGATAGAGGTGCACAAAAATATGCATGGTGTGGAGAAAGTGGATAGGGAGACATTTTTCTCCCTCTCTCATAATACTAGAACCCGGGGTCATCCCATGAAGCTTATTGGCGGGAGGTTCAGGACAGATAAAAGGAAGTACTTCTTCACACAGCACATAGTTAAACTATGGAGTTCCCTACCACAAGATATAGTGATGGCCACCAATTTGTATGTATTTTATAGGGGTTAGGCAAATTCATGAAGGATAAGGCTATCAGTGGCTAAGAGTCCTGATGGCTATACGCTATCTCATCAGAGGCAATATACCTGTGTACACCAGTTGCTGGGGAACACAACTAGCAGGGTGCTGTTGCACTCATGACCTACTTGAGGGTTTCCTGTGGGCACCTGGTTGGCCAGTGTGTGAACAGAATGCTGGACTAGATGGACCTTGGTCTGATCCAGCATGGCTCTTCTTATGCTCTTATGTTTAGCATGCATTTCAAGTATGAAGAGCAGGTGTGCATCCATAACTACCCTAAGTTTGACTAAGTCTTGGTCCAACCTAATGCAGTGAAACATTTAATGTATCATCTAATTTGGCTCTTATACTTGAAATGATTATTGCATGGATTTCACTGAGATGTCTGATTCAACTCTTGCAGTCATATGACTATCAACCAAATGAAAGCTCTGAATGATGTGGATGTTCACATTTAGTGTGCAATTTAGTCCTTATTTTTCAAAAAGGCTAGATAGTAAATTCCTAGAATCTGTTAGTCCTACTTAGAGTAAAAGACCCATTGAAATGAATTGGACTAGACTAACACTGGATACAACCCATTGGAAACAACCCATTATCAACAGTATTAACAGTGCTGTCTCTAATAATAATAATAATAATAATAATAATAATAATAATAATAATAAACATTTATTTATAACGCCCCTTACACCAAAGGGCGGGACAAATAACATATACAGTAAACATAACAATACAATAAAATAACCAACACCAACCACTTACTATGCAGTATCGAATCCCAGCAACCACCACATTAGCCCAACCACTCATTCTGGCTGACTAAAAAGATAAGTCTTTAATCCCGTACGAAAGCGGGAAAGATCCTCCTCCAATCGGAGGTCCACGGGAAGCCTGTTCCACAGAAGTGGAACCAGGTCCTGAAAGGTTTGCAGCCTTGACAAGGCAGAGCATGTCGGTGGGACCGCTAATAATCCCTGGCCCACTGATCTTAAATTCCTACCAGGAACATACCAGGAAAGCCTAGATGATAAGTAATGAGGGACATTAGAGCGCAAAGCCTTGAAGGCAAGAACCAATAATTTAAATTGGGCCCTAGTCCGAATGGGTAGCCAATGAAGATTCCTACGGGCCATAGTAATATGTGAGTATCGGGGCAAGTTCAGAACAACATGAACAGCGCTGTTCTGAACCAGAACCAGTGGAAGAAGCACAGAAGAGGGCAAACCAGCTATTAAGCTATTACAATAGTCCAAGCGGGATACCACCAAAGCCTGAACAAGCAGATGGGCTGTTTCAGGAGACAAAAACTTGCGAATCCTGCGAATGTTCAAAAGGTGAAAATTACATGCCTTGTGCAGTCCTATTAATAAAAGGACGCAAGTAACATTCGTTACTATAGAGGCCATCCCTTTTCTTCTTTAGCTTGCTATAGTTAACAAAGAGGGGGGAAACAAATATTGGCTATGCAGGATCAAAGAAAATACATCATGAAAAGCTGTTGCTTGTCACCACCATTGACTGGTCCATAGATGATGAACAAGAGTGTTCCGCCATTCAATTCCTATCCATGCAAAAACTTCTGTTTCTTGTTATTGTTGAACACACCAGAAACCTGCCTGCTCAGTCTGAGCAACTGTTTCTCAATCAATAATTAAGTAACTTTAAGGGCTGGATCTATACAAAATTATTGATATTTTTACTCAAAACGAATCGATAGGAACAGGGGAAAGCATATGAGTAAGCCTTTTTAATGGCAGCGGTTTGGCTGTGAGAAATAAATTAATTGATTCAATAAATGACAGATACTGGGCAGCCAGAGGAAATCTTTTCACACTTTTATAAATCCATTGAAGCAGGCCCGGTCTTTTTTTTCTTTTTTGCCTTTCCTCTTTGTTTGTCGCAACTGGTTTTCAAAGTTTTGTGAAAGTCTTTCTCTAGTGTTAAATCCAAACATTTCATTGCCTTTCAGTTTTTGCTTAATAAATAGAGAGCCCGGTGTACTTTGAACAATGAGAATAACCTACATATCCAGGCTAGATTACTTCATGCACTCTATAGGTGGTCACTTTTAAAGACGGTTCAGAAAATTGGAACACAATGCGGCGGCAAGAGTGCTCATGTGGACCAAACAGTTGGAGCACATTACAGTTATTCAGTACCAGTTACGCTGTCTGTCTGTTTGCTTCCAGGCCCAATTTAAAGTGCTGATCTTCTTGGCCTTGAGAACCTCCTTGGGAGGGCTTCTGCCTTGAAAGACAGCCTAGAAATATTATAAATAAAGTTGGGGAAAGTGCAGAAAAGGGCAAGTAAAATTATCAAGGGGCTGGAGCAATTCCCCGTCCCCTTACAACATGTGGTACTATTAACCTTTGAAAAAATGTGAGTATGGGGAGACATGGTGTAATGTGGTTTTGTGGTTAGAGTGTTGAACTGGGACTGGGGAGATCCGGGTTCTAGTCCACTCAGCCAAGAAGCTCACTGGGTGACTTTGGGCCAGTCACTGACTCTCAGCCTAACCTACCTCACAGTATTGTTGTGAGGAATGGAGAAGCGGAGGACCATGTAAGCCACCTTGGGCTCCTTGCAAGAAGAAAAAAGGTGGGATATAAATGTTGTAATAATAATAATAATAATAATAATAATAATAATAATAATAATAATAATAATAGATAGAGGTGTACAAAATTATGAATGGAGAGGAGGAAGTGGATAAGGGAAACATTTTTCTCTTCTCTCATAATACTAGAACCCGGGGTCATCCCATGAAGCTGATTGGTGGGAGATTCAGGACAGATAAAAGGAAGTACTTCTTCACACAGCACATAGTTAAAACTATGGAACTCACTTCCACTACAAGACGTAGTGATGACCATCAATTTGGATGCCTGCGTGCACTGGTTGCTGGAGAACACAAGTGAGAGGGCCCTATTGCACTAATGTCCTGCTTGGGCGTTTGTTTCCCGCAGACAGCTGGCTGGCACCGTGTAAAAAGAATGTTGGACAACATGGACCCTTGGTGCGATCCAGCATGACTCTTGTTAAGCTACCGACTGAATTATAAGCTTGGCTAAACTTTCGAGATGTTACGTGGTGACATTCTGTAAGTCATGGAACAGCAAACAAACCTATGAACAGCAATGTAAGAATAAAATACCAAAATAAAGATGCAGTAAAAAAAACTACTCAACAGTATATACAGCAGCAGCCACTAAAATGAACAACAATGTCAGAAAACTGGTTAAACAACTCAATTGATGTTTAACAAGTCTGGAAAAATAAATCTGGTTTTAATTCTGAATTTCGATGGTGGTGATTATGATGATGATTTCTCCCCTTTTTATTGTTCACCAGTCGGATATTTTATTGGATGTAGAGTGGTATATAGATCTTTAAATACATTTTAAAACTAAAATAAAAAGGGATTTGCCTGGTGCCGAAAAGACATAGGGGTAGGTGAGTCTCCCTAGGAAGGGTGTCCCAGAATCAGGACACTACAGCTGAAATGGTCCTATCTTCGTCTGCTATCCACCTAACTTTATGCTCTGCTAACTTCCTGACTGGGTTACTGTAATGCGCTTTATGTGGGGCTAGCCTTGAAGACGATGTAAAAGTGTGTCAGCTAGTGCAGAATGCAATGGCCACGATTGTAACGGGTGCAGTCAGGTACAGCCATATTACAATGATTCAAAAAGAGCTGCACTGGCTGTCTATTTACTTCTGAGTTCCATTCAAGGTGCTGGTGCAGGTGCATCCCTTTAAAGCCTTAAACCAGGGGTTCACAACCAGGGGGGGATTCCCCCCAGGGGGCATTTTAGGGTTTGGGGGAGGGGGAATTGGGACCACATACTCAAACTGTTGGAATACTGAACTTGCTACAAATTTCAATTTTACAGATTGTGTGGAAAGCTAGGCGGGGTCAGGCCTGGTTATTACTTGGATGGGAGACCCCTCCTCTAGTTTCCTGCATTGAGCAGGGGGTTAGACTCGATAGCCTTGTAGGCTCCTTCCAACTCTATGATCTATGAAATCTGCAGGACATCACACCTTATTGTATGGCACAGATTGTCAGACAATCTTGGAAAGGGGAGAATGACATTCTTCTGACATATGGTGAAAAGGGTGCATGGGGCTAAAAAGGTTGAGATCCACTGCCTTAAACTGCTTGGGACCCGAATATCTGCAGGAGTCCCTCTCCCTATAAACGTCTGCCTGTGTTTTGAGATCATCAGGGGAGTCCCTTCTCCAAGCATCATTGGTACATTATGTGACAACACAAGAGGGAAAGGCTTCACTGTTGTGGCACCCCAACTGTGAAAGACTCATCACCGCAGTGCAACTGGCACTGACATTGTCTTTCCAGTACCAGGTCAACATGTATATTTGTTTGCCCAGGCAGTTTTAACCTAGTGCATTAACTTGGTTGATGTGAGCTGTCTATTTTATGTGTCTCATGCTTCTTACTGCTGGAGTTGATCCTGTTTTATTGGTTTTTATCGTACATTACATCAGGATTTTTTTTTACATTTTGTATACCACCTTGATATAATGAGATGAAGGGTGGCATATAAATATTGATCAATAATTGATTGATTAATTAAATTTGCATCCCACCTTTCCACCAAGAATGGAACTCAAGGCAGCTAACAATAATATTGTTAATAAAACCAACAAACAAACAAACAAACAAACTTCAAATGTTGGGTGGACTGGGAGAAGGGCCTCTGCACAGGCAAGTAGATATGGGAACAGATAGCCCATTATCTATCCAATAATGCATACATTGTATTGTACTCAGTACTGGATGTGGGTTTTCCCCTTGTTTTTGTTTTTTGCCCAGATAGTTGCAGCTTAAGGCTGGAGATCTTAAGAATGCAATCCTATGCACGTTTAGACAGAAAAAAAGGCCGACAACTCCCAGCATGGCTGGCGCATGCTAGGAGTTGTAGGCCTTTTTTCTGTCTAAACAGTGCATAGGATTTCATCCTAAGAGAGCTGAAAGTGGCATGAGATGTTGCATTGTTTCCCATGCTGTTTACACCCATTTCTTTCAAACTACGGCTGTATCCATTTATTTATTTATTTAAAATATTTATTCACCACCCATCAGCCAAAAGGCTCCCTGGGCGGTTTACAAAAAGAAAAAGGATAAAAACAGTTATCTTAAAAACAAAAGAACATAAAATAAAACACAGAACAACATAAAATTACACAATAAAACCAAGCAGCCAAAAAGAATCAGTCCGGAGGTACAGTAGAATAATAAAAAATCAACCATCAAAATATTGGGCAAATAAAAAGGTTTTCATCTGGTGCCTAAAATAATACAGAGTGGGCGCCAGGTGCACCTCTTTGGGGAGCTGATTCCACAAATGAGGTGCCACAACTGAGAAGGCCCTTCCCCTAGCAGCCACCCTCCTAACTTCCTTTAGAGGGGGCTCTCTGAGAAGGACCTCCGAAGAGGATCTCAGGGTTCGGGCAGGCACGTATGGGACGAGGCGTTCCTTCAGATACCCTGGCCCCAAACCGTTTAGGGCTTTGAATGTCAATGTTAGCACTTTGAATCGGGCCTGGACTTCAATTGGTAACCAATGTAGTTCAGAGGACTGGCATAATATGTTCTTGTTGGCCAGTACCCGTTAGCAGCCTTGCTGCTCTATTTTGAACCAATTGAACTGTTTTCAAAGGCAGCCCCATGTAGAGCATGTTACAATAGTCCAAACGAGAGGTTACCAGAGTGTGGATCACCGTTTCTAGATTCTGCCTGTCCAGATAGGGCCGTAGTTGGTAAATCAGCCTAAGCTGATAAAAGGCACTCCTTATCACCTGAGTCCACTTGTGACTCCAGCGACAGTTCGGAGTCTAGAGCACCCCCAAACTACGAACCCTGTCCTTTAGGGGGAGTGTAACCCGTACAGGGCAGGTTGCGTATCATCCCACCGGACAGACGACCCACCCACAAACAGCACTTCTGTCTTGTCTGGATTGAGTTTCAGTTTATTGGCCCTCATACAGTCCCTTACCATGCCCAGACACTGATTCAAAACAGCCACTGCCTCACCTGAGTTTGATGAAAAAGAGAGATAGAGCTGAGTGTCATCCGTATATTGGTGACACTACAGCCCAAACCTCCGGATGACCTCTCCCAGCGGTTTCATGTAGATGTTAAAGAGCACGGGGGATAAAATGGATCCCTGCGGTACTCCATGGCATAATTGCCATGGTGCAGAGCAATAATCCCCCAGCACCACCTTCTGGAATCGGCTGGCCAAGTAGGAGCGGAACCACTGCAAAGCAGTACCTCCAACTCCCAAACCTGCCAGCCTATCCAGAAGGATACCATGGCCGATGGTATCGAATGCTGCTGAGAGAATCAGGAGAATCAGCAGGGTCGCACTCCCCATCTCTCTCCCAGTAAAGGTCATCCCACAGGGCGACCAAGGCAGTTTCTGTTCCAAAGCCAGGCCTGAGGCCCGATTGAAATGGATCTAGATAATTCGTTTCCTCCAAGAGAGCTTGGAGCTGCTCGGCCACCATGCACTCAAACACCTTGCTCAGTTAAACAGGCATGGCAGGTTTTTGAAGCACTACAGAAAGCTGTTTGAGCAGAGACAATAAAAGGATGGACATGTCTACCAGCAGCACCCATACCACTATCATACCACCAATTCTCAGGAAAAAAGCTATCACTAGCCCTGGAAGAGTAAATCTAGGCATATTATAAGCCAGTTTTTCTGCCCATCAACCACCCTTGCTGGATCGAGGTGAATCAATTCTCTGGATTCAGATGAAGATATAATATCCAGAGTGATCATATCAATGTATATTTTCCAGAGGACAGCATTATTATTTTTTAAAAGGTTCATTTCCATGTATTTAGGTATCTTAATAGCTGAGAAAGTGCTCTGCTGCCTCTCCTGGGTGTTTTCCTTTTTCTCTACACATCCCATTACCTTCCCCTCCCCTTGTTCTCAAGGTCACATTTATTTTATCATAATGCAGCATTTTGGTTTATGGCAAAGCATTGTGCTGGATAAGTGTAAGAGTTGCCAAGACACTCCTAGCACATGCTGCTGCTGAAGGGTGCCATCAGTCTGGGTACTACTCTTTCTGCTGGAGGCACCGGTATAATTTCCGAGTATCCTGGAACTGCAGGAGACACATCCAATTTTTAGTTTAAAAAAAAACAAAAAACCCAACAACAACAAAATTTCAAAGGTTCCTATATCAATATATAGATAGATGGGTTTTGTTTTTAAAAAGAATAAGATAGAGCCTCATCTTTAAAGGTTGAAACTCCACTTTTCCATCTGCTGTTCTGCCCTTTCCTGGAATTGCATGTCCCCCTGTGGTGCACGGCTCAGAAGTCTTCACTTACAGACTGATACGAAAAAGAGAGAGAAAGGACAGCTATGACAGAATGGAAAGTCTTGAACTGCAAAAGTGACCCCAAAACTGTTCAGAGCCCTTGCAATAGAGTGGCAGATCCCATTCACGAATCATTATTAACGTTCTTTGGGTGATGAGACAAAAAGAGTAAGCTGTATGCCCATTTTAGAGTAAAAAATATTTTCCCTTCCTTTTTAAAATGGAAAGGATCCAAGAATGCTCACCCACTGGTGCTATTGACGTTGTGCAAGCATAAACCAATGCTTGCACAACATAACTAGCGCAATGGGGGAAAGCGGCAATTTGCCGGCAAAATAATAGTGCACTGTTGGATCCTCCTTGTCAGTCTGAAATGACTTTGAGGCCCTTAAATATTGCTCAGTTCAGTTCAACCTTTTTAAACCCACCCATGTTTAATATGTATATAACAAAGCAACCACAACCATCCTTCATGTGTTTCATGAAGTATGTCCTACTTACAAGGTAGTCTGCCATTGTGTATAGGCAGGTTCACACTTACCAGGGGCACCTATATAAATGCCTCGGGAATGCACAGAGCTGCTACCAGGCGGGTGGCTAGGGGGTTCCGGTTTGGAGATCCCATTTGTGTCCACCAGTACCTCCCACTGGGCCCACCACACACAGTTAGTGTAGCGTAGCGGTTAGGGTGTTGGACTGGGACTCAGGAGATCCGGGATCTAGTCCCCACTCGGCCATGAAACTCACTGGGTGACTTTGGGCCAGTCACTGACTCTCAGCCTAACCTACTTCACAGGGTTGTTGTGAGGATAAAATGGAGAGGAAGAGGAGGATTATGTAAGCCGCCTTGGGTTCCTTGCAGGAAAAAAGGCGGGATATAAATATAATATAATATAATATAATATAATATAATATAATATAATATATAATCACACCAGAATGGTGCAAAATGTGTGGCCTGGTCACAAACCCATTAGCAACCCCACCAACTCCCAGGATGCTCACAAAGGAACAGGGTTGGCATCAGGGATCAGCACTATCAGGCACTTGCTGAGGCCTACACCTCATTCAAGCATCCTGGCTCAGCTGCTGCTTCTCCTTGTGTTCACTGCCTGATCACCTGCCTTTTCTGAGCGAGCACTGAGAGGAGTGAGGAGGAGCACAATAACCTCCCCACATCTTGTCCTTTGCCTCAGGGAAGTGGTGCACACCAGGCCCAGGGGGTTGAGGCAAGCAACTGGACAGAAGCAACAGTGGTAAGTAGGAGGAGAGGTGGGCATATTCACTGAGAATGTGTTGCCCAAGAGCCCTCCAAAACCTGCAACCAGCATTGCATAGGAGCCTATGGCAAATGTGAATCCATTGGCAGATAGATGGATAGATAGATAGATAGATAGATAGATAGATAGATAGATCCTTCAGATTAGCTCTAGAGGAAACCCGAGTGTTGTCAATCCACTAGCAAATTTCAATAGTCAGGCAGAAAATGCTAAGACACATTTGCCTCAAACTGACAAGAGAGGATTTTTCAGCTTTAATTATGCACTAATTAGTCAACGTTTACTGTAGATGAAGGGTCAACTATTATTTTACAAGCTTTATAGAGAGGATGTATAGCAAAGTAAACTGAGAAGGGAAGTGAAACCAAGATGAAAATTAATTGATATTTCGTAATTGTCATGCTAGGCTCTGAAATGGTGCACAGGACTAGATTGCAAATAGTGGTATGAGGGGAACATGCAAGAGCTTATCAACCTTCATCGCCTACATTTCATGGTTTCCAAAATCAATGGTCAGCGAAGACTAACTATGTACATGCGTGTATAAACTGGAGTTAGAGTGAAAGAAGGACTTAGGCCTACTTTAATCCCTCAAGGGCATGATGCATCAGTGGGGTCTACATTAGTATAACCTTCATGCTGACAGCCAAATTGTGCGCTGATTTGCTCAGTCAGCTGGGGAAGAAGAACACAGGAGATCAATGTCAGTGCACAGTTGCCATCACGACATGTAGAAGAGGATGTTCTTGCCGTCCATCAGGAAGCAAGGAGGCAGAAAGAATGGAGAGAAGAAAAAGAGACCTTTTTCTTCGTAGCAGTCCAAGGAGCTGGCCAGGCTCCTCCTTTGCCAGCACAGCCATGCCAATGCAGGTAGACAAACCAAGAGTGTTTACATATCATGGTAGCACAACCCCTGAAACACTGAAACTCGTCACTGATCACCATTCATCAGGTGAGCTGCTTTTCCTATTTGAGGTGGGCTGGCTGGCACCTGAATGATTGCGTGCACTGCATTCTTGAGAAGATTGCTTTGGACCATTCATTCCTCAACGTTCCCACATATACCGCATCCCACTCAGACATTGTGGCTTGAGGGTCTTCTGCAGGAGTCGCTGGTTTATATCAGACACAAGAGAAGAGGGAGGAGTAGAATAGAAGAGAAGGAGAAGGAGAAGGAGAAGTAGGAGGATGGTGCTTCCAGATGGATAGTGTTTAAGTTGTAAATAGGAAGATGCAACCACAGCTAGGCCAACAACCAAAGCTTTATTGGAAAATGCAAGCTAAGTCCAGCAAGAGGCTGGGAGCGATTCCCTTGGAAAACGCTTCCCCCTGGGAGTCTGTTCTCCTTAACTTCAGTTCCACTGATCTGTAGACAGGTCCTAGCACTACCAGGCAAAATACATTATGCAACTATTCCATCTTTCACTCCTCAATGGATTTGGGGGGGGGGGGGATAAGTAAAAAAGATAAAAGAAGCCATGGGAAAACATAGGAGGGTTTCAAATGGAAGACAGTGTCATCTATACTCCCCAAAAAAATTATGTGCTTGAGGCAGGGCAATTGCAGAATAAAAGCCTCATCTAGAGGAGGAGGAGGGGGGGGACAATGACCAATTCCAGGAAAAACAAAAGGAAGAAACAAATAGGTGCACAGTAATATGTTCATTGAGCCCAATTCATTTTGAAGTTGGAGGCAAGACTCGAGCTGGCCTAAGAGTGGCCCTGAAGAAGATATCGGAAATGCACTGGGCTCAGTAAACATACTTCTGTGCAACTGGAGGCTTTCTTCTCTCCCCTCCCGCACCCTCCATTTCCCCCTTTTATATCGGGGGCAGGCAGAAAGTAGGGTGGGGTGGGATCTCCTGGCAAATCTCTGTTGATTTTCAGTAAGTTATGTAGTGCATTAGCTCTCCCAGCTTGCCATACCAGGCAGGAAGTGCCTGAGTCAGCTCTCAGACACTGTGCCTTCTGTTTCCTCTATAGCCTTGCCTGCAGCAATATGCAACATGATGATGTGTCGCTGAGAGCAAATGAAGCCAGCTCATAGCCCTCACTCTGAATGGGGAGAGAAGGAATGCAACACCATTCTCCAGGCAACTGCATGCATGATGCTTCCTGTCTTGCCACACAACACTGGCGATTTTATTACCTGCCAGAACAGCGCAGCAAGATTTTCGCCCTGATCCGTCTCTAGTTTTTCGTAGTTATACATAACTAGTTGGGACAGAATGTGAACAGAGATGCACATCCCACTGAAAGAAAGTAATGCAGGGCAGATGAACAACATTTGTACTTGGATGCGCAAGTAAATGTGCATCCCCATCCAAATTCTTTCCCAATTAGTAAACTCGACACAGCTGGATCAGAGTTAGGGAGTTTTGTCTTAGTTGCCTTAGCAATTTGGATGTGTTCCCTTTCCCACCAAGACCCCCTTCCTCAGGGATAGTTTTTGCACCCCTTCACAAACACATGTGAAATCACTAAGGGCGCCATCCTATGCATGCGTAGACAGGAAAAAAAAGCCCTATAACTTCCATGCTGTCTGTGGCATGCTGGGAGCTGTAGGACTTTTTTCCTGTCTAAACATACATAGGATTGCGCCCTAAAAGGCAGCGTGCGCATTACATGTGGGGCAAAAATGTTCATAAAATGCACACCGTCAACTTAGTTCAGCAGTACTTACCGTAATTCTCTCCTGCAAGCTAAACAGCGGTACTACACAGACTCCTTAGCATCCCCCCCCCCACTGACATCCATGTGGCTAATGTGGATCAAGTATTGCATCCTTAGTCAATAAAGTCCAAGGTGCCAGTGTGGCGTAGTGGTGAGAGTGTTGGACTGGGGACTCAGGAGATCCGGGTTCTAGTCCCCGCTCAGCCATGAAACTCACTGGGTGATTTTTGGGCCAGTCACTGACTCTCAGCCTAACCTACCTCACAGGGTTGTTGTGAGGATAAAATGGAGAGGAGGAGGATTATGTAAGCCGCCTTGGGTTCCTTGCAGGAAAAAAAGTGAGGGTATAAATATAATTAATTAATTAAATAAATAAATAGTACGTCGAGTATCAGAAGCAGTATCCCTCTGTACACCAGTTGCTGGGGAACATGAGCAGGAGGGTACTGTTGCAATCAAATCCTCCTTGCGGGATTGTGGTAGCGGCATTATCCAGAGGGGCTTGAGCTATGAACGTTATGGCCAGAGGCAGAGCCAATGTGGCGTAGTGGTGAGAGTGTTGGACTGGGACTCGGGAGATCCGGGTTCTAGTCCCCGCTCGGCCATGAAACTCACTGGGTGACTTTGGGCCAGTCACTGCCTCTCAGCCTAACCTACCTCACAGGGTTGTTGTGAGGATAAGATGGAGAGGATTATGTAAGCCGCCTTGGGTTCCTTGCAGGAAAAAAAGTGGGGTATATATATATAATAAAATAAATAAATAAAACAAATAAATAAATAAGGTGCACAGTATGGCTACCACTTTCAGGGCCACTTTCATTTGCTCAACAAGCCAACCCTTTCCGTCTGGCAAGATGTTTGTGAGCAGCAGCCACCAAACAGGTCAGGCAATTTACTCGACACACCACACATGATTGAGATATATAGATATAGATGTAGATATAGATGATATAGACATAGATATATTTCTGGTGGCATGGGGATAATTTCCCATTTCATGTGAAGAGCCACCACTGCCCTCAGACATCTTGCCACATGGGGAACATCCACTACATGAAGTGATGCTTTAAAGTTATTTCCAATGACAGTGAAGCAGGGCTGGATCTATGTAACTTCCGACAATTTGAAAGTTGGGCCTGAATTTGAGAGAGTGGCTGTGGTGTGTGTGTGTGTGTGTGTGTGTGTGTGTGTGTGTGAAAAGGGGGATGAAACCGCCTCCTTCTTTTGCATTTTTGGGAGTGTGCAATTGGAGGGGGGGCACTCACTGGAGTTCCTCTGCTGATCACCTGGTGGCCACCATTTCCCACCCAGAATGCCTTATTCCAAAGAAATGGTGGCTGCCAGTGGGGACCATCATTTTTTGTTAATGGTTGCCTTTCCGCCCTCCCCCCCCCCACCAATGTCTCTTGGAATGGGGCATTCAAAGAAAAAGAAAATGGTGGCCACTAGCTGATCAGAGATGCAAGGAGCTCCAGTGAGTTTCCCCCAAGGAATCTTACACCCCCCCACTTACAAAAATCACCAAAATCCCCCCCCCCCATTTCACAGCATGCAAATGGCACCATAGAATGAGGAGTGGTCAGTTCAACCCAGTCTGAGCTTAGTTCTGTAATGTAAATATGTCTCCATGATTATTACAAGTTTGACCTAATTTACACCTTGCCACTGTCCAGTGGTTGCTCCCATGCCACATCCATTAGTGCATGTGACTTTCTGTCCACATGGGTAGGGCAGAACACGTAGTTCCATACTATTACTAACTACACCCCACTAAGTATGAAGCTCATATAGCAAACCAAGATCTCTAGAGTTTTTCTTTAAATCTTATTTTATTTCAAGTATAATCACAATTTTAATTTGAATAATCTTGTAAAGCTACATACAAGTTGTGTACTGAGGTTTAAAACTGAACCCCTTCCCTATAGTGTCCCCCCCCGCCGCCATTTAGAGACATGGGCTGACTCTATTTCATAGAGTGAATTGGAATATGTAAGAAAAAAGAGTATTTCTTTTATATTACAGTGAATAAAAAGCAGCAAAAAGCTATTGTACGCTACATGTCATGGAATAAATTAAAGTACAGCTCCATCAATATATATTAAGCATGATCCCAATATCATTTTAAAACAGTTTGTCTTGTTAGCCAAACAAAAGTACTATACCGTAATCCGTTAACTCTCCTGTGTCAGATTATCAGCTATTTCAAGTAAGTGTTGAAAATGCTGTCACTGGCAAAAGTAAATTATGTTTTCTTAGACAAACTTGCATCAACTTGTCCACCAAGCTGAGCTGCAATAAGAATCGTTAACAGTGCACTGTCATATGAAGGGTGGGGTGTGTGTGTGTGTGTATGTGATTGTGAAACATCCATGTGTTTAGGTCTTCTAGCTATGCTAGACTCAGTTGAAAAAATTCTGTGTGTGTGTGTGTGTGTGTGTGTGTGTGTATAATCACATATGCTCCAATTCTCACAGTCCATATTTCTGGATCCTATTATTGATCCTATTTTGTCCTTATATTTGCATTTTGGGAATATTTCGCTAAAGCACTGTTAGTGTGAGGTGCTAGCATTGTCATTCTTTAGGATTTCTCTCCAACCCCAACGGCTCTGGAAGTAAAAACTGAATGGGTGTCTGGACTAGCGCTGGGTAGGAATGGAGGACAATTTCATTTGGTCTGCACATTTAAGTGAACTGACCTAATTTGCGGTTCCCGAACTGATATGCAGATTAGTCGCATATTTGGATTGCTCACCTCTTCGAATTTTACAATGCAGTTTTCGGCTCAAAAATTGGATACAAAGATGCATATATTAGGGAAAGTTACATACAAAAATGTGTGTGTTCAGGGAGATTGTATACAAAATGCATATGTTGGGGAAATTCCATACTAAAATTAATGCACATTTTCATGCAGTTAAAAAAAAAAAATGTTCACAGAAGACAGAAAAATATAAATCCAGTTATAGAGTTTTAGAGCCTGAGAGAGGCCGCAGAGAAGGCCTGCTTACATCCCTTCACTGTTGGTAATCATTTACCACATGGAAGGGCTTGTCAACCAAGTGTCTTCAGCTGACTACAGAGAATGCAATGGGACTCATATTGGCACCAATGGGAGCACTTTTTCTAAGTCATGCTGGGGGAGGAGATTTGGTGTGATCATGGATAAGAAGGGAAGAGTTAAACCTCCCTCCCCTATGCATTCTTCTACCAATGAAAATGGGGAGGGGGCGCCCTTAGTATTATACAAAAATGCTGCATGCATTTAGGCCCCCCAGCCTCTGAAGCTAGCCTTTCTAGTGCCATGGTTCTTACAGCTAAACCTTATAACTCTCTGTGGCTCTTCCGAAGGCTGTCAGCATCCCATCATAGCAAGCTGCCATGAACGCTGTGTACGAACACCTATGCGCACCGTTAAGTTATGTAAAAGTATAATCACAGTATGTAAGCAAACCTGGTGGCACCTACAGCATGCCCACAGATACCACCATATTAGGAGACCTGGTAGCCAAGCATAAGATGTTATTGGCCAGGAGATATGCTGGAAAGGTGGTAACCCCAAGATCAGCATATAGGACTCACCTATCCATTTCAAATGCCACAACATTCCAACCTGTTGTCTGTGATCTACCTGGGTATTTTCCAAATTGTACCTTATCTGGCCTACATCCTCCCCACACTGAAGGAAATGCCCCCCAAAAGCCTACTTCACTACAGTTAGAGGACAAGGACCACTTGGTAAAAGGAACCAGGAGGGATAGAAAAAGTGGTTCTTGTTGGCTGAAACAGCTACTCTTCCAATGTATTCAATTTTAGACTTGGAATTTGTGGCACAGATCTGAGAATAACATGATGTTCGTTTTCTCTTGACATGACGAGATCTGTGAAGCATGCCTGTGTGTGTCCTCTCTTGTACCCATTTCCATTGCATTTTGCATTTCTGTCAATATAGTCTCCAATAGCTGAACCCACCGATAGAACAGATGCAGTAATTGCAAACAGCTGTAAAGTATTACTCATCGTGCTAATCAAAATGACTTTCTGCTAAATAAACCATGAAAAAAGCTTTTCCACCATCAGTGAAGTGGAGTGGAAATGATATAGACTGTAAAGAGTCCACCATGAAGTCAAATCAACAGATTGAATTTTCCTACAGCAATAATTCTGTGTGTTAATGCACACTTTCAGAATCAACCACCCCCGCCTCAAAAAAAAACACCCTCTAAGCCTGCTATGTTTAGAAATACAAGTTTGCATAACAACCTGAATGTTACACCAGCAGGGTTGCTGTTTTAACATGATGCCTCCAGTTATAAAACGACCTTTGGAGAACTAGTTTTTATCTTTTCTCCAAATTTTAAATCAAGAGGAGGATAATTGCCCCATAGATTTCATTGGTGCGTATGGGTGCTTCTGGACGAAGGGCTCCTAGCGCCAACAACCAAAAGGCATTGTACAATTATTCCATCTTTTCTTCCTTAACGATTTTTTTTTTCCTGGTAAGGAAAAAGGTAGGAAAAGCAACAGGAAAGCATGGAATGGCTGCAAATTGAAGATGATGCAGTCTGGACCCCGCCCCCTAAAATTCTGTAAAAGTGGCAGGGTGATTGCATAATAAAGGCGTGTGTACTAGGCCCTCTATTACCTCTCAGTCTTCTCCCTGTTCATACCAGAACTCATAAATGTGAATAAAACCTATATATTAGAGCAGTTGGGGGTGGGGGGGAGAAAAATCTTTGGTTAAAAAAATGTATGAGGAAAAGATTCAAATAACCATTAAAAAGAACAACCCAGAGCAGACAGGCTTAGATAGTCCCCTAATGAGAGAACTCTTCTTTTCTAGCTCATTGTGTCTCAGTTATCCCATTTCCTATGTAATATTCTTTAATTCTTTAAAAGAAGCTATTAGAAAAGCTATCATCTGTCATTATATATGCGTTCTCAAGTCCCTTATGTCACTTAGGCACTTTATTGCTGTGGGCTACTCCACTGCACAACACTCAGGAGGAAATAACTTAGCCTTGAGTTACTTTTGTCAGCTCTATGGGTCACAAGGAAGTAGGTCGTAACCAATCCTTTTCCACTGCTCATTGAGACCCAAGGTAATTTAATAAAAGTCACAGCACTGAATCATTCAAATAAAGATGGAAGGTGCAAAGCCAATCCATGTGGCTTGGGCTTTCCACACTGTACAGTCGAATCCTCCTTATTCCCCCATCATGATTTCTGAGATCATTTCTGATGCTGTGGTAGAGGAAATGCTCAAATCTACTGGGAATACAATTTTGTTAATCAGTATTGGAAGGATATCTTCCAAGCTATAAAGATATGCATATAAGAACATAAGAAGAGTCGTGCTGGATCAGACCAAGGGTCCATCTAGTCCAGCTTTCTGTTCACACAGTGGCCAACCAGCTGCCCATGGGAAGCCCCCAAATAAGACATGAGGGCAATAGTACTCTCCCTCTCATGTTCCCTAGCAACTGGCATACAGAGTCATACTGCCCCTGATACTGGAGGTAGCATATAGCCTTCAAGACTAGTAGCCATTGATAGCCTTATCCTCCGTGAATTTGTCTAATCCCCTTTTAAAGCCATCCAAATTGGTGGCCATCACTGTATCTTGTGGAAATGAATTCCATTGTTCAACTATGCACTGTGTGAAGAAGTACTTCCTTTTATCTGTCCTGAACCTCCCGCCAATCAGCTTCATGGGATGACCCCGGGTTCTAGTTTTATGAGTGAGGGGGGAAAAATGTCTCCCTTTCCACTTTGTCCGCACCAGGCATAATTTTGTACACCTCCATCATGTCTCCCCTTACTCACCTTTTTTCTAAACAAAACTGTGGAGGAAGAGGGGGGGCTGGCTGGCCTGCCAGACTCCCACCCTTTCCTACTCCAAAGGAAACCCAGCACTTGCCACCATGTGGCCCGGAAGGGGGGGCTGGCTGACCCACCACTACCCCACCCTTGCCTACTGGCAAAGGAACCAAGACCCCCAGAGATCTCAAGGTACCAGACTGCCAGCCTCAGCTGTCTGCAATCCTACTTGGATCTCTGTTTAGGGACCCGCCTTCAATTCTCTGTAACCTGGATTTAGATACTGAACTCACAGAGCACTACAAAACCCATGTGGGGTAAAACCAAACAAGGTTTATTTCTGGTAGCAATTTACAACAAGATTGGGGAAATAAGAGAAGCACACAATATAGAGAGACACTTTGGTACACAGTAAAGCTGCAAAACAATAAAGACCTGATTCCTTAAAATCAGACACACACCTGTTACCTGAGGGTGGTCCCTTCAAGAGTTAGATCCAGCACAGCCTTGCCACCCGATGGAGAATTACCACACCTACCCGAAGGTCCGAGATGGGTAAACTCTTACAAGGCTTGCCTTTCACCAGAGCCTTCAAACCAGCTAATTTTACCAGGAGCTGCCTGGGGGCGGTTCCTGAGGGAACCCTAAAGCCCTAAAGGCTTGGGCTCCTTGCTGGTGCGCTGCCATGCCGGGCACGCTACCAAACGGACTAAGACCAAGAACAAAGGCTACACGTGGGGAAAATAGCTCTTCCCCCTCCCCTTTCCTGTAGCCTTCGTGCTTCAGCCAATCAATTTGAATTTCACCTGGCCATGCAGGGGGAGGGAAACTGGCCAGGCAGGGGAAAGGGAACTCGTGAGTCATGGCTTGAACTATGCATATGAATGCCCTCAGCCTGGCTCCTCCAGACCTCTAGACACCAGGCCCCATCTCATGTTCCATGCACTTTTTGCTTCTTCCCAGCCCCCACCTGGTTTACTCATGAGGAGGCGCGTGTGTGTGTGTGTTTGTTCCTGCATGCATGAACAAAAAAAAACTCTTTTCTCTACATGCTAACTATGCACACCCCACCCCAGCCGGTTCACACATGAGGTGTGTGTGTGTACCCCCAAAGGCTCGTTTCTCCACAAAAACAGTCCCAGACATTGTAACCTTTCCTCGTAGGGGAGTTACTCCAGCCCCTGGATCAGTTTACTTGCCCTTTTTCTGCACCTTTTTCAACTCTCTGTATGATAGGATGTGAGGTCCAACGATCACTACTGTCATCAGGATGATCTCTGATGATATTTGACATTTATGTAGCCCCACTGTCTTCACCGTTGGTCCACCAGCCCTGCTATAGGAGAGAGCACACTGCCCATCCTACATGCAAATTTGTTATGAACCAACCACACAGCAACTGTGCCAATGACTTTGGAATGAAGACTCAAGACCATGGCATGGAATTAACTATGGGCCACAACTTTATTGACAACTTAAAAGGAACTGCAATGGAATAGTTAGCAAAAAGCTACAGTCTCCCCCTCTGCAGTGCAGGTTGCCTACCTCTTAAGGTGAGAGCTGGGAGGGGAAACCACCCACCATCTTCCTTACGTGGTGCTCTAACTTGGCTCCAATCATCAGATGAGTCAGTGAACTGATTGATTGACTGATTACATTTCTATACCACCGAATAACCAAAACTCTCTGGGTAGTTCACAACAATTAACACCACAAATTACAACATAAAATACAGTTATAAAAATTTTAAACTACAGTATAAAATAGGAGTAAAAGCTGAAATAAAACCTAGCAGCAGTACAGAGATTTAAAATACAGTGAAGAATTTAAAACAGAGATTCCAAGACTAAAATTCCTGGGAAAATAAGAAGGTCTTCCCCTGGCGCCTTTCTGTTCTTCTTGCACCTTAGAAGTATGACAAGGAGGTTCCAGTCAACACCATCACACGTCAGCTGGTGAGACTTAGATGTAATATTTATTTATTTATTATATTTATAAATCACTCATCTGGCCAGACATCCGGCCACTCTAATAGGGCTGCCAGGGCCCTTCCCAGATCCCCTCAAGCCATTGAGCCATGAGCGGTAAGCCTCTTTTCCTCATTGTGATGCCTCAGGCTGCTTAGCAGTATAGCCTACCCCACAATTCCCTCCCTACACTACCCTGCACCTGCCTCTTGTAACCAGAGGTGCAGAGGTACATTTTGAAGTGCAGGTGCCCATCATGGTGGTCCCCATAACCATCACCACCCCAAGAGATTCCAGAAATTCAGGCTACTGTGTTTAGCCATTTCAACAAACCACTTCTAGCAGTTTTCATCTCTGCTCAAGCAGGTCTTTTGTAAACCGAATGGGTCTTAATTGCCCATTCAATACCAAGTCACACACACACACCCCAAATACTTTGCATTACAACAGGGAACAATATATTGTTGCGGGGGGGGGGGATCATCATCCCCCAGCTACTGTGAGAATTGCAGCTAAGCTCAGAGGGAACAGGGAAGTCTCAGCAGGGCAAGGGGGGGCAGATGACATCAGCACCCCTGCTAATAAAAGAATGTGCCGCCGCCGGTGCTGCCTCCCTGCAAGCCCTGCTTCCACAGCACCACTACTTGTGACCTATTCACAGCCTGCAAGGTTAACAAATATCCAAACCTCAAAACAGCCAGCACTGCAGAGTAGGTGAAATATGTGACAGCCAATCAGGTGATGCACCCCCCCACCCAAGATCCTGCCCAACCCAAAAGGTTATTCCCACACTACCATGAGTAGGTGGGGTGGGGCTGTTGCCATAAATGGCTGCGGAGGAGAAGCAGTGTCTGCCTTTAATTACCAGTGCAACCTGCAGGGATGTTGAAGAGTCCTTGGTCTCGAGTCACGAGTCGAGTCACGAGTCTTTGGACACGAGTCTCGAGTCCGAGTCCAAGTCCTTGGTCCAAAATGGTGACTCACGAGTCACGAGTCACGAGTCACTCCCAAAGCTGACTCCACGAGTCCATATTAAAATCAATGGGTTTTTTTCCCAACAAAATAAGGCTACTTCAGATGTGTGGCTTAAATAAATTCTAGGCACAAGTGTGCCTTTTTATCTCAAAACTCTGCCACTGATTTTGACAAGAACAGACCAGGCAGACAAACCCAAAATAACCAGGCAGGGAACCCCAAAACAGGCAGGCAGAGGCCTTTGTCTTGGACAATTCAAACTGTGGAACTGGTTAAGAAGAGACCAGGCAGGCAGAGGAGGCAGGGAACCCCAAACAGACAGGCAGAGGCAGCCAAACCCAAAATGCCTGAAAGGTTACATTAGTAAAATGATTTTTAAAAATAAACTTGGATTGTTACTGCAACTAGGTCCAGACAGCACCTGCAGGTGGCATCAAGCAGGGATGTTGACGAGTCCTTGGTCTCGAGTCCTGAGTCGAGTCTCGAGTCCCATTAAAAATATTGGGACTCGAGTCCGAGTCGAGTCAGAGGGGGGACTCAGTCCGACTCACGAGTCGAGACCTCGAGTCCGAGTCCCCATCCCTGGCAACCTGCCCCCCTGATTAGCTAGACTGCGGTAAGCAACCCGGTGCTGTCCGGTGTTTTGGATTGCAACTCCCATAAGGCCCAGCCAGGATGGCTAATGGTCAGGAATTGTGAGAGTTGTAGTCCAAACCCTCAGGAGGGCACCAAGTTGCCTACGCCTGAGCTAGACAGTGCAACATGCATCGCTGTACCCTCCTCTGCTGCCTCATGCTTCATCCAGACACGGAGTGGGGCAAAGATGCTCCCACAAATCACAGGCAGGGGACTGATGTTCTGGTGATTTATTTATTTATTTATTTATTTATTTATTATATTTATGAATCGCCCATCTGGCCAGACATCTGGCCACTCTGAGCGATGTACAGTCCAATAAAATACAAGAGGGACACACACATACACACACACACACACACAGAGAGAGAGTATAAAACACAATTAAAAACAGAACAAAACTTTAAAATCCTAACCCTCCCCATATTCCCGCCTGAAAAGCCACGTTTTTAATGCCCGGCGGAAGCTAATCAAAGAAGGGGCATGGCAGAGGTCACTGGGGAGAGAGTCCACATAATAAAGAAATAATTATGAGGTCAGTTAGATGGAGGAACGTTGCCCACATGCACCACGGTACTTCCTTTTTGCAAACACTACTTCCTGCATGTCCTATTTAGAACTAAAGATCTGATGTGACGACATTGGAAGCTGCCTGGGTGAAACTGGCTGAATGATTCCAAGGGTCCAAATAATGTAATGAGTTCATCTTTTTGCCACAGAAAATATGCCAATCCACTGATGGCATAATAAGGTGGCATATGGATGAGCCAGGGAAATGTTCCTACTAACTAACCCATCTTGCTATCTTGCCAAGCAAAGGGTGCAAACAGACAGTGATACAGAAATTCATTTCTAACGTTTTCTTTATTTGTTTGTTTTAGGTCAAGCCGTTTTTAAAAGTAACTCTGCAGTATCGAAAAATGTCAGTGCACATCAGTGACATTTAACTGCATATCTTTGTGTCAGTAGGTGCTTCTTTTCCTCAACACCTAAACCCTTCTGTGGGTACATCGTTTCTTCCAAATGGGTGCTTCAGTCACCTCTCCTTTCTCGGATGTTTTTCAATGGCACTTTCCTCTTCCTACCATTCTTAATCCCCTGCATTTCTTCACATTTTATTCTGACAAATACCCTTATGCTACCCCAAATCTCTTAGATTTTTGGTCTCAATTATTTCCTATAGCCATTTTTGGAGGCCTCTTTTGGATGCACACACACCACTCACAAATCCAACACCAGATTGTCTCACCTGGCATTTCTTGATACAGAGATAAACACACACACACACAGCTTAAGTCTGGTGACATTGTAATTTTAGAAATCCCCCCCCCCAAGAAAAACCATTATTAGAATTCCCTATCTGTTTTACTCCCAAAATAGCCATTCAGAAAAGGCCAACTACAGATTATCAAAATTAATTTGATACACCTCCAATCCCTCTAAAACAGGCCTGCACAACTTGTGATCTATCAAGACCAACACAGACCAACCATCTTGCACAGTAGGTTCACCACCCCTCTTGTTTTTGTAATTCTGGGCAGGCAGCAGCAGCAACAAAAAAAATGTCTACCGAACCCCTGGTGGGCCACCATACATGACTTAGCTCACTGTTAGAGCACATGTTGCATGCAGAAGGTCCCAGTTCCACTCCTAAGCATCTCCAAGAAGGGCTAGGAAAGACCTGAAAGACCTGTCTGAAATCCTGGAGGGCTGGTGCCATTCAGTGTAGACCGTAGCCATAAGCAGGCATTTGCCTGCTCGTGTGTAGGGCTAAAGTGGGGAGGGTGACATGGGAGCACATGTAAGCCCTGCCCCCAACATCCCTACATGCCCAGCTGTTGGTTAGACATGCGAAGATCTGGAAAGGGCTCTGAACGTGCTTACAGAGCTCTCATCTGAGAGAACCCTGCCTTATCAGGGTTTCCGAACACAAAAGCTCTGTAAGCACATTCAGCTGAACACATGACAGTGTAACCAGCAGCTGGGAGAGGGAGTGTGTGTGTGTGTGTGTGTGTGTGTGTGTGTTGGGAGTGGGGCTTTCCCCACATTTCCCCTCCCCACTTTAGCCCTATGATACGGAAATTTTAGAGAAAGTAGCCACCTCTCACCTTGTAGAGTGAAAGATGTGGAGTGAAAGTATGTGAAGGATTGTTGAAAGTAGGATAAGGAGTCCAAGTCAGAATGTCTGAAGAGCAAAAGTCAACATAAACATATCATTCAGAAGCACTCCCTTATAAGGATGGATCATATGTTGTTCCTGTGCTGACAACATGATGATCTTGTGCTGTGTGTGTGTGTGTGTGTGTGTGTGTGACAGGATACCCCAAATATGGTAAAAAGCATACAGGTTTAATCCAAGAAGAGATTCCTTCTTTGCTTAAATGAGTATATGCTCCCCCCCATAAAACCCCAGAGCTGTGTCTCTGAGTTTGTACTTTCCTTGTATCTGTGCCAAGAATTTACCTCTGATCAGAATAACAATGAAGTACTTGATTTGCTAAAGGAGTTGTTTTTCTTTCCAGTGGACCTCCAGACAGGATAAGAGAGAATTCCACTACACGCTACATGCAGGCAGGTGAATTGGGCTAATCCTAAACTCGATTAGGATGGCCATGTGTTCTGCTTGACAGAGGACAGCCTCTGTAGGTGTCCTCTATTTTGAAGGTGTCTGTTGTTTGAAGGGCTGTCCAGTCCAAATCCAGTTTAAAGATAAAGAACCATCAGAAGGAAGAGCTGGGCCTTGAAGCTGGCCATCAACAGCACCTGGAAAGCAGACTGAGCAAGGCACAGAGGTCCCCTGGTCACAGTCTTCCACACTATGTGAGAGCCAGTGTTGCATAGTGGTTAGAGTGTTGGACTGGGACTCAGGAAATCCGAGTTCTAGTCCCCACTGAGCCATGAAGCTCACTGGGTGACTTTGGGCCACTCACTGACTTTCAGCCTAACTTACCTCACAGGGTTGTTCTGAAGATAAATTGGAAAGGAGGAGAACTATGAAAGCCACCTTGGGTTTCTTGCAAGAGGGGGAAAAGTGGTATTTAAATATAATAGTAAATGTACTGTATTTCTATTTAAATTACAGTATTTTTCCTAAATTTGCATCTATACATTTAAATGATCAAAGCAAATTTTATGCAAATCTCAATCCCCTTTTGCCCTCTTTTGGGTGGGGTGGGGTTGATTCATGTCCATTTATTTGCGGGGGAGGGATGTATAAATGGCCACCCTATGAACGAACCAGTGTGGCGTAGTGGTGAGAGTGTTGGACTGGGACTCGGGAGATCCGGGTTCTAGTCCCCGCTCGGCCATGAAGCTCACTGGGTGACTTTGGGCCAGTCATTGACCCTCAGCCTAACCTACCTCACAGGGTTGTTGTGAGGATAAAATGGAGAGGAGGAGGAGGAGGATTATGTAAGCCGCCTTGGGTTCCTTGCAGGAAAAAAGGTGGGATATAAATATAATATAATATAATATAATATAATATATGATGATGATGATGATGATGATGATGTAGAACCTTTTGACATGTTCTTTCCCTTCAGTCATCTTCTTTCTAAAATGAAAAGCCCTACCTTCCTCAAGCTTTTCTTGAATGTGTTCCAACCCTCTACTTATCTTTGTTACCATGTGCTATATAGTCTTTGCAGCCTGACAATATACCTTTTGAGACTGAGCTTTAAGTGGTAGGCACAGCTCAGTGACAGAACAGACACAGAACATGTGCTTGACACACAGAAGGTCCTAGATTCACTCTAGAGATGGACAGATCATTACTGTGTCCATTTTCAGATGTGTTCGTTCATAAATCCATTTCATCCTGTTTCCACATTAATCTGTGGTTTAAAAGAAAATCTTCACACAAAAAACATTTAAATATGTATTTAAATACATACATTTGAATGTGTTCTCTCTCAAAAAATTCATTTCTAAACATATTTTATCCTAAAATACACAATTTTTATTGCAGTTTGGAATAGTTTTTCAGCCAAGAACTGCGTTCCAAAATTCAGAGAATTGCAAAATCCAAAGAAAATCAGTGTTCCAATCTGCATATTAGACTGGGAGGTGCAGATCAGGTTGGTTTGCTCTGAAATGCAGACTGAACAAAATCTTCAAACAGCCCTATTTTATTTATTTATTTCTTATATTTATTAATTGCCCATCTGGCCGGTCACCCTTGGCATCTCCAGTTAAAATGATCCCAGGCAGCAGGGCTAAAAAGACCCCCACGTATGATCCTAAAAAGCCACTCCCAGCACACATCAACGGACTAGATGGGCCAATGAATGGCCTAATTCATTATCAGGCATGTTCATGTGGCCAAACTGCACATAGCATTGCAAATTTGGTGCACTGTGGAGAAACGCTGAAATTGCTTGCTGCTTTCACAAAGTGTCTAGTCAGTGGCAAAGATGCTTCTTAGCAAAAGTTATAGGGGAAGGGTATGCAAAATCCATCTGTAATGTACTTCTTATGATACTCTGCAAGACCACAAGCCCGACAACGCCTTGAATCTGTTTTCAGGCAGAAGTGATCCCCAGTCGGAGGACTGGGACATAGAACTGGACTAAATTAGGAAAACGATACTGATGGGCTAGCAGGGGAAGGAATAAGATCTGCCCCCATCCAGTCCTTTAGTCATTTTTATGCTCATTATCAGCGAGATGTGTTTCTTGAAAAAGAGCCACTTGTGCGTGCACTGACTTGAGATAATTAAGAATGCATTTACATTTTATGGAGCCATTAATGCCCTTACATTTGAGGATATATTAAATTTCTTCATGCTACTTTGCCCATCAGTGAATATTAAAATATTTAACCAGCAGCTGGGCTGCAACCTGCCTGTTGTGTCCTCTTGGGTAGTACAGATACAAGTGGAAAGTAAAAAAAGATTTTGTCAATGAAGAAACCATGGCTTTTCAGCCATGTTTTCAAGGGAGGGACACAGACTATGAGTCACAGTACAGGCTATTTTGTTCCTAAATTCAAGAAGATACTTGGAAGAAAAATGTAACTCAATAAGAGCTGGGCTAAATGACCAGCAAAATCACATTGTGCAATTATGCAGGACTCAGAGAGGAAATGAACAGCCATATGTTTGACCTTCTTGGTGGCTGCTCCCAGGCTCTGAAACTCTTTGTCGAGGGAAGCTAGGTTGCCCCCCCCCCCATGTGTTGTCCTTCTGCCAGCATGCAAAAAAAAAAACACAAACGTTTTTATTCAGACAGGCTTTTAGCATGTACGCTGGTCTGTGGCTGAAGTCCTTTTTAATTGGTTGGTGGGGTTTTATTCAGGAATTGCTGTGTTTTTAATTGTGTTTTTAATTTGTTTTTGTTTATTAATTAAGATTTTGTTTTCCATCTGTATTACATTGTTAGCCACCTTGGCACCTTTTTGGGGGTGGGTGGGTGGGTGGGTGGGTGGGTGGAAAGGCAGCATATAAATTAATTAAATAAAGGAGGAGAGTCAGCAACAACCAAGCTTGTTTCACTGGAGAAGGGGCTATAGTGGAGGTTCTATGTTTATATGGAAATGAGTTAGTCAGACCAACCTGTTACTGTTACCATTCTTACTTTTGACCAATCAGGGACTGGCATGTTCTCTGGGTCAGAGTCAAAGAATGGAGAGTCCTGCCCTTCAACTAAGCACAGGATGGCTCTTGAGAAGAAAAGCACAATGCTTTTCCATTGCAACCTTTCCTTATCTAGTCAAGTGCAGCTAATATACATAATATATCCATAAATAATTAAGTAAAAGAAATTACTGCCCAACAAAGTTCCCACTCAACAAGACAGGCCCAGCTGAGAAACCATGTGGCACCCAGTCTAGGAAGAGAAGAATCCATGATGGAAAAAAAGCAAAGAAAATGGACTGGTAACTTGATCACTCTGCATGTTCATTGTTCAGTACTGTGGCTGATCATAGGAGACAGCATCCCACAGAAAAGCTGGACCATGAGCTAAAAGATCATTCAGGATGAAGCTATAAACCACAATGATATGAACATACTTTTTTATTAAGAGAGAGAGAGAGAAAGGAATGAGAAAGTAAGCATAGTCTCATGCTCTTGTGATACCTCTCATTCCTGCATTTCATGACCACCATCTCCCCCCCCCCCCCAAGGAAAGGAAAATCCAGGTAGTACTGTAAATTCTGGCCAGCTCAATTATTTCATATGTTGCAGCCAGACTGTATTCAGAAATGAGGCTGGTAGTTCCCCAATGAACCTTTCCATGTCACTGGACAGGGTAAAAATAATAAATTGGTCATTGTGAGACTTTATGCATTTCATGGGCACTGCAGAACCTACTTTAGATTCTTTTCTTGCAGCTGCCTCTTGTTGGCAGTAAATGGCAGGCCACCATTGCCATATTTCAGTCCCTTTCATTTCCTTGCCTGTCATCTGCTGCCAACTCATCCCTGTTCCTTACTGTCCCACTCGTCAATTGCTGGCCAATGGGAACAAAGGGCTCATTGACATCTAACAGCTATCAAGATCATTTCCAGAAGCAAGGCTTTCTACATTCTGGAAGACCCTGGGCACTGTTAATTCCTAAAATAAGAGATGCTGGACATTTTCATGTTTGAAGCAAACCATCAACAGAAATGCCCCCACCCAAGCTGAAACTCATTGTTCCATTGGTGAAGATGGAGATGTTGAGGTCCCCTCTGGAATCATTTGATTTAGTTTCTTTCAGGGTGAGGCTGGCCCTGTCTGTATAGGGTGTGTGTGAGATCATCGTTATCCATTTATTTCTTTGGTTGTCCAACAATAACCTGAAACTCTTTAGCTCAATTGATCTCCATTCCATAAGACTTGTTTCTCTGTTCATCTTTCCTTTCCATTCAGAACCACAGGCTGCCCACTCCATGAACAGAAGGGCTCCTTCTAGTCATGGAAGGCACCAGGATCCAGTGGAGGCTCCCTGCTGGAGGAAGGGTGTAGGGAGGTGATTTTTGTGATTCCACCTTCTGCCCATTGAGTCACTTCTTATGCTGCTCTGGAGGCTCCCTCAAAGCAGCTTTTCAGGAGACGCAGGGGCTGGAGGGGAAAGGGGGAATCACGAAGGTTGCTGCTGCCACATCCCCTTTCCTCTAGAGCCAGTAGAACTCTGCTAAGCACTATCCTGGATCCAACCCATTTCTTTTTGTATTTATTTTTAATATTTATACCCCGCCTTTTTTCCTGCAAGGAACCCAGGGCGGCTTACATAATCCTCCTCCTCCTCTCCATTTTATCCTCACAACAACCCTGTGAAGTAGGGTAGGCTGAGGGTCAGTGACTGACTGGCCCAAAGTCACCCAGTGAGTTTCATGGCTGAGCGGGGACTAGAACCCGGATCTCCCGAGTCCCAGTCCGACACTCTCACCACTACGCCACACTGGATCTTTCTTTCTCCTTATGTCTACAATATAGGCTCCCATCAGCTGGCAATGGCACATGCTGCCACATTCCAGAGGCAGGCTGGAATCCCTAACCTTACTGACCAGGAAATAAGATCCATCTTACAAACTCAGAGTCTAAGATGGAAGTGCTGGACAGGACATCCCTACGTCAAGGGATAAATCAGTACTGAAATCATGCTGACCCAGGAGAGTCGGAGTCCTTATTCCACAGCTGGCTTCAGGGGTCAGCATCATTGAGTAGCTAGCAACCCCTGGTCTCCCCTCACCCCCTCACCCCTCCCCTCTTCTTCCTCCTTGCTCCCACTGCCTGTTCATATGTCTCCTCTAAGCAAGTGACAGGAACGAGGAGAAGGAGCAACATCTTCCACTCACCTTCTCCTCCCCCCCCCACCTCTCTCTCTGGATTGGACCCAAAGGGAGAGGGTAAGGCAATGAGCAGCAGCAACAGCAGTGAGGAGATTGGGGGGCCTCCCAGGGAGTGGCCCACTGAGGATGTGTTACTAAAGCTCTCCCCCAAAACTTGGAGCCAGCATTGACTTATTCCAATCTATGTTCTTACTCCCAAGAAAAAGTGGCTATGGAGTACAAGTCACAAATGAAGGAGCCCTTAAAGGAATCTGCAAGCACCCCCCTCATTTACAGATTCCTGTGATGCAGTGTGAAAATTCATCAAATATGGCGAAAAAGAATTTAAAAAAAAAAAAAAAAGTAACCACACATGCCCGATCAAACTTGCTGTGAAATTCAAATCCCAGCTAGAAACTTGTGCTCTTCTGGAACTGTTGGTGAAACTTGCCATTTGCTTAACAAACAAACAAAACCTAAATTTCCTAATCAGAATTTGCTGTCCATTAAAAACACATTTAGATATTGTGCATTCAAATTAGCTAATTTCAGATTTGGGAAAGTCATCAAATTTTGATTTTAGGTATAGGTTATTACTTGGATGGGGGACCCTCCTCTAGTTTCCTGCACTGAGCAGGGGGTTGGACTCGATGGCCTTGTAGGCTCCTTCCAACTCTATGATCTATGAAATCTATGAAATCTATGTATTTTTGAATGGAACATGTCTCACATTTTAAGATGCCTGGATTTTAAAGTTCTTCACAACTGCTTATTGTAAAATAAATAAATAAATAAATAAATACAAACACTTGTAGGAGCTGGATTTCTATAATGGTAAAACAGTTATTTCTGGCAACTGGCATACATTTAAATCACTTAGCCAAAACGTTAAGAGAGTTACAGCACAATCCTATACATGTCTACTGAAAAGTAAGTCCCACTGAGTTCAATAGGACATACTCCCGGAGAACTGGGTATAGGATTGCAACCTTAAGGTCAATATGCACATGGTGAGTGGGCAGCCATTGCAGGGTGACTGTAAATCACACCAGGTTGCATGGCAAAATTATTCTTCGATAGCTCTGTCACAAGTCCGGGTAGTGGTGCAGTACATGGTTAGGGGAGTACATTTATCCACTCACTTCATTGCACACTGAACCGCAGGCTGAGCATGCAATAGAGTGATCAAATCACACTTCATTCAACATAATAATGTGCATTCATTTCCCATGTGGTCACTGTGCACTGAGGTCATTTATTGATTATTCGAATCAGGTCAAAGAAAAGATTTGCTCTGTCATGGAAGAATGAATTCTGCTAAACTTCAGGAACCCTGTAAATGTGCTTGGCGTAGGGTTTTACATGCACCTCGAAAAACTACCTGCTCCTCAGCACACATTAACTGTAATGCACCATTGCAAGGTGCAGTTAATTTGGGCCTTTGGTCAGCTAGTTCTGCTGAAGAATGAAAAGTTGTCTTTCTTCCTTGTTGCCTTTTACAACATATTTTCTGGGTAGGCTGTCTGAGTTGGGCATTGGAGGTTCTGTGCTGCAGAGATTCTACCCCCAATTAGATGGTCAATTCCAGAAGGTGGATTTGCTAGGGGATTATTGTTCTGCCCCACAGCAGTTATGCTATGGTATTCTTCAGGGTATTTTATCCCTCATGTTGTTTAACATGGGCCCAGTTCTGCGCCTGATTTAAAGTGTTGGTGCTGATCTTTAAAGCCCTAAACAGCTTAAGGTCTACCTGAAGGAGCTCATACATTCCTGCCCAATTGCTTCAGTGATACAATGGGTGGCTACCAGGGAAGGAGCTTTTTCTCTGGGGCCCACCCCCATCTGTGGAATGCCCTTCCCAGGGAGATCCACCCAATATCTATCTCTGTATATATTTAGACATCAGGTTAAGAACTACCTCTTTAATTGATAGTTCATCTATCCAGCGGAGTGGTTTTCAACCGGTTGGTGGAGGGGGTTGCACTCCCCCCTAAAGGATCAGATGTTGTGATATGTATCACTTTACCAGCTGCAGCACATTGCTTACACATGAGAGGGACAGCATGGCTCGCTAAACAGGTGTATTATGTCTTGCCAGGGTCTTGTATTCTTGTATGGGAACTTGATCTGTGGGAAAGGAACTACAAGCTGGTCACATGGTTTGTATGTTCTGATGAACTGTTAACTTGTTCAGTCAGAGGCCATTTTAAGGAGAAGGTTTACTGCATTCGCTGGCTGCTTTTCTTCTTGTTTTACTTTGTTCCTGCAACAATGTAACGTCTTTGCTGAGGTGGTGAATCTCAACTTACTCCACTGGACTTAATGCTTGCTATGCATTCATACTCTGCACATGGACTGTAACTAGGAAATGTATACTCTGTAGAACTTTACCTGATAAGTAAATAAACAGGTAGAATTAGAACCTGTGGTGTTCCAGAGTGTTTCCTGACTCCATGGATTAATCTGCAACGGGGAAGCTGGAAGCAAGTGTCATTACAAGTGTGTGGAATTTCAGGCATCTGTTAGCACACAGATTGGATTATAAATCTCCCGACTCCAACAGCTCCTTCATCAGACTCTCTGTTTGGGGGCACTCCTGGATCTACCATTGTCACTGGAGGCTCAGGTAGCCTAACTACTAACTGGGACTCACCACCTGATCATATCATGCAAGGACTTTTCTATTTGCACTGGCTGACAGTCCATTTCCAGACCCAATTTGAACTGCTGGTTGTAGCCTTTGAAGCCCTAAATGGTATGGGGCCGGGTTACCTGAAGGGTCACCTCCTCCCACACTTACGTACCCAGACCCTAAGATCTTCTTCAGAGGCCCTTTTCAGGGTGCTCTGCCAAATAAGATACGATAGGTAGCTACCAGAGAAAGGGCCTTTTGGGCAGTGGTGCCCTGATTGTGGAATGCATTAGGTTGCCTGGCATTTTAAGATCATTTTTAAGAGAGTCAGTGTTTTTAATTCTGCTTTGTTAATATAAGGTTTTGCTCTTGCTGGTGTTAATAAAAGCTTTTGTTGTTTCTGGTTTTATTTATCTATTTTGTTTGTACTGTGACTTTTATATTCTGTTTTGTTTCTATGGCTTTTAACTCTTATTGTTAACTGCCCAGAGAGCATTGTTAATTGGGCATTGTATAGAAATGATGTAAATAAATAAAAGTAAATAAACTTGAGGATCCCAACATCAGTGTATGGCACAGATTATTAGCATAATGTATGTGAAGCATTTTCAGTTTTTCAAAAAGCACTATATAAATGTCAAGTAATATTAAATTATAATTAGAAATTGTGAGTGATTTCTAATCCAGTTTAATCCCAGTATTCCAGAAAGGGTAACAATGTTGGCACCAGGCAGGCCTCTCTGGGAAAGAAATTCCACAACTGGGGAGCCACTACTGAGAAGGCTCTGTCTCTGGTTGCTGCCTGTTGTACCTCAGATAATAGGGACATCTGGAAGAGGGCTTCTGAATATGGCTTCAATGCATGGCAGGTTGATATGGGAGCAGATGTTCCTTCCAGTACCTGGATCCTAAATAAGTCTTTAAGCAAAAGCCCTAAAACTTTGAATTATGCTTGGAAATGGACCAGAAGCTGGTGAAGTTCTTTAAATACTGGTTCCCACCATCTGGTCTCAGTCAACAACATGGAGCTAACTGAATTTAGAACTAACTGAACAGTCTTCAAGGATAATCCCATGTATAACTAATCATAGTAGTAAATCCTAGCTGTCAACAGTGTGTGGACACTGGACAACTATGGCCAGGCTACCTCTGTGGCTTTGTGGTGTTCTTCTCTGGCTTTTATCAATGATGCCCTGTATTTCAATCTATTTTCTGATATTTTATATTCATTATTTTTAATTGAAAGCTGTTTTGGGATGTGTTGTTGTTGTTTTTTTAGTCCTGGAAATGTAGGATAGAAATGTCTTAAATAAACAAACATTTTTTGCCAATTTTGTGTATTGTTTGTTCAAATTAACTACAAGTCCAAGGGGGAGACCAAAGTTATTCATACCATCCTTGACTTCTACCATTTTCATTATGTGCATCGGTTTGCAATGTATATTGCCTTCAGTAATAATATCAGTCCCATAATATGTCCCAAATAAATTGCATAACAGCAGTGTCAGTGTACATATCATGAACTTGGGGAAGATGGGATGCTTTTTTTAAAAAAAAAGGCCTAACATGGAACAAACAGGATAAATCTCTCAAAATCATTACAAAACCTTACGCAAGCTTTACAAAAGGCCAACTGTAATGTGATTATTTTACTATTTTTAACAGTAGCACTTAATAAGGAACATCATAATTGTGTGATCTAAAATCGCAGCCTTCACTGAATGCTAGAACTTTAACCTCCCAAGTTGTTGTTTTTTCAAGGCTACAATGTCTTGGGAGAAATGCAAGATAAATTATTTGATAAAGGTGACGGTTTTTTCACACCTGAAAATAATGTTTTTCTTTCAGACTCTCTTGATCAACAGCCTCCAGTAACACATTACAGATATAATCTCAAGACCTTGTGGCATGTACTTGTCACTACTTGCATAACTTACTGTGGACACTGGATCACAGAGACTTTGAACATAATTTCCCACACTACAGGAGATTAAATAGACCACATCTGAAGAAGGCAAGCAGCAGCGATGGCCCTGGAGTAACACAAAGCAAACTTCCCTGTTTCCTCATCACTTACATCACGTACACATACCATTTTAGAAAATGTTCATAAAATATAGCCAACCCTGATCCTATAGATACATGATGCTGACCTATGCGGAGATGTCTTAACCATGTCAAGTGGGGGCGGGGGGGCAGGACTAGATCTAACCTGCTAGGCTTCTTGTCAGATACAGACCCATTTTAAATATGGTTAATTCATTAGGCAAATCCATCCAAGGTTAAGTGCTTTTCAGTTATTACAATAGGAAAGATCTAACCACATGCTCAACTCCGCTGTTGGCAAGAATGAAAAATAGAGTGTTTAAAAATATTTTTTTCCAAGTGCAGTGCTTTATTTTCCAACATAGGAGTTAATGGCAAAGATTCACGAAACAGGAAGCAAATGAAGGCACTCAGGGAACACTTGGGGACGCAACACTGGTGTCAAGGCTGACCCTGCTTCTGATAAGGGTCTGGAGCAAAGGCTGGTTTCCAGAAGCCACACTATTTCCCAAATTGCAGCCCATTTACAGCCACCCACCTGACATCTGCATAGTCCCACTCTAAATTCTGTTTCTTCGTTACACATTGGGATAAAATGTTGGAAACTGGCCCTCAACTATATCTGTCTGTATCTATCTATCTGCATTCACTTTTAAAACTTCTCTGACCGAAAGCACATGATAGAGCTGTAGCATGCAGCATCTTTTTCTTTTTTTTTTACTCTAGAGTAAGTGCAGAAAACCCAGTATGGATCAGGATCCTAGCATGCAGGTAGGAGGCTTTAACCCTCCCCCCCACACACACACAGAGTAATGATCTGGATCAGGTGAGCAGCCTGTAATTTCTTTAATGGATCACTACAGGCAGTCCCCAGGTTAGGAACGAGATCCGTTCGTAAGTCTGTCTTTAAGTCAAATGTACAGTCATGCCTTGGATTGAGAGCATAATTCGTTCCAGAAACGTGCTTTAATCCAAAACACTCTTATATCAAAATGAAATTCCCCCCAAAAAAATTGTACTGAGATTTTTAATTTAAGCCGTACTACAGTACTTGTATTGCAAGACATCGCTTGTATATCAAGTCAAATTTTTTAAAATAAATATTTAAAAATTTGCTTGTCTTGCAAAATGCTCTCAATAACTAACCAAGTTACTTGCAATCCAAGGTATTACTGTACATAAGACGGAACAGAAGCCGCACAATGTTTTCAAAGGGTTGCAAAGTGTCGCAAAGTATAGTGCGTGCATTTGTAAGTACAAACTATTGTATTTAACTCAGATTTTTACATATATGGTGGTCCATTCTTAAGCATGAGTTGTCCATAAGACTAAGTCAGGACATTCGTAACCCGGGGACTGCCTGTATCTGGCAATATGAATTACAGGCATGAGGCAGGGGGATTATCCAGACTGGGAACACAGTGTGTGTGAGGCAGTTAAAGTCCCCTACTCCCCCCAATACTAGGGTCCCAATCTAGAGTCGGCTCCTGTGCTTACTCTAGAGCAGGAGTGGGCAACACATGGCCTGCTGGCCACATGGCATTGAGGGTGGCCCCAAACCCTGACCCACTTATTTTCAAGCTAAGCATTGGCCTTTTTGAATCTTTGGAGTGGTTTGCTGCCGAATTTCAGTGACAAACCATCACGTAATTGTTTTGTTTCTGCTGCACGGCCAAATTTCAGCGATGCAGCAAGAGTACAGCCTCAGGACACGGGGTCCAGGGACTGGAAATTGCCCCCTAGACTGCCCAAAGTTGCTCACTCCTGTTCTAAAGTTTAAAAAAAGAAGTTACGATTACATGTCTTTTCACCATGTTGCCACGACTTTGTCTCCTTTGGGTGGGGGTGGGGATTATGCAAGGCAATATACAGATTTAGAAACAAAATCTCAAAGTGGGGCCACTGCAAAACAGTGGGTGGGTGAGGAGAAGATATGTATGCCTTCCCCTGCCCACCCATTTTTCTCTCTCAACTTTCTCTCCCTTGGCTGCTTTTCTCCCGGGTGTCGTTCCAGACCCATCTTTGCAATGGAAAAATGGCTCTGGAATCACTACTCCTCAAAGAGTGGCTGGTGCGGTGTGTGGGGGGAGGGGGGAGGGGGATAATGGAACAAGGGCTAAGAGCTTTCCTTCCACCCATAGGAACATAAGAAGAGCCCTGCTTGATTAGACAAATGTCCATCTAGTCAGCATTCTGTTCACACAGTGGCCAACCAGCTGCCCAAGGGATCCCACAAGCAGGACATCTGAAGGATCATCTCCTCCCATATGTTCCTGCCCGGACACTAAGATCTGCATGAGCGGTCCTTCTCCGAGAGCCCCTGCCAAAGGAAGTGAGGCAGGTGGCTACCAGGAGGAGGGCCTTTTCTGCTGTGGCACCCCGGTTATGGAATGAGCTCCCCAAAGAGGCTCGCCTGGCGGCTACTTTGTATTCTTTCCGGCGCCAGGTGAAGACCTTTTTGTTCTCCCAGGCATTTTAATCATCTTAATCATTTTAATCTTGTAGTTGTTTTTAATTCCATTATTGTAACTGCTGCTGCTAGCTCTGCTGTTTGTTTTTAATCTGTGGTTTTAAATTTTATATTTTATATTGTATTTTATGATTTTAACTGTTGTAAACCACCCAGAGAGCTACGGCTATTGGGCGGTATAAAAATGTATTAAATAAATAAATAAATAGACATGAGTGCAACAGCACCCTCCCGCCCATGTTCCCCAGCAACTGGAGTACATAGGCATACTACTGCCTCTGATACTGGAGGTAGCATAGAGCCATCAGGACTAGTGGCCATTGATAGCCCTATCCTCCATGAATTTGCCTAGTCCCTTTTTAAAGCCACCCAAGTTGGTGACCATCACTGTATCTTGTGGAAATGAATTCCATAGTTCAACTATGTGTTGTGTGAAGAAGTACTACTTCCTTCTATCTGTCCTGAACCTCCCGCCAATCAGCTTCATGGGATGACCCCGGGTTCCAGTATTATGAGCGAGGGAGAAAAATGTCTCCCTATCTACTTTCTCTGCATCATGCATAATTTTGTACACCTCTATCATGTTTCCCCTTGCTCGCCTTTTTTTCGAAGCTACACAATTCCAGCTGTCATATCCTTTCCACGCCCACAGCTTCGCGGATACCCTCCGAGTCATGCTCTGCAAAGCAGATGCGGCCACAAAGACTCAAGAGCCCCTTTCAGAAATGCCCTCCACAACTTCAGTGAATATGTCTAGGGGAGAAGTGGAGCAACTTGTTACCCTCCAGATGTTTTTGTCCTATCTCAGCCCTAGCCAGCATAGCCAACGGTGAGGGGTCATGGGAGTTGTAGGACCAAACATCTGGAGGGCCACAAGTTGCCAGCACCTGCCCTACATCAACAGGCCCACTGACTGCACCCCACTCTGTGCACATACCGTGGAAAGTCTGTACAGACTGCCTTTTCACATACAGCGCTACTTGCCTCAGGTCCTCTACATGATCAGGAACTGTCTGCAGTATTAGGGGTATTGACAGTGGAGGCTGATGGCTCCAATGTCAGTGGGACAGTTTATGCACTCCGGATTGTAGTCTGAACTTTTAAGGAGCTGTCCATGGTGCTGAACCCTATTCCCACCCTAGGTTCAGCACCATGGATAGCTCCTTTGATTGAAACCCGGAGTGGATACACCACCCCACTGTCATTGGGGCTAGCAGCCTCCATTGGGTTTTGAAAGCTTCCCTCCTGGGGCTAGTAGCAGCCTTGGGAGGGGTGATTTTCATTGGGGGTAGCAGTAATGGGAGAAAGGGTTAACCTCCCCTCCCCTTGGTGCATGTCGTGATCCCAGTCTTGACTCTCATCCCACCACCACTACCCCCGTTCCTGATATTTAGACTTTGAAAACTATGGACACTAATTGCATTCATGCAATTAACATAATGCATTGTTGTGGTCCTCATAGCAAACTACTAGGAAAAGCTGGGGAAAGTGGAATGCCAACCATTAAATTATGCAGGCAATAGAGAGAGAGAACTTACAATTTTAAGTCATGGCAATATTTCCTTTCCAGGATTTTTTTTTTTTTTTTTTGCTGTGTTTTACTTTTGCAGTGAAAAAGCAAAAATGAGTGGAAGTGGAACCAAATATAGCAATCAATGGTATGAGCCAGGATGTAGCTCTAATGCTGTGGTTTGCATTTTCGATGTATTCATACATTCATAGCTCACATAAATGAATTGCTTAAGTCAGATATTAACTGTTTTGTCTTTAGTTGGTCTGATCATATAAGCAACTACCCTGGCAAACAAATACGGAGGATTGGGTACAATTACGGCTGTGCAGACACAACATTATAGCTTGTGGCATCGCACAGCTTGATGAACTATGAGATTTTCTGAGAAGATTCTGCTCCGGCTCCTGCATCTATGGGAAACAGAGACACCCATGAAATGTTCCCCACATAGCTTGGCTACCACATCTGTAACTGTCCACTCATGCTTCCTCTAACAGCATGGTTAGCATAGCATGCAAGCGATGCGCCTCCTGAGTTTGTTTTATATATATATATATTCTTATGCCTTGAGTTTTTTGTTCTGAATCCTTTGATAATTTTATTTATCTGCTGTCTGGTTATGCAGAGCTGTTGTAGTATTTTGAGAACGGAATTATTCTCCTTTTATTGGATAGCTGTTTTTATTTTTTATGGTTTATGTGGTTAAAAAAAAAATCCCAAAAGGCCCCTGAAAGCAACACACACACACACACACACACACACACACGGAGATAGAATAAAATAGGCTAAAATCAACCAATACAATAAAAAGGCAATTGAATAAAACAAGCAAACATTAAACAAAAACAAACAGGTTCTCAAGCAGCACAGAAACAGGAGCAACATTAGCAACACAACCAATTGATCTCATCAAAACCACACCAATCAGGAGGAACAACTTAACTTATACTGAAGGATAAACCAAGGATGGTTTTCACTGGGGGTCAAAAGGTTGATAAGGAAGGCGCCGGATAAGCCTCCTGGAGGAGGGAGTTCAACAGTCTAGGCCAGCTTTCCACAACCTCAAGATGTTTTGGACTACAGTTCCCAGCATGTCATGGTGGCTGGGACTGATAGGAGTTGAAGTCCAAAGCATCTAGTGGACACCAGGTTGGGAAAGGCTGGTCCAGGCACTGCAATCAAGGAGGCCCTGACCTGCATTCCCACCAACTGTACTTCTGAAAGCAGCTATCCTTTAAATAGCCTGGTGCCACCCATTTAAGGCTTCAGAGGTGATGACACTACTCCAATGGAGAAAAGTCAAGCATTGACAATGCTGTGTATTCCCTACATTGTCAGGGTGAAAGAGAAGTTGCCAGTAAGATCAGAAGTACCATTTAGACTAGGGATGGGTGGACAACATGCAGCCCACCCTGACCATTTTTGCACAAAACCAACTTTGATTTTCCTTTCCCAACGGGAAGCCTTGTTGGGAAGCCAAATCATGCTCTTGGAAGACTCTGGGGAGGGTGATTTTGTTTCCCATCAAGGTGTGAGCTTCCCATGTGCCTTGTTTTAAAGGAAAATTGTGGCTTTTTACTCCCACAGTCACCACTGACTTGCCAGCAAGAAGGGGTGCAGACCCCGGTAGGTTCCTGGTTGGGGGGATTGACCCTGGACCTGGCAAAGTGGCCCACCCATTCTGTACAAACATGAAATATGCAAGGTACCAGACATGCAGACTCAGTGCTCTGTTTGTATAGGGACTGGAGCAGGACTCAGCTGCAGTAGGAGGAAGTCCTTGAGGCAGTATTCCCCAATCTGGTGTGGTCCAGATGCATTGGGCTACAACTCCCATAATTCCCAACCAGCAGGGCTCCTTCCCTGGCCAAACCCAACAGCAGGAGGCTGAGAGAGAAGTCCCTCGGGAAGAGTATCATATACAGTTGTGAGTCAGAGAAAGAAACTGCCTGCTTTAATATCTGATGAATGTCCACAGTCAACTCGAAGGAAAGTTTGATGTACTGAAACAGGGAAATCCAGCTCGTTTGAGCTCAATGGATTTCCTGCCTGCTTCTGATCCAATGATCGGAAGCGGGCTGAGCTGGGGTGGGGTTTCGTGGACTTTCATCTCTAACATGGGCCAAGATTTGCGCTTTCCAAAAGAAGACTGCTAAGGAAATTTTCACAAAATTGGCCGATTTTGTGCAAATCGCCCTAGATCCAGTTTTTGGAGTGCAAATTTGCACAAGTTGGCCAATTTTCCACAAATTTCCTTAGCAGTTTTTTTTTAAATGCCCAAATCATGGCCCATCCTTGAGATGGAAGTCCGCAAGCTGGTTTGACTCACACCACAGTGCGTTGGCACCAGCACGGAGCTAACGAGCCAGAATCCAGAGGGCCGAATCATGAAAATCCATCGGATTTTCACTCCCCTATCGGATTCCTCATACTTCCCTAGTTTTAGACATCGAGAAGGGGGAAAAAAGGCAAGCTCTTGAGACCCATTCTGCTTCCTTCAGCTCAATCCTTAATCCTTACTTGGAAACGGGGTGTCTTTTCTCCATCATTTTTACTTCTGTCCTCCATCTGTCCTCTTCCCATTGTACACCACCAAATACCCTTTTAAACCACTGCACCAGTATGCAACATTTTCTGGCTGTGGTAGTTGAAGCTTAAAATCAGTGGTTCATCAAATGTCAGTCATCAGAATGTTTGTGGTAGATAGATAAACCACAAAGTCTTTTTATCTCTCTGTCACACAAAATAAATGGTAACTGTGGTCTTTCATGCTTGCACAGAAAAATAGTTTGTGGGAAAAACAACGACAGGTAAAAGGTCAACAGTAGCAACCTTGTGGAAATGCTATAACACTGCTGTTATTAATAATTAAATGGACATGAAATCTCAATAAATATTAAGTTCTTTGCTTTTCAAAAACAACAACAAAAAGAACCTGTGCCCAGTGGCTTTTTCATTCAGGCAATCCAATTTAAACCAGAGAAATGGAGAATGTATTTTTTTCGTCAGTCATACATTTTTCCATAGAAACCTAAAGCATATATCTCCCTAAGTCGGAATTTATGAAAGGTACACTTGATTTAACAAAACTATTTTGACATGTAATAACAGAGGGGTATTTATTATACATTCTGCTAATCTTGAGACTTGCATTTTGTCAAGGTTAGGATGCGAATTTGTATGAGACATCAACTTAGAACTTTCATAGATTTCATAGAGAAGCTTCAATGTGATTTAAAAAAAAAAAATCACTAACATAACATATTATTAGAAATGGTGCTCCAAAATCTGAATCACAGTAATCCTTCTTATGGTGGTCATGTTAGCTGAAGATTAGATTTGTACATTTGGGGTACTACATTAGAAAGGCCATGTGTCTCGTTTTCATTAAGGAATTATGTCAGTATTTCAACACTGGCCATTGCTTCAAAAATATGCAAACATCTCTATATTCTTTATATATTTTAGTGAAAACTAGCACAAATAATTGTGTTTAATGCTTTAGGAACTGATCCATCTGCAAGAGATTTCCACGGAGAGAGGATTAAAGGATTTGCATTTAGTGACTAAAGAAATTAGGTTTCGTGTATTGTGCTTTGTTTTGTTTTGTTACGTAAAGCTATAATATCTATACTAAGACTATTTCCTTTCCAGTGTCGTATTCTTATCTCTATGGTGGGCTGGGGGGGGGGGGAGGTGCCTCTTTGTGCTGCTATCCTGTGCCAAGTACAAATGGTGAGGCCACAAAGAAAGGCAATCTCAGTGGTTGATCTCCAGTTCTCAGAGCACCTTCGTTTAGATTGCCAACAAATGATAAGCTTTTATTATCTTCTGAAAGTGACCCAATACCTTTTTGATTCAGGCAAGTGTGCTGTGGCCACTGGTCAGGGATTAACAGTGGAATCTTTTATTCACATTTGTTTGTTTACTTCTTGCACGTTTAAACAACCCGATAACACAAGTTATCTGGGCAGTGTACAATACATTAAAAATATAAAGTGCAAACAATGGAACAATGAATAAAAACAGCACATAGTAACACCATGATCAATGGATTTTTTAAAAAAAGAACAACTTTCAGTTTAACATGTGTTTCTATGTTCATTCAAAGTCTAAATGTTGGGAAATTACAGCTGTTAAGGGCCATTCCCTTAATAGATGCATTAATTAGGCACTATGGAGATGGCATCCTATGCTGTGGCTAATTCCAGCTTCACCACTACCTTGGAGCTGGATGGCTGTCACTGTCAGTGGCAGAGTGGTGGATCTAAGTCCCAGATTTGTCTGTTCGCTTGAATAAACGCATGGAGTCTATGCAGCTGAAACTACCATTCCACATAAGTAGTGTCAAGGAAAACCATTTCAGAATGCGTTAACTTTTGGATAGGGCCCACATTTTAGCATCCCCTCCTCTGCAGTATAACATCAACAGCATAAATATATGTTTATTAAAGTAAAATTAACACTGCAGCTCCTATTTTTCCTAGTAGCAGGGAAATCTATAATTCAGATTTCCTCAAGATTATTTTGTATTGGTATCTAATCCCCCTTTGGAAATTGCTAAATTCTCTGCCACAGTGATTTCCTTGTAGCAGGGAGTTCTATAATTCCTCAAGTTAAGTACAGACATTGACTCCGGAGCTTATCATAACAATATTTCCTGGAGGGGTGTGTGTGTTCAAGCCCTGTATTAATGTGGGTTCTGATTGAAAAACGATGCACCCATCTAGACTTTTCTCAGGAACAGGAATGGGGTTTATTATTTTACTAATAACCCAGTCAAAATATTAAGAATGAATAAGAAATATGTAGATAACCTAGTATAACAACACAGTGATTTCATGGTAGCACAGTTCAATAATTCAGCTTTCCTCAAGATTATTTTATGTTGATACCTAATCCCTTTTTTGAAATTGCTAAATTCTTTGCCACCGTGATTTCCTTGTAGCAGGGAGTTCCATAATTCAGGTTTCCACAAGTTAAGTACATATATAGACTCCAGAGGTATCATGACAATATTTGGGTTGGGGGGGGAGTTCAAACCCTATACTAACATGGGTTGTGTCTCAAATACAGTGCACCTCTGGATGTTTCGGAAGAACAGGAACAGAATTTATTTTATATTTGACCTTTATTTTCAAGAAATTTCTCCTTCCCTCTGGGGATTGGGGGCAGTTTCAGAATTCTTCTGAAATCTTCTTCTGCCTTAGGTAGACTAGCTAGATCAGGCCAACCTACTTTACACAGCATTCTCCCGCACCTCCCTGGTAACCAGCCACACTCACTCCCAATCTCTGCTGCCTCCTCCTGGCCAACACACACTGGGCACTTGCAAAACAGACTTTATGAGCTTCATAGGATAAAATGGGCTGTGGAAGGGGGGATTGCATTTTTTTTACAAAAATTACAATTACCTTATACTACTACTACTAGGGCAAAGCACATACTAGATCTTCTTCCTGAACTAGCACAACAAATTATTTCCCAGAAGATGCAGTACAAATGGAGAAATGGGCCTATAAATCTAACCCCAGCAAAGTCTGGGCGGGGGGGGACGGGACTGACAATACCTGTCAAACTGCTGGAAGTTACTCATTAAACATTAAACTGCTATAAACAAGCCATTTCTTACCCTTTCTACATCAAAATTGTCTTGGACCATCCTCAACCTGACCTGTCCTGCAATGCCAAGTTTCAGATCAATCCGTTGAGCTGTTTTCTGAGTGAAAGTACCTAGTGCCCACCTGATTTCCAGTTTTAAAGGCGGAATGTGATTATTTTGCCACTCCCTTAACACAGGGCCACAAGTGTGGCCCTATAATAAAACAGCAGCTTTTCTTAGTACCTTATCCAGAGCTTTTAACATGGAGCTCCCTTCTCATTTAGTCCAATGGAAGAGGCATCTTCACTGGAGGATCTTCCTGGCAGGCCGCCAACGTACCTCTCCATTAAAATAAATGGGGCAGTTGGACAAGTGACTTGACACATCAGAATCCCCACATGTGTAGCACTGAATCAAAATTACTGTCTTAGCACAATGGGGCTTTCATTGCTTGTTGTTACCAAATGCGGTTAACTGCCTTGCCTCTTCACCTCAGACAGGACTCAGTTATATATCTAAATTAACATTGAGATATATATCCAGGACAAGAACTCCCCTTCATCTCTATCAGATGATATAAGGGAAAACTCCTAAGTACCATTACCAGGGTGTACATTCCATTGAATTTACTTCCAAGTAACATGCTTTTGCTTGGGGTGTAAAGGGGGGGGGGACCACATCTGCTTTTACTTAAAATATTTCACAACCTTGTAAATATACAACGGATCCTTTCCCTGAAAACAATGGGAAAACAGTTACTCGTTTGCATGGGAAAAGCAAATCATGGAATGTTTCGTCTCCGTCCCTGCAGTTTATTGCCTTAGGTTTGCAAACTGCTTGAACAGCCATCAGCCAAGAAATGTACATGTCATCTGCAAATCACAAATCACAGATCTTGACTCGAGTGGTTGCACAGGGAGAAGTGCTGAAGGGTTCATAGTGGCCAGAACAAGACTTAAAAGTGATGTGAAATAGGGAGCAAAAAGGGCTACAATTGCCTTGGAGCCTGAAATAGACTTAGCTTCAATGCCATGGATTAAAAAAAAAATCACCAGCTTCTCCATCATTTCTTTAAAGGTCAGAATTTTTGTAGGTGGATTGGGAGAGCAGTGGATTGCAGATGCGTTTAACAGCAGGGTATTTTCCGCTGCCATGACCAGTTAAGGAAGATTTTCAAAAACACATCTGCTGGTAAACAGTTTGGCCCTACTCTGGGTCATTTGCCTTATCTGTGCTCATTGCTGCATGAATTCTTACCTGGATAAAGTCCCAAACCTCACATCAGTCAAAGTTAGGCTTTCAGTACAGTCCATTACATTTTTTAGAGAGGTACCTCAGTGGTTTTCAGTTCAGGGTGTGTGTGTGTGTGTGTGTGCTTTTCTTTTTCTTTGTATGATGTGGGTCTACTCCTTCACAAACATGCGAAGCAAATACGAATGAGAGACAAAGTATGCCCTTTCACCACTGCCTATTATTCCTAGACTGACAACCAGAAGCTAATAATAATAATAATAATAATAATAATAATTTTTTTAAAAATGAAGAAAGTGAATACAGATTGCTGAGGGCAGCTTTGGATGTTTCAAGATGCAAAGAGAACAGGAAGCATATATCACTCACTTTTTCTGTGGTGCCTGCTTGCCTGCAACTCCTGGATCAGAACTGTGCATTTTTTTTAAATTTCTTGCCCCTGCATCTGAAGTACATCCATCTCAGGACTAGAGACAGGAGAGAAAGTCATTCACTTTGCATTTTCATATGAATGTACCCAATTTTGCACTTTCAAACCACTCTGTGAACTGAAACTGTTCTTATGAAAAATTCACATTTCTCCGAATTTCGCAATGGGGTTCTCCAATTAAAAAAATGCATGCAAAAAATGAGTCTGTGATATATTCAAGGGAAAATGACATTCAAAAATGTATTAGGGAAAATGTTTGCCAAAAAAAAAAGGTGTATATTAGGCAAAAATGCATGTACTAGAAGTAGAAAAATGCTTACGAATTGCCACGAGAATGCCGTAAAAAAAGTTCGGGATGAACCAAACTGAAGACTGAACAAATTCTCAACATGTGAGAAGAACTGAACTGGACTGGAGAAATGAGAAACTGAAATTGACAGATTCCTCCAACCCAACTCAGGGCTTCTCCCAAGACATTTTGCAATCTGAGGCAAAGGACAAGAAGGCATCCGTTCCCCTTGCCATGTATAGAAGCCAGCTGGACTGAAGGTGGAATCTAATTTCCACAGTGGTGGTGACGGGACAGCATCCTCACCTCATCTAAGGGCAACAGCCTAGCTTATTGGGCACAGGGCAGTCTGGGAGGCACATGCAGTGGTTTCCTCCAACAGAGGGGAACAGCCAGGATAATCAGGAGAAATGCCTGGGGAGGCTGGTGCCACTCCCCCCCCATGCCCCCCCATCTGCTGCCTGAGGCAGCTGCTTCTCTCTGCTCTATGGTAGGACCACCTCTGTGCACCCATTCTATGTTGACCTTTACAAAGAAGCAACAGAAAAGGAAGTGCAAGTAACTCAGCCTCACAGCTAACCTAGATGAAGAAAACAGTTGTTGAAGGAAGAGGTCCCAGGTAGCAGGACAGTTTCCACAACAGCCAATCTTTTGGACTGTGCCATGTGAAGCGATTCTGCGAAACCCGATCTGTTTTTGGATGAGTAAAGGGTCCGCACAGTTTGCTTGATTGCTTTGTTTGTTCATTATTTCCATTGTGATATGCAGGAATCAGGCTTGCTAGATCAACATTTATATTTATTTATTTATTTATTTATTTTTTAATTTGTAATAAATAAATAAATAAATAAATAGATCAACATTTGAGCAGCTTTCCTCCGGATGTGCTATACAACAATTATTTGGGGGGTGGATTTAGTGGAAGGCATTCCCTGACACATAATATGATCAGGTCCGGCCCTACCATTAGGCAAAGTGAAGTGGCCACCTCAGGCTGCAGATGCTGAGGAGCAAGGAGTGGACAGAGCTGCTTGTGCCAAACAGCCTGCCCTTTGCCCCCTACGCTAGTTTCCTCCTACCCTCAGATGTAATGGAGGACATTTATTATTGCCAGCATTGAGGTAAGATTCAACTATCTATCTTGCCCTCCACTTCAGGCAGCAAAATGTCTGCATGGCTGCAATGGAATGCATATACTTGCCTGGATCCAGAGTTCTACAGGGCAGCAAAAGGCTGTGAACAGGCTGTTGTAAACAGACAAGCAGGCCACACAATCCAGCTAAAGTTAGTCACCGGTACGTCCCATTGGAACAAGTTAGTTGTGACTACTTCAAGTCATATTTCTCTCTATTGGATTGGGTTTTTAATGCACAAGCTGCTAGACAGGGGCTTAAATGGGTGAGTGCTGGGATGGATTTTGCATGTGTTACCCTGTTGCTGGTTTGGTCTGTTGTCAGGATGCAACAGCCTACAGTACACTCAGTAGCGGAAACCAAGTATGGATTATATTTGCTAGATCAGGACAACGAAGCTCCAATACAGCAGTGGCTCCCCTGTTTACTTCAACCCCAGGAATAGTTTAGCAAATGTCCTTTGCAAAGCGTCCCACAACAATGAAGTGAAACAGGCAGCCCAGATTACACAGAGTTCTGTGTTCACATCACTGCAGAGTGTTGGATCAGAGTGATTAAATTGCCTCAACACCTGAACTGAGACATTGTAACATCTGATGATGTCGATTCTTGCCTGCAAACGCTCATCATGCCACAATAAATTAGTAAGCCGTTATCAATTCTTTGTCTCTTTTGCAGCATGTATTTTAATTGGTCAGTTAGCTGATTGATGGGTTGAAAATTAGTCAGTTAATAGAATAAAAGTCTTTAAGCCTTTTAGGAGGTAAAAAAGATAACAAAATAGGAGGTAGATAACAAAATAAAATAGTAATGGGTTTAAAGGCATGGACCAACCCACTTGAGATGCATGATATTCACTTTTATTAAACCATTTTGGTCTTCGGCAATTCCTTTTCCCTCTTTTGATCTCAGGCAGTTGATGTTCCATCTGGAACTTGAAATGTTAAAAGGAAAGGGAAAAAAGCCCTCCATGAAATTGGGAAATAGGAACGCAGCCAGGGAGACAAAAGGTTTTTGTTGGGTATTTTCTATGCTGAACAAGTATTTATACACTCTGCCCATATTTGTAAAATACTTAATTCTATCTAAGTTATTTAAGTTTTCTAAATGTTTATTAGTCCATAGTGAGTGAGCAAGATACTCTGTGGGGATCACCAAATGGAAATTTCTAAGAAGAGCCTGCAAAAAGATTCAGATGCTTTTCAAACAGGACTGAAGTACATCCACCATATCAAGGGAATGGGTTTTTTCCTTGATTATTTAGCTGTTTACTTATGAAAAATGTTTATGCGGTCTACCCTATAGAGATGCTTGGTACCATTGGTAAACTGTTCCTCTGTGTTCAAGAGTTTAATTATGAATGGAGTGGTTGTTTCCTTTGGCTTCTCCTTTCAGTCTCTTTTGCCCTCCTCCAAACATTGAAATGGTTTATGAATGTTCATGTATGTCTCACTGGGGCTTTAAAAAAATATATATGAAATGTAAATGACAGGGCCAAGACACTGAAATTGCATCTTAATAAGCTAAGCTACTATAAACTGGAAAAGCAGGGAAAGGGGGGGGGGGGTTAAAATACATGCTAAAAAAAAAGCAGTTGCTGTGTTTCGTTACTGAAAACACATATATAGCCAAAGTAGTAAAATGTTAAAACTTCTTCACACTAATCATGGGCAACACTCACATAACAGGTTGGTTCCAGGTCTCAGGGGGCCCTCAGCAAAGTGCCCTTTGGTGACCCCCTCCTATGTTACATAGTAGAGCCCCTCCTCTATGAATGAGCCCTGGTGGGGCAACAGGAGCAGGGGGCAACAGCTGTACTCCACTCAGTGCCAGGCACCAAGTTGCCATTTCAATATCCCACAATGCCCTTGACGTGCTATCACTCCTGGGCATGGGAAGCTGGCAACTCCTGTGTCAGTGGGGCTCCTTATCCATTGCAGCTTTTATTCTGAGCTTTATAGGAGCTATCCATGGTGCTGTTCTCCATACCCAAAAATAGGTTCACCACCCTGGATAGCTCCTATAAAACTCAGAATAAAAGCTGTAATGGACAAAGGAGCACCGCTGACATAGGAATCACCAGCCTCCCCTGCTCCTGGGTATTGTGGGGAATTTAAATGGCACTTCCCAGACCCAGATGCCCGGTGCTGATCAGTGCACCAGAAAGGGGGAGATAAAAGGAAAACTCCTGCCAAAGCAGTGGGACCCATCACTAATGCCAGGCCCAACTCCTAACGCATATTTAAATAATGCTTCAGATTACTTGACAGACATTATCTCAACAATCCTGAAGACACACCTGTAAGGTAGGTTAGCTGCTGCTATTTTAATATTTTTATCTGCTGCTGTTATTTTTATCTGATTTTTTTCCCTTTTTATCTGATCTATTGATTTAAATGCTGCTGTCATGGCTTTTCTACTTAACTTTGTATGTTTTAAGATTCTAATGTGGTTTGTATAAGAGCTTATTATGACACTCTATTGATGACTGATTATTGTAAATCACTTTGGGAGCATATTCTATCCTAAAAGGCCGTTTTAAAATCCATAAAATAAATGAATAAATTATACCACAGATGGCAGGTAGAGGCTGACACAGATACCTAGTAAGTTCATGGCAGAAGCAAGACTTGAACTTGGCACTTGAACTGGTTCACAGCTTTAAAATGCTCAGTCATTAGACTAGCGCTCATGTTAATCATGGCTGGGATTCAGAAAGCCATATGAGAAGTTTTTGCTCATGCAGCAGGGCTTCTGAACCACCACCACCCCATTCAGTTTTGCTTGCTCTCACCCCACCTCATGTGCTATTCCCCAAACTAAGGGGAATGTTTTTGGAGTCTACATACTTCTCCTAATACATGTATTTTTAATGCATTTTTGCCTAGTATATACATTTTTTTGCAAGCATTTTTTCCCAGCATAGTGCATTTTGGAATGTTACTCTCCCTAATATATGCATCTTCTATGCATATTTTTTTTTAATGGAAAACTCAATTGCAAAATTCGGAGAAGTGAGAATCTTGAAGGATAACCGAGCTGCGGTTTGCATAGCAGTTCAAAAGTGCAAAACTGAACAAATTTCTCCCCCATCCCGAATCAGGACTCTTGAGAATCTCCTTTTCTTGAACAACAATAACCAAATTTCTTGTGTGGTCTTGTGTGGAAATACATCTGGATTTGTGGGAAATGGAGCTCACTTAATAATAGAGTGCAAGCATGATGAGCTGAGCAAGTTCATACTCTAAACCTGGTGACATCACTAACTTGACCTTACGGGGTTCTCTCGCTACAAATCCACACACTAGCTTTTAAACTAAGGGGGGTAAGCAGTCAGTTTGGAAATTGGGCACGTGGAGCTGCTGCAGTTGGGAGCAGAATGGCCACTTAAGCATACACATGCGCAAATCTGGGCTACACATCACTGACAGTAGCCTCGGTTTACAAAAATCTCAAGAGTTTAGAAAGCCAAACTTTTATGCCCTTGCCAGACAATCTATCTATCTTTCTCTACCTACCTACACAACACCATCAATGTACATGACACCTAGTCAAAAAGGGCAGGTCCCTTCCTCCAAAGAGCAAAAACTCTAAATTTGACATTGGGAAAGATAACACAGAGAGGGTAGGAAGAGACTTGAGTAGCAAGGGATAGCTCAGGCTGTGAGCAAATGCAGTCATACTGTCCCCTTCCTTCCATCCCTGCTATGAAAGTCAGCTCCCAACCTTATCAGAGGCAGTTCTGGGGTTCACAGACCACAAAGAGCAGACTAGCAGGGGAGCCACGAGAAAGGTGTTGCTTCAGCAAGGACTAGGCTCCAACTGAGCAGCTCTATAGGGACTGTTGATGCTCCACCTCTTCCTGGCTTACCAGTAGAGGCCCAATCCAGACCATGCTTCCTCCTCATGAGTAGGGATCAAGGATATCTGATGTGCTGCCAGATGGGCACTGTGTCTCTGGCTCTGAGCTCCTGTCTGGACCCACTGCTGCATTTGTTCCTGGGGGTGATCTTGGTGGTCCTCCTGAAGCAGAGGGGAGGGACCAGTCCAGGTGCTTAGGTTCCTTCAATGCCACAGCCTCCCCTCATGGGACATTGCTTCCAGTGGTGGTCTTGGAAAGGCTATCAGCGTCCTTTGACTTCCCCTGACTCTTGCAACCACTGGGACTTGTTACAGGATCCTCCTCCTCTTCTAAGGTCTCCTCATGCTCCAGGGCTGTCCTGAAAGGAAGGTGGTGGGACACAACATACACTTACTTGATTGGAAAGCTGGATTTGAAGGAAAATGTGATTTTTGCAGAAGAATCAGAAGGAAGCAAAAGGTAGCATGATGCACATTTTCAGGGGCCGAGTTCCATGCAAAGTGGGGAACAAGAAAAATGGGCAGAATAGTTTGAGATGACAAGAAACTCTAGGGTGGTTGAGATACTTGGCATGGAAGAGCCGAAGTCATGGGCAGGAGTATCATGGAAAATAAGGGTAACAAGACAGATTTATTTATTTATTTATTATATTTATACCCAGCCTTTTTTCCTGCAAGGAACCCAAGGTGCCTTACATAATCCTCCTCCTCCTCCTCTCCATTTTATCCTCACAACAACTGAGAGTCAGTGACTAGCCCAAAGTCACCCAGTGGGTTTCATGGCCGAGCAGGGACTCGAACCCGGATCTCCTGAGTTCCAGTCCAACACTCTCACCACTAAACTACACTGGCAAAGCTGGGTACAGGATGGGATGGGAAAAGAAGATTAAGGAAGGGTACCATATTGTCTGAAAGATGGGAAAGATGAATTATTTTGGCAGCCAAGTTCTCAATAAAAGTGAGAGGACCAAGTGTGAGAGGGGCAAAAGACAGAGAGGGAACTTTGGATCGAACAACACCCAGGAAACAGAGCTTCATAAATATGAATAGATGCACTTATTTTATTGCAGCCTTTCCCAACCTGGAGCCCTCTGGATGTGTTGGACTACAACTCCCATCATCCCCAGACAACAGAGCCAAGGGCCATGTTTTCTGGTGATGATGGAAGTTGTAGCCCGACACATCTTGAGGCACTGCGTTGGGAAGGCTGTTTTATTGTGAGAACAGAAACAGGGCCTGAGGGAGGGGAAAGGGGATTGTGGCATAAAAAGATTCCTGTGTGTGTGTTTAAATATGAGCAGCCCCCAGAACAACCAGTGGGCTGCGCTCCTTAAAAGAGAGAGGATACATATTTGTATTTATGCTTCCATACCACTCGGTGCACCCTCTCTACCCTCGCTGCATTCACTACCACAGCCGCTCACCAGGTAGCTGCTAATACGGGTCAAAGATACTGGAGAGCTCAAAGGATTGAAGGCTATTTGTTTTGAATGTCAATATAGTGCACACACCAAAATGGGATGGGTGAGAGGAAGGAGCCTCAGTCCCCAGATACTAGTACTTCAGCATATAAAGCACAACTTTCATCCCAGCAGATTGAAGGCATCACCTCTCTGATGCAATCAGTTTCTGAAGCTGAGCTCAGGGCTTAAGGTTCACTGCCAGTTTTAAGGGCCTGGCATTTTGGGGTAGATATACTGCTGCCACACTAAGAACTATATCTCTATCTTGTTCTTCTCTTTGCTTTTATTACCACCACCACCACCACCTCTCTCTCTCTCTCTTAACCATTACGCATTTATGAGTTCTATCAATAAACATTTAAAAATACGGAAATAGATTTGCAACAGAACAGATCTAATAAATACTCCCCATGAATTGGAAATTTCTCCTTCCCACACCACCACCCCTTGCTCGTTTTACTCCACTTACCCTCTCGTCTGTTATGTACACAGAAGAAAAGCAGAGGTAAATAAGGTAGATGAATGTTAGCAGGAAATAGTAAAATATAAAAAAAGACAGACAAATAAAAGAGGGAAAGGAAAAGAAGACGACAAAGGGGGACATGCAAAGATCACCTACTCTCCGCATTCCTGAAGACTGATCTTTTCTTTTCAACACATTAACAAAATATCACTTCAGTTCTCTCTCCATTTTCACACCATGAACCAAAGGTGTATTAAGTAAACAGCTGATTGCCCCAATCCAACTAGGGGCCAAACACATCTGGAAGGAAACTTTCACACATGTATCCATAGCTGGATGGGGACTCATGCGTCCAAATAACTGCTATATGCATAATTTCCCTACGTGCTCTAGCAGCTGGGATTGTGCATATACCTGAGAGCACAGTTAGAGACACTAGTAAGCACTTATCAACTGTCTGGGATAGGCAGAGGGAGGGAGGTTTAGAGACCCCTGCCTGCCCCATCCCTGCCAAACCGCAATCAGTGCTATTCAATCTCTAATCAGGGTATGCACAAATAAGTTTGAATCAAGCCATAGTATTAATAGTTTTCATTCCACTTCTGCTTATCTGTGTTTGCAGGATTAACTTTGCTTTTTATTCAGACAAATGGTATTTGCGCCAAAGCATAACATAGTATAAGGCTGGAGGGAAATATTAAAAACATATACAGGCCTGTGGCTTACGCTGGCTCAGCTTGTCTGAGCGTGGAAAGCTAAGCAGGGTCAGGCCTGGTTATTACTTGGATGGGAGACCCCTCCTCTAGTTTCCTGCATTGAGCAAGGGGTTGGACTTGATGGCCTTGTAGGCTCCTTCCAACTCTATGATCTATGAATAAATCTATAAACCCTAACCAAGGCTTATGTTGACACTCAGAGATGCACATGGATTTCTTGCTTGCAAAAGATATGCCTTCATTTCTTGGAAGGAAACTGATCTGCATATCTAGAGGAATGAATGGGAAAGCTTGCTTCTGTGCTTTGATGCTGGGAGCAAATTACTGGATTGGGCTGACACACTTTAATGCAGAAACTGGAAGACCCAGAACACTTTGATTAAGGGTGCAAATCCTATGCAGGTTTAGGCAGAAAAAAGTCCTAGCTGGCTGGGGAATGCTGGGAGTAGTAGGACTTTTTTCTGGGAGTAGTAGGACAACTAGGAGTTTTGTGTACATGGAGTCATCTTTATGGTAAGGATTATTCTATGGTTGTTGTTGAACTTATACTTTCACATTTTATAAAATATACCTTATTAATTAAATCAGATTAGATGGCCATAATTATGTGGAATTTCAAGTCACTTAGGACTGGTTCAAACCCATAAATGTTCTCCTTATAAAATATTATGAAATGTCTTACCAGATAAACAGTTCCTACATTACTGCTCAGAACTGTGTTATGGACCACAAAAGCTATGCACACATGTGGATGAAAACCCCATAAACAGCCAGAACATCCTTTAACATTTTTGCCACAGCAGCTCTCACAGTGGAAAAGGTAAGCTGTTTTTTAAACATACCAGTGGCTTGCCTCTTTAGCAGCTGGCGCTGCTAGACTGAAAATCTGAAACGTAGCTCTGGCTTGTTGTCTAGTTCCAAACCATGTGGGGTTTGGCAATCCCATGGGGACAAGAGATTTCAGAGGTGGAGAGTGCTGTGTATTTCACACATCCAAGAACACACAGAGACATTGTCATTACAAAAAAAAGTTTTATGGAAATAGATCGAATACAAATTGAGGCATACCAGAATATTTCATTGCTGCCCGGCCAGATAAAGTGCATGGAGAGAGCCTGAGTCTGGAGTTACACTTTATGGAATGCAGATGGCTGCTGTCGAAAGCATCATTCTTTCTCCCTTTTCCCCTCATAACATGTCAAGCAACAAAAAGTATGGTATGATGTCATTATGCTTCACGTTCCTCCCCCAACCCACAAGCAGCAGCCAATGAATTGGAGAAGAGACAACAAAAAATGATCAAGGGGCTGGAGCAGCTCCACTATGAAGAAAGGTTACTTACAACATCTGGGACTGTTAAGCTTAGAAAAAAGGCAAGTATAGGGAGATGTGATCGAGGTGTATAAAATTATGTATGGTGTAGAGAAACTGGATAGGGAGACATTTTTCTCACTCTCCCATAAAACCAGAAACCGGGGCCATCCATAAAGCTGATTGGTGGGAGATTCAGGACAAATAAAAGGAAGTACTTCACACAGCACATAGTTAAACTATGGAATTCGCTTCCACAAGATGTAGTGATGGCCACTAATTTGGATAGCTTTAAAGGGGGTTTAGACAAATTCATGGAGGATAAGGCTATCAATGGCTACTAGTCATGATAGCTATATGCTACCTCCAGTACAGAGGCAGTATGCCTATGTAGACCAGTTGCTAGGGAAAAGGTTGCCATTGTAGAAAAGGTTGCCATTGTACTCATGTCCTACTTATGGACTTCCCATGGACAGCTGGTTGGCCACTGTGTGAAGAGAAGGCTGGACTAGAGAGGCCTTTGGTCTGATTCAGTATGGCTCTTCTTATGTTGCAGAGGAGAGAGGGAGATGCTGCATTGCTGCTTTTGGTGGCAGCCATGCTTTCTCTTGACCTGAGCAAGTGCTAAACTCTGGGCTGGAGTTACTCCATTTTCTAGCACATTAAAAAAAAATACTGCAAAACATGGAAGCAGGACTTTTGGAGAAGACTGATACACATTACAGAGAGCAGCCATTGAGAATGTCTCTTAACACAGCTGTTCATATGTGACAACGGTCCACTATCACAATGTAGCCCTCTGTTGACTGTCAATTACACAATACAGATAAAAGAAGCACTGTTTGTGATATTTATAACAGGTGGGAACAGGGTATTACAGTGGCTTTGTGGGATGAATATCTAAATATGATGTTTGTCTACATATCTTGGGAAATAACTCAGAAACCTCATAGCAAGGCTCCATGCAAATACCCTTTATGCTTGTATGATCAATGATTCAGCAGGCAAAGAGGGGGACTTCTTCTCTGTTCATCTTTGATTTTTGCACTGAACTATGCTAAGCTTGTGTTCTATAGATGAAAGCAAGTGATACAGTTTATGCTAAAATGACAAACCAATTTGAAAGTGAATGTGTCTAATGGCAAGAGGAACTTAAGCGTATGGCTGACATTCGCTCGTTTATTTCTCAGCGAGACCTGTCTTCCTGTGACATTAATAAAAAAAAAAATCTGGGTCACCTCGCAATGGTAATTTTAGTGGAATCCTGAAATTGTCAAGTCAATTTGATCCCTTTTTAGCTGAACACTCACTAAGAACAGCTAGTCTGGAAGAAGCTCAGCTCACTCATCATACTTGTCATTGACTGTATGTGAAGAGTTTATATCCTTAATGGGATCAAAGGTTTTATCAGTGATCCTTCATAAAGGTAAACAGACGAAATATTCTTCTATCAGCATTGATTCCACACCTGACATGTCTTCTGTTGATAAGTTTTAAACCGTTATTGTCCGCTATAAAAATCAAGACTCCAGGAAGAGCTATTAAATTTGTAACAGCCAAGACATTGGTAGGCTGGAGGAGGGTGTTTCTATTTGAAATTGTCCAGGCTGTCTTGCAACAGCTGAATATCTTAATCATATAATTGGCTTTTGCCTGTAAGTAGATTTCAATTATTTGAATCTGGACAGGTTGTGAATGGTCACTATTCTTAGCTTGCATTGCATTCATTTAAGCTTTCCAGCTGGACCTCTTGCATTTCATGACCTATAGATAGATAGATAGATAGATAGATAGATAGATAGATAGATAGATCCTCTTGCCTTTCATGACCGACCGACAGACAGACAGACAGATGCCTAAGTACTTCAGTTTCTGGGGAACATGGGGGTGTGTGCTGTATTCATGCCCTGCTTGTGGTATCCCGTGGGCAGCTGGTTGGCCACTGTGTGAACAGAATGCTGGACTAGATGGACCCATGGTCTGATCCAGCATGGCTCTTCTTATGTTCTTATGTGACTGATGATAGATAGATAGATAGATAGATAGATAGATAGATAATAAAAGCAGCTCAGATGGCAATTTTTAATGGAGAAAGAGAATATGGGGCAATTCTCCCTACCACACACCAATTTTCAGCTTTAGTGTGTAGTGTATATGGCTACATTTTGTAAACAAAACAAACAGACAAAACACCCTCCAAAATTGGGGACAACAACTTGTGGTTCTCATATGAACTCTGTCTCATCCACTTTGCAAGTGCTGGACACTTGCCAGTTGTCACCATCCAAGCAGAGAGATATGATCAGACCAATATAACCCCCCGCCCCCAAAAAATGGGTAAGCCCTAGCAATCAAATAAGACAGGGTAGTCTTTCCTAGAATTGCTTTTCCTTTTCTATGTAAGCAATTTTTTTAGAGACAATATAGACTGCATTTTAAAAAGGGAGGGGGGAAAGGAAAGAAAACAATGGTGAGTGGAGATTTAGTTGTCTGGTTCCTATTGATGTTAATGGGAGTCACAGAGTGAAATCCCCATGCACCACTTTGAAAATGGACCTTTGAAAACAGAAATCCTTGAGAAAAAAGGGTTCATTAATAACTCAAGATGCCCCTGAACCAGCTCCCTTTAACAGTAGATGTTTTCTAGCAGAAGAGTCTATTTAAATATACCTGGATTGAAGGGTGTGAGGTGCAATGAGACAGAGCAGAGCAAAAATTAATTTCTGAGAGGTTTAATTAGTTGGAATTTTGAGCACACCGGTGCTTCTATGCTGCTGTGCCTGAGAACTTGCGGGGGGGGGGGAGCGAAAGAAAAGAAAAGGTGTGTGTGTGTAGAGAGGGGGGATATTTCAAAAAACCTTGCTGGCAGAAAGTCATCCAACTGTAATTAAAAAAAAGCTTTTAAACCCTATGTGTTCCCCATGAGAAGAGACGATTCCAGTTGGGTGCCCAAAGTAAAGGCAAGATACTGATACCAGCAGCTACCTGAATGTTCCACCATGCTACACATGGGGTGATTGTTCCCTGGCATGGGTAGGAACAGCTGTATAATCAAATGGCAATGTATGGGATGCAACACATGAGAAAATGTATTACGAGTCATGGGCCACAAACGGATCATAGGAGTCAGAGACCTCTCAGATCAAGAACAAGATGGAGAACTGTCACCCTTCAAGCAGAGGAAGCATTTTCCCAATAGGAGGCATGTATCTAAGCTGAGACCTGATTAGTTTGACCAGATATATAGGTTTGTTTGTTTTTTCTTTGTGTACCACTGGACAAAATTTCTTTAATAGCTTAGATGGAGGTGACTCACAATGCAGTGAGCCTGAGTTCTAGGGGTCTACTTCCATCTGTTGACTGAGTGGGACAAGAGCCAAGATAAATGGGGCACCTTTCTCTTGCCTGCCCTCTTCTACTTATCCATAGCAGAAGAGGCCTCCATACCACATGAGCTCAAACGAAGGTATAAGAAGCTATGTGACATCTAAGGAATTAATTGTGGTCATGCTGATGGCAACTCACAGGGAAATAGCTTGGGAATAAGTTGGGAAACTGCAGAATACTGCAGAAAAGTTGGGAAACTGCAGCCAAATACAATTTGCCTGCTACTATGAATTGCAATACTTGCAATTGCAACATTTGTTAGAATCTAGGTTTGTTCCTGCCACTTTTACAGCTTCAGAGCCTCCTTCACTATTGGAAGCACGTATTGAGGCTGACCGGTTAATAATTTCTTCTCATCGGTGAATCAATATGATACACAGGGTCTTAAGCAGGAATGGCATAGGGAACTGGAGTGTCCCATTTTGTCTAATCAATGGATTGCCACTTTAGAGTCTATACCTGAAGTGTCTATGGATCTCAGGTTATGTCTTATTCAGCAAAAACACTTGTTCCACCACAATGTCTCTTTAATAAAGGTTTGTCTAAGTTGGTTAATTGCTGGAGTTGTAACACAGCTAATGCTTCTTTTAATCATATGTTTTGACAATGTCCAATAGTTGCCTCTTTGGGGGAGAAGGTTATTATATGGATAAACTTTGTACTGGAGCACTCTTTAATATTTATTGATGTACATATCCTCTTAAATTATCTACCTGCTTCCTGGAAGTTAAAACACGGTCAGCACTCAGCACAAATGGATTCTCCGTGCCCTTCTGTAAGACTGGAAAGATAAACACTCACCTCCTATAATGCAATAGATTGAAGTCTTGGTACATGGAGTTGTGGCAAATAGTCATGGCAGAAAAATGGACGCAAGCAGAACAAGAGGGGAGCCTGATGACTCCCTGAGCTGATTGCTGTCCAAAAGATGTTTGCGGACTGCTGTCCAAATGAATTGCAAAGGAACTATAGAGTCAATATTTTGTTTCAGATTTATTGATATGAAATTAGTGTGGTTTTTTCAGTTCAGGCAAGGGGTCTATAAAAGAGTGGCAGGATAACAGTCCTAGTTATATCTACTTTGATACAAAACATAGGATGATTTTTAGTGACATTCCTCCAAAGTCCAATGTGGCTACTACATCCATGTAGGGAAAAGTGCGCAAACTAAATGTAGATCATCACATGTGATTATTGCAGATATGCCTATTTTACTGCATGCACACATGACGGAAAGCTGAAATGGATGCTGACCTCCCAGTGCATGCATATCCAGTCCTCGATCCAACTACATACAGTAGTAAGTAGGGCCACGGCCAGTGACACCAAGCAACACCATCAGGCAGCTGCCAAGGGCCTGCCACCATGTCTTTGCTGCTGCCTCTCCCTTCTCCCTGGCTGTGCCACTGCTTTTGCTTCCTCCACCTGTGCCATTGCTGCTGCCTCCCTTTCTCCCACCAAGCCACCTCTCTGCCATGAGCAGATTTTTACAGGGCAGGGCAGGAGGATGAAAGAGAGATGCTGAGGCTGCCTGTTCTCCACTGGAATGTGGTGGGGACACAGGCATTGGGGGGGCATGCTGGGAGTCACAAGCCTGAAGCAAGCCCTGGCTAGGACTCCACACACACAGCTCCAACCAGATAGACTAAGATATTGCTGAAGCTTGAGGGTGACTTAAAGGTCTCCATTGATCTCTATGGGCAGTAGGGTATACAGAGCTTCCCACGGATGGAAACTGATGGTTTTTATGTCTTGATTATGTTGTGGCCCAGCCTAAGGATGAATACAGATGCACCTTCCTGCAGGAGCCCTTGCATTCATTTCTGCTGCTGAGCAAGCTGTGCTTCCCCCCTGTCTTTGCTCCTCTAATCAATGACGCACTATGCCTGGCTCCAAATCCAGTGCCTATTCCCCCCACACCTCATGTTTTGTGAAGGCAGGGTTAAAAAAAAAATCTTGTGCCCTGGTTTATTTATCTAATTAAACATATATTTGGTTCCTCAATTTTTTAAGCCGCTCATTTTCTTTTCTGTTTAACATAAAACACTGTGTGTGGGGAGGGGGGGTAGTTTCATGATTGTCAGAAGAACTAGCAAGTCACCACTCTACACAGCAAGCTTCTGCTGAAAACATGGAGAACTGATTGTTCCCGAGTTTGATTCAGTTTGAAGGTGTGGATTCTGTGGAAGTCTAGCAAAAACAGAACACGTGGATCCACAGTGAGTTCATGAAGTTATTTATGAACAACCTAACTCTACTGTTCATTCCTCACTCTGATCTATTTTTAAGATTTTGTCATTCTTAACAGTTCTGGACAATATACAAAAATGACCCACTATGTTATTGTTGCTTCTTTCTGGGGTGTACAATGGCTCTCATTGCTTCTGGCTGGCCAGTTTTTACTCCTGCGACTTCCAAAAATTAAGGTCCCTAGACCCTAATTAATTCTGAGCTTCTGCTTCTCAGTGTTTGGGGTCCTTGCAGTTCCAAAGATGTAGCCATTTTTGTCTCTTTTTGATCCACCATCTTTGCTTAGTGATGTCATTCCAGAGGGTAGCACCTTCTGTCCAGCACTGCCCAATCTCATTCCCTCACCAAATCTTCAGGTGTTCAAGTCAGAGTAGGTAGAAAATGCCAATTGGATGAATTCATTTATTTAATGCAAATGTGGTAAGAAGAAGAGGAGCAGGCTCTTCTGATTCAGCATGCCAGAAGAAATACGCAGGAGACATCCACTTCAAGCTACTGCAGAGCTGTACGAGATAGATACTGTCAGATTGTGCATCTCAGAGAAATCTAGGCTGGTGTCAGTCAAATTACTTCACCCATCAGTCTTTGAAGAAAATATTTGGAAAAAGCTTAAAACAAGATGTTGGAAAAGATGGTGCTATTTCTACATGTTTGGTACACTAACCCTGACAGTCAATTTCTACCATGAAAGAAACCTTTTGCTATAGTTTGATCTAAAGTATTAATATAAGGACTCTTCCAAACACTGAATGCTATTTTTTATGGTTTTTGATCTTGCCCTTATAATGCCATAGATTTCATAGATTTCAAATATCATAGAGTTGGAAGGAGCCTACAAGGCCATCGAGTCTGACCCCCTGCTCAATGCAGGAAACTAGAGAAGGGGTCTCCCATCCAAGTAATAACCAGGATTGGCCCTGCTTAGCTTTCCATGCTCAGACAAGCTGAGCCAGTGTAAGCCACAGGCCTGTACATCTATACTGCTCTTCCCTGTTCTGCTTCCTTTTGCATCACAAGAATGACAAGACCCACCTAGGTATCATTCCCCCTTGTCTGCAGTAACTGCAGCTAAACAGTAGATCTATGTTTCCTTGTTGTTGTTGCTGCTGCTGCTGCTTTTGGTTTTCATGTAATTGCAGCCATATTGCAAGATTGCATACTGCACATATATTGGTGCAGCACCCTCGGCCAAAGCACTGGCATCTTCTGGATTATGTAATTGTCCGTGTTAAGAGATCGCCGTGATGTACTTCTTACTAGGGCCATGGTGAGTGCTGACGACTGCTGGACAGACCATCGACTAATCCGGTCCACTATGGTTATCAATATTGCTCCCTAATGTAGACTTCAAGGAAGGAAACCAAGGTGTAAAATGAACATCCATTCCATGCCCTTCAAGATTCTATTAAGCAAACTCATCTTCAATCATTTCTTAGGGAACATCTACCTATGGAACATCCTGATAACATTGAGGACCATTGGTCTAAGCTGAAAACCTCCATTACTGCAGCTTGTGAACAAACTATTGGATATGAAACTAAGATACATCAGGATTGGTTTGATGAAAATGATAATGAGATTAAATATATAATTGACCAAAAAAGGAAAGCCTTCCAAATATGACAAAATGATATTAATTGTGCTGCCAAGAAAAAAATCTACGCCAGTGCAAAGGCTGAGGTCCAAAGAAGAACAAGAGAACTTAAGAACGCTTGGTGGAAAAAGAAAGCTCAAGAAATTCAACAACTTGCAGAATCTCATGATTTTTTAAGGCCACAAAGGCCATTTATGGACCAAAAACCTATGGTACAAACCCTTTACAAGCAAAAGATGGCACCAAACTCTGAAAAGACAAAGAGTCTATTGCACTGCGTTGGAAAGAGCATTAGTTATTTATTTTATTTATTTTATTTATTTATTTATTTATTTATTTATTCTATTTATGAATCGCCCATCTGGCCAGACATCCGGCCACTCTGAGCGATGTACAGTCCAATAAAACATGAGGGGGGGGAACACACACACAGAGAGAGAGAGTATAAAACACAATTAAAAACAGTACAAAACTTATGATCTTTTAAATCGTAAATCTAAGGTGGATAATGAGATTTTTTCGCAAATCCCACAAAAACAAATTATAGAGGAACTTGCAATACTCCTCACTTTGGATGAAGTTATAAAAGCCATTAATCAAATGAAGAATAACAAAGCTAGTGGACCTGATGGGATTCCTGCTGAAATCTTTAAAGAGGGGGGGGGGGGACTTGTACAACATCTTCATAAAATCATTGGAAAAATCTGGATAAGAGAAGAGATCCCAGAAGACTTCAGGGATGCCATAATTATCACCCTCTTTAAGAAGGGTGATAGAACAGACTGTGGAAACTATCGGGGCATTTCTCTCTTAGCTACCGCAGGTAAAATATTTGCTAGGATTCTCGCAAATCGTCTTCTATCTATTTCAGAAGAGATCCTCCCTGAATCTCAATATGGTTTCCGCCCCTCTAGAGCGACAGTGGACATGATTTTTACTGCACGTCAGCTCCAAGAAAAATTGCGGGAGCAAAATCTACCCCTTTATATGGCATTTATTGATTTGGCTAAGGCCTTTGATACTGTAGACCGAATGGCTCTCTGGGCTATCCTTATGAAAATTGGATGCCCCAATAAATTTGTGAATATCTTGCGACTTCTCCATGACAACATGACGGCAACGGTTTTGGACAACAACACCTCTCATGGTGCTTCATTTAAAGTGGGATCATGTGTTAAACAGGGATGTGTTATCTCCCCAACGTTATTTGCTATTTTCATCGCTATGATTTTACATCTTGTCGAGGGGAAACTCCTCTTTGGTATGGGAATTATATATCGAACAGATGGAAAGCTTTTTAATCTCAGTAGGCTGAAAGCAAAAAGTAAGGTAATTACAACCTCTGTTGTGGAACTTCAGTATGCTGATGATAATGTGGTCTCTGCACATTCAGAGGATGATCTCCAAACTATCCTAAATGCTTTTGCAGAAGCATATGAAAAACTTGATCTCTCACTTAATATTAAAAAAACCAAAGTGCTTTATCAGCAAGTGCTTCATCAGCAAGTGCAAGTTAACCCTTTGGGGATGCCATCTATCCAGCTTGGCGGGGCAATACTGGAAAATGTCGATCATTTTCTCTAGCTTGGCAGCTATCTTTCTGCTACAGCTAACATTGACACTGAAATCCAGCATCGTTTGAGCTCCGCAAGTGCCGCATTTTCTCGAATGAAGCGTAGAGTGTTCGAGGAATGGGATATCTGTAGGGAGACCAAAACGCTGGTTTATAAAGCCATTGTATTACCAACTTTATTGTATGCCTGCAAAACATGGACTATCTATAAATGCCATTTCCATCTCCTTGAAAGATTTCATCAACGTTGCCTCCGGAAAATCCTACGAATTACTTGGGAAGATAAGTGAACAAATGTCAGTGTACTGGAAGAAGCAAAGACTACTAGCGTTGAAAAAATGATCCTTCAACACCAACTTCAATGGACCGGTCATGTTGTTTGAATATCTGACTGCCGTCTCCCGAAGCAGTTACTTTATTCCCAACTCAAGGATGGAAAGAGGAATATCAGTGGTCAATATAAGGGGTTTAAAGATGTTCTTAAGGCTAATCTAAAAAAATGCAATATAAACATTGAGAACTGGGAAGCTCTGGCCCATGAACAATCTAACTGGAGGTTGGCCTTTCACAAAGGCTCTATGGACTTTGAAGAAGCCCAAGTGCAAGGTGAAAGGGAGAAACGTGCTAAGCGAAAAGTATTTCAAACAAATCCTTTACAGGACCATCTTCCATCTGGTAACCTGTGTCCTCACTGTGGGAAGCTGTGTGGATCTAGAATTGGCCTCCAGTCACTTACAGACCCATCGCTAGAGTCTACTACACATTTTTTTAAAAGAATTTCCTCTTTTTATAATTTTCTTTTTGTAATTTTATCCTGGAAGACAATCTTACTCGGTCATGAGTGATCACGTACTACTACTACCAATACATGGATAAAGCAAGCTGATGAGGTGCAGAAGTGTGTTGAAGATGGAAAGCAACTGTCCGGGCCTAGCTCAGCTTAGGGTTCCCAGGGGAAACTGGGTTGCAGCTGTGGTACTGGAAGGGCTGGATCACCTCTGGTTAAGTAAGAGCACATCTAATGAGGCAAGGTGCTATCAGATAGGCAAGGCAAAGCAGGAAAGACAAGGTCTGCCAGGACCCTGGACAGGTCACTGTGGCAGGTCTGGGCTGGAACTCACTCAAGAAGAGCCTTATGAAGGCTGGCAGGTCTGGGCCTGCTATTAACCCCACCACCTCTGAGAAGCTGTCTCCTTCTTAAAGGGCCATTGCCTGATTCTGCAGCCACTGGCTCCTAAGCATGGGGGCAGTGAGAACTGCATCAGAGGGGTGTCCTCTGAGTCCAAAGAGTCTGGTAAAGCCATACCCTCTGGCCTGAAAGGTCCCAGAGTAGCAGATAATGGGATAATTGGAAGAAGCCCCCACCCACTCGGAGCCAAAGGGGGGATCACGGCTGGAGAACATATCAGCAACATGGCAGAAAATACACATACGTTATCAAGAAGCAGATCACCAAAACAAGTGATTGCTGATATTGCTGAAGTGAAAAGAGATGCAGAAATAATACTGAAAATCATGCATCATATGGGGGAAATCAAGTCATAAGAACAACAACGAACAGCAACAACAACAACAGCCATCATAAACCTTTGCAACGTAGCATGAACTATGGTAGTTTTTCATGAAACTGCAATTGGAAATGTCAAGAAGAGCCCGAAGATTAATTCCCAGGATATTTCATTTATTTACAACAGAATCCTATACACTTCTGCTCAAAAATAAGCCATATTGAGTTCAATGGGACTTACTCCCCAGGAAGAGGGCATGCAGTTTCAGCCTTAGGTAGTAAACAAAAACATATGCTGATGATTGAAACTTTGAAAGATTAAGCTTGAGAAAACTACTTGTCAGCAACCTCTGCCTCCTTGGTTATGTCACCACTTTCAGTTGCTAGGTAAATGTTAATTCAACACTGATTATTTAGGGGGGAAATGCGTGTGTGTGTGTGTGTGTGTGTGTGTGTGTGTGTGTGTGTTTTAAAAAAATCAGTCACAAATACTACTGTTACAGTTGTTCATGTGTTCACATTGCAAAGCATGTAGCTGCCTTGAAACTCTGGTCCAAAACTCTGAAACTGCTCTATAGATTCACATATTGTGTGATGTACTTTGCAAAGCCAAACTGAGTGGTTTGAAGGAGCATGATCCTGTATGTGATGAAGAGAACTTTGCTTGCAATAATAAGTAAATTGGCCTTATTTTTGTGCAACCGTCATTGTCGAATGAAGGCTGCAATCCTATTTATCTTGCAATCTACTCCATTGTAGCTATTTGGACTTCCTTTCAAGTATATTTAAGATCATCGCGTACCTAGTCTGATGGATAGGTAAGAGGATGTCTGCCTGGCTGCCTGCCTATCATAGTTGCTAACTAACAGTTATGGATAGAATGCATGAGTAGGCAGGAAAGTAAGGAAGTGGGCATTGCTGAAGTGAGGATAGGTCACGAGAAACAGCTGAGGAGTAGAAATCTGATGGAACAGATTGCTTGGGATAGACTGTAAGTTATTTCCCTGATCACCTATAATCAGAATAGCCAGTGTCTTAAGTCTGGAGAGAGAGGGCATGTTTAAGAACACAGCTGCATGAGGTTGGTTCCTCTACACATTCTGTAAAGCAGTGTTCTCCAACCTTGGGTCCCGAGATGTTTTTGGCCTACAACTCCCAGCATGCCCCAGCCAACTCCATGCTGGGAGCTGTAGGCCAAAAACATCTGGGGACCCAAGGTTGAAGAACACTGCTGTAAAGGACAAGGGAGGACCCAGAAGGGCTGAGATTGTTCCCCTTTACAGCATTACCCTCCTAGAAATCAGGGAGAAGAAATAATGACCAGGGCTCAGGGAAGAGTTTGTTACTGTAGGAGTCAAAATTATATTCCCTCTACTTAATTTTCTTATATTAATTGAGTTTAGAGCAGGCTTGGCAGCTGTTCTAACAGCAACCATTTACTTTCCCTAGAGACCTGCTAAAAACAACAACAGATATATCAGAAATGTGCGCAGCAGTATATTTAAGTGCAATATTTTTATTTCAAAGTGATAGAAACCCAGCTGCATAGGAATATAATGCAATGAACACTCCTTGGCATACTAGTATTTTTAATATGTTATGAGTTTTCTTGATTGTAACTGTGGATCAATTTTTAATATTTTCCTCCTAGCAACCATTCAAATACTATTTTGAGTGCAGCTACAAGTGCTGCAAAGAGATAATCATGACAAGTGAAGGATGGAGAACTTTCATCCAGAAGACGGCTATAGATAATGGATCTAACTTCTGACACAGACAATTATGAGTGGTATGTAATGTCAATCTAGATAAGAGGACAAAAAGTATCAGGAAATCTGAAAACGTTATCTCCTGTCATTTGAGCATAATTTAAAACTACGGTTCTGCTTTGTCTTTCCTAGTGGCAGATGAAAGAATGGGCAAGCTTTGTAGGGTTGAAAGGTTCTCACTTAATGAAAACTAATGGGTTTTCCTCATTGTGCAAAGATTATTTTAATTTTTAAAAAGGGGGTGCTGATTATTGCTTTGAGATGGATAGCTCCTAGCTCTACCAATCAAAAGTCATTGTGCAGCTCAGGGCTGACCCTCCCATGAAGCAGGGTGTGGCCCCTGTATCAGGCCGCAGAGCAGGAGGAGCAGTGAATTGTGCTGCTCCCCCCACCCACACCAGGAGGGTCCACCACTTCCAGCGGGTGCTCTGGAGAGCCCTGCCAGCCACTCTCCTACTGTGGCATTTGCTGCAGTGAGAGAGCCGCCCACTGGAGAGCCGCATCAGCCGAGGAAGGAGCTGGTGTGGTTCTTCAGAGAGCCCGCCAGGCTGAAAAGCCTGGCTCTGAGGGGGTCCTTCCTCAGAGCCAGGAATGTGAGGGGTGTCCCAGGAGATAGTCCAGGGACATCTCTCCCATGCCTGGCATGATACAATAAAGGGAAGGGGGTGCAACACGGTGACAGGAAGGAGAAGGTGGGGTTACAACATGGTAAAGGGAAGGGGACTCATGGCTTAGCTGCGTGTGTGCACCAGGGCTGGTGCAGCTATCCCATCTTTTCCTCCTTAACTGATTTTATGTGGAAAGAAAAAAGATGGAAAAAGCATTGAGAAAACAATGGAAGCTTGGAAGTTGAAGATTGCAACATCTGGACCTCCCAAAAAAATCTGTAAATGAGAACAGGTGTTTGCATGATAAAGTCTTGTCTGGAAGCACCCTCTGAATGATCACAGCTGAATCAATTCAAGCTGTAAGCAGCAGCCAGTGAACTAGCAGCCACAGGGGAAAGGAATATCAAGCTTTGCTCATATAACCGTTGGGAGGTAGCAGTGGAGGCAGAGGGCACCTCAGTAAGTATTGTGCATGTACATGGTTGCTGACTTGCTATCCTCTCATCCAGGCATGATCTGCTGATGTTACCAAGGGCAGCTAGCCAATCAGTAACCACATGCCTGACTGAAGCACCCTCTGCCTCCCTTGCCACATCTCAACAGTTACTGGTAACAGCAGGAAGTCCCCTCACCTCTCAATTGTCCTGTAGCAGTAGCCAGAGTTTCTTAGTAGTGCTTCAGTGGACTTCTGTTCTGTGTATTAAGGATTGCCATCTTCCCTCCTGCATCAACAGAATGTTTGCTAATATTGACTTTTCTATTTACTCAACACTTCCATTTCCTGGTGTTCATTTAGGGGGCAAACTCCACTAAGCCCTGCTCCCATCCAAGCCTCATAGAGAAGAATGGGGGTAGGCAGGGGAGCCTTATTTGGCACACTGCCAAACATTTTAAATGGAGAATTTCTCTTTGTTTTGCCTTTGTCAGTGGCAAAAGGACAACCACAACCATTTATGCAGCACAGTTTTGTTCTTTCCCCGTTAGAAAAGGAAAGGAGCTTGCACCGTTTGTTGAGACCTGCTGCAGATAACTACAGCAAACAATATTCAAACAGCACACAAGGGCATTTATGGAGCATGGTGGAACTAAATAAACTTTGTATGTATGGATCTGAGCTCCTGGAGTGGTTGTATCAAGTTGGATGAAACACTAATAAACACTGACCAAGGAAACCTAATCTGCAGACAGATCAATAAATAAAAAGTTGCTGTTGTTTTTAATCAGTACAGATCTCTTGACTCTTTTCCTACTCCTGTAAAATTCTCTGGTGGTTTCCCCTTGGATGCCTTTGTAAAACTTTGAGGGCTGCACTTCAAAAACAAATGCCTTCTTACTAGCAGCTTGATTCCACCGACTCTTCACATGGTAAGAAGCACCAGCCTACAATCAATGGGCTACTTGCAGAGCAAAGTACTACTCAACATAAATAAAGTTTGTTATTACAATTGGGCCCCAAATAAACTTTAAAATAATGTTTTTGCCAGTGGTAGAATGTAAAAAAATGTATTTCCTTCACGCACATATTTAAACACCCATGATTCATTACTAATACTTTAGGACATTTCAGGATTTTTGAACTCTATTTTTCCTTGAGAATTACAGCCAGGGGATAGAAATATAACATGTTTTAAGTAATTCTGTTCCATTTCAGAAACACTTAAACTTTGATTCCTCCAACCAAATCCTCTTTCATTCTGTTGTCTTCCCCTGGAAACAAGAGCAAACAGTGGGTACAAGATCTTCAATTTAGTGCTTCAGCCAAGAGACCTGATCCAGTCTAAGAGAAGGTTTAGCGAAGTTAGCCTAGCAATATAGCATCTCTGTTTCTGTCTTAGGGACCACTTCTTGCTCCTAAATCACTTGTTTAATTTACGCCTTCCAATAATCTAGAGAATTATCCTCAAATTGCATCCGTATGGAAGGTTAATGTTTAAATGATGTACAAATTAAGTTGAAGAATCCACAAAAATGACTTTTATCTTTTTATTGAATAATCATTGTAATAAGACACTTAAGTACAGTAATGCCACTAGCTTTGCCCTAATGTTTTGATTATAATAATAGCATTCAAACTACTTTATGCAACGTTGAAAAGGAACACTCTGTCAGCTCATTAAGCTTGGAGCTTCTCAAACTTTGTCCTTGCGAACAACATCAAAGTCAATGTCAAAGGCCAATAAGAAAGCCAAAGTGAGGAGGAAATAGCTCAAGCCACCCCACGAATGGAAAGACGAAACAAAACAGAGAATACGGCTGATGGTGCTCATTTTTTGTGCTAGGCAGGATGGTAAACAGATCAAGGAAAAAGGAACAGGGTGACTCATGGAGGTCCTGACATTTTTGAAGGCAGGTCTACACAACATGCGAGCCAACAAATGGGATACTGCCAGTGGACATTTATTAGGTTTGGCATGTGCTTGGCAACACCCACCCACGCCCATTGCCGCCAGTATTTGCAGTCCAAGGCAGGCAGCAAAAGAGCAGGAGTTTTATCAAGCTCATGAGTGCTGCTGGGTCAACTAAAGGTGCATCTATTCCAGCATCCTTATCCAACATTAGCAAGCCAGATGCCTCTGGGAGGCCCACAACCAGAGCCTGAAGGAAACCAATCTCCTTCACTGGTTGTCCCACCACAACTTGCCCCCAATTCCGAAGCATACACCCCCGAACCTGACGGGCCAATTTCACTATTGATTAATGGCAAATAGTCATAGATAGAGCTATCCTCCATGAATTTTTATCATCTGCTTTTGAAACTATGCCAGTTAGCATTGCCACATCTTACGACAGTGAATTCCATAATTTAATGATGCATTAAGAAAAGGTCATTTCTTTTTACTTTCTTGACTCCACTGCCAATCATTTCTATTAGTGATCCCAATGTTGGACCATCATCTATGGCTGATGGATTGCGTTTGGCACAGGAGGTCACAAGTTGTTTGGTATGCAGCATAACCCTACACACATTTACGTAGAAGTAAGTCCCACTTTGTTCAGTGGGGCTTACTCCCTATTATTAAGGATGTTTAGGATTGCAGCCTTAGTTGGTTACAAATTGTTCTAGAAGTCAGGAAAATAGGGGGATGCCCCACACAGGTCCAGTACCATCAATGAAAACTGAAGCTGGGAGGAGCACATACATATTTAATATGTATTCCCTTGTCATGGTGGATCATTTCCTGTTCATATTTAAAGTGTTAGTGGCTTTTCCCCTCTGCAAGGATGGGGACCTATTAAAATGGTCTACCCCAAGAAGCTAATGGATTCTGATGGATTCCAGAATTCTCTGGGGGATTCTCCTCTTGCTACGGCTTGTCCTGGTCACTCTGTGGAATGCAGAGATGTCCCAGGTGGTTGACATGATCAAGCCTAATAGCCCTCTCTCTCTTTGCAGAGCCCATGCAGCTCCTTGATATACATCTGTGCTAAGGGAATGAAGCAAGAGAGACTACAGCTAGATGGAGTTAAACTCGTGCCAAATCTGATCAAACACAGATTAGAGCTCATTATCGAGTCTATTCTGTGGTGGTGGTGATTGTGGCAAAGAAAGATTACTTTCCCACCTCCATTGCATCTTCCCTGTGTTGTCCAGTAGTGGTGTTCTGCATGGTGAAGGGCCTGAGGCAATCTGGCCCAAAGAGAAAGTTAGTTGCGAACGTAGGAGGAAAATGAAGAGTCGAGACAATTTGCTGGTGTTTAACTGGGCCACATTTATTTACATACAATAAACTGCAAAGGGATGGAGTGTGGGTTATTCTAATCCGGGCCCCGAGACTGATACGTTGTACAATTGGGCGGAGCATCCAAAACCGGGAGGTGGCGATGATGCCACCACCGCCCCATTTTCCACTTTCCAGTGTTGGGACCCTTTGTTGCGTCACCTCCTCTAGGAGTCTCAAGACAACAAGCTTGGCGAGAACAAAGGCATCACAGGCGTTTCTGATCCTCAGCTGTCCAAGCCTAAGGACCCAGCATGAGGCATTCTGAAACCGCCTGTCACCTGAATGGTGTCAGGGATGCTCACCTTACCCTATCAATACCTTAACCCGCACTTACCTGCCTACTGTCCAAATGTGACCGAATTGAATCACTATGTACACAGATTGCAAACAACTCCCAAACCCTGCAGCAGTATGGAGTAGGCGAAACACGCACATCCCCCTAATAGAGATGAGCCAAAATTCCTACTCGGCCCCTTAACGGCGACCAGAGGAGCCCACACTGTATACAGGGAGGGAGGGAGCTGCAGGAAACAAAGAGGGTATGGGTGGGGCTGCCAGGCCTAATATTATCTCCTGTAGCCCCACCCACTTCCTGACGGGATACCTGCATCAACGTGTAAGTCTCAACTCCTTCCCCCACGCTCGCAAAATTCTCCCCGCCCACAGCTGCGTGTGTTCCAGGGGAAGGTCCTTGTACCCTCAGTGGCATGCTGTGACAAGTTTGTGAGGCACTTTGAAGATAAAGTTGCTCGCATCTAACATGGCTTAGACTTCATGGTTAGTGCAACTCCAGTAGCAGAGGTGTTCAGAACACTGTCCGGTCTAGTTTTGTTGGATGAATTTCAGTTGCTGAGGCACAAAAATCTGGACAAAGTGCTTGGTTATGTTCAGCTGACTACCTGTATGCTTGCCCCTTGCCAATCAACTCCAGGCACTCCTGGATGAAACTGATTTTCTAGCTCCATTTCAATCCAGCTTCAGGACAGGTTTTGAAAGAGAAAAACTTGGTCATTCTGTGAGATGCCCTGTGCTGGCAGAAAGACAGGGGAAGTGCAACCCTGTTGCACCTCTTGGACCTCTCAGGGGGATTGTGACCCTGTTGGTTCTCTTGGACCTCTCAGCAGTTTTCAGTACCATCAACCATGGTATCCTTGTGGACAGGCCGTCTGAGTTGGGATGTGGGGGCACTGTATTTCAGTGGCTCTGCTCCTACTTGGATGGCCAATTCCAGAAGGTGGTGCTGGAGGATTATTCTGCCCCATAGCAACTGTACTACAGAGTAAGAAATATCTACCCATTCTGAGTGTCAAACAATATGATGTGTTAAATACATAGCATGCAGCTGATCCTCTGTCCAGCATCATCCCTCTTCTGTCTCCTCCTACCTCCCATTTTCTGCTCCTAATTGTATCTTCTCTCACCCCTTTCTTGTTTTTAATTCTCCCCGCTGCCCATTCTGGTTTCTGCTTTTATTGTCTTCCTTCAGTTATGCATTTCTCCCCCCACTCCCCACCCATTACTACTCTGCAGATGATGATGATGATGATGATGATGATGATGATGATGATGATGATGCATCAGCCCTGTTTCCAATTGGTTTTTTTCAATTAAAAAAACCAGGAGCATCCAAAACCGGGAGGTGGCGATGATGCCACCACCGCCCCATTTTCCACTTTCCAGTGTTGGGACCCTTTTTGTAGCCAATGGCCATCACAACACAATATAAAACATTACAACATTAAAACAGTTAAAACAGTCAAAAAAGTTAAAACAGTTAAAACAGTTAAAACAGTTAAAACATTAAAATCTAAGTAAAACAACAAATAAATGCACATTGTCTTGAATTAATATGATATACCTTTTTATATTATCAACCTTGCTCAGGATCAAGGTCTACACCTGCCAAAAAGGCTTTTCTTAACTTTGATGCTGCTAGGGCGAACAAAGCTACCCTGTAGCTTACAAAGTTGTCTGTATCTGCCAGCAGCCACCTGATTTTAAAGTCCTCTGAGTGTCCTCCCAAGAAGTTTTGAAAAGGGAGGATGAATTTAGTCCGTGGTGATCTATAAAGCCGGCAGTATAGGACATAGTGAACCACATCCTCAACTTGGCCTGCTCCACATACACACAAGCGTTCACTTACAGGGCGGCTACAGAATCTCCCCTTCAGAAGTTCCGTAGGCATCAGTTGGAGTCTTAATTGTGTAAAAGCTCGCCTGACAGGAAAGAAGGTTAGTTCTTTAAGATATAGAGCCATCTTGTGATCCAGCTTAAATTTAGGATACCAAGTGGCCAGCTTACATTTCTTGACATGTTCTAAATCATCCCTAGCATCATTGCCAAATATTAAATCGCGAATTTGGCGATTAGATAAATCATAAAAAGTTGTATCCAAAAGAGGTGAGTAACTGGACATCAGACTTCTGCCAATACGTACCCATCCCTCCCTATCCTGTAGATCCAAAAAGCACATTTTTGCCAGGTGTTGATCAGGCAACTGTGAGAGCTTTTTCGCATAAAGAATAACAGATTTATGTATACGGGCTCTCAGAGAGGGGAGGCCTATTTCTGTTCTTAATAGTGCTCCAGGAATATTATGCGCCACTGCCAGGAGGGTACGCAGGAAATTATTCTGTATGGGTTCTAATTCGTTTTTATAGTAAACGCCCCATATTGCAGCACCATACAAAAGATGTGCTATTATCTTGGCAGCATAGACTTTTACTGTGGGTTCAACTAGACGATGTCCCTCCGTGTAATACAACTTTTTAATAGGGCCTAGAAGGCGAGTGGCAGAACATGTAATCGCTTTAATGTGGGCATGCCACAAGGTGTTCTCTGAAAAATGAAGGCCCAAATATTTAAAGGTGTGAGTTTGTTCAACATCTTGCCCATCTAAGGTCCATCTATGGCGAATATGTCTCTTAGCAAATACAACAACCTTGGTTTTATTATGATTGACAACTAGGCCCTCCTGCTTACAATACACTCCAAGTTGGATAAGTAATCTCCTCATACCAACTTGGGTTAGCGAGATGAGAGCCATGTCATCAGCATAAAGCAGGGCCGGGACCCTCAACTTTCCAATTGCAGGAGGGAAAAAGGTAGGGGTGTAGAGTTTTTGAGTTATGTCATTGATATACAGGTTGAATAATAGCGGAGCCAGAATACAGCCTTGCTTGACTCCCTTTGATGTAAAAATTGAATCAGAAAGGGAGCCCGCTATGCCATAACGGATTTTAATATCTGTATTAGAATATAGACACTGTATGAGGGATAGAAGACGCTTCTCAATTGAGAAAGCCTGTAGCTTACCATAACCTCTGTCGGTCTATGGAGTCAAAGGCAGAGGAGAGGTCTACAAAGGCAACATACAACTTCTTTGGTGGGTTGTTTACATACTTTTGTATTAAATAATTCAATACAAAGCACTGATCGATTGTGCTGTGGCCCTTACGGAAGCCAGCCTGTAATGGGGAAAGGATATGCGACTCCTCTACCCATTGCTCTAATTTCTCCAATAAGTGCCTTGCGTACAATTTGGCAGGAACATCGAGCAGACTTATTGGGTGATAATTATTAGGGTCCTGCAGGTTGCCCTTTTTATATATTGGGACCACCATACTGGATGTCCAACCACTTGGGAGAACGCCAGTTGAGTCAATCGATGTAAAGAGCACTGCCAAAATTGGGCACCACCAAGATGGATCTAAACGGAAAATTTCAGGTGGTAACATGTCCCCACCTGGAGCCTTTCCACATGTCAATTGTCCAATGAGGCTCTTGATTTCCCCTTCCGTAACTGAGGGCCAAGTAGTTTGTGCCCCTAAAGTCAGACCATCCTCTGGTTCACTTTGCATCAGCTGAGTTGTATCTGTGCGTGAGAACAAACTGCCAAAGTGTTCGACCCACCTTGCCATCGGGATTTGTCCAGCTATCACAGGTTTGGGATTTTTAAGGCCCTGGGCCACCAAATGCCAAAATCATTTCCCATTTTTCTCTGTGACAGCTTGTCCTAAATCCTTCCAGAAGCTGGTTGCAAAGCTCACTTTTTTCCACCTCAATAGCATCTTATATTCTCCCCTCTGTATCAAATGCCTTCTGATATTATCCTCTGATTTATCCCTCCACAGGGACCTAGCCGATTTTACCAGGGCTTGTTTGGCCTTCCTGGCTTCCGTGTCAAACCATGAATGTACATACTGGTTCCTTCTTGGATATCCAGACCTTACCAGGAAAGGCCTCATGTTGTCAACTAAAATCTTATATAAGCCAAAGGGATTGTCAGGATTGTTAATAATCAAATCCCTGATCTCCGTCATGTTTGTACTGCTTAATATTTGCTTTATTTCATCCGCCAACAGTGCTGACCATTTGAGGCGTCTCTCACCTATACATGCAGCCTGTAAGGGGTGCTGAGCGGTAGGCTGTTTCCCTCCCCCTGGACAGTCGACCTCCACTATCAATGCTAAGTGGTCACTGTCCGCATGGTCATCTACGTGGAAGGAGTGGGTTTTTGCGTAGAGGCCAGCTGACATAAAAATATAATCTACCACACTACCCCCCCTCTCAGACAAATAGGTAAGATGGCCCCCTGTCTTATCTAGGGGCCCACCATTCAAGCAGTATAGGTGGTGCTTATATATGAGGGAGAACAAAATTTTCCCAGATTTGTTGACAACTTTGTCAGTGGAGCTTCTGTCTGGAATGGTATCAGCATCATCTAGCAACAAATCCTTACATATCTGTTCATTGCTGCCACCTATTCGTGCGTTAAAGTCTCCACATAACAATATCTCTGCTTTAGGTAGGGTTTCTTCAACCAGATAAAGTACTTGGTCCAGATCCTGCCAAAGTTGGTTAACATTATGTTTCCAATTGGTTTTTATGGAGACCAGCCTGGGTGAGTGAGGCATGCACTGTTGTGTTTTAGCATTTTGAGGGGAAAGTTTTCTTCCTTTGGGGTTTTCTACCAGACTTTTTGTACTTCTGCAAAGCTTGAGGTCTGCCAAGCCAACTGATATGATACCTCCTTCTTGTGTGTGTGTGGGGTGCCATTTTGGCTACATAAGCATTGGCACTCAGTCTGTGAAACTGGGAAATAGAGGGATATTTTACATATACAGTAATACCTTGGATTGCAAGTAACTTGGTTTGAGAGCGTTTTGCAAGACAAGCACATTTTAATTTATTTTTATTTTTATTTATTTTTTACTTGATATACAAGCGACGTCTTGCAATACAAGTACTGTAGTACGGCTTAAATTAAAAATCTCTGTACAATTTTTTGGGGGGGATTTCGTTTTGATATAAGAGTGTTTTGGATTACAAGCACATTTCCGGAACGAATTATGCTCTCAATCCAAGGCATGACTGTATATATATATATATATATATATAGTCACATACACAGAAACACACACTAAAGATCAAGAGAATGTAGTATTTGGATTAGCAATGCAGAACACTTCCAACTAAGTCATAGCATTCATTCCTAAATAGTTGCATATGCATGGAAACAGAAATATCTGGGGTTGGAGGACTGGAGATCAATTTAAGGGAATTCAAGCCCCAGTTCTGCACATGCCATTTGGTTATTGACATCTGACTTGAAATGCTTAATCTTAGGGTTTGCTATAGTGGATTCAAAAGCTGGTTATGGGTGCAAAATCAATTTATTTTCCAGTAGCTGTTTTCCACCACACATATCACAGCCTCCTTCACCCATGCCCCTTTTTCCTTTGAAAGACAATTGTAATTTCTGTAGAGCACCTTCTGGAAAACAAGGTGCAGGGATTTCTCCAAGATGAATTATAATTTACAATATGCAAAGTAAAATATACATGTCCATCAGCCCATTTTTCTGCCTTTGGGTGGATTGTATGTATAGAGAAAGGTGAAATTAATAACCTTCACTTCAGGATCCTCTTAGATTTTCATTATTTCTAGGGAACGGCTCCCCACCTAGATTTTTCACTTAAGTAGTTATAACTACAACTGCAAAACACCATTGAGTGACAGACCCTCGAGACTTGTTCATTACCTGTCATTAAATGTTTTAAAGTTTGCATAATTGATCCAGCCAATAAGTCATCATTGATTTATAGGGGTCTGTCCTAAAGAGTCGCTTGTTAAAAATTCATAACACCAGTATGTGTCTTTACAATCCATTAGCTGTTTACGTACCTACAGTCCTAAGATTGATTGACCTTGGACTGGGAGTCTCATGGACTTTACTTTTTTTTTCTTTATCCTCTCTCTCCTCCCCCACCCCCCGCCCTTCTTTTTTTAACAAGTCCTCAGTATATGGAAAAGCAATACTTCAGCCTTTCTCCCTTGATGGCTATACTTTGATTCCCCCCTCCCATCAAAACTGAAACTTTACTCAAAATGATGAATAAATAAAGCATATTCCATAAACAGCTTTTCACTATTATTTAAGCTTGCGAGCTGTGCTCTGTTAGTCTCCTTTCCCCACCATAAGATTCGAGTGTGTAAATGTTCTAAAAGGCTTTGAATGTTTTATGATGATTTCAGGGAATGATGGAGTAATCGCTGCAGAGAGAAGCTATTAGTTTTAATATTTATATTGAGTGCTCTGAAACATTAATGTGACAGGATGTAAGATCAGAGCAGCGGGACATATTTACTTCACAACTGCTGCCACGTGGCAAAAATATTTATTTTCTGGATCTCTATGGGGCTAGTTGTTGTTGTGTGTGTGTGTGTGTGTGTTTAAAAAAAAAAGAATTTTAATTTAGAATGGATGTGTTTGCATCTCCTGATGTTCAGAGTTATTTATTGTAAGGAGATAATGCCTGATCATTCTATTCCTATGGATGAGTTAACCGGGCTGGGCACCATTCCACATGGCATTCACCCAGCATGCTGAACACTCGGTCTGTTGTCCGAGCCTGCTGTTGTGAAGCTGCTTGTAATGTATGTTCCATCTTTATCATCTCAGTCTGACAGCACCTCAGAGAGAGCAGGAAAAAGAGTCATTTGTTAATGAGGGAAAAGTGAACGGCTCACAAGCACCAGCTCCTTTGCAGGTTTGCATCAGTTCCTCTTTGCTAAGGAAGACCATCTAAGCGGGTGTTTGCCAAACTTTAGATCGTTGAGGCTTACATTTCTTTTCTTTCCTTTCCTTTTTTTTACTTAATTACCATTGGAAGCACACTTAACTCTTATATCCTGAAAGCTTCGGGTTTCGAATGTATTCAATATACAAAGTACCTACAGTTTAGAAGAAGAAGAAAAAGTTAAGGCTATATAGTTTTCAGCCAAGCACCAAAAAGCAGGGAAACTGTGAGCTAAGGCTCACAAGCCTTAATACCACATCTTCCCTAATGAAGCAGCAAGTGCAAGTGAAACCCTCATTCTCCCAAAGCAGATAAACCATGTGAACAAGATGGAGAATATGATATGCAGAGGTGACTTGAGGTTGTGGAAAACTGATGGTGAGCAAGTTAGGGCCACCTACGGTACTTCTTTCTCTTTTTTATTTTTTAAAAATTCATTTAATTATATTTATACCCCGCCTTTTTTCCTGCAAGGAACCCAAGGCGGCTTGCATAATCCTCTTCCTCCTCTCCATTTTCCCCCTCACAACAACCCTGTGAGGTAGGTTAGGCTGAGAGTCAGTGACTGGCCCAAAGTCACCCAGTGAGCTTCATGGCCAAGCGGGGACTAGAACTCGGATCTCCCGAGTCCCCGTCCAACACTCTAACCACTACACCACACTGGCTGTCCCCAACCTGGTGCCCTCCAGATGTGTGGGACTGTAGCTCCCACCATTGCCAGCCAGCATAGCTGGGGAAGGCTGTTCTAGATCAGCCTTCTTCAACCTGGCACCCTCCAGATGTTTTGGCCTTCAATTCCCAACAGCCCTAACCAGGATGGCCAATGGACGAGAATGCTTGAAGAAGTTGTCGTCTAGAGCATCCTCTTTTCCAGAATTAGGACAGAACATATGCACCAAGGAACTCTAAAACAGGTGCAGAACTTTAAACATACTATCGTAGAACTGCCTTGATTAGTTGTTCAAAGTTCAAAGTTATGCTCTCTCTGATAATAATATACCAAGGCTGAAATCCTATACCCACTTACTTGGGAGCATGCCCCACTGTATTTAGTGGGCCTTACTTCTGAGTAGACAAATATATGATTGCACTGTAAATGAAAGGAAAGACTATTATAATCAATGGCACTTTTTTTAAAAAAAAATATGCATTTGGTACTGGAATCTACAACAATAAAATAAATTATTATTAATTAATAACATAGTAAAATGTTTCCTTTATTATTTATCATTCCATTTTACCTCCAAGTGGGGATAGTCTGTACCTGTGCTTCAGGTATTACTGCTTTCCAAAATTGCTAGCTTCCTTGAATTGCTTTTTCATTTAGTCTGTAATCCTACACCTACTTACCTGGGAATGAGCCTCACTGAACTCAATGGGACTTGCTTCTGAGTAGACATATATAGGATTGCTTTGTTAATCTCATACAATTGTGCACCCCCACCAGCCCACCACACAGCTCTTTGTCAGGGTGGTTGTGGTGGAAGGCCTGAATCTGCTTGGAAACGGGTCTGAAGGGAGAGTCCACCCCATGCACTGGTTTCCATGCAGAATCGCTCCCCTCCCTACCAGCCTACCAAATAGCTCGTTGGTGGGATGGGAGGCCTGAATCTGGTTGGAAACAGGATGGGCTGGGCAAAGAATACCCTTTACTTTTCTCATCCAGATACTCAGGAATGCAAAACTTGGGCCCCATATTTGTCACTTTTGAAGTTCAGATGGAGACTTTCTTGGGTAGATTTGAGAAACCTACAGAGATCTTGAAGCTCGGTCACGCTTGTTGCCACCATGTCTGCTTTCCCAAACTGCACCTTGACACATTCAGAGGTGCACTGTGAAGGGAAAACATGGCTGCCTCTACACACACACACAAGCCAAACTATCTTGTTATTGGTGCCTACTACTTCTGATCAAAGGATAGGCTGATAATTTTTGAATTGCTTAGTCTACATTTGTCTTGATTTCCCCTCTCCTAGGAGCTGAAAAATGCTTAAGACTTTGTGGAAAGTCTGAGGGTGGGGGTGGTTTCTTTTCTCTTTTTACCAATCAGTGCAGTGTCTTGTCTTTACTTTTTAACTCCCCCCTCTCTTTTGTTAACCAGGAACTGGGGAGGGGCAGAAGGCGCCATTTTGTTCTTTGCCTCAGGCAGCAACATGTTTTGGCCCCACTCACTTTGGGGATAGGAAATTATGCTGGGTTTCTGCACAGGTGGTGGTTAAATGATCCAGTCATATCCATTACACCACTTTCAGTCTGCACACATTACCTGGGGCCAAGCCTCAGCCATTATGATGCAAAGAAGCACATTTATGAAGCAGAACTGTGCTGGGGGTCAGAAGAAGGAGAAAGGGAGACAGGAGCAGGGAAAGGAAATATCAGGACCTGATCCAGCTGGATCACCCCTCCCCCACAGGGCTAGCTGCCCTCAAGTGCCCTGTGGGAAAGAAGGAGTGAGGGAGACAGGTTTGCTTCATTTAGACCAGTGTTCTCCAACCTTGGGTCCCCAGATGTTTTTGGCCTACAACTCCCAGCATGCCCCCAGCCAGTTGGAGAACACTGATTTAGACGGTGCTTCCACTGGGAGATGCGAGGGGAAGCTGGGCCACTCCACCAGCCCTGCTGTCAGTCTACTTAATTTTTCCCCGTCTTCCCACCCCATCCCCTCTTCCTTGTGTGTCATGTCTTTTTAGATTGTAAGCCACTCCAGGAGCTGAAGAGTGAGATAAAAATAATGTTAATAAATAAACAATAAATATAGGACTCCATTCTGCCCCTTAGAGAGATGGAACAGCACAGCAGAAGCTGTGACTAGCTATCTCGGACCAGCAGGATAATGGGCAAGAGCCCCTTTCAGAAATAGTTAATAAATATATTTTGCATCAATTATACATCTTATTTACTTCAGACAACAAATGATCTATACTTCACGTATCCTAGAACATCATTTCAAGCCAACTGTATTTAACACTGCTTCTAGTCTAATACACAGAAGATACCAACATCTTATGTTCTTTCTTCCCTAGAATCTCTACACCAAATAAAATATGTTTGCTTCAAGGAACTCAACTTATGACTTAGTGGGAAAGGTTCTGCTTGCCTAATATGGCTAATAGCTGTTGATAGATCTATCCTCTATGAATTTGGCTAAACATTTTAAAAAGTCATTCAGGCTGGTGGCCATCACTTCATCTTGTGGTAGTGAATTCCATAAATTCATTAACTCTGCATATGCTCAAAGGTTTCTCCTTTTCATTAATTTACACATTTTATGTCTGAGCCATAGCACTAAATAGAGGTTCTAAGACTAAATTCTGGCTCAAGTAAAGCTTGGATAATTAATTGTCTAGCACTGAGCCAGAATCCAATATTTTATTTATTTTCTGCTTGCCAGTCCTTTAAAATCACAATTTCACACTTTCCAAGGAAGGAAGGAAGGAAGGAAGGAAGGAAGATTTCACATTGCAATCGTCGTTTAGGAAGATGTTGCATGTTAAGCAAAAAAATATCGTAGCACTTGATTTAAAACTGTTATAAAATCCCACAGTTATTAACAATGAAGTAACTGAAATTTGCAGTTGTGTGATGGAAGTCATGGCAATGACATACAGACTTACTTAGCATTAAAAAAAAAAAAAACTTTTACAAAGCAGCCTTAAAGACATTGACAAGAAATATATTCAAGCTGTCAAATACCAGGGAAGAAAAAAGGCACCCGGTCAAAAGTAAAATAAACTGACACATTCAATGTGTGGTAGAATTAGAGATTCCACAATGAGTGGAACACCAGCAAACCTGTCCACTGGAACTTATAAAGCACTGTATACATTGAGGTGCAGCAAGGATATCTACCCAAGCCCCCCCCCCCAAAAAAAACCTTCCATGACTCAATTTTATTTTTCATTAATATTCTTATAGTTTGCTTTAAAAAAAAAAAATCACAATCAATTTTCTAGAATGTTCAAAGTCTATCCTCAGCTAATTTCAATCTGAATATAGAAACAACCACATATAACATAAAGACATAATTGAAAATGCAATATACAATATCCATCCATCAGAATTCATCCTATTTGTAGGACAATACAATCACTCAAAATTCCAAGTTTGAAGGTGCGTCCTGCTCACTCTTCCTGCAAAGAGCAGGATTTGCAGTGGCTACAGGAATCTGTTATAGCTAAAGTGGCCAGGTGTCCTACTTTTCAGAGAACAGTCCTCATTTTGAAGGTGCCCTCTATTTGAAGAGCTGTCCAGTCCAAAGCCTCTTTGAAGCTAAAGAACCATAAGAAGAGAAAGCAAGCAGGGGCCTTGATGTTGCTCATCAAGAGTTAGCTCCTGGATAGCAGACTGAGCAAGGCACACCGTCACCTAGTCACAGTCTTCCAGAGGTAGCGTTAGGGGAGCGGCCCGCTAGGACAGGAGCCCCAAATCTTTCATTTGGAGCCCTGAATCTCTGGGAGGCCCTCTGCCCCACCACCCTGCTGTCCATGGGCACTTGCTGAAATAAAGGTACAGGGGACCTGATGATCTCTGTTGTATCTAGTCCCCCTGGATTAGCTGGCCTTTTGCCCACACGAGCTTCACCTCCTGCTGCCCCCACCCTTGAATCTTTCTGCCATGAGGTTTTTTTCTGAAATCAAATGCCCTCCTCTCCCCTGTCTATACATCCCTTTTTACAAATAGGGGTGTCCTTAGGAGACAGGGTCCTTTATAGGGGTGTGCACATTTGCCTCGCGTGGGCGTAGAAGGCCAAAATCGGCCTCGCTCACGTCCGCGCGGGGCTCGCGTGGGCCTACCTTGATCCAGCGGCGGCTCACCTCTCCGCAGCGAGCCGCCCGAGCCGGTCCCGTCGCGTCACATCCGGCACCGGAAGTGACGTGGCGGGAACCTGCACAGGCGCGCTGGACCCCCCCCCGCGCACGCGATGTACTGCGCCTGCGCAGGGTCCCGTTGCATCACTTCTGGGGCCGGATGTGACGCGACAGGACCAGTGCCGGCGGCTCGAGCAGCACAGAGAACTGCTTCGCACCGCTCAGAAGATTGAGGTGGGGGGGCCGCCGCCACGGAGAGTTGAGGCGGCAGAGAGCCCCCCCCCGATTTGAAAGCATCTCTACCTTTAAAGGCACATACAGAGATAGACTTTAGATCATATGTAAATTAGCATGCACAAGTTTGTGCATATATTTGGGGGGGCCTGTGGGCCTGAGCCCTGGATCTTTTCGGTACCTAGCACCGCCCCTGAAGTCTTTCCCACTATGGTGAGATGTATTGTATTTCTATTTAAATTATAGTTATCATTTCTATAAATTATCATATGCAAACATTATCCAAATTTATTTCCTCTTTTTTTTAGTGAAGCGTTGCCTCGTTTTTGGCCACCCTCGTTATACCCATCTCTTTCATCCCCATGCACCTTGGTACTGGGGGCTTGTATCTCAGACAGGGCATTCACTTCATGTGCTCTTCCATGTATCACGTTGAGGAATTCAGAAAGCCACTCCTTCCTCCAGACCGCAATTAGCACACTACTTTCGGCAGAAGCAGAAATAATGCTGCGCATGTGGGTGGGTGACATGTATGTTGGAATATGGCATCTCATATTCAGTTTTGCCTTCGGGCAAGAAGCTAACACCACAGTTTCAACATGTCCAAGGTCTTGGATGAGAGCATTGTCACCTTTGTCCCGGTGTAGAAGGGCGTACAGTTTTCTGCTAATTGGCTTCAAGGTAAGATTGGAGCCAGAAACTGATAGATTGGTTTCAGCTGGGGATTACCTCATTCTATGGGTGCAGCTGGCATTACATCATCTATGGGTGTGACTGTACAGATATGCAGTGCTTTTTTTCTGGAGAAAAGGGTACCGGAACTCTTGGATTACATTTCCTCGGGAGTAGATGGTGATTAAATTGTAATGCAATTAATAGAAGAAAAGGTGCTGGAACTCAGTTCCGGTGAGTTCCACCAGAAAAAAAGCCCTGCAGATATGTATATAAGGTGGTCAATGTCTCTGTGTTCTTGTTGGGGGGGAAAGGAGTTATTGTTATAAGGATTTATTGATTAATTGAGTAGAAGCATTCTGTAAGTATAGAGATAGTTTATGTATGTCTAGACTGTACTTGTTTTTGTTTGACATACTGTTCTTTCACTTTTGTAAATTAGCACTCTGTATATGTTCTGTTCCTGTTTTTCCCAAGTCTTAGTTTAGTAAACCCTTTTGCTAAAGAAACAGACTTGTGTTTTGCTTTTTACCTACTGGCCTAGCACTCGCTTCTCACGCCACAATCTCTCCGCTGCAAATTCTGTAGCTGCTGGGACAAAGTTGTTTAACTTTGTTTTTCCCCCGTCGGCTCAGATTTCCATCAATATAAGCATGCTGCTAAATGCTTCATGGTGAGCTATGGAAGGACTCTGCCAGTGGTGAAGTTTTGGAAACTGATTTGCTGACTGAATTTTCCATATCAAGGGTTCTCAAACTTTCTAACTCCAGGGCTCACTTGAAAGAACTGAAAATTACTGAAGCCCACCAGCAACAAAATGGCACTGCAGGGGCAGAGCCAGTCACAAAATAGCAGCAGACAGAGGCAGAGTTTAGCATAATCAACTGATTATCAGCAATTACTGATACCATTTTGTATTGATATCTAATCCCTCTTCGGCAATTGCTAAATTCATTGCCACAGTGATTCTTGTGGCAGGGAGTTCTGTGGCGTAACCCCACAATTCAGTTCCCTGGTGTATGTCTGTTTAGTATATTTAGTGAGTATAGAATGTTGAACTGAGTGGGTGTGGTTTGTGATGTCTTAGAAAGGGTGGGGGGAGGAGTATATAAGGAGTGTTTGAGTGATGTCAGAGTTAGTCTAGACTCTAGTTAAGAAGTGGAGAGTTGAGTTAGTGTGTTATGGGAGAGTGTTTGGAGTGTGGGGAGAGTTGGGAGTTTGGGTAGTTGGGTTATTCGTGTCTTGTCAGGAGTTTTAAGAGAAATCAGTGCTTCTATGAGGAGTGGAAGTATTTAGAGTTATAGGGACTTAGGTTAATTATAAAGCGTTTGGTGTAGGCAGGTTTAAAGTTATTTTCTGGAACTAAGATTTTGAGAATTAAAATAAACTTATTTTTATTTTGTTTGCTACCCAAATCCTATGTGTCATCTTGGTGTTATTAACCTGCTTTACTTTTAAATCTACACAACCACCTTTGTACCCACAGCATCATAAATTTAAAAATAGACCCTTAGTAACCAGTATTAATCTTTTCCCTCATTAGTAGGGAAAAGGTTTCATTTGACCCTCCCCTCAGGTTTTTAAGTGTTGATGCTTAGCCTGAGAAGGTTTATGCGCCTGGTCCTAAAGTGTAAGGGACCGTGTCGTCGCAAGTTCCATAGCTCAGATTTCCCCAAGTGAAGTGCAGACATTGGCTCTGGAGGTATCATGACTCAGGTTCCCATTTTACATTTTTCCTAATTTTATTTATTTGCTTATGTATGGTGTGTCTATACCACCTTTCTGAAGCCGACCAAGATGGTTTACAAAAAATGCAGAAGATAAAAACAATTCTCCCACATGTCTCTCAAAATATTTTTACTCATCTCCTGTCATTTCTTCTCCCCTTCTCCTTTTACACTTAACTTGCACCATACCTCCCTAAGCAGCCAGTTTCTGTCATCCCTCCTTCCTGGTGCTTTTACATTCAGTTCCTCCTATAAGAGCTTTCCTCTCTTATCAACTTCTTCTCTATTTTCAGCTGATGACCATCATCATCATTATTAAATGTTAACCCTTTATTTCTCTGTCTAATTTCATTCAAAGCCACCACCCCTTTTCCCTCAAAGGAGGAAGACCCTCCCTTCTTTTCCCTTCCCAAAACTTCTCTATCTCCTGACCACCTTGACTCAGTTCCACCTTCTTCACCCTCCCCCTGCACAGGCACACACACAATGACTGGGTTCAGACAACATGATAACCTACACTCAAGGGTTGAGTATGGGTTGAATGTGGGTTGTCATTGAACCATGGTGATCATGTTGTCTGAACCCAGCTGCGCTAACAAGCCATGGCTTGTTAACCACAAACAATCCATGAAGAGAACCCATGGTTTGTTGTTGGGTTGTGAACTGTGGGTGGTTCACCATGGTTTGCTATCTCGGCTGGCTTCAGACAACACAATAACCCACATTTCAACAACAATCCACGGTTCAACAACAACCCACACTCAACTCATACTCATCCCTTGAGTGTTGGTTATCATGGTGTCTGAACCCAATCACTGACTGAATGAGCCAGCCAATTCCTTTATGCAGGTTTTAATTAGAATCACTTTATTTGAGAGGAGGAAGTGAGTTCCTGTAGCTCAGTTCTTTGTTTTTTCAAAATTTCTCATCTGTACTTACACGATGCCTTGAATATTGAGGAAGTAGGGGCGGGCGGGGAGGAGGCTTGCCTTAACTCATTCTATTTTTAGTTTTTAAAAGCTGAACCAAATCTGCTGAAGCCTCAGCGTCTGGCATTGTCTTTGTTGAGAAGTAGATTTGCAAAACATATTTGGAAAAATAAACCCTCCTAATTAAAACTGGCATTTCTAATAGGTCAGCTGATATCACTTGTCACGCTGGTAGTATGGAACTAAGTCAAAATGAAATGAAGTCAGATTATCTCTGTAGTAATGGTCTGATCTCACTTAGGGATGCCATTTGCTCAGGCTGAAATGTTCTTGGTTTGGTAGACAGAATGAGTTTCAAGGAAAGGTAGAATGTCTCTGTTGTGGCTCTGATTCAAAGATGGCTGTGTAGAGCTGCACATGTATACCACCCCATGATGCTCAGCTTTGAGAAGCATCAATCAGCTCTTCAAGGAAGAAGGGGGCCTGCATTCAGTCTCTCCACCTCTCAATCACTTCTAAAAAAAAAAATGTCAGGCTTCTGAGGTGTTTAAAACTCAAAACAGAGTGCTGTAGCTGATCATCCTTTCCCCCTTTTATAAGTAGTACTGTTGGGCAGTCTATATCCAATGCTATCACAGCACTAGCATAAACCAATGCTAGTGCGACGTCATTAAGCACTTGCTAGGGAAAAGGGAAAAGGCTCCTCATTGGAGGAAGTGGGCAGGAAAACAATATTCACCAATTTCCCCTTCCCCCTGCACCAGTCCCCTACATTGCCTCTCATGCCACTCTGGAGGGTCCTCCAGGCTTATGGTGCAACCAACGAGAAGGACTGTCCATTTTTAAAAGATTTTGTGTTTGAAAAAGTATACCCTACCTTTCTTGTCGAAGCAACCCAGGGCAGCAAACAATTCAGAACAACATAAGCAACCTAAACAATGAAGGCTATAAAGTACAACAATCATTTAAAAAAATTAAAATAAAAGGAAACAGCAGCAAGCTACAGCTACAGTCATCATTTCAACCCCAAATTCCTTATGAAGAACCCAAAGTTATGTAACTTCTGGGCCTGGTAGGCCTCTTGGGTAGGGCATTCTACAACGTCAGCACCACAGCTGAACAGGCCTTGCTCCTAGGAGATGCCTGCCATACCTCATTAGGTGGAGCAACCCAGAGCAAGGCCTCAGATGATGACCAGAGTGCACAGGCCAGCACATACAGGAGAAGGCAATCCCCCCATAGGCCTTGGTTTTCCTGACTTTGTGCATGGATGATAGTATTCAGCCAAAAGAAGCTCATTCAGTCTAGCTTCTGTCAGCCTGAAGCATAATGATAATATCCTTAATGTGAGTTTGTTTGCCTATGTGAACATATGCCTATGAACATTCTGACCATGGCCATTGATATTTCTACAATGCATCTAGTACCTTTCCCATATGTAGCAGCACAGACTGAAGTAGTGGCTGATGGGAGAGAAGAGGAGTCATTAGGCCTTCAAGTTGTAAGAATACATTTCATTGTCCCAAAGTACTTCATGTACCAACGCTGTTAATGTCACCATTAACACAAGAATTCTCTTGTGTATGCCAAACAGAATACACTCGTCATCATCTTTTCCTTTCTCCATCGCTTCCACAATGGAACAAACGATGCCATTTCCCAGCAAGGCCATCACTGCCAGCAGTGGACTCAGAAATGCCCATTTTAATTATAAACTTTTTCATGCATCTTTTCAACAGCATTTCACACTTGGCGCACAGTGAAAACTGTTCTTCACCATATGAAGTCTGAGGCTGTTGTGCTGAGGGAAACAAGTGCCACTGAAGTTAAATTCATCCTTGCCGTAACTCCATGGACATCTCCGATTCTCACATGAAGTCACACCTTTGGCCTATTGTGCTTTGCTGCAGTGGGTTAGAAATTCTGCTTCAAACTGCCTTCGCGCCTTATTTTCACACTGGAGGACATTACAAAAGCTCCAGTCATAACTAATTTGTACACTTAGTGCCCTGTTAGGTAACAACGATGTGCCCAGTGAAGAGATTATAGCCTGTCTTATTATGCCAAAATTTGGCTTGGCAAATTACTCTCAACTTTATGAATCCTGACAGTTTTCCTGCATAGAGCCGAACCCTTTTTCAAAGATCCATCCCTAAGTCCCATGAAATAAACTGACTTTGACTAGAAAAAGATGTAAGCCGCATTATGGTTACATTGGTATTCTTCTTTAGAGATCAGGGAAAATATGACAAGGCTGACTCCTATTCTATTATATAGCATATTCCATTTAACAGCGCTAGAGCCGAGCAGTGAAGGCATATCCTAAAATATTTTCACTTCATGCATTTGACATTGGCATTAGTTATTGCATTTAAGATACAGTCAGCTGTTTATTGCTATTTCTTTCTCGCTGAGAATGTTAACCACAGAAGGGGAATATTTGATGTTGCAAATTACTTAGCTTCCTAGTCTTCGTTTCCCTTTTAGTATGCAATTATTTGTTTGGTTTCACTGAGCAAATGAAATTTCAAGGGCATTTCAAGGAAAATAAACAAAGTACAGCCCGAAAAGGGAGGAGGGAGCAGAGGTTGGTCTTTGTATTCAAGAAGAGCACTCCAGTCATGCATATGTATGAATCAACAAAATCAGGTTAGAAATTGGAAATTGCACTCCACACTAGAGCATTTTTCTTGCTCTAGAGATCTGTGCTACAGATTTGAAGGACTAATAAAAAACCAGCAGCATGACTGGAACAGATGTTTTTTATGGACTCAGCTTGTTAATAGTCTTTTTAGCTTCTCCTAAGGACTTAAAGCAGGTTCCTTGCTTGTCCTGAATATTTGAAATCCTGTTAACATTGTCCAGAATGTGCACTAACAAGCTGCAGTGGAAATGCTGATGGTTTCCTTACATGTGGCTTGGAATAAGGATTCACTCCACTTCTGCAAGCTTGCCCTACTCTAAAAAGGTGACGTTTCTAAAGCAAAGCTAGAGATTGAAAAGGTTGGTGGGCTGGTTCTAAAATACCCACATTATGCACTACACAAACCATGCGAGACATTAAGGCTGCAAATCTCTGCACACTTACCCAGGAATAAGGATGAGAAAACACACATTTCTTTAAAGACATAGCTAGCATCTACATAGTTTGTTTCATTTTTGCTGTAGAGTAGGCACAGGCCCAGTGGGGGGGGGGTACAGAGGGGTTTCACCCTTCCCCCCTCCCCCACAATGGGCCCAATCCAGTCCGTGATGTAGTGGAGGCCTCAGCTGCCAGAAGAGGATGTGTGGCAATTTTTGCAGATTTTCCCTTTCCCTTGCACCCTGCCCGGCCGGGATGTGTGAGAATTTTGTTTCAGTTTGCAAATCACTCAAAAATGCCCCGTTCGCAATCCCGAAGGCGAATGCAAACAGGAGCACATTTTCTGTTAAAAATGTTCACAAATTCCTTAACTTGCCTTCCCATTTGCAAAATCTGTACTTCCTCAAGGCACAAAAATATGCGCCACTTTCTCAAAATGCACAACTTTCTTAAAATGCACACCTTTCTCAAAATACGCAAATGTCTCAAAATGCAGAACTTTCTCTAAATGTGCACATTTTAAATCACCCCACGTTTTAGTCTATGGGGAAATCTGCGCAAATTTGGGAATTGTTTGCACAACTTTCATGTTCGACAGCTGTCCACTTTGTGCAATTTCCCCATTTGTGCAAAACGAGCAGTGATCGCAGACATGAGTGCAAATTGAGGAGAGACGAACCGCAAGCTGATGATCAGAGAATCTTAGCGAGCTCAAACATCACTTGCTTGCCCAGCCCGAGCTGCCACCTTCCAAGCTGTTCTGGGGGGTCATAAGAGCACAAGAGCAGACTGGTATAAGGAAGTTTGGGACATAGCCCTAAATGATAAACTAACTAGTAGTATCAAATGCAAAAAAGGATTGCTAAAGAAGAATAATTTTATGGAGATATGGAATCAATTACTAGACTATGTATTAATAAAGGGGAAGGGTAACATGCCTTGTCAGGATATGTTATATTTTTGGAATTTAGACTTTATTTGATCAAGAGGATAGAAGTATATTAATTGGTCCCTTGGAGGGTGGGGGGGAGCACTTTATGATTTATTGTATGTTGATTATGTTATATTTGTGTGATAATTTTGTATTTTGTTAAATATTTTTTTTGTGTTATAATTTGTTTTGAAAAATAAATAAAATATTAAAAAAAAAAAAAAAGAGCACAAGAGCACAACTAGATTCAGCCCACAGACAAATGCAAAGAGGTCTTTTGAAAGATTTAAGGATGTATAATATCTAAACAAAATTGAGTAGGAGCCAAATGTCCCATTTTATATTCTGTACTGGCTAGTACGAAAGGCAGGAATCCACAATTCAATAAAGCCTGATGTTATCTCTGGAACATGAATTAGTTAATGAAACTACAGTGGAACATAAACTAGGATTTTATGCTGCCCTTGCTAACTCACTGTGTTGGCAACCACATAGCATAATTAACAGATGGGGGGGGGGGCTCTGATTTCACAATAGGGCACTGGAGTGTTACTTTCTTAAAGAGGGTTTTTGAAGTATGATTTATGTGGAAATGAAATTGTACAGAAATACCTTGGATTGCAAGCATAATTCATTCCGGAACCATGCTTGTAATCCAAAACACTCTTATATCAAAGCGAGTCTCTGGCGGGAGTGAGCGGGGCCGATTTCGGCCCACTATGCCCACTCGAGGTGAGCGGTTACATCCCTACACTTGTATTGCAAGACGTCGCTTGTTTATCAAGTCAATTTTTAAAAAAATGTTTGCTTGTCTTGCAAAACACTCTCAGACCACGTTACTTGCAATCCAAGGTATTACTGTATTGGTAAGCAATTAAGATAGGCAGGCTTCTGTAATCTCTTCCCAAAGAAACAGTGTGGGAAACTTGTCATATTACAAATTATTTCTTTCTAACATTATCTACGTCCAGCTCAAATCAGTGACCAGGTCAGGATTTCATCAATAACTGTGCAATTTCTTGTCTTATTAATGCTGAACCTTGCACAGCAATCAGACCTGGGCTGACATGAGTACATGATAAAAACTGGATAATGAACAATACCAAACTCACTTCTTTATTCCCCCCCCCTCAAAAAAGATAGCACACCTATTTGGATCCCTTAAAGTTGATAATCAAGTCTGCCCCCATATTATGCTGAAATAGAATATTAGTGAGAACATGCTGCTTTATCCAACTGGGGCTCTATTAATTTGTGTCCAGACTCATTAATCTTACCTAATTCATGTCAGCTGATTACATTTGAACCATGACCTACGGATGCATGTGGGGGGTTGCACAAAAATCTTCCAGGATCAATATAAAATCATGATTTGGCATGTGTCCATGGGCTCCTGTCATTGTCTCTGCAACTAACTCTCCAATATCATCTGCAACAGCAGCTGCTGCATTTGTGTGCACATGCCCAAATGATGGGTTCACAGCTCTTTCAAGACAGATTTTGAAAGAAGTTTATCGCTGGAAAGACTAGATCCTATTGGAGTTACAGCTGTGTCCCTCTCTGAATCAAGTGATCGTAATCCCCAAACTTCACTTTCTGTTTCATATGTAAGTGCGTGATACAGGGTGTTGGAATAACCTATGCCAATACTTTAAATGGTACAACGAGGTTTCATAGTGATATTTGATTTCATATCTGCCAGTCCACCATTGTGGTTTTTGTTGCTGCTGTTGCAATTTTAGCCCATCCATCTTCAAAGAAGAAGAAATGGAAGATGTAGTTAAACTCAGTTGTGGCTGTAAAGGACTCTTCCTTTTTAGCAGAGGATTGCCTTGATGTATGCATGGAGGTTTTGTCTTGTTGAATATGGCCATGCATTTAGGCCTGGCTTACACAAGCAGCAAAATGAGGTGGCATAATCCTGAAGTGGGGAATGGAATGTACCATTTCAAGCTGTAGGTCAGCCTTCCCCAACCTGGTGCCTTTTGGACTACAGGTCCAAGAATTCTTGACCATTGGCCAAGCTGGCTGGGGCTGATGGGAGTTGAAGTCCCAAACATCTGGAGGACCCCAGGTCAAGGAAGGCTGTTTTAGGTAGAGGATGCTATTTTGAATGCTCTTCCATTAAAACAACTCACCACAAGCAAAATAAAATTTTTAAAAAATACCACAGCAGGGAGAAAGTTGCTAGCCCAGCCCACTTCACACTGTGTTAGTTTTCTACTTGTGGGTTGTTGTTGTTGTTGTTGTTGTTTTCCCACACAGGGGAGCATTTTTAAAATGCTCCCATCTGCAACCTGAAGTGGTACAGTTCATTGCATCATCACAGGTCTCTACCACCTCATTCCCACTTGAATGTAATTGAGTCATGTCATTACAGTCTTCTTGGCATTATGTAACTGCTAGCATCAGGACCGGTGCAGGGCAGTTTGGCGCCCTAGGCTAAATTATATTTAGCGCCCCCCCTCTCGTGCCATGGGGGGGGCTCCGGAAAGCAGCCCTGCTCTGCAACTTCCCGCCGCCGCCGCCGCCACCGGACACCCCCCCCCCCGCACGCTGCCGCTGCCGCTGTCGCCCCCCACCTACCTTCCCACGCCTCCTCCAAAAAGGGACCCCCGCGCTCTGTTTTTGGCTGGGGGAAACCAGAGCAACAGGGCTGTTTAAGCCCTGTTGCCCTGGTTCCTCCCGCCAAAACAGAGCATGGGCGGGGCTCCGGAAACAGCGCGGAGAAGGTAGGTGTCGGGGGGGGAGGCGGCGCGGAGGGGAAGTGAGGTGGGGGGGAGGCGGCGGGGGGGGAGGCGGCGCAGAGGCGAGGCGAGGCGGGAGGGGAGGCGGCGCAGAGGCGAGGCAAGGTGGGGGGGAGGCGCCCAGGCTCGGCCCCACCACTACTCCGGGCGCAATCCCCCGCACTGACCTGGCTTTCTCGGTGAGGCGGGCAAGGCAGGAGCGCGCCGGCAGCGAAGAGGAGCGCAGCGTTCTGCGCCCTTTTCCGCTACGCGCCCTAGGCAACAGCCTAGTTGGCCTAGCGGTAGCGCCGGCCCTGGCTAGCATGCACTATTACTGCTGAAAATAAGTCCCATATCATCATCATCATCATCATCATCATCCCCCCCCCCAAATTATGTGTTTGAGTACTCATCCAAAGTTCACACCCAAGGCCATTTTAATGGCTCAAGAAAATAATAGATTTTAATAAGTAGAATCCCATTTTATAAGATGTGACACAGTTATGAGAGAAATTCTTTCTTTCATAATACAGCTCTTCCAACTACAGTCCAGATTGCCATAGCTGTAGGAGTTTTTATTTATTTATTTATATCCCACCTTTTTTCCTGCAAGGAACCCAAGGTAGCTTACATAATCCTCCTGCTCCTCTCCATTTTATCCTCACAACAACCCTGTGAGGTAGGTTAGGCTGAGAGTCAGTGACTGGCCCAAAATCACCCAGTGAACTTCATGGCTGAGTGGGGACCAGAACCCGGATCTCCTGAATCCCAATCCAACACTCTAACTACTACACCACACTGGCTCTCAAGGAGTTGTCCTGCTGATTTCACTATAATTATGACAATCATCCTACAGATCTGAGAGCTCTCTTAGAAACAAGAGAGCGTGTATCCTCTGAGAGGATTTCTAGTTGTCACGCCATGACAGTAGCTGGTGATCTCACCAACATTATTTGCTATTTTCATCGCCATAATTTTACATCTTGTCGAGGGGAAACTTCCCACTGCTGTTGGAATCATATATCGAACAGATGGAAAGCTATTTAATCTCAGCAGGCTGAAAGCAAAAAGTAAAGTAATTACAACCTCCGTTGTGGAACTTCAGTATGCTGATGATAATGTAGTCTCCGCACATTCAGAGGATGATCTCCAAACTATCCTAAATGCTTTTGCAGAAGCATACGAAAAACTTGGTCTCTCACTTAACATCAAAAAACCCAAAGTGCTTCATCAGCAAGTGCAAGCTAACCCTTTGGTGATGCCATCTATCCAGCTTGGCGGGACAATACTGGAAAATGTCGATCATTTTCTCTATCTTGGCAGCTATCTTTCTGTTACAGCTAACATCGACAGTGAAATCCAGCATCGTTTGAGCTCCGCAAGTGCCGCGTTTTCTCGAATGAAACATAGAGTGTTTGAGGATCGGGATATTTGTAAGAAGACCAAAACACTGGTTTATGAAGCCATTGTATTGCCAACTTTATTGTATGCCTGCGAAACATGGACTATCTATAAATGTCACTTCCACCTCCTTGAAAGATTTCATCAACGTTGCCTCCGGAAAATCCTGCGAATTACTTGGGAAGATAGACGAACAAATGTCAGTGTACTGGAAGAAGCAAAGACTACTAGCATTGAAAAAATGATCCTTCAACGCCAACTTCAGTGGACCGGTCATGTTGTTCAAATGCCTGACTGCCGTCTCCCAAAGCAGTTACTTTATTCCCAACTCAAGGATGGAAAGCGGAATATCGGTGGTCAATATAAGAGGTTTAAAGATGTTCATAAGGCTAATCTAAAAAAATGCAATATAAACATCAAAAACTGGGAAGCTCTGGCCCATGAACGATCTAAGCCCGAGTACAAGGTGAAAGGGAGAAACGTGCTAAGCGAAAAGCACGTCAAACGAATCCTTTACAGGACCATCTTCCATCTGGTAACCTGTGTCCTCACTGTGGGAAGCTGTGTGGATCTAGAATTGGCCTCCACAGTCACTTACGGACCCATCGCTAGAGTCTACACAATTTTCTTTAGAATTTCCTCCTTTTAAAATCTCCTTTTTTGTAAATTTTTATCCTGGAAGACAATCTTACTCGGTCACGAGTGATCACATGATGATGATGATGATGATGATGATGATGATGATGATGATGATGATCTCACCAGAGCACATGTTGTGACTTTTTAAAAAAATTTTTTAGCAGAATCATGTTTATTGATCTGCAGCTTTTTTCTTTTTTTTTTTTTTTTGCCAGAAAGGAGACTTTTAAGATGAAAACTCAGTCCATAGTTGTAGACAGAGAAGGAAGAAATAGGATATTAGATAGATTTGTCTTCACAGAAGAGATCAGGTAAACAATTAGATTGAAGCATTCTCTTCATAAACAAGATAGATAGATAGATAGATAGATAGATTAATGTTTCTGGAACTGGTGCTGTTATGGAGAACTAGAAAATAAACCCTGTTCAGTCTTCTTTCTCCTCTCCCATCGCACCTCCCAAGAGAGTCGCCAAGTTAGGCAGCTGGCAAGCGGCTGGGTTGTGTCCCATCAGAAGGAGCCCGTCAGGCATAGTAACTGTATGCCAATTTTACCTTCTCCTTCACTGCACGAATGAATGGATTCTCTGCACAGTAATTCCAAACTATAGTGTGGCCACTTTGATAAGATTAGGGCCATTTTAATATGAATAAAGCAAGCAGTTGCTTGGTAGGGAGCATGATATAGAAACCTTGCAGTTGGGGATAAACCAATATCGACTGGAAATGCATGGAACAAATTGTCTAGTTCAATGTCAAAATGTTTTGTGTGTGCGCACACACACACACACCATATTCTTTAATTACACATAGCATGCACGTGTGCACAGAGTAGTGCATTTATAATTTTCTATTTACAATTGTCCAAGGAGTAAAGGTCAAATGAGTGTACCTATATTCAAAGGAAATGAAGAAAAATAATAACAAGACATCAAGTTAGGTATATTATATTTCTTAGCTAGAGTCAAGGATAACGTCTGTGGTGCTGGAGATGCAAGCAGTTGGAAATAGGTGTACAAAGAACATGCTTTCCTTTGCTGGCTCACTGTTCGTAAAATAAATAGCACATAGGCAATGGACACAAAAGGAATGTTTTAGGTGAAAAGATTGCTTCTGAATTGCTAGTTTTGATTCCATGCTAGATATGCTTGTAATCACACACACACACACACACACACACTAAATTATAAAGGATGTGTACATTTATGGACTTGTAAGGGACCAAAGATAATCTCATCTAACTCCCTGCCAAAAGGCGGGCTTTTTGCTCTGCACGTAAAATATTCCCCACAGCCATTCTGCTTGATCTTCTTCTGCACCTGGCCTAGACTGAATTTATCTTTCTTGTACACGGGTGACCAGAATAAGACCATTATACCCCCAAGATGGCCTTATTGATATTTTTTGCACAAGGGTACCTATCACTTCCTCTCTCTCTCCCTCTTTTTTCTATGAATGCCCCCTCCTTATTGGCTGAATAAGTAATGTGTCCTCTTTGCAGTTCCCACAAACAGTGCTGCTTTCTCCCATGCATCCACCTTGCACAGTTCTGTCTACTTGGTCTATTTGTGTTGCTGACTTGCATGCACAGGACCTTTGGATATACATGGCCATTTGCATTGAGATATTGACTCCCTATTAACATGGTGTGCATCCAGTGGCGGCCGGTGGCTCCAGTGTCAGTGGGGCTGTGTATCCACTCTAGGTTTTAGTCTGAACTTAAAGGAGCTGTCCCTAGCCGCACAATAGATTCAGAACCATGGAGAGCTCCTTAAAAGTTCAGACTCCAGCCCGGAATGGATACACTGCCCCGCTAACTGTGGAGCCACCAGCCTTCACCACATGCATCTCTTCAAATGTGAATGAGAATCCACATCCAGAGCCACCAGTCGCAACACGTGACTAGCTCTGTGACTACACCTGGATCAGGGCCATAATTATACTCTCTATTTCCAATGTTGAGGCTGTAAGTGCCGCCATTTCTGTCTGTGGCCAGAATGACAGCACTGAAGCGCAAGAGGGAAGTATAGGCAGGCTTGGGGGAACCCCAAGTTGTGTGGTACAAGAAAATCTAGGAAAAAACACTAAGTAGAGGAAGGGGGAACCTGAAAACAGCCCAATGAGCACTGAGCATGCTCAGTGGCTACGGAATGCTGACTGACGGCTGTGGGTGGGGGCGGTGACAGAAAACAGTGGGAGGGGAAATGGAGTGGCTAGCACAGTGTTCTCCAACCAACCTTGGGTCCCCAGAAGTTTTTGGCCTACAACTCCCAGCATGCCCCAGCCAGTGTAGCATGCTGGGAGTTGTAGGCCAAAAACATCTGGGGACCCAAGGTTGGAGAACACTGGGCTAGCATCTTGAACAGCAGCACTCCACACTGTAACATTTTGCTGGACGTCCCACTTGCACAGTAATAGAACACGGTGCGTTCCAAAGACAGATGAGGGAAGGAAGGACTTAGTTCTGAATCAAAATGAACGGGAACAGTTTGTGAACATTTCTCCTGTTATGAAATGCACCCTTTTCAGCCTTAGAACAACTGCATCCAAGGCCCCTCCATTCGCTGAAGAGGCCTCAGGATCAGCTCCCTCTACACCAGCATGGAGTTGGCACCACTAATTTCCCTCCACTGTTTGAAGAGAATTTTTTTACAAATATAGGCATAGAACAGTACAGAACAAGGAAAGGTAAGATTGCTGCCACCCTGGCCACTCACACCTGCCACCCTGGCCAGCATGATCTGGCAGGGCTTTCTAAGTGGCAGGCGATACTCAACTTTGCACCCCCAACCCCAGTTAGGATTGCACTGTAAGCTAGAATTAGCTAAACAGGGGAATTCTTCCAACTCTCCCATAGGGTGCAAGCCTATGCCTGTTTAGACAGGAAAAAAAGTCCTACAGCTCCCAGCATTCCTGTCTAAACATGCATAGGATTGAGCCTCTAATGTTTTTCTCCCCTGATTCTCACTTAACAGTCTCTTTGCATTGTAAATTGTTTTTCCTTTTTGCTATTGATACTTGGTTGTTGAGCATTATTTTAATTTGGCTTTAATACAATTAGATAAGGAGATGCTTTACTGGAACATAACACACATACATGTGGGAAGTTTAAGTGTTTTCTATAGTCCACTGCAATCTATTGATTCAGAGCTTCACTGTAGGTTTCACCCACCTAATGACTGCAGGATCTGACCAGCACAGAAAACCCCACACATGGCCTTTGGCTGTCATTCTGAAACTCATTTTCGCCACCATGAAGATGAGCTCTTATTAGTGTGAATATGGAATTCAAGTACTATTTGCAAGTTTTAAATGTATGTAGCACTTTACATTATGTGGCAGCATGGCACCAATTATAGCATAACTCTTATCTCATAAATCCAGTAGAGATGGGCTGAAGTTAAGAACTTTGGATACTACATAAAACTCCCCCTCCTGAATTCTTATGGGCACCAGACTTGTAGGGATGTGCATAGAAGCAAAAACTGGAGCTCGTTGAAGTTTCCCAAATTCCACCTAGAAGCTTGTTCTATCTCGTGTGTGCATCAGATTGTGATCTTTCTTTTCTTCTTTTTGCAAGAAAATGTTAGCATATTTTCATGCATATTTTTCCAAATGTACGCATCGTTTCTGCCCATCCTTGAAATGTATGGATTCTTCTCCTGTTGATTAAAGCATTTTTGTGTACATTTTTTCAAAAGTATGCATCATTTTTGTCATGTGCAATTTTCAATGTACACATGTGGTCAAATGTATTGGGGGGGTGCATGAATCACACTGCAAATTCAGAAATGTGTAGACTTCAGCCACAGGTTGCGTTCGATTCTGTGTTTGGTTCGGGAGAGGTGAACTCGATAAGTCCTGGTCAAAAATGAACTGAAATGAATTTCTCAAACATCCCTGCACCAGACCTGATATTCGTCTCCACTATCTATCTTGCAATTATTCCATTTTTATCCCCCCACCCCCACTTCCACTAAGGGATTCAGGGTAACCCATAACCCCATACCCCATTTTATTCTCACAACAACCATGTGAGCTAAGTTAGGCTGAGAGATGCTGACTGGACCGAGGCCAATAAGTGCACTTTAAATCTGGATCTCCTCAGTCCTGCTCCAACACTAACCACTACACCACATTGACTGGGTTCACACGACACAACACATCCCACTGGCTTATAAGGCAGGAGTGCTTGCCAGGTCATGTGAACCAGCCATGGCTTATTTGGGACGACTTATAAACCCAGCTTCTGTTGTTATAAGCCACCCCGACAGGCCATGGCTTGTTGTAGGGTTTAGTAGTCACCTGGACAACACGACAAGCCCAGGGGGAACACAAACAAAATCCCCTTGCCACTCTTGCCAAGCAGCACTGGGTGAGTGCCGATGACAGCCGCCCCAAAGTGCCCAATCTCCGCTGTGCGCCGACGCCTCAAGCTCCATTCCAGGCTCGGAGCAGTGACGCACAGTGGAGATGGCGGCACTGCCAGCCGTCATTCCTCCTTGCGAGGACTCATCGCAAGCAAGAAGGGGGGGCATTGCTGCAAGTTACCACTGCATGCGCAGCAATGACTAGCAGGAGCAGTGGTGCCAAGAGCCATCCAGAGGGGGGAAGCCGTGCTGTGCTTGGCCTACTTGGGAGTAGGCCAAGCAGAGCGTAACTCAGCTCCCCCCCCCATCAGGTGCCACTACCAAATAGCTGCAGTGCCAGATAGACGGAACTGTACTCCTCATGGCAGGATGGCACTGCTGCTGACGTTCTCGGCAGAGGCCACTTGCTCATGAGCAAGCCACCTCTGCTGAGATCAGCAGCAGCGCCAAGAGCCCTCACTGCAGCTTGCGAGGTCTACTCGCCCCGTCCCCACCTCTGCTGACAAGTGGTGACGTGGAGGGGGGAAACCTTGGTGCTCCCGCAGTGTCCCATGAGATACCTGCAGGAGGACCGAGGGGGGAGGAGGGGGAGGCAGCATGCACACCCTACTTGCGATGTGCCTGATTGTCTATCGATCGGGGCTAGGGTGATTTATAAGCCAGACTGCAGCAGTCTGGTTTATAAACCACACTGCGTGTCATACGAACCCGCTCATTATCTATAAAAGATACATGGGATAATTTTAATGCAAATAATTCACTCTGGTTTTCAATTATTTATTATCCACTCTTTCTAAGTGGCTGACAAGATGCTTAACTTTCAGTTCTGTTGGCATTTCTAGATCCCCCCCCTCAATGATTAAACAAATCTTAAATATTACACAAAACATATGGCATTTAGGTAAAGTATATACATTATATTATATTATATAATTACATAAATGACTATACAAAAACTTCAGGGACCATTAGAAGAAAAGAAAGGCCCAATGATGGTGGAAGAGGAAACCAAAGGGAAAGGTGAAGGAAAAGTTCAGTAAATATTGCATAAATATATCATTATACTATACAGTCATGCCTTGGATTGAGAGCATAATTCGTTCCGGAAAGGTGCTTGTAATCCAAAACACTCTTATATCAAAATGAAATCCCCCCAAAAAAATTTGTACAGAGATTTTTAATTTAAGCCGTACTGCAGTACTTGTATTGCAAGACGACGCTTGTATATCAAGTCAAAAAAAATTAAATAAATATTTAAAAAATTGCTTGTCTTGCAAAACACTCTCAAACCAAGTTACTTGTAATCCAAGGTATTACTGTATAATAATGCATAATTGTATAGATCTTAATATGCTGACCAACCTGATATAAAGATATCCCTTTAACCTCTCCTATGGCACACTGCATATTCAAAAGCCTCATCCAGCTAACAGACAAACACAAAATATGCCTTAAGGATTTGATTGGTGCAAATCATGGCTTGACAATATGGGACTTGTACGTAATAGCCTACTTGGCAAATGTTATTGTTTGGGTGTGTGTGTGTGTTTGTCTGTAGTTATGTTACAGTAGAAATAAGAACAAGAAGAAATAGAATGAGAAAAGGGCTCTGGGCTAACCTTTAGATGAAAGTTTTATAGAATGACATAGACAATTATAACTTTGTACAGTTCTTTGAGCTATTTGTTGGCATTTCACAGGAAATAATATCCCCGATAGATAATTCTATAGGATAGTCTCCCCGAAAAAAAATTGAACGGAGCATTCTTGATTGAATATGACAGATGTTTTAGCCATTCCTTCAAGAGAGATGGGGGGCATAGGGCCTGACCCTGATGTCACTGCAGTCAGTAAGAAGGATCCCATTGGAAGGAGTGTGTTTTGGCTCAATTATAAGGTAGAAAATGCTTTCCAATGTTTTTCCCATCTGCTTTCCTTTCTTCAACCTTTATGCATTGCTTGCCTCTATTTTCTCTGTATATTGACTCGCTTATTCCACTTTGATTAAGCATGTTTCCAGATCAACACACTAAGAAATATTGCGCTCTTTTCATATTTCCATAAAGGACCCACAGATGAAACCATAATATTGCATTGTGCCTTTTGACTGGACAATTGCAGGGTGAAATCAATTGAAACAGTGCTATAATTGAGAAAACTGCATAATGTAGGCACTGTTTATTTATCCAAGTTGCTGATCACTTTTTCTATCTAAATGATGCCCAGCTGGATGAAGAGTAATTTTTTTAATATATTTTTTTAAAAAATAAAATAAAAGCAAAGTCATAAAACTTTAAAAACCCACAACTATAGTAAGAACCAATATATCAAACAACTTAAACATAAAGTCTTCCAAATAAACATGAGCAAGAAACTCCCCTGAAAGCCTGGTGGAACAAAAAGGTCTAACATATCCATAGTTCCATATCTGTGTTGCCATGGCAGAAAAGATCCTGCAATGCACATGTGCAGAATGAACCTTCTTCAAGTGCAGAAGCCTCTGGGAGACTCCCTGAGGAGATCTTCATAAGTAAGGAGTTTCACATAGAAGCAAGTGTTCCCTAAGGTACACTGAAGCTTAGGGCTTTCTATGTAACAAACAGCCAGAATGCACAGATCAAATTCTAGAACCATCTCTTTCTGTGCAGGTGTTCCCTCCTTACATGCCTCATTTGGCATCTCAAAGTCAAACTGGAAATATGGGATAACCATGGAGAAGAGGCATAATGTGGCATTGGAGAACCTTGCAATAACAGGTTATAGAGATCATGCTACCAGGATGGCCCCATGTTCTATTTACTGTACAGATGAACAAGTGGCCAACACAGGGTGAAGACCCTAGGGATGCCACATCAGCAATTCCAAAACTGCTGAAACCCAGTTGGTGGCATCCTTCAGTGGCAGGAATGATTGGACTGAGGATGGTGTTAAGCCATCAAGAAATGATTAACCCACAGTGGGATAACTTAGCATAAGCAAGTTATGTCACCCTTGAACTGAAGGGAAAACAACTCTATATGAATATTTTATTTTTTTCCACACACCTTATCAACCATCTAAACTCCCTTGTTTGCTCTGTGGTTTCCGCTTTTAAGTGGAATGTCAAACATCAATGCACAGTAGACATTATAAATGCAAGCCATTTAATTCAGTTTAATTAGGTGCACAAGGCTATTTTCTTCTCAGTCACGGGGTATTTATACATATATCTGCCATTAGCACTCATGGGGAGTTACACAAGTAAAATCCCCGATGCATCAAGGAGGAAAGAACTCTGATTTACATAACAGGTTTGCAGCAAAATTAGCAGATGGGACTCTCTTAATGTAACTCAGCTTGACTGAGTGTGGAAAGCTAAGCAGGGTCAGGCCTGGTTATTACTTGGATGGGAGACCCCTCCTCTAGTTTCCTGCATTGAGCAGGGGGTTGGACTCGATGGCCTTGTAGGCCCCTTCCAACTCTATAATCTATGGAATCTATGAAACCTTCCATATAAAAACCCATAAATAAGTAGAAATAATATACAGACTAACTGGTTCTTAGAATCTCAGCAAGTCGGACCTCCAACAAAATGTTGCAGTGTGAAATGCCCCTGTTCAGGATACTTCAATTCCCGCCCCTCCCTCCTAGTGGTCTGTTTTTTCCCACCAATAGTCAATCAGCATTCTATGCCCACTGTTTTTGAGGTTCACACACACACACACACACACACACACACACACTTAGTGCTTTCCCCCCTAAGGGTTTTTTTTTTAACTTCTGCGACCCTAAACTGCTGACATCTCCCTCATATGCCTTTTACTACATAAAAATTGGCACTTGTAGTCTTGAATATGTTATTTGTATATACAATTTTAAAAGCACTCTGTGATTTCAAGGACAGCCGTACCTTATAAAATCAAATTGAACATTCTGTTAATTACCTAAAAACTCAATTATCCAACCAAATCCAGTGTCTGCCATGACATCAAGCTAACCCCCAAAGTCCTGTTCTGAAGGACAATTGTTGGAACTGATTTTTTTTTTCTTTCTATAAAACATGTATTACCCTTTCTACCTTACCAGTTCACATTGTTGTGGGCAGATTCAGTGTTTTCGTTAATGGAATACAGTATTATTTATCTGACTCCTTCACACAAGACAAGACAACCAGACATCAACATAAACAGCTAGCTTGGTTCATGATCCAGCCTAGATGTTCCAGTTTATTCAAACTACCAGAACGATACCATTATGCACTGAAGCTATGGCATCTCAAGTTGTAAGGCTAGTAGGGACAGGTCTATCCTAATACTTGTTTGATTGTCACTTATACAGCACCATCCTATCTAAATTTACTCAGAAATAAACCCCAGTGTTGAATGGGGCTTACTCCTAGGAGTGCATTCCTAATTGGAGATTCTGCTAAGGTTCAAAAATTGTAATGGAAAAATTGAAATCCTCCATATTTTTGAAGAATCCACTTCCTAGTTTACTTACATCAGAGCATTATATATTCTCATATGCTGAATCATGGAATTTGGACTCTTAGAAGAAAATATTCTGATCTTCTGTGCCTGATTCCACCAGATACTCTCTTAACGAATAAACACTCCAGTAATTTGCTTTATTGACCCTATTTATTAGGGCTTACACAGTGGACCATGTAATAAGCAAAATTACAAAGAGTCAATCCAATCCAAATAGTTAAGATACACTTTCAAGTTTCAGGGAGGTGCAGAGAAAATAATTAAATTTGAGTACTTTGTTCCATCTTTAGGTACAGTGAGTTAAAGTGGATGAAGAGAAATCAAGATAAAAACAGATCATACTAGACTGGAAAACTGTCATTCCTCTTTTCCATTTGGACAGACTAGAAGGCAGAGGCATTCATTAACTACAGTACCACTGTCCACTGTCCACTGCCAAGATGAGTACCATTAGATGTTAACTGGTGACTCAGTTAATACCTCCTGGAAGGGTATTTAATTAAAAGCTCCGTACTAAATATGCTCATGGGTTGCAAAACTAAGGAATTTCCATTTCGTGCCATTTTCTGACCACAAGTTAGTTGAGTCTTCCTTTTTGTATCAGATCATAATCCCTAGCTTCCTTTTGAAACTTCTGAAAAATAATTGCTGCAATTACGGTCATCCACTGAAGTCTATATGACCTCTCTCTCAGTTTTCCAAATTTGGACTCATGGAAAGTTAGAGAAATTAAACAATTGATCAAAAATGAAGCTGGCCTCCGATATATGCAATCTTGCAATATTTTAATATGTTGCAACCTTTTCACACCAAACCATCCGTATTCTCAGAATATCAAACATAGTGGGGTTAGAGTCTCAGAGTCAGACTAGAACAGTGCAGACCCAGGATCAAATCCCTACTTCGCCATGAAGTTTGCTGGCTGACCTTGGGCCGGTCACTTTCTCTCAATCTAACCTACCTCACAGGGTGGCTGTGAGGAATAAAACTGGGGGAGAACCATGTACGCTACCTTGAGCTCCTTAATGGAAAGGTGGGATATAAATTTAATAAATAATTATTCCTACAATGTTGTGTCCAAAATAGTTCATGCTAGTATCTGAGGGCCAAACTGGATGTGATGCTAAACTCTTCATTAGAAAGTGTGTTGGCGCTTTTTAAAAGCTTTTTGTTGTTGTTGTTGTTGTTGTTGATTTAATAATAATAGCAGGCTTCAATGGGACTGCAGTGCATGGGGTGGGAGACTTAACCTTCCCCCCCCCCCACTGCAGCCTTGATGAAAATCACACACACACCACTATTACCCCAGGATGGGGAGGGCAGACACTCCTGTCAGCAATGGTGGGAGCTTTTATTTCTGGGGCTAAAAATAACATGGGGCATGTGATTTTCATCAGGATCATAGCAGGACAGGAGGGGATTAAACTTTACTCCCGTGCACTGCATAGAAATGGATGAATCTGTCTAGCCCGATACACTGGAGTCCCTCTGTTTCCCACCTCAAAGTCCATTCCATGTCATTTCTGTGCACAATCCTCTGATGTTTTAGTTTTATATGAGGTGGAGGGGGGTTGCGTGTATTTTTAAATGTGCCCATTTTTGTGCCCATTTTTCATATTGTATGCTTTTTTTTTAATGCATCTATCCACTGAGTAAGGTGCATTGGTACACATTTTTTGAAATGTATGCATTTTCACAGCACACTTTTCAAATGTGCTCATTGAATCATATGCCTTTTTCCTGTTTTGTGGAACACATCACAAGTCCGGAAATGTACAGATTTCCAAACGCTAAGCGTGTCTGGTTCCACATCATAGATTTCATAGATTTCATAGATCATAGAGTTGGAAGGAGCCTACAAGGCTATCGAGTCCAACCCCCTGCTCAATGCAGGAAACTAGAGGAGGGGTCTCCCATCCAAGTAATAACCAGGCCTGACCCTGCTTAGCTTTCCACGCTCAGACAAGCTGAGCCAGCATAAGCCACAGGCCTGTATACATCCATTTCTGAGTGGTCTGGACTGGGGAAATTCACCAAAAAATCCAACAGAGTGGATTCCTCACATATCCCTAACACTGCGGTCCCAATGAAGATCCGGGCAGGGCAGGGAGACAGCGTTAAGACACCAATGTATCACAATTAAACCGTTTGTATTCTTTCTAATATTTTAGCATATAGCATGTTTACGTAGCCATAAGACTACTAAATCCATGAAGCAGACTGACTGCAAATGGACACATGTGCAAAAATATCTGAGGTCTTTAAGTGAACAGTCAACAATACTGACAAGGAGCAGCAGTGGAAAAGGGACTTTCCACTGCTTCCAGGACTCAGATAGGCAGATAGATTTTCTGCAGAAATCTGCTTCTTGAGGCCAGAGGGGGGGGGGGATTTTTAAAAAGGAATTCTCTCTGTCCACATGCCTAGTCCTAATACTACTCTAACTGCCTACTAGGAGGGTAGATTCACCAATATATTGGAAGGGGTATTGGGAAGGTAGATTCATCAATATAGATAACTATACTGATAAAAATGATAACAAGTTAACCTTTTTAACGTCCTTGAGGTTGCAATCCTATATGCACTTACCTGGGGGCTTACTTCTGAGTAGACACATATAGGAGTGCACTGAAAAATTTTCCCTTTGAAATTAACTTTGAGTGGATCGTGCCCAAAGAGCACAATCCTCTGATTGTTTACTCAGAAGTAAGTCTCATTGTGTTCAGTGATGCATACTTTCTAGTAAGTGCATTTAGGACTGCAGACTTAGTATTTATATGGCTCAAAGCTCATCACATAGATTGACTGGGTTCAGACAGCACAATAGCCCACACTCAAGGGTTGAGTATGGGTTGAGTGTGGGTTGTCATTGAACCGTGGGTTGTTGTTGAAATGTGGATTATCATGTTGTCTGAACCCAGCCAAGACAACAAACCATGGTGAACAACCCACAGTGAACAACCCAACAACAAACCATGGGTTCTCTTCATGGATTGTTTGTGGTTAACAAGCCATGGCTTGGTAGCATGGCTGGGTTCAGACAACATGATAACCCATGGTTCAACAGCAACCCATGCTCAACCCATATTCAAGCCAAGTGTGGGTTATCATGTAGTCTAACCCAGTCATTATCTCAGTAAGCTATGTAAGGCAGGCAGTATTTTATTTTTTTTTTAAATAGGGTTAGTACTAAATGTGTCAGTCAGATAGATTGCACTCTACTCCAAATACATATTTTGTGGAATAGTGCAGTTTAAGATTGGGCTGTTGTAAACTGATCTGAACCAACCAGCCAATTTCTGGGCAGAAGGCTTCTAGTGCCTTTAAAATGCAGCTGCAGTTTACCTTTTCCAAATAGACTGAAGTGAACTGATCTCAACTGCAAATGCAGAAGGGAGGAAATTCTATCTTCACTTGGGTTAATTATCCAGAGTCCCACTTCCTGTTTCCTTCCAGCCTTTGGGAGCAGCTGCCTCCCAGTACCCCCACCCCCTGCAAATGTTAGTAAACACACTAGAAGACAATTTCTGTTGTCATCTACCTAGGCACCCTGGATTAGTATGCAAATAAAGGCAGCACAAGAATAGGCCACAGCAGCGGCGCTAATGCTCTAAGTGATCTTTCAGTGTAATTAGAATTTGTTTCATCACACTAATTTGACATGGCAAATTAGTGTAGCTAAGAGAAGGGTCTTCTTTGCAGAGCCAGGGTTCCAGTATGTACACAGACACTCGCCAGCAAGTCTCCCTGCTCGGGGGAGTTGTGTAACATTGTCGAGAAGTGACAATTAGCAAAAGCTCTAGAAAATATCAGTTTGTTTTATTTTTAATCTGGTGACTTGATAGGTTATATTTTTCTTCCTGCCAATGGTTTAGGTGAGGGCTCAGAGAGCTTAGCATGCAGGCAGATGAGAAATCCTTCATTGCTAAGGATAAGCTACGGTGTTCTACAATTATACACATTTAAAATCCATTCTGGTCCAGTTGTTGGGGTGCCAGCAAATTTGCTGCCCCAGAGAAGACCAAGGGCAGTTCGACGATTTCTGATCCTCAAGGTGTCAGACATAAAAGCCACTGAAGTCCATCAAATAGCATCAAATTGTTAAACTGTGCTACCACCACACTCTTAAAAGAAATAGGCCTTTGCACTAATTATTGGAAAGGTAGCTATCTCTAGTTAGTCTCAGGTGGGGATGAAAAGGTTCTCCAAATACACTTGACATTGCAGAATTTATGCAGAAGTAGACCTACAACATAGTCCTCCCATGACAGTGTTGTCTTTTGTTACCTGCATAATGTCCCCATTACCGTTTTCTTTCTGGGGGTGGGGCAGAATGCATGAAGCATAAAATATCCCAAAATCTATTGGTTTTGCCATTGGAGTGTCTTTATGTCCCCAAAACCGAGCAATGTTTTAGGGATACAAAATCTCCCCATGGGTTTTTCCAAAGAAAACTGGTCTAGGGAGGCAGGCTTACGTACTGTGGGTGTCAGCAGGTTGGCACAAACAGTGAGATTGCATTGGGGAACATTTATCTCACCAGAACTATATTTCATATGGGGCTAGAAAAATGCACCAGAAGACCACAAAAAGTTAAATCTTAGTAAAAAAAGTTTTACCTCAAGTTTTACCTTGACAGTTATGACACTTATCTAATATTTTGAGTTTAAAACATATTTCCTCTCTCACTACAGACACATTTCTGGTTGTGGGGCAATTTACCACCCCAGCATACACTGGAAGATGGCTTGGGGTAGTAAAATGCCCCCATAGACACATTTGCATATATATATATATATATATATATATATAGGATGAGATTGGATCAACATCCTTCAACATCCTTGTGGTGGGGGCAGCTTCTCCTTTGTCAGTTATGGACTAGGAAAGAGTCCGATGCATTGGTGGAATGGCATCCAGCATAGCCTGTTATAGAATCCCAGTGCGTGCATGCATCATCATCCTTGGTAAATAAACGACCTAGAGTTCAGGGTAAGCAGTGAGGTGGCTAAGTTTGAAACCAACAAGACCAGAAAAAGGAAGGTCTGTGGTCAAACATTTATACAAATTAACTTCCTCCAAAATCTCCACATGAGTTCATCTAGCGGTCTCATATACACATGGGGCAGCAGGACTATGCCAGGATGAGAACCTGCAGGTGGATCCTGAGGAGATTGCAACCTGTCAACTGTCACCGCTATTCCTTTCTGCAATGTATTCTTGTTGGGCCTGTCTTGTTGAGCATTACTTCTGATTTGAAAGGAGTCCTGAGAGGGCCAGCTTCAACTGCATTGTAAACAATGTGAAGCAAAAGCATACAGGATAGAAGCAAAATCATTATGACCTCTAATAATGGTGTGTTGGATTTGGGAGACCTGAGTACAAATCCCTGCTTAACCACTACGGTCCCTGGGAGACTTTGGGCCAATTATTATATCTTGACCTAACTTACTTCGCAGGTTGTTGTGAGGATAAAATGGGATGGGAGACAGGTAGGATTAAAAAAACAACAAAAAAACCTAGTACCAGTTAATTTTATCTGCATTAACATTCTTTCCTGTGCCTTTGCATGCAAGTAAAAAAAAAAATATCATGCTCACAGATTCTGCTGTTAGACATTCAGTGATAGCTACACTGGGTCTCCACTCGTTTCCATTTAAGCCAATTAACGCTAGCATTTCTACAGAAGCCATGCTATGGGCAGCCCTCCCCAAATCAACCGCTTTCTAAGACAGCAAACACCACTAAAAGCTGGTTAAGTCTGACAAAGGAAGCTGATGGACTCTCGGAAGATAGACACATCATTACAAGTAATAGCGCACGCCACACAAATAACCGAATGGAATCGTGTTTCTTTTGGGTTTTTTGTTGTTGTTGTTTTGAAAAGGAAAAAGGACATACTCTTCCGAGCATGCTTTGAGGCTACTGAGAGAGTTAAATAAACATACGATAACAACACCAATCAAACCACTTTGCTTAAAGCCTGCGGAGTCAATCTGCTTCTGACTGAGGAGCTACCAACCAGCAAAGGCAAGCTAATTAGACACAGTCAAACACTTAGGCAATCACACCTTGCGAATGTAAGCGTCTTCCTGTCATTTGGCAAGTCTCTCAGCTGCCTCAGAGCGTGAGACAACAAATCCCCTGCAAACAAGTTCCTCGCTCTCCGCCGTTAGTGCGATCTAACAGAGCACAATGGCTAGAGGTGAAAGGTGGCCGTCTAGTCAGGTAATGACAGCATCTCGAACAGCCCCTATAAAAAGAGTGGCACTTGTTTAGACTAGCCTATTTGCACCTACCGACAGAGGGCCTTTTTAATGTAATTATTAGCCTCTGCGGCCCTACGTCAGGGTTGGAAAATAGCATTCATTTTCATCTTGCTTCGTCTGCTGCTGCTCTCTCTGTCTCTGCTTCTGTCTCAGTCACCTCATCTCAAAGTAGAGGTGGAGGAGAGGAGCTAGATTAACAAGAACAAGTTGGCAGGTGAGTTATGTGACAACAACAGCAGCTAACATGGAAGGGAGCGGGGGAGAGAGTCCCGAACCTTGCAAGATTTGGCAATCTATATTTTAATCACTCTGCCAGCGTAGAAATTGTTTTCTTGGACAAGGAGAAGAGAGGCCACAGAAATACCGCTGAACCATTCAGTAGCATGGGGGGGGGGGAAGCAATCGTTATGGGTTATATATTAAATATTCAACTGGCCTCCTTCAAAATAATCTACAGGTTTTTCTTCTTCTTTTTTCCCCCTTGCTAAGATTCGTGGGTGGTCTGACCATGCAGGGCACTGGATTATCATAAGGGTTTAGTGCTGCTTGGCACAACCCATCAGACCTGTCCAAAACATAGTTTCTTTTCATTTCTACAGGGGGTAGGTAAGGGAAGGCCATGGTGGCTTGAGCCTCTTGATTTAAGTGAGCGTTACGACCCAGTCCTTTGCATTGGCTAGGGTAGCCGCTTATGAATCGCCAAAAAAGAGGGCATGCATCACCAAAAAAGAGGAGGAAAGAGGACAGCAATTTGAATAAAATGTGTGTGTGCTAATGTACATGTACAGATGCAAGTTTAGAAATAATTATTTTAATTTAAATAGAAATATAGCACATCTCACCGCGGTGTGGAAGACTGCGACCAGGTAACCTGTGTGCCTTGCTCAGGTTGCTGTCCAGCGGCCAACTGTTGATGGGCAACAGTTCTTATGGTTCTTTATCTTTACACTGAAATTGGACAGGACAGCCCAATAGAAAGTAGAGGATACTTTCAAACAGAGGGTGGTCTTCTAGCAGCCCTTCAAACAGGGGACTGTCCTCTGTAAAAGACAACACCTCGCCACCCCAGCATTGGCTTTAGCCAACAGTTACTTGTGCTGTGTACCTGCTCCCTATGGCCTGCATTCCATAGGTTTGAAGGCACACACGATACAAAAGCCTTGCTAAAGCTAAGCAGGCCTGGGACAGGTCTCTGTCGGGATGGGCAGCTGCCTGGAACTCGACGTACACCCCCTTGAGTTCCATGTAAGAAAGGTGGAGGATAAATTAAATAAATGGATGAATAGGATGATCAGTGTGAGCGGTGAATAAATTGTTCTGCTTCACAGCAGGAAGATGAGACTGCACCGTTTTGGTTCCATCTAAATCTATATCCGTATTTGTGCTGCTGCAAAAGCTAGAGCTGAGCCTAGCAAGTGGGGCACCGATGATCTGCCATGCCTCAGGGCGCAACCCAGTGGGGATCCCTGTAAGTCTCCGAACTCGGAGGATTACGGGCATCCTATGCAGGGTGGGAGGAGCGCGAGGCCATCTTCGCCTTTGCGGTCCTCCCGCACTGCAAGTTAGCTCGACGGCAGATTTTGGGCCATCTAGTTGAGACGCCTCGGATGGGGAGGGGGCAGGAGTACCGCCGGGATACATCTCCGGTCTCCTCTGCTCCCCACCCCCCAGAGCACCCCGTTTGCCCCTTCCCCACAGTCACACAACCTCGGAGAAGCAGCCAGTGCGGTTTTCTCCATGCTGGCTGTGGCGGGGGACGGGGGAGGTGGTCCAAGTGTGGATGGATCCCCAGCTCCAAGGTCACTCAGAGCTGTTTTCTGACCTTGGATCTGGGAACCTGAAGAATCCTATGGCCCCCTAGACACTGTCTAGGGGGACGCAGGATCACTCCCTTACTTATCTTTAAAAATCCTACGCAACTAGGAAAACGCAATAGGGATGAAGCAATGGCTTTTGGAGTAGACAAGGTAGGAACACATCCCTAAGAGAAAACAAAGTCTTCTGATTTTATTCTGTCTCCCTGAAGAAGAAATTGATTTGCAAATTCAAGGAGATTGGGCAGGATGGGTAGGTAGTAAAACATTTATTTATTTAGAATATTTTTATCCTGCCTTTCAAACATAATATTGCTTAAGGCAGCTAACTATGAAATGAAAACCCATAAGGATACAAACTAAAACATATTCAAGATATTCCATAAAAATAAGACACCAAAGAAATAAACAGCACTGATTATATCACGTGTGTGTGTGTATACACATACACACGTCATAAACTATACGTATAGTAACTTAAAGAACTTAACGCAACTTAAAGCAACTTATAGGAACTTAAAGCAACATAGGCCCAAAGGACAGAGAGGGGGGGTTGCTGTGGTCAATTGGGATTCCCTCCCCTTTCCAGGTACTCTGTTTGGCAGACAGCCAATTTCAACTATATGTGCCTACAATTGTCCGTGGTTCTGCAACTACAGTTCCCATCATGCAGTGTAACTGAGATGGCTGAATTGGACATTACAATGAATGCAGTTTCCATCATAAAAAGCAGTTGCATGTCTCGTTTACCACTCTGCCTGCTTTTAGGGATGGACAATTCTGTCAGGTTTCATTTCGCTCATCTTCCCATTTTTCCAAGTTAGGTTTATTCTATCCCATTTCCACATCAGTTTATGTCCACATTAAGTACATTATTAAATACATATTTTTGTGTGCATTTTTCAAACCACACTAATTCTTTTTTGCAGGTGATTTCATCTAAGATAAAGCATTCACATGGGTGCACTTCGCTGTAATACGCCCATTTTGTGTGCACTTTTCTGCACTATACACATTTTTGGATGTTTGATCTTGGATCACCATCTTCAGGAAGGTGCAGATATCCATGGTTAACTGCATTCTGGTTCGTGTATGGGTTCGGGTAGTGCAAATGTGGTCATTTGGCATAGAAATGAGAGCTGAACAAATTTCTCCCCCATGCCTACCCGATAACACAGCGTTCCACATTTCCTTGCTAACACCAGTGGCACTATATGAGTGGTGGTGTGCAGGTAGAGGCGGGGGGCACAGGATGTCAGGGCATGGGAGAACTAGGCATTCCATTTCCATTGTTAGTGGCAGCTGCACACACTTAACATGACATGTAGCTTGGCCTGGATTGAAATATGTATGTCCTAAGTTCTCCAACCTTGGGTCCCCAGAGGTTTTTGGCCTACAACTCCCAGCATGCCCCAGCCAGCTACGCTGGCTGGGGCATGCTGGGAGTTGTAGGCCAAAAACCTCTGGGGACCCAAGGTTGGAGAACACTGTCCTAAAGCATCAGAGGTCAGTATAATTACTGAGAGCCAGTGTGGCGTAGTGGTGAGAGTGTTGGACTGGGACTCGGGAGATCCGGGTTCTAGTCCCTGCTCTGCCATGAAGCTCAGTGGCTGACTTTGGGCCAGTCACTGACTCTCAGCCTAACCTCACAGGGTTGTTGTGAGGATAAAATGGAGAGGAGGGGGATTATGTAAGCTGCCTTAGGTTCCTTGCAGGAAAAAAGGTGGGATATACATATAATAAATAAATCAATAAATAGTGCCATTCGTATGCATAATTTACCCACAAAATCATTCCATGATTCATTGGATGGTCCTGTGTATGAGTGTTTCACTCATAGAAGTTTAAAGGGAAATTTGGGGGTGGGGGAAGAGAGATATAAGAAATTCTTGTTAGATCCATCACAGCAATCCTTTTTTTTTTTTTTAATTTATTTTTTTATTATGAATTTCAAAAAAAACAAAACAAAGAAGTTTAAAGGGTAATTCAGGGGTGGGCAGGGTGGTTTAGAGAGATCAGAAATTCTGATTAGATCCATCACAGCAATCTTGGAGAAGGGATATTTTAGGGAGGGGGATTCCTTCTGCGGGTTTCATCCTTTCCTACTCAGGAAGGAAGGGGAGGGGTTCTTCTTGAGCAACCCAGTTGAATCATTATCGGGAGGGGTGTCTAAAAATCAGAAGCCATAACTCTCCCCCCACCCAGCCTCTGTTCTCTTCCTCCACCCCCACCCCCACCCCATCACATCTGGTCAGAAGAGGTTAAGCTGAAACAGAGAGTGTTATAGTCCATAGACTTTCACAGGGTGAAAAAATGTCATGGGCCTCTACTGTACAGATCAAACTGTGACATCTGGCAAGCCGAAAGCAGCCCCTTAAAATTGCAGTGCCACTTCAAAGAGGGCTCACAACCTTTTATGTGATTCATCCCTTCCTGACATGATTCTCTTTTTTCCCCTTGTACTTCAACTCAGTTTATGCCACGATAGCTGCATGAATCACGTTATAGGATCCTTGCCCCCTTCTCCATAAAAGATGGGGTTATCCTTCAGGTGTTGCGGGAAAATGACCACATCCAAAGGAACTCTTTCATGTCAGAATTCTTAACTTCCTAGGTTTTCCACCACCCTGAGCTTCAGTGCAGAACCCAACCAACACTTGGTGCACAGATTCAACCCATTTATCTGGATTTATCTGTGCTTTCAGAAAACTGCCTGCTTTCCTTCTACTCCGACACTCTTTTCTTTGTCTTGATTCAGTGACTTTTACACTGCTGGAGCTGTATAGATTTGCATGGCAATTGCATACTCCTTTCTGTGCCATTGTAGAAATTTTCACTCCTTGCTACTACCTTTGGGCAACCTCAAAGGAGTCCACCCTAGTAGTGCAAGACTGATTAATAGGGTGGCCAGATGCAACAGAGGGCAGCATTCTTTTGGATAGTAGCTCATGCTTTGCATGCGGAAGGTTCCAGTTTCAATCTACTTAAAAGATCTCAGGCAGCAAGGCTGGAAAAGACCACTGCCTAAAGGCCAAACTACATGTGACATTACTAACATAGTTCTGCCCTTGAGTGTAGGGCGTTTTGCCAGCAGGCCCGATTCAGATTGGGACCCTCTTGTGGGGGGATAGGGGGACTTTAATCCTTTGCCCCCCACTGTGATCCTGATCTGCATTGGAGACCCTATGCTTACAATTTGCATTGCTAAAAATTAAAGGTCATGAAACCAGTGGGACTTTTGGGGTCAATGCATATTGAAGTGGCAGGAGCCTGATCCATATTGGAACTGCAGCAAGAGGTAAAAGATTAAAGCCTCCTACCCTGATCTGGATCAGGCCCTCCCCATTAGGTGCAAGGTTGTAAAAACAACAACCCTGCGCTCAGTGGAAGAACAATGTGGTTAGATCATGTGTAGCTTGGCCCTTAGGGTCTGCAGAAGTGCTGTGAGAAAGAGCAGACAAGACTGAGCCAAATGGACCAACCGTCTGACTCAGTATATGGCAGCTTCATATATTAAGAACATAAGGACAGCCATGCTGGAGAGACCAATGGTCCTGCTAGTCCAGCATTGTGTTCACACAGTGGCCAACCAGCTGCCCACGGGAAACCCACAAGCAGGACACGTGTGCAACAGCACCCTCCTGCCCATGTTCTCCAGCAGCTGGTGTCCATAGGCACACTGTTTCTGATACTGGAGGTAGCATAGAGCCATCAGGACTAGTAGCCATTGATAGCCTTATCTTCCATGAATTTGTCTAACCCCCTTTTAAAGCCATCCAAATCGGTGTCCATCACTGCATGTTCATAGCCAGGGCTGCCTCCAGGGGTGAGGGGGGCCCTCACCATTGGTCCTACATCTGTGCATCCCCTGGCCAAGGGGTTACCTGGCAGCTCAGTGTGAAACTGTGAAGCCACCATTTTCCCACAAAGCCCTGAAGTGCCTAATGTGTTGCTCTGGGGCATTGTGGGAAATTTAAAATGGCAGCTTCCCAGACTCAACCTCCTGGTACAGGAATCCCAGGGCAGGCACTGTTCATGTCTCTAATTATTGTACAGTAAAAAGAATTCTGGCGGGTGCAACGGTGTTTCTCATACTTGTAAAATTGTGACCTAACAAGCTGCACACGCTAAAATTCCCTCTCTTACTCCAGCTGCACTTGGTCCACCTCCATTTAGCCCTCTCCATTTAAGCTTACTGGCAGGAATTTGAACACCACAGTTCAACATACTGGACCCTTGTTATTCCTTTGTGTGCATTTTAATCATTTTAATCTTGTAGTTGTTTTTAACTCTGGTATTGTAATTTGAACTGCTGCTGCTAGCTTTGCTGTTTGTTTTTTAATCTGTGGTCTTAAATATTATATTTACATTATATTGTATTTTATGGTATTAACTGTTGTAAACCGCCCAGAGAGCTTCGGCTATTGGGCGGTATAAAAAAATGTATTAAATAAATAAATAAATTTCCTGCCTTCGTTGCATTGAGATGTTGATTATGTCCTAAGCCTACACTGCACTTTAGACATCAATGGATGAAATGAACAATAACTTTGTTGGAGTCTTAGAAAGGGTGGCTCCATCTCTCCATGGAATTAGAAATAGCTGAGACTAAAACCTATTGGTGAAAAGACAAGAACAGGTGCAAATGTGCATTAGCAGTAGTTTGTAAAACAACGACAAAAATCTCCAACAGAGAAAGAAACATGGGACAATGACCACACTGAAGTTCATACGCCCCCCCCCAAAAAAAATACAGTGGGAACTACATATCTTTTTATAAGAAACTACTCCCATGCTTTAAAACCCAAAGGTGGGATATATCAGAAAGGAGAATATGTGGACTGCACATTTTGCTGATAGATTCATACATATTAATACAAATTGTATGAAAAGAGCATGAGGCACCTATCTGTTTCCATCTTTCTTTCCCTCATCAGCTTGCTGTATTTGAATAAATGTGAACAATGTTGCCTGTCTCTTGACTGAGGCGGGGCTCACAGCACATGTCTACCTTAAGTAAGTCCCACTGGACTCAATGGACTTACTCCCAAGTAAGTGTGAATAGGATTGCAGCTTCAGAGAACATACTACACTAATTCTCATTCAACCACACTAGCGACCAGTTTTGTTCAGGGGCTAATGAAAGGGGCAAGTTATCTCCTGTAAAGCCATAAACAACCTGGGCTCAATATAGATGCAATATCTGCTCCCATATGTCTCTTCCCAGACCTAGAAGGCTTTTGGGAAATCCTTACTACAGGTCTCATTTTTCACTTATTTATTTCATTTCATTTATGAGTTGCCCTATAGTGGAAGCACTCAGGGCAACATACATAATAATAATTTTTAAACACACACACACACACACACACACACACACAATCAAACCAATAATAAGCCAATAACATCACTTTAAAACAAATAAACTAAGAATCAAAGCAGCAGCAATAACATTTTAAAAGCAGAAGATAAATATTAAGGCAGTATGGTGGTGGAGGGCAATTTTAAAATGCAATTTTAAAAACATGTAATTTGTAGTTTAGAAAAAGTAGCAAGTTAAACATGTAAAAGGCCTGAAAGAATAGGGAGGGCATATCACAAAGTAGAGGCCACCACAAAGAAGGCCCACTCACGAGTAGCCACCCACCAAATCTCAGTATGTGGGGGCCCTCAGAGCAGAGCCTCAGAGCATGATCTCAGGGCACAGGCAGAAAGATATGGGAGGAGGAGGTCTTCATGAATTTATGCCTTGTGTAGCAGCCCTGCAAGCGTGGAAAACTTCCATAGAGTGGTCCACCAAAAAAAAAACACCTGCTTATTTATCCAAAACATTTTGAAATATTGTTTAGTTGGATTTCCTGGATATATTGTCATTGCCAATATAATGGGTTGAATCCAGACAAACTCATGCTTAGAATAGACTTGATGAGATCAATGGGATTAAGATAGTCATGACTAATTGGTCCCATTGATTTCAATGAATCTACTGACTAAGTCTGGATCCAACCTGATATTTTATTATTCCATTTTACTGAATCTTTTAAACTGAGTTTTTTTTAAAAAAAAAAATCTTCTTTCATACATTTCCCGTATAAGAAAAAAAATTCTTTTTATACTATACATTAAAGAGTTGCGGCATGCTTGGCCCCAGTTCTCATGTTTAAAAATCCACTCACTTTGCTCCAGTTTCTTCTCCTTTTTAAAAAACAACATTAAAAAAAATCTTACGGATAAAAGGAACATTTCAGCATTGAGTAACAAGCCAAGATGTGGCTCAAAAAAAGACCTGAGGCAAATTAAAGCCCAATTTAACTTTTGCTCAATAACTTCACTTTTTCTGAATGAATCATTTATGTAGTGAAAAACTTCAACTTACCATACCAGAAAACTCAATTAATAGCTATCATCCTTCTGGTCAGGTGTATATGAAGATGACGAGAATGGGGAATGGCCCAGGGAAAAGATAAGAGAATATAAAAAATGAATTGGCAAACAATTTTCAGCCTGAAAACTATTTCAACAAACCATTTGACGAAAACCTCTGAATACAAAACCCATCTGGAGAAATTAGAAATCACGTGGGAATAATTCACAGCTAGATATAAAGTGTTATATTCATTTGGGTAATTAGCACATGACAAATTATTGAACAGCCTGGCTTGCAAATATTTTTCAAAGCAAAATTTCACTGGCGCTATAAACTGTTTTCTGCTATGCATCTGAGGTCCTTCCTGTTTCTACCACAAAGGTGTCACTGTTGCTTCTATCATAACGTTTGGTGGTTGGAAGTCTATGAAAATCAGCAGCAGTAGCAGGAGTGAAGTCCACAACTATATGTATCCTATGATTTATCCCTGGACATCAGTGGTCAAATGCCTGAGTTGATTGCCCACCTCAGCTGATATCTGGGAAATATTTCACAGGGGTTCCTCATGCACATCGCCTGAAAAGATGTATAAGTTTGCATTTAGAGCAGACGTGGCAAATGTTGTGCTAGAAACTAAATGCAAACAGCTGATGATGATGGGAGGGGGTGTTTCGCATGCACAGAATTCCATACTGCAGCAACACCAAAATAATCCAAGAAGCGAATTCTGCTGCATTGAGATAATATGACGTCATGAGATGACACATTACTATCTCATATCATCTCTGATGCTGACCTTATACATCAGATCAGTCTAGCTATCATCAGCTCTTAGGGATGTACGGACTTTGTTAAATCTGTTCCGTCTGCATTTCACGGACTGTCAAGCACCTTTTGACGGAATCAGATTTTGCACAAATGTGTTCGTACGCATTCACGCAAGTTCGCACTTCAAAAAATGTGCAAATCCCCCCAAAATGCACAAACCCCCTAAAAATGTGTTAGCCTATCAGGGGAAATGCATATCTTCAGTCATTGTTCCTTTATTTTTCTAAATTAAATTAAACAGCTAGGGATTTCTCCAACATCCCTAGCTCAGATAAACTTGAGGCATCTATCTTTTCTCAGACTATGGGCAGAATCCAATACAGTCACTGCACCTCTGCTGTTTGTGTTACACCAGTGAGACCCACTACTATAGCAACAGGAAGCTAGCATGTCCTAGACCAGTGTTCTCCAACCTTGGGTCCCCAGATGTTTTTGGCCTACAACTCCCAGCATGCCCCAGCCAGCCAACATCTAGGGACCCAAGGTTGGAGAACACTGTCCTAGACCATCCCCGGAAAAAAGCCAAAATGTTCCTTCTCAGGACAGAACAGGTCAGCAGAGCTCCTGGCTGTGACCTCCACTGACCTGTTCTGTTCCAAAAAAGAGAGCATTTCAGCTCATTTTTGGCAGCTTGAGGAAGTGCTAGCTTTCTGTTGCACTAGCGGTGAGTCCCACTGGCATGTGGGTAGCAATGGATACTGCCCTATTCCTTTTATCCCCTCGCCGGATCGTCACCTTGAAGTGGTGAGTGGGCTTGCGTGTTCCGATGAACCCTGTGAGCAATGCCATCGGGAGCTATGTACTCCCAGTAGGGTCACCCATGGCGGTAAGGTCTGGGGAGCGGAACCAGACAAAGAATGATCCAAAACATAAAGTCCTCAACGGCACAACAGGCGGAAGATAATTAAACCTAAATTACAACGGCTGTGAAGGCGGATGAAGGCTGCAGCAGAGAATGGTTTTCCAATCGTCAGGGCAACCGTGCCATTGGATCTTTGCCATACTCTGTCAAGTTTGTGTGGTGATTCGTTGTGCACCGATCTCCCCCACATAAAACAGTCTCACGCACAGGCGTCTTTCAACTCAACCAACCCAACCCATCCAACCCAACCCAACCCAACCCAAACAAACAAACAAACAAAAAAGTCCCATGGTGACTGGCGAATGGCGACGGGGGCAGGACTGTGAATCTGGAAGCCCCTAGTCATGGACCAACACATGGGCGGTGGATACAGACTCAGTCGCCCTGTTCAAGGAACCAGGTAGTCGAGCAGCTCGGCAGCTGTATCCATGACTGAGCAGCCCTATTTAGGATCCACTCTCCTCACCCCGTATGGGGAGGGGGCTAGAAAAGGTGCCCTAAACATAGTCTACCTCTTTCTTCCCTGACTGGATTACCGCGTCCAGTGGGGCCACCACTTTAGCGGTCGAAAAAGACATTTGAATTTTGGAACATGGAATATACGGACATTGCTGGACAACATAGATAGTGGACGCCCTGAGCGTAAGACTGCTATTATTGCAAGGGAGCTGAAATGGTTTAAAATTGACATAGAGACACTTCAAGAAACTCGAAGGGCAGGAGAGGGACAATTGAAGGAAGAAAAAGGAGGTTATACTTTCTTCTGGAAAGGACTAGCTGAGCAGGACCGACGAATACATGGAGTAGGCTTTGCCATCAAAAATGAACTAGTGAACTCTTTGTCAGAAGTTCCTACTGGCATCAACGAACGCCTGATAACTCTTCGATTAAAGCTCGCCAATAACCAGCAGGTAACCATTTTGAGTGCTTATGCGCCAACATTAGATGTTGATGATGACATCAAGGAAAGTTTTTATACCCAGTTGGACACTCTCCTGTCAGAGATACCTAAGGAGGATAAAATTATCCTCCTGGGCGATTTTAACGCAAGAGTCGGGCGTGAATTTAATTTATGGCCAGAAACTATTGGAAAAGACGGAGTTGGTAACAGCAACCCGAACGGACTCTTACTTTTGTCTACATGTGCAGAGCATAATCTCACTATTACAAACACGCTCTTTCGACAAAAGAATAAGTTTAAAACATCATGGCAGTACCCACGGTCAAAGCACTGGCATCTTCTGGATTATGTAATTGTCTGTGTTAGAGATCGCCGCGATGTACTTCTTACTAGGGCCATGGTGAGTGCCGACGACTGCTGGACAGACCACCGACTAATCCGGTCCACAATAGTTATCAACATTGCTCCCCAACGTAGGCTTCAAGGAAGGAAACCAAGGCGTAAAATGAACATCAGCGCCCTTCAAGATCCTATTAAGCAAACTTGTCTTCAATCACTTCTTAAGGAACATCTACCTACAGAACCTCCTGACAACATTGAGGACCATTGGTCTAAGCTGAAAACCTCCATTACTGCAGCTTGTGAACAAACTATTGGATATGAAACTAAGAAACATCAGGATTGGCTTGATGAAAATGATAATGAGATTAAATATATAATTGACCAAAAAAGGAAAGCCTTCCAAATATGGCAAAATGATATTAACTGCACTGCCAAGAAAAAAATCTACGCTAGCGCAAAGGCTGAGATCCAAAGAAGAACAAGAGAACTTAAGAACGCTTGGTGGAAAAAGAAAGCTGAAGAAATTCAACAACTTGCAGAATCTCATGATGCACGGGGCTTTTTTAAGGCCACAAGGGCCATTTATGGACCAAAAACCTATGGTACAAACCCTTTACAATCAAAATATGGCACCAAACTCTTAAAAGACAAAGAGTCTATTGCACTGTGTTGGAAAGAGCATTATTATGACCTTTTAAATCGTAAATCTAAGGTGGATAAAGAGATTTTCTCGCAAATCCCGCAAAAACAAATTAGAGAGGAACTTGCAATACTCCCCACTCTGGATGAAGTAAAAAAAGCCATTAATCAAATGAGGAACAACAAAGCTAGTGGACCCAGGGCCGGATTAAGATAGGGGCTATTGGAGCTGCAGCTCCAGGCCCCTACCCCAAAACAGGCCCACAATCAGGACCGGTGCAGGGCAGTTTGGCGCCCCAGGCGAAATAATATTTAGCGGGGCCCCCTCTCCAAAGCAGCCCTGCTCTGCAAAAAAAAAAAAAAACCCTGCGCCGCCACCACCACCAACCTACCTTCCCCCCACCCTGGCGGCGGCTGCTGCTGCCGCCGCCGCTGCCGCTGCCGCCACCGAGGAGGAGGAGGAGGAAGTGACGCAACGGGACCCCCCGCGCTGTTTTTTGCCGGGGAAACCATGGCAAGAGGGCTGTTTAAGCCCTGTTGCCCTGGTTCCTCCTGCCAAAACAACGCAGGGCGGGGCTCCGGAAGCGACACGACACGGAGAAGGTAGGTGGCGGGGGGGGTCGGGGGTGGTGGTGATGGTGGCGGCGGCGGGAGGCGCAGCGGCAGCGAGCGGGAGGGCGGGGGGAGGCGCAGCGGCGAGCGGGACGGGAGGGTGCGGCGGCGGCAGGCGGGAGGGTGGGGAGGCAGAGGCCTGGCGGGGGCGGCGCAGCGGAGGCAGAGGCCTGGCGGGGGCGGCACAGCGGCAGCGAAGAGGAGCGCAGGCGCTCTCCTCAGCACCAGGCCCATAATGCTCTTAATCCGGCCCTGAGTGGACCAGATGGGATTCCTGCTGAAATCTTTAAAGAAGGGGCCCCCGAACTTGTACAACATCTTCATAAACTCATCGAAAAAATCTGGATAAGAGAAGAGATCCCAGAAGACTTCAGGGATGCCATAATTATCACCCTCTTTAAGAAGGGTGATAGAACAGACTGTGGAAACTATCGGGGCATTTCTCTCTTGGCTACCGCAGGTAAAATATTTGCTAGGATTTTCGCAAACCCATCTTCTATCTATTTCAGAAGAGATCCTCCCTGAAACTCAATATGGTTTCCGCCCCTCTAGAGGGACAGTAGACATGATTTTTACTGTACGTCAGCTCCAAGAAAAATGCCGGGAGCAAAATCAACCCCTTTATATGGCATTTATTGATCTGGCTAAGGCCTTTGATACTGTAGACCGTACAGCTCTCTGGACTATCCTTACGAAAATTGGATGCACCAATAAATTTGTGAATATCCTGCGACTTCTCCATGACAACATGACGGCAACGGTTTTGGACAACAACGGCTCTCATGGTGCTCCATTTAAAGTGGGATCAGGTGTTAAACAGGGATGTGTTATCGCCCCAACATTATTTGCTATTAAAATCGCCATGATTTTACATCTTGTCGAGGGGAAACTTCCCACTGGTGTGGGAATTATATATCGAACTGATGGAAAGCTTTTTAATCTCAGCAGGCTGAAAGCAAAAAGTAAGGTAATTACAACCTCCGTTGTGGAACTTCAGTATGTTGACGATAATGTGGTCTCCGCACATTCAGAGGATGATCTCCAAACTATCCTAAATGCTTTTGCAGAAGCATACGAAAAACTTGGTCTCTCACTTAACATCAAAAAAAACCAAAGTGCAGGCTAACCCTTTGGTGATCCCATCTATCCAGCTTGGCGGGACAATACTGGAAAATGTCGATCATTTTCTCTATCTTGGCAGCTATCTTTCTGTTACAGCTAACATCGACAGTGAAATCCAGCATCGTCTGAGCTCCGCAAGTGCCGCGTTTTCTCAAATGAAACATAGAGTGTTCGAGGATCGGGATATTTGTAAGAAGACCAAAACACTGGTTTATGAAGCCATTGTATTGCCAACTTTATTGTATGCCTGCGAAACATGGACTATCTATAAACGTCACTTCCACCTCCTTGAAAGATTTCATCAACGTTGCCTCCGGAAAATCCTGCGAATTACTTGGGAAGGTAGGCGAACAAATGTCAGTGTACTGGAAGAAGCAAAGACTACTAGTGTTGAAAAAATGATCCTTCAACGCCAACTTCAGTGGACTGGTTATGTTGTTCGAATGCCTGACTGCCGTCTCCCAAAGCAGTTATTTTATTCCCAATTCAAGGATGGAAAGCGGAATATCGGTGGTCAATATAAGAGGTTTAAAGATGTTCATAAGGCTAATCTAAAAAAATGCAATATAAGCATCGAAAACTGGGAAGCTCTGGCCCATGAACGATCTAAATGGGGGTTGGCCTTTCACAAAGGTTCCATGGACTTTGAAGAAGCCCGAGTGCAAGGTGAAAGGGAGAAACGTGCTAAGCGAAAAGCACGTCAAACGAATCCTTCACAGGACCATCTTCCATCTGGTAACCTGTGCCCTCACTGTGGGAAGCTGTGTGGATCTAGAATTGGCCTCCACAGTCACTTACGGACCCATCGCTAGAGTCTACACAATCTTCCTTTAGAATTTCCTCCTTTTATCCTGGAAGACAATGTTGTGATATGAATCACATTGACCAGCTGTAGCACAGTGTTTACACTTGGAGAGGAACAGAATGGTGGTAAACAAGTATGTTGTGTCTTTCTACTTTCCCGTGTTCTTTCTCATGGGAAAGCTAGATCCTGGGATCATTATGAGCTAGTCACATGGTTTGTATGTTCTGATGATGTGCTAACTTGTTTTTTCTGTCTGAAGCCATTTTAGAGAAGAGCAGGACTGCTTTCTCTATTCTTTCTCTCTTCTGGCTATTGCTTGCTGGACTTAGCAACAATGTAATGTCTTTGCTGAAGTGGAATGAAGCTCAATCTACTCCACTGGAATTAATGCTTGCTATGCATTGTAATCTGCACATGGACTGTAACTAGGAAATGTATACTCTGTAGAACTTTACTTGCTAAGTGAATAAACAGGTAGAAATAGACCTGTGGTCTTACAGAGTGTTTCCTTGCTACTTGCTACTTGGATTAATCTACAAACCGGGGAAGCTACAAGCTGGAGACGGATTACAGGCAAGCTGGCTGGCAGCTGCAAACCGACACGCTGGAACGCTGCACAGAGGGGGGTGAGATCTGGAGATCTGTGTGTAGAATAATGGGCCTCTATGCACAGACAGGATTTTAATTCTCCCATCCAGCACACGCTGAGCTCTGCTATCACTCACGCGCCTTCAGGGTTATGGGCCCAGGAATCGGGACCCAGAATTCGGGACCAGAGTGGACCAGAACCAGCAGATCCAGCAGCTCCAGAACCAAACGGAACCAGTTCGGGACCAGGCTGAAAGTCAGCGCCAGCAGCAGCAGCAGGACCTGTTTTCCAACAGCTGTGTCAACAACTTCGAATCCGGGATTGCGATGATTAATGGCAGAGAAGGGAGACGTCAAAGAAGAAGAAAAATCTCCTGGGCCTTCGTCCGGTAAGGGGGGGGAAGATTGGGAGGTGTTCGCTGAACGCTTGCAGGCTCTGTTCAAGGCCGAAAGCTCAGAAAGCGAAGCCGAAGTTTCTGGAGGGAGGAGGTAGAAAATCCCCCGGTCACAGAAATGGTGGCAGCACCATCTCTGAACCCACAGATAGTAGAAAAACTGTCTGGCTCGAACTATGTGTTATGGAATTTCCAAATGCAGCATTATTTAACCCATGCGGGACTTTGGAATGTTGTAACACAAGATGCAGTTGCAGTGGGGGATCAAGCTCATAATGAATGGAAGGAACGGGATGAAAAAGGAAAGGCAATTCTTTGTTTATCTGTTGAAAGTTCTCAAGTGCCATTTATCCAGTTTGAAAACACTGCAAAACAGATCTGGGACACCTTGAAAAATATGTATCAGATGCAAACGGCAGGAAGTAGAATTTTGCTTGCACGTAAGCTGTACAAGTTGAGCTTGCAACCAAGTGGGTCTATGCCTGAGCATTTGAGTACTATCCGGGACTTGTTTAACAGATTGAGAGCTCAAGGGATGACAATTGATCCCTTACATCAAGTTTCCATTCTGTTATCTAGTCTGGACTCATCATATGATACAATTGTTTCATTGATGGAAGGGCAACCAGATCAGAACCTGACAATGGAATATGTGTCAGGCAAACTTCTCTCTGAGTGGGAGAAACGGCAAGGGAAGAAAAACAATGCTGGACGTAAATAAGCAGACAGCTCGGCTGACGTGGGGCACAGCCAAGCTGGGAATAGCAACAAGCTGGGAGTTACCCAGGCTACAGCTTTAAAAGTGAAAAAATGTTTTTCTTGTGGATCTACAAATCATCTGAAGAAAGACTGTAAGGTCAAACAGAAAAAGAAAAGAAACAAACAGGAAACTACAAATGCACCTGAGGAGGCAATTAAAACGGGCAAAAGTTTGATTGCTAGGGTGGGAATAATAACATTTGGGTTCTTGATTCTGGAGCCAGTCATCACATGGCTAATTCCAAATACATATTTCAATCTCTGGAAAATGATGGATATATACAAATCAGCACATGGAATTAGCTGATGGGAAAAGAATACAAGTTTCAGCAACAGGAACAATTGACTTTGCTACTTTGGGTCAGCAGAGGGCACTGTTCGTTCAGGAACTGGATACGAATTTGATAAGTATTTCTCAATTAGCTCAAAATGGTTTTGAAATATGTTTTTCAGACAGCAAATGTGTGATTTCACGTGAAGGGATAGTCTGTGCAAAAGGTGATTTGCAGAATTCTCTGTATGTTATAAATCCATTTGTAACAAATGATGAGAGTGCAAAGTATGCAAATTGTATACCGCATGACAATTGTTTACATATTTTCCACAAACGTTTTGGACATGCCAACTACAGGAGCATCGAGAAGATGCCAGGTCTGTGTGAGGGTATAAAAATGAAACCTTGTGCTAATTATGTGGAATGTGAAGTATGTAGTAAGGCAAAGTCACACAGAACTAACATTCAGAAACACAGTGATAGAGCACAAGAATATTTGAACTAGTACACTCTGATGTTGCTGGGCCATTTGAAGACAGCTATGGGGGAAATAGGTACTACATGACACTCATTGATGACTTTTCTAGATTTGGTTTTGTTTATCTTCTGCAGCACAAATCTCAGGTTCAAGAGAGATTTGTATCATTTGTGAAATGGGCTGGTAACAGATACAAACAATACCCAATAGGTGAATTGCTCACAGATGAGTACAAAATTTAAGAAATTCTTGGAAAGTGAGGGCATTGGGCACAAAGTCACGGCCCCATACTCCCCTTTTCAAAATGGCGTTGCTGAGAGAAGGAACAGAACACTCCAGGAAATGATGAGGGCTCAATTAGCTGACTCACAGGTGGGAAACCCGTTTCTGGGAGAATGCACTGTCAAATGCCAATTATGATTTCTATGATCTGCTGAACAGGTTACCCAACACCACAACTGTGAAAACTCCATATGAAATGTTTCATGGAAGGAAGCCAAAGATAGCACACGTGCAAAGTTTTGGGTGCAAATGTTTTGTTCATATACAGGCTCAAAACAGAACAAAGCTGTCTGTCTCCAAGAAGCTTTGAATGTTTTCTGCTGGGGTATGATGCACAAACAAAAGGGTACAGGTTGTGGTCACCACACCACAACAAGGTAATTCTGAGCAGGGATGTGATTTTTCATGAGCAAACACATGAACAGAAACAGCTGGTGGAATTGCCAATGCATGCAATGTCTGAAACACAGCAGGAAGTTTCCGAAACAGAACAAGCCACTGGGCAGATATCTGGGGAACAGGAGGGAGGTGAACAATCTCTAAGGCATTCAACCCGAGAACACAAAACACCTGTTAGATATCAGGATGAATTCCAAAGTGGAAAAACTGTTGTACATAAAGCTCTCAAAATAGCTTTAGAACCTCAAAGTTTTAGAACCTCAAAGGTTCAGAGCATGGAACCAGAAGTGAAGAATGATTGGTTTGAGGTCATGCAGGATGAAATCAATGCAATGCATGATAACAAAACATGGAGTCTGGTATCTTTGCCTGTAGGGCGCAAGGCCATCACCTGTAAATGGGTGTACAAGGTGAAAACGAATCACCAGGGGCAGGTGGAAAGGTACAGAGCAAGACTCATTGCAAGAGGGTTTGCACAAAAACATGGGGTAGATTTTGATTCCGTGTTTGCACCAACAACAAGGTATGCAGCTGTCAGATTGTTGTTGAAATTGGCAGCACAAAGAAAAATGATGGCATTTCATTTTGATGTAAAAACTGCTTTCCTATATGGTGATTTACAAGAGGAAATCTACATGGTGCAACCAAAAGGTTTTGTAGAAGATCCCAGTCTTGTATGTCGTCTGCACAAGTCCATATATGGGTTAAAACAAGCAGCTAGGTGCTGGAACCAAAAACTGGACAGAGTTTTGATTAGTTTGGGATATAAAAAAAGCAAGGCTGATCACTGTCTGTACACAAATTACACAGAACCAGGACATTGGGTGTATTTGTTAGTCTTTGTTGATGATATATTACTGATAACAGAATCAGTAAGTCAAAAAGACAAAATTGCAAAAGGTTTGCAAGAACACTTTGAACTGAAAGATCTAGGTTTGGTGAAACATTATCTTGGAATACAATTATCCCAGGATGAGGAAGGTTCTTTCATGGTTGAACAAAGTGGAAAAATTCAGAAATTGCTGGAAATTCATGGATTGGAGAATTGTAACCCAGTTACCACTCCAATGACTCTTGAATATCAGAAACACACAGATAACACTGAATTTGAAGATATTGGAAAATATCAAAGTGTTATTGGAAGCCTGCTATATTTGGCAAATGTGAGTAGGCCAGACATCAGCAATGCTGTGAACATACTTAGCAGGAAAACCCAAAATCCTTCTATGTATGATTGGCTAGCTGTGAAACGTGTGTTAAGGTATTTAAAAGGTTCCATGAATTGCAAACTGAAATTGTCATCACACACAGAGGGAGGTTTTTGTGTGTACGCTGATGCTGATTGGGGGTCTGCAACAGATAGGAAGTCCACAAGTGGGACTGTGATAATGTATGACAACAGTCTAATTGACTGGTACACATGAAAACAATCTTGTGTGGCTGTATCTAGTGCAGAATCTGAATTCATCAGTTTATCTCAAGCATACAATGAGATTGAATGGTTCAAGCAATTGTTTACTGATCTGCAATTACCAGTAGGCAAGGCTGTTACAATTTTTGAGGACAACCAAGCTTGCATAAGCATGGCTCAAAATGAAAAATGTAGGCCAAGAACCAAGCACATTGATGTTCGTTACTCTCATGTAAAGGACTGTGTGCAGAAAGGATGGGTAATACTCAAATACTGTGCAACAGGGGAAATGGTGGCAGATCTTTTCACAAAACCATTGCCTGTAGTAAGACACAGGAAACTAATGACAGCACTAGGCCTCATTGAGTAAGTATAAACAAGATGTACTACAGCTTGTGGAGGGATGTTGTGATATGAATCACATTGACCAGCTGTAGCACAGTGTTTACACTTGGAGAGGAACAGAATGGCGGTAAACAAGTATGTTGTGTCTTTCTACTTTCCCGTGTTCTTTCTCATGGGAAAGCTAGATCCTGGGATCATTATGAGCTAGTCACATGGTTTGTATGTTCTGATGACGTGCTAACTTGTTTTTTCTGTCTGAAGCCATTTTAGAGAAGAGCAGGACTGCTTTCTCTATTCTTTCTCTCTTCTGGCTATTGCTTGCTGGACTTAGCAACAATGTAACATCTTTGCTGAAGTGGAGTGAAGCTCAATCTACTCCACTGGAATTAATGCTTGCTATGCATTGTAATCTGCACATGGACTGTAACTAGGAAATGTATACTCTGTAGAACTTTACTTGCTAAGTGAATAAACAGGTAGAAATAGACCTGTGGTCTTACAGAGTGTTTCCTTGCTACTTGCTACTTGGATTAATCTACAAACCGGGGAAGCTACAAGCTGGAGATGGATTACAGGCAAGCTGGCTGGCAGCTGCAAACCGACACGCTGGAACGCTGCACAGAGGGGGGTGAGATCTGGAGATCTGTGTGTAGAATAATGGGCCTCTATGCACAGACAGGATTTTAATTCTCCCATCCAGCACACGCTGAGCTCTGCTATCACTCACGCGCCTTCAGACAATCTTACTCGGTCATGAATGATCGCCTGATGATGATTCCTTTTATTCTTCCTCTGTGAAGAGTCCATCACTTGCCACATTTCCCCCACAGTAATAAAATCTCAGGATCTATTCATACATACAACAGCAAAATGGCATATAATTTTCAGTGGAAGAGACTGTACCACCTCAGCATTGCATGTAAGGAACAATACCTAAGTCTTTTCCCTTTTTCTTTTTCTGGCTGTCTTCACTACTCGTGGTCAAACTAAATATTACTTTAAAGCACCCTTCCACAAACAACCTGATGCCCTCCAGATGTCTTGGACTACAACTCCAATCAGCCCCAGCCAGCATGGCCAATGGTCAGGAATGCTATGAGTTGTAGTCCAAAACATCTGGAAGGCACCAAGCTGGGCCAGGGGGCTTTAAAGACATAGCCAGCAGCTATGTCTTGTTTTCCTAATTCAAAAGTAAGTGTGAGGAACCTGATAATGGCTTGGGACTCTTGTGGGGGTGGGGGTTGCGCTGGGCTTTAATCCTTCTCCCTTCGCTGTGGTCTCAGTTGAGATCGGAGACTTACACCTGCACTTTGCATTACCAAAAAAAGGATCTAGTGAAATGAATGGATTCTTATTTCGCAATGCAAATTGCAGATACAGGGGGCCTGATCTGGATCAGGACATCAGCAGAGAGCAAAAAGTTTGTTTGCTTGTCTGTTTCAATGCTGCCCATTAGCCGAAGCTCTCTGGGTGGTTCACAACTATTCATAAAATTATAAACCACAAATACAGATAATGAAATACCGCATAAAATTTCAATGTACAAAATTTAAAACAATTTAAACAACTAAAAACAATTTTGATTTAAAAACAAAACAAAACTAGATGTGTTAAAAAGTTACACTCCCCGACCCCCCGACCCCGGCTATGTTCCCAATCCGGATCAGGTCCCCTGTGCTTATTCTGAATAAGTGGGTGGGGGAAGACATAACTGCTGGCTACATATTTACCCTCGGCCTCTCTCCGACAGACCATTATTCGACTGCAACACACGTAACCGGATATAAATTTGTGACTTTGTTCAAGGCATTTTCTTTGAGTGAATGAGCACTCAAGGTTTGTAAGAGAGCAAGCCGATGCCCCCCCTAGACAGCATCTAGGGGGCCATCGGACATTTCAGATTCTCAGGTGTGAGGTTGGAAACAGTGCTCCAATCCCCCACACACGCTCCAATCCCCCACACAAACACAGCCGGCATGGAAAGAACTGCACTGGCTGCTTCTCCGAGATCAGAAAATCGACTGTGGAGAGGGGATAAAGGGGGTGGGGACAGGGAGGGGAGGAGACTGGGGCCGCCAGGATACAAACTGTCCTGGCGGGGGTGCAGCCTCCTTCCCTCCCCCTACAAAGTACCTCAGCTAGATGGCTGAAAATGGCCATCTAGCTGAATTGCAGAGCGGGAGGAGTGGGGAAGTGGAGATCACCCCGTCACAATCAATAAGATGGTGCTCTCAGTCAGTTTTTATCTATTTTCTCCCTTCATTCAAGGTTCTTGTACACTTCAATAGTAATTTTTTTTTTTTTTGGATGCACACTGTTTCTCTCTTAGAAAGATATGATCCGTCTATCAGAATAAGGTGTTGGGGCAAAGCGTCATCCAAGCTTGCTTCCTGAAACCACTATAAGTACTAAGCTCAGCCGCTCAGCCATGAAACTCACTGGGTGACTTTGGGCCAGTCACTGCCTCTCAACCTAACCTACCTCACAGGGTTGTTGTGAGGATAAAATGGAGAGAAGGAGGAGGATTATGTAAGCCGCCTTGGGTTCCTTGAAGGAAAAAAGGCGGGGTATAAATATAATAAATAAATAAATAAATAAATAATGACTGGCAAATCACTGGGCAATGAAAGTTTCTGTCCCGAGTTTTTCATTTCTGTGGTCTTGTTACTATATTGAAATAATAAATAAATCTCAGTGCAATCAATTATTTGACTGCTTTTATTAGCAATATAAAAATAATGTATTTATTTTTATATTGTTTAAAACTTGTTGGAGTGCCATCCTTCATTTTTTATTATGCTAAAAGAGGTAAGTATATTCCAGCTGCTATTAAGGCTTGCCAGACCAAAGTGATTACTCAGGTTTTATAGGGAGGGAGCATCACTTTGGTATACTGACCAGCTTAATCGCTATGAAAAACGACAGGCGGGCCTTTTAAGGAGAATCTTGAGACTCCCAAAATTTGGGATTGGATTTATGTACAATAGCAAGCATTGTATAGAAGCAGGTCATATGTTTCTGGCTATGTTCGAGTGATTCAGTCAGTGTGTCTATCTGACATATTGATTCTTATTAATCTATTTGGGGGAAATGTATTCTTCAGTTATTACATATGCTTAGTTTGTAATACCTTTGCACTTACAATGGAGTGATCGCAAGGTGTATTCTTAATCAGTCAGAGAATTCATGATATAGATAGTCACAGTCAATTGGCACCCGCTAACCATATTTGTTCACCTTTAGCTCAGCAGCTGACATTCTCTAACATGTTGCAAAGTACTCATTATTTACATTCCAAAATATCATGAGGCTTCCACATTAGCAAAGTTTCATGTAATGCAGTATTAGCTGTCAGAAGGCTGATACAGAGGAAGACCCATTGTTTTAAGATCCTGCCTGTGTGGTCCTGTCCTGGAAATATTGAAACATTGATGTATTCATTGTTTTATTGTATATTTTATTGATTCAGCTGATCCTGGTGTTGTATCCCCACCAGTGAGATGTATTGTTACTTTTAATATGTTTGGAGGGGTGTAATGTTAATATTACCCAGAACGTTGCAATGTTTTTTAAGTATTTTAATTCATTTTTATTGTGAAATTTCAACCAAAACAAATTATAAAAAGGAAAGAAAAGATTTGTATATATCCATATCAATGAAAACATATGAAATGCATATATATGAAAATAAAACTTTCTAGCAATTAGAGGACCAGATATCCAAATAAGTATCCATTCGAAGGTGGCATCTATATGCCACCCATTCAAATACTGAAAACATTGTAAGGTCCTCAATCCACTGCATTTTAGGAGGTGAGCGTTTAGCCTTCCAATGTTGTAATATCAGTCTTCCAGCTGTCAAAAGGGCATGGAGAATCCATTTATGCTGACCATTCATTAATTTTCAAGAAGCCGGTAGATACTATAAAAGAGCACATACATCAGTGAATATGAAAGACTGTTCCGGTACAAAATTTATCTACTTAATAACCTCCTCCAAAGAGGAATCAATACTGGACATTACCAAAACATATGTTTAAAAGAAGCATTAGCTTCATTGCACTGCCAACAGTTAGTCAGATTAGACAAACCCTTTAAATGTTTTTAAATATAATACTAAAAATAAGACCAAAGATAATTGTAAATGCCTATTTTTGATTCTGCCCTTTTAATATTAAGTATATACAATAATAAGAACATAAGAAGAGCCATGCTGAATCAGACAAATGGTCCATCTCATCCAGCATTCTACTCACAAAGTGCCAATCAGCTCCCTGTGGGAAGTCCACAAGTAGGATGCGAGTACAATAGCACCCTCCCGCCCATGTTCCCCAGCAGCTGGTGTACATAGGCATACTGCCTCTGATACTGGGGGTAGCATATAGCCATAAGGACGAGTAGCCGTTGGTAGTCATATCCTCCATGAATTTGTCTAATCCCCTTTTAAAGCCACCCAAGTTGGTGGGCATCACTAGATCTTGTCGTAAGGAATTCCATAGTTTAACTATGTGCTGTGTGAAGAAGTACTTCCTTTTATCTGTCCTAAATCTCCCACCACTCAGCTTCATGGGATTACCCCAGGTTCTAGCATTATGTGCATTATTATCATTGTTCTTATACTGGTATGAGTGTGTGTGTGTGTGTGTGTGTGTGTGTGTTATAAATGGTCTGTAGACTTAATGTAAAAATAGTTCTCCCCACTTGCATATGTCTACCTTGAGAAACACATAAAACAAAACAAAGAGAAAGCAGTTGGGGAAATAGTTGTGTTTTAAATTGCTACAGTTTTGTGCTCTGGCAATAAGAAACTAAAAAAGAGATTTGTATCTTGTTCCTGGTAAGGAGGATACATCAGGCAAGTCTGGGATGCAAACAATCTGTTTATTTATTCACCCTTTGTTTCTTACAGTCTCTTTCTCCTTTTGTCTCCTTTCTCTCTTCTCCCAATTTTCCCTCTCTCTCCTTTTTCTCCTCTGGGGGAGAAACCCCTGGGGGGGAAGTTAGGGAAGAACTGCAGCAATAAGGTTACAACATACTTCTCTTCTTCAGAACAACAAGAAAATGATAATAAATGGGATCAAAAGTTAGTTGTAAAGTCCTCAAATCTCCTAGGCTGCCTCTTGTTGGAAGGATATGGAAAGGTGTCGGTCCTATACTGGTTAGGAGAAAGCAGAGTTTTCCCCTTTATGCGCAGCCTGGTTATTGAAACGACCACGTGGGTTGTTAAACCCTGCTAAAAGGCTCCTAAAAGGAAACGGATTGTCCAAACAAGGTTTAAAACTAATAAAGACATTTATTAGTTTTACTTACAGTCCCTTTATTCACATGCGTGTGTCCATCATGTTGGGGGGAGAGAGAGAGAGAGAGAGAGAGAGAGAGAGAGAGAGAGAGGGCTTGTTCGCACGACACGGGAACCGCAAGTCCCCCGCGGTTCCCGTGTCGTGTGCACGCCGACCGGGGGTGCCCTCGCGGGAGAGCTGCGCGTGGGACGCTCGCAAAGTGACCATGGTCGGTAGAGGGGTAAGCCCCTACCGCGCGTGGTCACCGTGCCGTCGGAACAGCGGGCGGCCGTCCCGCGGGGTCCCCACAGAGACGGCAGCCCAGAGCGGCTGGAGCCGCCGCCGCTCCAGCCTGTAGGGGCAAACGGCCCCTCTGGGCATCCCGGGCCTCACCCCCTACCGCCGGGAGGCCCGCACTGCGGTGCGGGGACTACGGGGTCTGCCCACGCGCGCGGGGCGCCGGTCGTGTGCGGTGCCCCGCCGGACCCCGCAGACGTCCCCGTGGTTCCTCCCCCGCCGGCAGCCTGGGTCGTGTGAACCGGCCCAGAGAGAGAGCTGGCCACAGAGAGGTAGGGAGGAGGGGTTACAAAACATGCACCCTGGGGATTGTTCAATTAACCCTTTCTTCCCACTCTAACTAGTGGTGACATTACCTCACTGATTTAAGCAGGCAACATTACAAGTTCCATCACCCCACAGTGCTTCTTATAGCCAGAGTCCAGAGAGCATATGAAGAGTTGGAAGCTAGCATTGTTTCTAGAACTCTGTCTTGCCCTTCTTCGTTATTAGTGTTGCCAGGGCTTTTTAATCCAAAAGAGAGGCAAGCAACCGCTTCATCTGCTGCTTGCTGGCCTTTTGCAAGGCTTGAGATGTTCCAATTTCCCATCTTTGAGGTTACTTCGAATGTCTACATCTTCTAAAGGAGGTGAATATCTGGAATGTCTTTTTCTGACTCTGTAGGGCAATCTCTCTCAAAAGAAGTCTCCAGTTTCAAATTTGTAAGCTTTTGCTTCTTTTTTTAAGGTCTATATATTGTTTTTCTTTCTTTTATTGGTCTCATACACATGTATGAAATGCCCCATCAGAAGGTTTGTATGCCAGGGTGAGAGCTGGAGAGGTGGCTATTTATTAACAATATTTTTATACTGCCTTTTGAGGTGAAGCCTCTTCAAGGTGGTTTACAAAGTAAAATTTTAAAACAATCAAATGTCAAATATATTGAATATTAAAGGTGGCTAAGTGCTGTATTGGCTTTTCGTCCTCTTAACAGTTCAAAGGTTAGTGCTGTTGTAATTAAGTGAGGAGCAGTCTTGTAAGCAAAGACTGTTTCTCATAGGGAATCTTCCCATGGTGCCATTTGTCCACTGGTAAGCTGTAGGCACTCTTTTACCAGTCTGTCCATTCTCTCAACCAGGCCATTTGCTCTTGGATGATCCAAATAAATTATTTTGTGTTTAATGCCATTCCTGTGGAGGTATTTCTGCATTTCCATAGAGGTAAATTGAACCCCCTTATTTGTCACCAATTATTTAGATAACCCCACACTGGCAAATAAAAAAAATAAAAATAGATGGCATTAATTTAATCACCATTTCTGCAGGGGGGGGGGTGTTTCCCAGAAAATGTAATGTCAAGCCATTTTGAATAATAGTTCACCATTACTACAGCAAATCTTTGTTCTTCTAGCTGATCATCAAATGGTCCCATCATATTAAGGGCTAACTTCTCCCATGGTCCAGAGGCTAAGTCAGCTGGTACAGCAGTTATTCTGTAATGTGTAACTTTGGGCACATGATGCACAATTTGAATTACCTCCTCAGCTTGTGTGTCCATTCCTGGCACCAAAAGTCTGTGACAGTTGCCGCTTAATTAGACTCCTCCCCAGATGACCATGAGACCACTGAACCAAACGTTTTGGCAAGTTTAACAGCACAACCAGATGATAATTTCTCAGAACCCATTAATCTAATACAAACAAGGCCTGCAAAATATGTTGAAATGGTTGTAGGTTTTCTGTTATCTTTTTCCCTCCACAAGGCCATCCTTTAACTATTATAGGCCTTTAGTTCATTCCATTCAGTACTTGATCTTCCTTTATGGAAACTACCCATTCTGAAACTGAAATGATCCCATGAGTGCCTACATTAACATGTGCAATGATAACTTTGCTCTTATCATCAGATTTCACTTCATCATCTAGAAAAAGTATAGGCAGAGGAAATAAGCAGTCAGCAATCACATTATTGGATCCTGGAAGATACACTGCTTTAAATCAAAGTCCATCAGTTTCACAAACCAAACCATTCTTGGACTAGCTTGCAGTAAGGAGGGCTGAAAAAGACTTGCAATCACATCTTAGAATAAATTTTCTACCTCATAAGTAGTTCCTGAACTTGTCTCACAGCCCAGAAACATGCCAAAGCTTCTTTTTCAATAACCTAGTAAGAGGTTTCTGAGTCATTAAGGGCTTGGGAGGCAAATGCAACAGTGGTCTCTCATCCATTTTTTAACTGAGTCAAGATAGCACCAGGCCCATACTCACATGCATCTGTAGTGACAATTGTTTTCTTCTCAGACAATTGTCTTCTTCTCAGAGTCGAAAGTGCTTAGACCCTGGCTAGTGGAAATTTCCCATTGAAACATTTTTGCCAGTATGTGTGCCACTCAAATTTTACATCCTTCTTTAGGAAATGGTGTGAAGGAGCTATCTCAGTAGCAAATTGCTTTACATACTTTTAATAGTACTCACAAAGCCCAAGGAAAGTTCAACATCTGTCTTTTCCAGTTCTGGTGCTTTCACTAAGTTGGATTTGGGCAATATCCCTCTTTGGGAGATAATATTCCCCAGATAAGTTACTGAATCAGTCTTAAATTGGCATTTCCCTTTACTATTAGTTCATATTGCTGAAGGTTTTCCAAGAACAATTTTCAGGATAGCATCATGTTCAGACTCAGCTTTGCCATACACCAGGATGTCATCTTGGAAGTATGCAGTTTCTTCAAATATTGCACGCATCATTCTCTGGAACATAGATGCTGCAGAAGGCAAACCAAATAGCATGCATTTCAGTGGGAGCAAGCCTTCTGGAGTGATAAAGGCAGCATAATTATGGCATTCTTCTACTAAAAGAATCTGGTGATAGCCCAAGGATAGATCAAGAGTTGTATAGATGTTGGCGCTTGACGTAGCATTGATACTGAGTACGTAGCATCTGATTGATATTGGGAAGAAGATGACAGTACATAACAATGTTTGAATGGAAGTCTATCAGGTCAACATGCACACAAATGGTTCCATTAGCCTTCCTGCCTGTTGTGCCTCCATTTGGGATGGAGGTGGGATCTCTCTCTTTGTAGGAATGATTTTGTGCTATCTTGAACCAGCACCATTTGAAGGTCTCTTTGATGGTTCCATCTGAGTATGGAGGCATGCTTTGGGACTATATTCACGTTCCCACGCACATTGCAATCTTTGTATTCAAGACTGGCATTTAATTTGAGGATGATGGGAGGCCCACCATATCCTCCTGGGTGCATAGCTGAAGAGCGCAAACATGAAGTATCAAAAATAGTACAAAGTACATCTGATAAGGAGTAATGGTGTACAGTGAGCTAGCCTCTACTAGAATCCTCATCTCATAGCCATTAACTCATACAAGGTAATAAGGGGAGGAATCATTTTTTTTAACACTGAAGATTTGTCTCAGAAAGTTCCTCAGCACCATCAACCTCATCCTCTTTTGTTTAACACTCTAAGAACTGCAGACTTACCCACTCTAGCAAAATGTCCTTTTCATGGCATTTTGTGTATGTCACTGCCTTTGAGGGACACCCCTGAAAGTTTGAGATTGCAAAAGGAACAGTTGTCATTTTCTTTAGGGTTTTCTGGCTGTCTTATGCTGTGGTGCATGTACCTCTGCTCTGGCGGAGAACGATTTAGCACAGTAACAAACACTTTCCCCCTCCAGGCAATTTCCCAGAATCTGATCCTTTGTCATAAAGTTTCTTACATCATCATCATCATCATCATCATCATCATCATCACTACTACTACTACTTGGCCTCATGACAACATGATCTCTGATCATGTTATCTGCAAAGGTAGCAAAGCAAATGCATAAGTTGCACTCAGTTCATGCAGGGCAGCTATATACTGGTCGATGAGCTCATGGGGTAACTGAGAATGAGAACAGAATTTAAAACATTCTGATACAACATTGAACAGTGGATTAAAATTATAAATCCGGAGCACCATAGGGGGCGCATCTTATCGAAAACTCTTATCTTATCGACTGGGGGAAGATTTTCCCCAGCATCTTATTGACTGGGGGAAGATTCTTGGAGATCCTCTGGCCTTCAGGGCCAAGGCAATGTAGGAGCAAAGCTTTTTTTTGCTTTCTGGACTAAGGGCAGTAGTTCCTACAGCCAGCACATAATTTTTGAAATGTGTCTTCCACTGTTCCCATGGGAACTGGAGAAACCCTGGACAGGAAGAAAGGTAGGGGTAGACTCTGGGACATTATGGGACATAACACAAAGGCAGTCACTCAAACCACTCAGGATTGTGATTCCTGGGAAGCACGACAGAGAAAAGGAGGCACCGTTCCATTTATTGCCTGATGCAGAAAGTCAGTAGCAACTCCAGGCAGAGATGGCAAGGAGTAAGAAGTGCTTGCAACCCACAGAGTCCAAAGTCTCTTCACCAAATCATTTTGTATCTTGTTACTACTGGTTAGGAGGAAACAGCCAGTAAAGCTTGGATGCAATCTGTTTCTTTATTCCCCCTTTGTTTCTTACAGTTTGTCTCCTTTCCCCATTCTCTCTTCCCTCTCACCAGTTTCTCCTCCCTCTCCTATCTTTCCACTGAGGCCCTCTAGGGAGAACCCTCTGAAAAACAAAATGGGAAGGTAGTGCAACTATAAGGATACAACAGCAGGATCAGCAGCAAGCACAGTTACAATCTGTTGCCTCTTTCCCTTCACTTGTTTGCACCTTAAATACAGGAGGAAAAGAAATGTTAGATTCAGACATGAACCATGAGAAGGATGTGAAAGGCTGAAGGGAGTAGATGAAAGCTGAATGATAGCTTGATTACTGTGGTTTCTCGGGTTTTATCAAATTCAAATAGGTTTAACCCTTGGAAGTTTGGATACTTGCCAGTTGCCAACAATGGCAGCGCAACTGCTTTGTTACAGAGAGAGGGAGGGAGAATACGCCCCTCACTGCTGCATATGGTGTTCCATTAATAAGTATTGCTTTCTGTTGTAGGAACATTTGTATACAAATGTGTTCTTTGGGATGTAGCCAAGAACTGGGCACTCCAGTGACTCATGAAAAGTGCAGTTAATTTGTTGTTTCAAAGTGAATTTAGCACTATAAATGAATAGAACCAGTTTGTCCCCCAAATGCTAAACTATTTAGCACCCTCTTTGGAAGTGCTAAATTAATCTAGAACTTTATAATGATGAGATACTAGTCTAAAGTATGCCTATGTATCAAAGGAAGGAAATACTGCTCAGAGGAAGAGTACATGTCTTCTGTGCCTAAGGCCCTAGCTGAATCTCCAGCACTTCCAGATGAAAAACAAAAAATCTCAGGTAGCAATTCTGTGAAAGAATCATGTCTAGGATGCTAACACAGTGCTAGCGTTGAGTGTACTGAGCTGGGTGAACCATGGTTCTAATTCACTATAAGGCAGTTTCTTATGCCTTAGCTCCAATTTGCTATATTGGCTTAGTAGCCCATGCAGACAATGAAAACAAATGCTATTTTCCCAAAACATTTTCATTTAACCAAAGAAAAAGAAAAGCATTACTAACATGAGATTTTTCTCTATAGCTAACTACCCACAAAACAGAAACTGCAGAACACAAAATCAATGTTCAGAAATGTGCCCTTGCATTTCCCATGTTCAACTGTATTTGGAACAGTCCTTATCCTCAAGTGAAATGAAGTCAAAGTACATGCAATTGCATTTGTTCACTTTCATTCCTTGTGATCATGATCGTGACCACGTCCACTCATCATCTTTTTTTTATCCTTCCCTCCTGTTCCCCTATTGTCTCACTTACTTATTGTTGCAGTTTAGATGGTTACCTCCTCCCTGAGGCAGCAACCAGTCTTCGGTGCATATGAAACTCTTTAAAGCACCATGGGTTGGATCCAAATTTAGTCATGCTTAGAGCAGACCCATGGAATCAAATGGGCTTAAGTTAATCATGTCTAAATTAAGTCTCATTGATTTCAGTGTGTCTGGATCCAACCCCAGGTACATTGATGGAAATCAAGAGGAGGAGGAGGAGGAGGAGGAGGAGGAGGAAGAGGAAGAGGAAGAGGAAGAGGAAGAGGAAGAGGAAGAGGAAGAGGAAGAAGGCCAGACCTAGCCAATTATAGTGTAGCAAATAATAATAATTATTATTATTATCAGTAGTGTGGTTGTTGTTGACTAATCTACAAATATAAGATTTTAATTCTACATAAATATTACCATTATTCTTGTTTACATTAAATATGCGTTCAACATCTAGTCATGCAGATTGCATTAAAATTTTGGTCTGCCTTCAACTGTAGATTTCTTTCACGATCTTCCTTCATTTGTCCCTTTCAGCTGCACTGTTGCTGTTATTGGCACCTTTCTTTGGATGGAACTACCCCTACAGGTGTAAAATCTAAGATGACCTCCATTTGCCATCATAAAGGTCTATGAAAAATGTATTTAGAGACTGAACACTAGTTTTGAGTGCCACGCCAATTAACCATCAGCTCTAAGTGGAGCACACGGAATAGGAAACTGGCACAGAGCAAAAAGAAGATGAAAAAACACCCTTAAAGTGGGTACACTTTAAGTTAAGAACTGTAAGTTATGTCATGTTGTGTTATGTAGCATCAAATCATAGTAGGGTGTGACACGACGTCAGCAACATGAGTGGCGCAAATGTGACATGGCTGTGAAAAAATGAACCCCTTCCCTTCTTCTTAAGAGAGCATTTTACTTTTAATCAGATAGCTGCTGTCAATTCTGTTAACAGCTCCCTGACCCTGATTTTCAGGCGAGAGAGCTGGATGGATTCAGAAGTGAAGCCCTTCTACACAGCAAAAGTTTAACATTCCAGGCTAACATTTTGGAGCAAAAATATATAAATATATTCCTTCACTCCCCCCCCCCCCCAATGCTTTCACTGTAGCTAGGGCTTTGTGGTAGTGGGTTGCTGTATTTTTTTACCTTGCTGATACTGAATCAATAATTTCATTTCTCTATTACAAATCTTAAGACAATACTGGCAAAAAGTATACTGGAATTTTACTTACTCGTGTTTAATTATTGATGCGGGCTTCTTTAAACATCTTTGGCTCTCTGAAACAGCCCTTTAGAACTGTGTTCCATTTCTTATTGCTTACCTATTCTGTTTGTTCTTCGGCTCCCTGATCCTTTTCGATTTTCTGCAGGTTAGCAAGTACTGCATTGTCTGCTTTTGAAATGTGTCTTTAGGCATGCTTTTGTTTGACAAGGAATGCCAAGGCTGAGCTGACAAAGTCTGTTTGAAAATCTTTTTCCAGGTATACAAGATCAGAAAGTCTGTTCAATGTATTCTGTGATTAGTATTTTTCTTCAGATATTTATATCAACATTTCAGTTTTCGTGAAAGATGTTTTCTGAACATACCTGTCAGTGAGTAACTTACTCAAGGTAAAGTAACAGTATCATTTATATATTCAAATGTAGAGAAATATTTATGGTAAACAGTTGACATCTCTCTCCCAATAACTTGAAAGAAATGTACCTTTAACAAGCACTCAGAGTCAGCCATGGCTTTTTCTGTTGGTTGAAACAAATATCAACTCAAGGAATGTGTCTCTTAGGCCTTTGGGTTCTAGCTTTTTGCAAGGCCTAAACCTAATATTTATATATTTGAACCATCCCCCTTGTAATGGCAGTTAACATTTATAAGGCAAGACATGCAGTAAAAGAAATCGTTATGCATTTGGCTTAAGAGACTTGCGCTTTCCAGCTAAGCTGTGCTATTTCCAACGACTGCACACCTATCCCCATCCAATGTGTCTGCACCACAACATGGGTACAACTTTCACTGTTAAAGCATCCAAAGCAAGGAACCTTGGGGATTATATTTCTGTGGGAAAAGCTGCAGTTCCAAGCAAATAATGATCAAGATGTTTACAAAATTAAATAGCTAGAGCTCCTTGGAGGGATACTAAGGCAGTGAAATCAGCCCCATCCTACTTAAAATTTGAGGTCTGAAATGAGCCCACTATTCTCCAAGTACTCCTCTACATCTCCACAGCAGGACAGTTTTGAAAGTTAAACAATGTTTTGACCCAAAAACAGAAGCACCATCTAGCTTCTAAGGCAGATATGACCATCTTTGTAATACAGAGATAAAACATAAATTGTCTCCCTCAATGTTTCATAGATTTCATAGATCATGGAGTTGGAAGGGGCCTACAAGGCCATCGAGTCCAACCCCTGCTCAATGCAGGAAACTAGAGGAGGGGTCTCCCATCCAAGTAATAACCAGGCTTGACCCTGCTTAGCTTTCCACGCTCAGACAAGCTGAGCCAGTGTAAGCCACAGGCCTGTATCTCACTGTTGTTTACTACCCTTGTTTTTGCTTGCCACATCCATCCTGTCTCCCCCCATTGTCAAATTTAGATTGCAAGTTCCTCAAGGCAAAGGTTTCTCTTTCTCTCCCCCCCCCCTTTGCTTGCTACTCCTCACTTTAAAAAAGTAAGCCTATGGATTGGATTCAGACATGGATTGGATCTTTCCATTTGCAGAAAAGCAGACCCTCCAGAACAATGTGGGGGTTGGTGCTATGTGGGAAAGAGGAATTGCAAAAAATTGCTTTCCCCCCTTTATCCAGTCGAGTATCCCATGAGCAGAACACCACTAGATTGCACCCATAATGTAGAACAGGTAACCTGGTGCCCTTCAGAAGTTTTGAGCCACCATTCCCATAATCCCTGACAAGTAGCCATCCTGTTCGGAGTTTATGGGAGTTGTAATCTAGAGGGCACTAGGTTGCTTACCCTTTATGTAGAAAATGAGCATGTGGGCGGGGGGAGGGCAGAGTTCTAGCCTAGACCTCACGCTAATGTAGTAGCTTCCTATATATAAGAAGCTTTGTGGGGTGGTTGCAAACAAATGTGCAATCCCACACATGTTTTCCAAAGTGGTATGCTCAAAGAAAGTTCTTCCACTTATTTAGATCGACTGTTAGATTATGTTGCTCATGGGGCCAATGGAAGCAGCCATCTTCATTTGCACTCTGCAAAGATGGAAGATGCTGTAAGAAAACACAGGAGGGTCATGAGTAGAAGACAACATCTGGAGCCCCCGTAAACTTCTGTGAATGAGAGCCAAACTACGTGTTACACTAATCATGTAGCATGTGGCTAAGGCGATCTCTTTTTTTACTTTTGTGTAAGCACACGCAGCCCCAGTTCAGATCGGGACCACCATGCTCTGGGAGGGGAGGGTTAAACCTTTCCCCTCCCATTTATCCCCCAAAATACCAGCCCACACACATAGGGGAGGGGTTAAAAAAAGAGAAGATGAAAAAGCTTCCATTGACTCGGCAGGGGATGGAATTTGGGGGTGGGAAAGTCTGGTAGGGGTAGGTTTAACCCTCCCTTTGTGGATTGTGGTGGTCCCGCTGCAAATCAGGACCACATGTGCTTACATGAGAGTAAATAAAACTATCCAGCTCAGCTACATGACTAGCATAATATGTAGTTTGGCCCTTAGGCAGGGTGATGGCACCATAAAAGACTAAGCACCCCTAAAGCACTGCTGAGTGCAGGAATGAAGTCTTATGGCTGAACTTTCCAAAAGATAAAACAAAAGGAAGTAGTTTATCTATTGCTAATTGTAGGTATTCTGGCATGTTTTGGGGATCGTGTAGTTGTTATAGCAGATATAATAGACACTGCACATAAACTGGAAAAGAATACCAATTGCTCTTAACTTTGAAACGTTACAAAAATGCATTTTGCTTATGATCTTTTGACATTTGTAATGAAACTCAAGCGATTCAGACATCTTACAAGAATAATTTCATTTAAAAGGTGCCGAGATCGCTAATTAAATGAGAAACACCTTCCATTAATAATGTATTAGAAATACAGGACAGGATAAAGATAGTGTCTAAAAATACCAACCACATAAACCAGGTCTGAAACGGCTCTGTTAAAATTAAAAAGCTGGAATTCTTTGACGGTCTCCCTTTCTAACGGAACACAAGAAAGGAATATTTTAGTTGATTCTCACCCTCCAGGCAAAGTAGTATAAAACCCCTGGCCCGATTCCAACCCCATTATCAAAGGACCACTCACCTAATCTAAAAAAGCAGCTCTTCATCAATTTATCATTAACAAGAGCATTACAATATAATGTAGGGAAACGGCTTTCCACCAGGGATTCAGTTAATGGGAGGCTAGAGCCAGATAACAAGCATGGCTGCAGATATGCCACAGTAGGTGAAGATAATATACATATATTCTGGGCAGCGAACACTGCAAACAGCTCCTTTCCCTACTGTTGATGAGTTTTCCCTGGAAGAGTAAAAATGGCTGAGGGGGGGATTAAATGGCATTAAAAGTTTAAGCCTTGCAGTATATTTTCTGCATCATTTGCCAAAGTAAGAAGGCTATTGCACAACACATCGTGCAGTTGTCTCATACAAATTGCTTAGCCATAGAGAGAAGTGTGGTTTTGCCTTTGACTTACTGAATTAGGGTGAGATTCCTCTCAAGCCCAGTTCCTCTGGCACAGTGGCATGGAAGAAGACATGCCTGACCCAGAAGGTGGCAGCTTCGCCAGCCACTGCTTCCAGGGGGCAACTCACACACACACACACACACACACACTCACACTCACACAACACTCATCTGTTGCTCGTAAATGGCAGCTTCGGTGTTCTCGAACCAGATCAGATGTTACTTTCTTCCTCCATGCCACCGCGTCTTTGCTCAGCAAGGAGGAGTTTAGAGAGACTGAACTGGGCCATTGTTTTGCTCTTCCTTGTTTTGGGGTATGTCTAAACAGGTTTCGGATGATATATTATGTCAGTTGTTGTCTTCAGCACCCTAGGTCTACTTTTGTCAATCTGACCAGGCATCCTGATTCTTTACTTGTGGATGGAATGTTTGGCTTCAGGATGCTTGAATTTGCAAAGATGGTTGAGGACCAGGGAAGTGAAACTTTGAAACAAATATTTTTTAATTATATGTATATCCTACTCTTTCATGGGGCTTTTCTCCAATCCACATTCTTGATCAGGTCCAACCCTACTTAGCTTCAGATGGCAGCTGGTGTTCCCAAACCATTCACCGGCCCAGCAACACCCTGCGGGTACTTGTGGTGTAAGCATAACTCCCCCTGTCCACACGCTCATCTCCTTATTCCGCTCTGCTTGATTCGGGAGAATGTTTGAGGACCTGGGAACCCTCACTCTTCATAAGTGATTTCTTTTCTACTTTCACAACTAAGGAACAGGAACACTGAGGAAAGGCAGAATGATATCAGTATAATACCAGCTCTTAGAAATGTCAGAGAAATCCACAACAGATTCAAATGGATTCTGCAGCGGAATGGATCCGTTCCGAGTCATGTGGATTCTGCAGGCTTGCGGACCAGTTTTTCACTTGGGGGGGCGGGGGGGATTCATGCTAATTTGCATTAACATGAATTCACATTAACTGATGTGGATTAGTGCATTTGCACAAGTGTGCATCCAATTCCAAAATCCAATTCCGTTAAAGAGCGGATGACTGATTGAAAGACAGCCGACAATCCGCAAAACACAGACAGAACAGATTTAACTAAATCTGTAGATCCCTAACAGTTCTAGGGCAAATTCAGATAGCATTAACTATAAGGACCCAATGCCTTCTGATTTACTTCATGCCAGACCTGTGAGATGCTGCAGTCCGGACCTACCTACCTGTCTTGACAGGAATGCATAAGGGGACTGCTGCTGCTTTTGCACTGCAAGTGACTGCCTTCCTGTAATTTCTGGGAGATGCCAGCCTTTCCCTGGGATGTTTTAGCCATATTCAGGCATTTAAAAAAAAAAAAAAAAACACCCTTATGTGTTAACTCATGAACAGGAATCAGGGCTGCATCGTGTGGCCCTGCCCGCAACACTGTGCACATTACAAAGCCCTGGCCACAGGTGTCTGCATGTAGACATCCGCAGGGAGGGGGCCTTCATGCAATCTGGAATTCTGCGCTACTGGGGTTCTGGATCTCATGGAGGCCTACATGTGTAGGACCTCTCCCTGCAGACGTTGACCCTGCACAAGCAGATGCCTGGTGAGAGGCTAGATAATAATACGCACAACATCAGTAGCAGGGCTATGAGGCACAGTCCTGATTCTTACTCGTTTGTTAATGTAAGGGGTTTGGGGGAAAGCCTGAATAGGATGCTCCTTGTTTCTTGCTGTGCATTACTACAGCACCCAGCTGGGTTTTGGGGAAGCTAAGACCCGAAGGTCCACTGATTTCTAGTGCTCTGCAGGGCCTGTCCAAGACATTTTGTTGCTCGAGGCAGAGCAGCAAATGGCACCCCACCCCCATATCCAGGTGCAAAGTATCTTACACCGTCCGGGTTATTCTGGCATCTCAGGCAGAAAATCCCACAAGTGCCTCCTCCCCCCCGGCAGTAAAAATACAATAATAATTAAATAACTAACAATTTGCGGCCTTTTCATGACATCCAAAATTAGCTGTCTGAGTTGGTCACCTCATTCTGCCTAATGGTAGGGTTGGCCCCATAATTCCTGCTGTTACGCATTTACATCCTGTACAACTGATCAATCCATCTGTATCTTCCCCTCCCATAACGCAGTTCTGTTATCCAAAGTAACATGGCGCAGCCTACGAAGCTTTCCCTCTCTTCTTTCCTCACCCCACCCCAACCACCACCACCACCACCACCACCTTTACTATTACTGTAGACCAGACAGGCCCAAAACAGACATTACTTTAAATCCATATCTAACAGCTACATTCTTGTTATTGTTACTCTACAATAGGCACAGGGGGACCAATCCAGATTGGGACCCAGGCAGTGGCTTTTATTATCTGAATCAGAGGCACTGCACCTACTCTAAGAGTAAAAATGAAAAGAAGACGAAGCTGTAAGATTCAATGGAAGGTCTGCTTTGGCCCACAGTCCACCATTTTGCAGTCTGGGAATCAATAAACATCTCCCAATTTACTCTAGGAGTGGGCTGGCCCATACAATAAAAATAAACTCAAAAAGAGGGGGAATTGCTACCTATGCACCAAACAAAATTAACGTCCAATTGAGGAAATTGCTGGAACTGCAGCTGAGGAAGAAAAGTGAGGGGGGAGATTGTCATAATAACAGTAGGAGGCTAAGGTCATAGAAAGGGTCAAATGTGACCCAAATGTAGCTCTTGGCACAAAATAGTTGATGCCTTCTAGGGCTTTGCTTCCTCGTATCTTTCCCTGCTTGTCACTCGCTGATTTGCGTATTGGCTGTTCTTCAAGGCATCCATCTTATTTGTCTCCTTGGGTTTGCTGCTTATCTGCATTTATTCTCAGCATTTTTAAAAATATATATATCTTTGTTTAAATCCTACAAATGGTGAGGTTGGCTGCAGGAGGTTTAACTGGAGTAATGATCTGGCAAGCATGTAAGTGGGAAAGAGAGAGTGAGGAGAGAAGGAAAGATTAGTAGGAGTGATTACAGCAGGAGCTGTTAGGGGAATATCATTTGACCGGAGCAAACAGTAGGCAATACGTTGGGCTGCGCCTTGTCATTTTTGTGAAGAAATCTGTGGGAGCCGCAGTGCTCTGTGTGAGCCATGTCCGTGAGCTATGACATTATTACCTACTGATGAATAAGCTGGAAAGTTATCTGGAATAAACTTTCAGAAAACAGGGAGCATACTGTAGACAACAAGAAATGTATGGTAATGATGGATAATTAGGGCCAATGGGTACGGAGCAAGCATACTGTCTCTGTATCAGGCAAAGTATTAGCATAGACCGAGTAGACACAGTTACATTTATCAGGAGCTGCTGCATATCTCTGCCAAAGCTCAGCACGTGCACGCATGCACAAAACTCAGAGCCTATTTATTTATTTCCTATGCATGTGTTCATGCTCACACATGAAATTCTGAGCTTTATTTATTTATTTTGTGCATACACCCACACACAAGAAGCTAAGCCTTATTTATTACACACACACACACACACACACACACACACACACACAGGCACCTGCTCTGGTCAGACTTCTCTGGAGCCCTAAAACAGGGCAAATTTTGGCCAACAGTCATCATAGCATCATAGAATAGTAAAGTTGGAAGGGGCCTATAAGGCCATCGAGTCCAACCCCCTGTTCAGTGCAGGAATCCTATCCCCTCAATCTGTTAAGATTCAGTCCTAGAACTTAGGATAATATTACTTTACAGCAGGGGTGGGCCACTTGTAGCCCTCAAGATGTTTTGGCCTACAACTCCCATAATCCCATTGGCTATGCTGGCTAGGGCTTATGGAAGTTGTAGGTCAAAACATCTGGAGGGCCACAACTTGTCCACTCTGCCTTACAAGGTTGTTGTAGGTATTATAAGTATAACGTAAGTATAATAATGTCAGTATTGTAATGTCAACTAGATACTGAAATCTGTGAGTTCAAAGGAGTTGCTTAGTGTGTTGGGGCTCAGACTCTGCCTCTACCTTGCACTCAGTCTTTGGGGCAGGTTACTTGCCCCTTGCCACACCTCCCATGGCAGCCATTTTGTGGTGGTGCCCACAACAATTTACCATATTGCCAAGTGTGCCCACAGCCCAAAAAGGCTGCCTGCGCCTGTCATTAGGGTTTGTTTCTTTCTTAACTTTAATTAATTCCTATTTGTTATTTTATATAAAATAACCTGATATCCTAATACAGTGTTTTTCACTATACATTTTGATTCACTGAAGTAAAGATTATGTTCTGTGCTTTTTATATTTGTGCAAAGAGTGAAGCAAATAAGTAAATGATAATCAGTTGAGAAGATACCACAACAAATGTCTCCCGAGCATGGAACTATTGGGGAAACATCTCTTCTCCATTCTGTTATGCCTCTGTAGCCCTTGCTACAATTAACTTTGCAAAACCATTTACAATGAGGCTTTTGCACACACCTAACCATACAAAACATTCACTTTGGGGGATAGGTTGATCAAACCCAGTCTTTACCCACTGGCGAATATTTGTTCTATTAGGAAAAGTTTAAACAAAATCCCTTCAGTTGTTCTTGAGCTGGGATTTATTTTATTTTTAAGTTAACATATTTACCCACACTTGAAAGAAGAAAGAAAGAAAGAAAGAAAGCCTTCTAACTGCATTATTTCATCCGCACATTCTAGCAGTCTGGAAAGCTACATCCCTAGAAAGATGCTGTGTGTTGTATATTGCATATTGCATAACATGAAAAAAATAAAGCATGCATGTTCAGAGAATGAAACACTGTGAAAGATGGGCCTTTAAAAAAAATTATAAGAAAGAAAAACACCACCAGGAAAAGCAAGACAAAAGTGTAAATGGAAACGACTTACAGGGAAAGTGGCTGTAAAATCACTCATAAATTATGTATCACAATCAAAATTTCAGAAGCATTTCCTAAAACAGATCCATTGGCCTCTTGATGACAGGGGCTAGGTGGGCCTCCAGGTTGTTTGTTTGTTTGTATTGTTTATATGGGTTTCAGGATTAATTTTCTAGTTTGTATGAGCTGCTTTGGCTGAAGAATCAAAAAGACTACGAAATGAATATAAGGTAGGGATGGCAACTAAGCAGACCTAAAATCCATGTTTGATGTGCCATCCTCTGTGTCAGAAATTTTCTCTGTGTTTGCAGACCTTCTGCTTTGGGGAAACTCTTTCTGCATATACTGCATCTACTGCATAACTGGTGCGCGTTGGAGAAGATTCTGAGGTAGATTTGGGGACACATGTTCACTCCCAGCATGCCGCGGCCATGGCTTTTTCTGTCTAAACTTGCATAGGATTGTGCCTTTAATTAATTTTCTGAAACACCAAGTGGCAAAAATGATTTCATTTTTTAAAGCCAGAGAGAGGCAGAGAGAGGCATTTCTCAGTCTTCATTGCCACTGGATTTTAGTTTAAATAAATTAATCTGGCCTAGCTCCTTGTAAAAACATAAGAGCCCTGCTGGATCAGGCCAGAGGTCTATCTAGTTCACATTCCTGCTTCCCACAGTGGCCAGCCACGTGCCATGTTGGGAAAAACATGTTCCCCAGCAACTGGAATTCAAAGGCAAGCTGACTCTCTGACCCTCAATAGCCTTATCATCTTTGAATTTGTCTAATCCCTTCTTAAAGCTATCTATGTTGGTGGGCATCACTACATCCTGTGGAAACAAATTCCATAGTTTACCTATGCACTGTGTGAAGAAGTACTTCCTTTTATCTGCCCTGAATCTTCCTCTATTCAGCTTCATCAGATGACCCCGGGTTCTAGTAGTATGAGAAAGGGAGAAAAACATCTCCCAATCCACTTTCTTCACACCATGCAGATTACCACAGACTCAAACTGTTGGAATACTGATCTTTCTACACATTACAATTCTACAGATTGTACATAATCTACAGGACATCACATCTTATTGCATGGCACAGATTAAGTCAGACAATCTTGGAAAGGGGGGAATGACATTCTGACATATGATGAAAGGGGTGCATGGGGCAAAAAAGGTTGAGAACCACTGCTCTAGTCCCTGGATCATTTTGGTTGCCCTTTCCTGCACCTTTTCCAGGATCCTTTTTGATACCCTTATCCTCCCTGAATGGTCTAAACCCCTTTAAATTCACCTAGGTTGGTGGCCATCACTGCATCCTGTTGCAGCAACTTCAACAGTTTGGAAGTACTTAGAAGTACTGTGTGAGGAAGGAAGTCTTTCCTCCTTACTCCACCTTCATCAAAGCAGCATCTGCACAATGGCCCTTATATATAGCTGGGAGGTGCCATAGCACCAGTCACCAGTGTTTTGTACATCTGGTAACTAAACACTTATTGGTAACTAAACACTTATTAACAACTGAACAGGCTTATTAACAGGGTTATATACAGAATTCCCAGATGGGCGCTTAATGCAGACCTGCAGCAGGCTTTCTCCTAGTCCAAGGGAAGAGTGGGAGGAGGGAGGCTGAGTAGTACTTACTGTTATGGTAGGTAGCAGCTCATTCCTACAAAGGAACTGGATGTTAACCTCTAGTTGAGTCAAAAGGGGAGGAGCCTGTGCAAGCTCAGCAGGCCTGGAGACGTGCACAATAAAGATTCAGTCACAACCACCAGGCCTCTGTCTTCCTTGGGTGTAGAATCTACAACCAAAACATGGTGTCAGAAGTAAATCTCTTCTTCTGAAGGCAAAGAGGGCTCAAGCAGCACGTTTACAAAGACAACGCACACGCTGGTGGCAGAAGAAGATTTTGTGGCAATGGCAGCAAGCATGATTCCAGTTCCATGGTCCATGGACATGACAGTGATCTTTTTACTAATTGGATGTTTTTCAAAGCACAGTGGGAGAATTATGAAGTTGCTACAGGACTGGATGGCAAAGATAACAAGATTAGGGTTGCAGCACTGCTATCAGTAATGGGGAAAGAATGTCATTTGCTCCAGCAACACCTTGATATTCCACCAGCAGACAGGCAAGATCCCTCCAAATTACTAGAAGCACTTCAAAAGTATTTTGAGCCTACTAGAAATGTCATATATGAACGCTATCTCTTTAATAAATGTACACAGGAACCTGATGAAACTATAGATCAATTGGTTGCTAAATTGCGCAAAATGGCAGATTCATGTGCATACACCACTTTGAAAGAAGAATTAATCAGAGACCTTGTAAGCACCTGTGATGCATGTGCTGCGTTCCGGGCAAGTCAGCGGAAGGAACCACTGGCGATACATAGCGTTCCTACCAGACCATGGAGCAAGGTGGGAATAGACCTGTTCACTGAAAATGGCAGCAATTATCTCATTCTAGTGGACCACTATTCAGATTTCTGGGAAATAGACAAACTGCCAGACACCACATCAGTGACTGTAACTGAGAGAATCATCATGGACCATAGCAGCAGACTAGGCATACCGGACTGCGTGATCTCAGATGGTGGACCACAGTTCACCTGCAAAGATTTTACCAAATTCTCTCAACAGACTGGGAATTTCACCACATAACTTCATCTCCATACAACAGTCAATCTAATGTCAAAGCCGAATCAGCCATCAAAATTGCAAAAACTCTATTACAGAAAACGGCCAAAAAAAGAGAAAATATTTGGCAAGCTATTCTGGAGTGGAGGAATACTCCCACTGCTGGCATGACCAACAGCCCAGTTCAAAGTCTTATGTCCAGACGCACATGATCCTCAGTACCCACATCTCCTGCGTTATTGAAACCTAAAGTGGCGACAAAAGTCACGCAGCAACTGCAACACAAACGCAGTAAAACTAAAACCTATTATGGAAAACATACAAAAGAGTTAGCACCATTGCGCATTAGAGATTCGGTGCGTGTCCTGTTATTCCCTCAAGACAAGTCCTGTCCCTGGACAAAAGGAACCTGCGTGGGACAAATAAATCCCCGCACTTATCTTATTGAAGTTAATGGTCACTCCTATCAACAGAATCACAAGTTCATTTGGCTAATGAGGCCTCAAGGAGTTGAGGACACCTCAGATGTGGCGGATGATGATGCACTGGACTATTCAGTCATTCCAGGCACTTGTCCGGATGCACACCATCTTCGTAACCCTGAGCCACGCAACCAAGAGCCACGTGCAACGGCATCATCAACACAGAACAGTGACAGCATACATGATCACGATGTTTCGGCGTACAGTGACCGTGTGAAAAGCACACGTACCCACAGCCATATCTAACCACCTAAACGATACACTGATTTTATAACAAATGACTGATAAGCAACTTAGTTATCAATCGTTCAGAACCAGCACCACTTTCAAGTTAATCGTTGCACATGTTTTGTTTGACAAGTTATCCTCACGGTATTTACGTGTTCTTTCGAAAAGTATAATATTGGGGATGTTATGATAGGTAGCAGCTCATTCCTGCAAAGGAACTGGATGTTAACCTCTAGCTGAGAGGTCAAAAGGGGAAGAGCCTGCATGAGCTCAGCAGGCCTGGAGACGAGCAAAATAAAGCTTTAGTCACTACTACCAGGCCTCTGTCTTTCTTGGGCATAGAATCCACAACCAAAAACACATATGTCGTGTATGTCTGTCTAAATATAGCACAAGTAGCACTGGGGTCAAGTCCTAACATCAACACAAAGAGTTGAACTATCCTCTTGTACAAATGCACCTCACCTCCTGGGTAAACCTTCTGACAACACAGTCCAAAATATGTTGTTGTTGTTGTTGTTGTTGTTGTTGTTGTTGTTGTTTTTACTTCTGAAGTATACAGCTTATGGTGGTACAGTCCTGTACCACTGCCTTAACCTTATTATGCACCTGACTGTAGCGATTCAGATTCACCACAGATCAAATGTAAAGGCAAGCAGGGACCTGGTTGTGTGCAAGCAGGGACCTGGAAGCAATTACTACCAGCCACAAAGGTGTTTTCTAAGAAACGTACATAATTTCAGCAATATGCTCACACAGCAACATGACAAAGGTGTTGCAGTAGTTTTCCACAGCCTCTTTGCTTAGCCAGTTCTTTGTTCTTTCCTGCCAGCATCTTTTTATTTCAGTTTGTGATTCTGTAATACTACCCGGTTCTTCCCTTACCAACATCCTCTTTCTGACAGTTATAGAGGTTTAACATACTGTATTAGGAAGCTCGTGAATATTGCTCTTTGATTTGGATTATGATAAATGTGCCGGGGGGGGGCGAGAGGGGAGAAACAAAATATGAAAAAAAAATGGGTTTTTTCAAAGCAAAGCATTCACGCTGTTGAATTCTGCTTACCCTATAACAAGCATGTGCAGGTGCTAAAGCGAATAATTCTGTATATGTTTGAGAGAGTTGGAAGGTATAAAATAAACCATTTGGATAAAATCAGAGATGTCTTAAGGGCCTGATCTTTTGCCTTGTAAGAGAAATCATAGGGCTTAGCCCCCTGCTTCTGCCCTCCCAGGCCCCATGGTGTGCACATAAGCAGAGCACCAGGGCAGTCTGAAGGCCTGTGGAAGTTACTTGAGATGTGGAACTCAAGTGCCCAGGGATGACATGGGTGTCAAGCACAGATCTCCTGTGCCCCAGACTCCCATGGCATGCACACACTAAGGGAGACCTGACAGAGGACTTTGTTGTTCCCTGTGGGGAGCCCTCCACACATGAACACTGCACGCTGATGTAGAGAAAGACTGATCCCTAACTATGTTTCGTTATACATATATTTTCCTATAGTATTTTGGCTCTTCCTTCTCAGTAACACATGACAGATTCAAGCAGCTTTGCTCTTCAATGAGAGCTGCAAATATATGGGTATGTGTTTATTTTATTGTCTATAACTTTGAATTTTATTATATATATATATATATATATATATATATATATTTGCCATTCCTAACTTTCCATCATAATCATACTTCTGTGTGGCCAGGAAGTGGCAGCTGAGAGGGGCTAAACCAGCCCCTCACCCCAGTCCATGGCTTCACCAGGGGTTAGGTTAATGTTCACCCAGGTAGCTCAAGTGATGACCCCACTGAGTGATTTTTGTTTACTGTCATCATCTGAGACACAGCATGCCATTTTTTTAAAAAAGTCACATGGGTCACTGCAGCCAATCAGCACTGATGGGAGTGAAAGCAAGATGAGATTGAGCTGCCTTGAGCACAATCCACCTGGAATTGATAAGTGCTAAACTAGATATTTATTTGTTCATTCATTCATGTTTATGATTTATTATCTACCAATAATCACTCAGAGCAACATGTGATAATGAGAAATTTAGAACTAGTACAATAGAAAAATAGAAAAGGTAAAACCATAAAGCAGCAAGCAGACACAAACACAAAACACAGACAGCATCAGAAGCAGCCTTCAAAGGCTTTTCTAAATTTTTAAAAAAAAAAGCTTTAAAAATGTTTATTATTATTTCTATTGATACTACATCCTTCAAATGCATTACCAAGGTGGCTTGCAATAAAATATTTAACTGATGTCTGAAACAAAAGAGAAGGGGCCACCTGGGCTCTTTTCACTAGGAGTTCCAGAGAACCACTGAGAATATTCTGTCCTGCCTGCCTCACATCTGCATCAACATCATTGCAGAACAGGAAGGAAAGTGGAACAGGGCATACCCAGTAGAACTCAGCACCCAGGGAGGTTCAAATAGAGAATGTGCTCCCTTCAAGCATGTAAGACTCGGATCATTTAGGGCTTTAAAGTTAAGTACTAGCACCTTGGAAGATAGTTGTGTTGTGTAGCCAATGCAGATGGGCCAAAACTGTAGTGATGTGCTCCCAGCACTTTATTCCTGTTGAACATTAAGTTCCTTAATGTTAACTTCTACTCATGATGAAACATTATTTAAAATTGTTCCGAACTACATGACTAGATGACCTGACCAAGAAGCCTTTTGTTTCGTGAGTATCTTCTCTATTTAAGTCAACTCTGTTGACTTCTTTCCTGCAAACATTTGATGCAATTATTGTCCTACATCTAAAACAAAAACTCTTTCCTGGGTGTATTTCTTTTTTCCTGGGTGCATTTGTTGGAAAGGACAGTTGAATTTCCAAGCCACTCCCCACCATGGCTGGTACTGTAGAGCAGCTGGAACCAAATTACAACTCCCAGGAGGCAATATAATAGTGCTCATGTGTATACAGCCAAGAAAAGAATAGCGTAAACTTTTCCCTACTGCTCATTGAGAAGGCTATAAATACTGAGGCAAGTCATAACCAAGCCTAGGTGAGTTTACCCATCATTAGTCTAAACAAGAAGTTACATAACTATGGACAACAGTGATTAGATCTTAGTTGGAGGGAAACCAAGATGTAGTAGAGGTAATGGGTAGTATCCAATGTGACCACGAGCACTAACGAAAATTATGTTGCACTAGCATAAGGGACCACTAGTACAATGCCAATAGCATTAGCTGGTGTGGTGGAATTCCCAGAAAACCCACCGCACCAGCTAACACTTGCCATTGCACTAGAGGTGCAACATAATTTATGTTAGAATTTGTGTTGCATTAGATACTGCCCGATGCAAGGAAGATCTACAGATCCCACCGCAGGCCCTGCAGCAATACAGGTAATGAAGAGTAAAGTGTATTTATGTTATTTTAATTACAGTAATACCTTGGATTGCAAGTGACTTGTTCTGAGAGCGTTTTGCAAGACAAGCAAACATTTTTTATAAATTTTGACTTGATAAACAAGCAATGTCTTGCAATACAAGTAATCGTAGGGATGTAACCGCTCGCCTCGAGCGGACGTAGCGGGCCGAAATCAGCCCCGCTCACGCCCGCCAGAGACTCGCTTTGATATAAGAGTGTTTTAGATTACAAGCACAGTTCCGGAACGAATTATGCTCTCAATCCAAGGTATTACTGTATAACCTGTGATGGCAACTTTACCTAGACAGGGATGTAGGAGGAAGAGAGGGCCAGCATCTTTTGGTCCCATCCTTTACTGAAACAGAACAAGGGGGAGAAGGCAGCAGTGTGTAAAAAGAACGAAAGAGAAAGAAGTCTCTGGTGCCAACTGAAATATGTTATCGCCCAACACGTTTCGGTATGTACCTTTGTCAGGGGCCAAAGATTTTTCCAAGTACGCTCGGGGGGAAATCCTTCCGTTATACTCACGAGATAGCTGAAGAATTTTTTTCCGAGCATACTTGGAAAAACATTTGGCCCCTGATGAAGGTACATACTGAAATGTGTTGGGCAATAAAATAATTCAGCTGGCACCAGAGACTTCTTTCTCTTTCATTCTTTTTACCCATCCTTTACTGGCCACCTATAGCAGACAAGTTGTTCTGTTAATGGCAAAAACCTGAAACACAGAAAAACTTCCTGCAAATATTAAGTTGTTTATTCCATTAAACACTGGATAAAGATACTGTTTGGGTATGGAAGTGAAACTCTAACAATTGGGGGAGGAAGGCAGATCTAATTGGAGCTATAGTCCCGTAAACTCCTGATCAGTGAAGAGCCCATATTTGAAACACTGGAATTCCTAGTTGTTGCATATGTCTAGAATAGGAAAGTACATACTGATAAAGGAATCCCAAAGTGTCACACAAATTTATCAAAGAAATTATTTCAAACAAATTATCAAATGACCTCTAGAGTAGCAGGCAACATATACAGCATAGTATAAATGATCCTCAGAGGATACCTTTTATTTATTTATTTATTTATTTAAGCTGCTTCTATACCATTTGACATCCCAAGTTTTCCAAGCAATTTACATAAAAACATATAACAGTACAATATACAATATGTACAATTGTTTAATAACCATCTTTAAATGATTTAACCAAATGTTCCAATCATTCATTTCATAGATTTCAGATGGTCTTTGCTGCCATAAACAAACAATCACACAAAATCTACCTATTCTGAAAAGTTCTTGTGTCTACAACCTGAAAAGCCAAATATGTCCTGAAATATCTCCTCCACCTTTTGGATTCAACCCAAACTGAAGGCCGCCTTGATGAAACAAAGAGCTAAGCACAAGGCAGATTTGTCACATTCTTTACCGTGCTGCACACTTTCCAAGTTTCATAAGAAGATCCATATAATTAGATTAGCTTATGGGGGGGTAGGGGGAGTTGAATGACAAGGTCAGTCTGTTGCCCTTTCTGTAAATTAGAGAAGATTGCCATAAATTGCATAATATAATGAAACACCAATTTGCATATTAGCTGCTATATTAAAAGGGATCAGTTTTAGCTCGCAAAGCAGAACAAATAAAAACATGCATTTTAATAACTCAAATTACTCTCAGGAAGTGACCCTCAGCAGAAAGCCTGATTATCACTACTTAATTAGAAGCCTTGGAAATCTAAATCCTCCTTTAAATCTTATTCTGTGTACAGTGAAAGATGAAGCCGTGAGTTTTGTCTTAGATTCAATATTTACTCTTTACTAATATGTTTGCAGGGGAGACTTTCCAAGCATTAGAAAGATATGCAGGGGGGGGGGAATTAATATTCAAAGAAAGGGCGCACAAAACCTGTGTTGGCTTGCAGGTGCAAAGCAATTAACAAGCTGGCATTTACAGTCCTTTTAATTAATTAATTAAAAATGCAAAGCTGACTTTCATTTCTTTAAATGTTTGAACATTTTATCCATCAATAATAAACCACTTCTTGAATGCTATTCTACAGCAGCTGGAAAATGGAAAAGTTTTGAGCTGGCGTAGGCGTAGTAAATGGGCACAGGCATTTAAAGTATTCAAATGCATACTAAAACTTCTAAAATGTGTACTATGCAAAATTTAATATGTATCCCTTTGTTCAGCAATAGAATATAAGGCAGACAACAATATGCATTATCTGGTAATTATGAAGAATAATTAAAACTAGCATCTCATTACTATACCTTTGCAAAGAGTTATTGTTTTTTTAAGAAAGGCATTGTGAGTAAAATGCTGTTTCCTTTGTTTAATTTAAAGCACAAGCCTTGTGTTGATTATAAAAGTTAAAATATGCTTTCCTGTGGGTTTGTTAACAGATGAGCAAAAGGATGTTCATATTAATGCTATAAGGTAAAGACTTGATAGATCTCATTGCAGGACTTTGGCTGGGGATAACTATCTGGCTCTCTGATTTGGAACAATCCGCATTTAAAAGACAACATTGTTATTGCGATTTAATTAAAACATAAATACTACATTGTTACTTCACTAGGCATTCACTCAGCTGGAACTAACTGTATTTGCTTAATCTACAATTTTAGATGTATTAGCAAAAATAAATGTTGGCGAATATAAGAGCCTGATTACATATCTTGGGTAAATTGGTGATAATGAGTCAAGAGACTTTGTGTTCATTCACATATATTAGAATAAGAATCATTATGAAATTAAAGCTAAGATTAATCCTGCTAATGACACCATGGAGCATCTGGGAATAAGATAACCCAGATGTCAAATTCGCTGTGATAGTGTGCTGCTATTTGATAGAGTAACCCCTTGAAGTGTTCTTCTAAGGCTGCTAGCTGGTACCCCACAGTCCCAGCACTTGAAATGCAAATGAGTGACAAGATAGACTAATAATGAGAGCAGATTCTAGCAGTAAGGAAAATGAATAAATTAAAAAAAAAATCTCAACCACTGATAAGAACAAGCAGCAGGCACCCTGATGTCCTCAATTAGGGTGGATGACATCTGCAGTGTATTTCTCTCTAATAAAGCCCTCACTCTGTATTCCAAAGCACACGATTCTAACACTGTTAACATTTTAATGTCTTGGGCGTGCATGGTAACATTAATTACAAGATGATTTGGACGACTTCTGAATCTCTTTTATGTCTTCCACGGAGTAAAAATCTGAGTCGCAGCTTTGATATCATAAATAAAATGTAGAGACCTGCCAAGCATTAAAGCTTTCCTGAAGTAACTCAGATCTGCCAAGTTACATTAAACCTTGATAGCTAAGTAAAGAGCATTCTCTATGAATTTAAAGGGGGGGGTCTATACCTTTTAATGTGATATTTTATAGCTCACTAACATTTTCCTCCTCTCCAGACTATTGTGGATTTTTCCCCCTGCTTTTGTTGTTTTAATTAGCAAACTGTTTAAACTAAGGTCAGTCTTCTAGTCATTAACAATGCAATTATTTTTAAAACTTACTTCTCCATCCATCTTTAACTCAGTCAGGTTGTTTTGTTCACAGCCAATTTTCTAGGAAAAAGAAGAGGCTAGTGTACAACTCACAAGTAGCTGTTCATCGGGTATCCCACTCTGTGCCTCATCTAAAGATCTATCGAGAAGACTTATCCACAAGACATATACAAGACACCACTATCACATGTTAGTATGTACTTGTCCCAGGGTATATTATGTATTTTATTATATTTATATCCCACCTTTTTTCCTGCAAGGAACCCAAGGCAGCTTACATAAACCTCCTCCTCCTCTCCATTTTATCACCACAACCACCCCATGAGGTAGGTTAGGCTGAGAGTCAGCAACCGGCCCGAAGTCACCCATTGAGCTTCATGGCTGAGTGGGGACTAGAACCAAGATCTCCCAAGCCCAAGCCCAACACTCTAACCACTACACCACACTGACTTTCCACCATTATCATTATCCACCATTATCTAACTTCTCCAAGACAGGGCATTAGGATGCCCATAAGGGATCACGTGGGTGGGTTTAGCAGGGTATTACCAGTAGTGCAGTAGTAAATTTTGATGTGTAGGTGCTCATCATGATAGTCCCCATAGCCACGCCTATAAGGAGGGTCCAAAAATTCTGACAGCGGTGTTGATCCATAGCAACAAACCAGTTTTAGCAGTTTTCATCTGCTAGGAGCAGGCCTTTTGTAAAGCTAATGGGCCTTAATTGCCCATTGAAGGCCAATCCAAAACAATACTTTACATTACAACAAAGAATAATAGATTGTTGCTGGGGAAATTTATGTCCCCCCAGCCGCTGTGAGGATTGTGGCCAAGTTCAGAGGGAACAGGGAAGTCTGGGGTAGTTGGCAGATGACATCAGCGCCCCTGCTATTAAAAAAAGTGCCGGTGCTGTGTTCCTGCGAACCCTGGCTCCACTCCACTGCTTCACTGGGTATTATATGATAGTATTCATGTCTGTAATTTATTACATATAACTTTTGAACTTACATAGATGTCATACATCTTCTGAGGTCATTGGATTTTGGATTGTTTTCATTTACAATGAACAATTTAGAAAAAGCAAAATAGTGTTAGCCACAGCTCTGTTGGCATTCTGTTGCTTCGCATCTTTTTGGAATCTGCCGCACCCCTCGTGGAAAGCTGCAAGTTACGACATTCCACAGTAGGTGGAGTCACACCCATCCAAGGAGAATGTGACTCTCTTATTCTGTGCTACTTTCCGGTCTGCTGCAAAGTCTGAACTAGCAATTTTCTGATGGAGTTCAGGTTTGCTGCTGTCACTGAACAACACTGATTGGGTCAATTAATTTGTGTACTGAGTGAGTGGGTCTTGTAATTAGGAACATGACCCATGTGATGTTTAGAGCTGAAATACATACACTGTTCCAAATACTGAGACATTAAACGGCAAGAGTATTTACACACAGCACTTTTAATGGACAATATTCCTTATTGTCTTGTAACACTTGATTATGCAACCCCTGGCAATTCAGAACTGAGTGAATATGAACTGGCTCCATTGAAGAACATGGTTGTGTGGTGTCTCAGTCACACATGGAAGTCACCATACTACAGCCATCATATGTGTACACAGAAATCTTGTTTATACTGAGTCAGACCATTGGTCCATCAACACCTTTTCTCCTGAAAATCACACTGCTAGACAGCTCTATACTAGGGGAGGGGAGCCTTTTTCCTATGAAGAGCTGTTGACCCATGGGAAAAGTCAATCGGGGGCTGCAGCCAATGGTGGCCAGAGCCAGAACAGATAGTGGGTGGAGCCAAATAGAAAGGTTGCCAGATCCAAACCTCAAAGTGGGTGAAAACAGAGCCAAAAGTAGATGGAGTTTGCAGAGTTGCAGGATTGCACAGCTCTTTCTCTGTGCCACCCCATCCCATCTTCTAGAGAAGAAGCATGGTCCCACAGCATCCGGAGAGCCAGATGATGCTGAGAGCCGAGTGAAATTAGGATGATGCCAAGGGGTGCAAAATCCTCCACTCCAGCTCTCTTCCACTGGTATTCAACTGGTGGGCTGAGGCACACTACTGCGTTGCAGCCAGACCTAAGGTGGGTTGTACCACCAGCACTACCACCATACAATGTATGGTTAAAAAGTGGGTCCCCAAATTCATTTTTCAGTCTCCGACCTGAAAATGTTGAAGACTAATGCTCTATATAACTATATACAGTAAAACCTTGGATTGCAAGTAACTTGGTCTGCAAGTGTTTTGCAAGACAAGCAAATATTTAAAATAAATTTTAACTTGATAAACAAGCGACATCTTGCAATACAAGTACTGTAGTACGGTCAAGAAAAATGAAGACTTTACACTATTCTTTATTGCAGCTTAAATTAAAAATATGTGTACAAATTTCTTATGGGGAATTTCGCTTTGATATACAAGTGCTTTGGATTACAAGCATGTTTCCGGAACGAATTATGCTTGCAATCCAAGGTATTACTGTATTAGGGTTGCATGACCACATGGAGAAAACCAGTGTGACCTGGACTGTACACATACATAGTCAGGAGCTATTTCTACAATACTGGTTGCGCTTTTCCCAACAACTATCAGCTTCCTGCATGGACAGCCTAGTTCATGCTAGCATGCAGCCGTATATGCATGTCAATTAGACTCATTAAGATGACTCCTGGGTGAAAGACTCCAACCCTTAAACATTTATCTTAATTGTTAAAAACTGATATAGGCTGCTGACCTTCACACACTGGCTTGGGAATAAGTACCACAAAGAGCAAGTCTGGAGGACCAGAGCTGCTATCACTACTGAGCTGTATTCCCTATTGTAGAATATTTAGACTCGTTGAGAACCAAAAAGCTATTTTGAGCACACCCCAAGGACTTGGGGATGACTAATGGGATATTTTATTTTATTTTATATTTTATTTTATTTCTCCCTCTCTCTCTTTTAAACAGCAACCCTCATGGCATCCCACAAACTGCTTTTGAAAGTTCCCTTGGTTTCAAAAGCTGTTTGCCACGTAGCATGGAGGGACTGTTGTTTGAAAAGCCCAACGTTTCCTTGGATATGCAGAAATAGTTGTGCATTATTTGGACCCTGGTCCATACTTTCAAATATTTCATGACAAAATCAGGGCACTTCAAAGGAAGGACTAATAGTAGTAAGAGTCCTCAAAAATTACCTTTCTTGGAGATTCTTGTCTGCTTTGAATGATTTTCACAGTACAGTCTTTGATTCCTAAATATCATCCATGGTCTAAAGGTCCATTTTTTAAAAATAAATAAATAAATAAAAAGTAGAACAGTAGTAAAAGGAAGGATTACCCTTTGCTAGATCCACAACAAGATAGGAATATATTACCACACTTCAAAGAGTTTTGTCTGGTGCTATCAGTAACTCCCACACACGCACATCCACAAAGTCTACTTTTGTTGTACATGAAGTTGTAACATTCCAATTCTACTTTCTTACTACATCACACAAGATGAGAAGTACAAAACTTTGTGAAAGTATACACTCCTAATGTACACCTTTACATCTGTGTGACACGATGGTCTTTGAAATTGCTCAGGTCCACGTTTCTGTCTTATTCCATGCCCTGATTTATTGAGTTATTAATATTTAAAGCGTAGCTTTTTAAATAAAGTTGCATGGTTAATAGTAGATGTACTGTGAGTACATATACAACAACAAAAAGGAGAAGGTTGCAGACCAATTTTCTACTAGCAAAAGTCCTTAATTTGCAAGCAAACATGTTCTCAGAATTACTATACAGGGAATTTTTGATATAAATGCATAAGTCACAGTTATAGTGGTCTTTTCTTCCCTTGATGCTTGGACATTACTGCCATTAATATTAATGGGAGTCAGGCATGCACGTAGAGGAGACGACCCCCTAATTAGTGTAATGGCACAGGCAATATTCCTAGCAGAGAGACCATTTTGTATACCTTAATTGTACAAAATTGGCAACAAGTTACCGTATCCATAGCTCAAATGGATACACAGGCATATGAATTCTCTTGTGGTAGAGAGATGTGTCCAGACTTCAGTGTTTGGGTGACAAAAGCTTTTTGCACGTGTGTGTTATCCCTTCGACCCTTGCTACTTAGCCTTTGGGGATTTCACAACAGCTACAGCCACGATCATGATCACGTCAAGCAGCAGAGGCTTTAGCTCCTTTTCTGTACAATCTTGCCTCCCGACTAGGAGGAGATAATCTTTTCAGCCATTTATTTCAACGGACAGTCTTCACAGTTGATCCATTATTATCAGCACTTTGATAGAGGGTGCCATGGAAAAACCTAAGTCAAACAATTGTTAAAGTATATTAGGATTACAATAGTACAATTCTACATCAAACTCTAGCGGTTTTTAAATGTCAGCAAAATATTACCACAGAAATCACTTATAATAGAACAGTAATTATTACTCTATTAAAGGTCAAATTCAATTTTGCTGCATTTTTAGATCAAAACATTTAAATGCTTGCTTTAAAAAAAAAACCCACCCCTTCAGTATGGTTTTGTTTTTATTGGACACACACTTTATTCTCCATGAAAATATTAACTGAATCAGTTTTTTAATGATACTCTTTCGGTGTTGAAATGGTTTGTGCTAATCCTGCCCCTTCACTTATGCATAACTTTAAAAAAATGTACAAAGTCATAATTAGGTGCAAGATTGCAGTCTTTGGTCCGAAGTCCAATTGTAGTCACAAGCAAGTGGACATGCACAATAACTGGTGGCTGCCAGATACTGATGTCTATCTGCACTCCAGCCACATCAAAAGGCACATCCAGCCAATTAACAAGAGCTAAAATGAGCACTGCAGTGGAGATGTTCATCCAGATGTACACCCACATCAGCAACACCCAGAAATGTGCAGATCTATTGGGGCATTTGTCTCCTATCTCAAACAAAACTGGACTAATAATACTGATCTTATCTTACAGAGGTTAAGATCTAAAGAGTTACTGTAGGTAGGTCGAAGGTCTTTGTCATGCCCAGTGGAAGCTTTGACTTTTTTTCCTCTTTGACAAGTAAGATACCTATGCAATATCACAAACTACTTTTAGAATCTTCTCAAGTTTCAAAAGCAATTTGTCATATGACATTTGAAAAACACAACCCAAGAACCCCCTTTGGCATGTGTAACGAGTTGTTCTTTGGATCCCAGCCAGGGTTGCTGTAATGATTACTGAGATGATGTGCTTCAAATGCTCTAAAGTGCTATGTAAATGCACTGAATATTATTATTGTTACTCCTTTGACCTTTAAATAAATAAAAATAAATTAGAACACTTTGCTATCAAGCACTAGATCACAGTTACTTTTACATTTTGCATCTTCCACTTTCCTCCTAGAACATTAGTCTTAATTATTTCAAGCCAAAAGCTTGTGCTGAGAAGCTGCTTTCAACATTTAATAGTACATCTCTTGAGGAGCTCACATAGTGACAGCATAAACACTTCCTAACCAGCTGAAAACAAAATGTATCTGTCCACACATTTATGGATGGACTTTTGGGTCCTTTTACAGTCAACCTATCCAAATGCAATGGCTCACTGGCAGGTCTACATACATGCCCATCTGTCAAGGTGGCACAATGCCCATTCACACAGGTACCGTGCCAGTTTTCAAGCAGCGCATGGACACCAACCAATGATAGGAGAGGAAGGGAAGCTTTCAGAATGCATGAAATGACACTTTATTTGTGAGAAGCCCCCTCCCGGTGTCAAGCAGTGCCAAATTAAGAACACATGCTTCATTACAAGAGATCACATCTGTTGACAAACATTGGCACATTAACCCATCTGCCCAGAAGTCTCATTAATCTGACTCAGGACTGAATATTTTGAAGTGAGCAGAAAGCAACATCAGAGTCATACAATCACAAGCTCACCAGAGACATACAACCATAGGTTCATGGGGTGGGGGGGGGGGGAATCCAAAGTATTTCACAACCAGAAAGCTAAGTGAAAATCCAAAATTCAAACTTTGAAATTCAGCGAGCATATAAGAGTTAGAACACTGCATTGTTTACAAAGGCTCAATAAATGTGACCTTAGGTGCCTACTGGTGCTTTATGTTGTGGGCCAGGAGCTGGACTCAATACTGGATCACAGGCTAACCTAATCTGGGTTGCACCAGGACAACGGCAACCATAACGTGCACATGTGCAATTTTAAACTTCTTTGAAATAAAACTTAGGGAATTAGAGGGGGTAAAGCAAAAAGATGGGGAGCAGAGAGAAAGAAAAGGGGGAAGTCGTGGAGGAAGAGAGGGTGGGTGGAAGAATGATATAGGAGGAGCAGATACAGTAAAAAATATATATGAAAAGATGGGTTTCATGTAACAGGCTGAGAACATCAGAAGCTGCCTTCTGCCAGGTCAGACTATTTGTCCACCTTGCCCAGCACTGTCTGCTCTGATTGGCAATGGCTCTCCAGGGTCTCAGGTGGAGATCTTTCTCACCACCTGCTACAAGATCATTTTAATGGGAGATGCCGGGGATTGAACCTGGGACCTTCTGCATGCCGAGCATGGGCTCTACCACTGAGCTACAGGGTGAAAGGTCAATCTGAAAGACGACTGCCTTAGGCAATACGATAGATCATTTGGAAATTAATCATCAGTGTAGAAAATGGTATCTCTCAAATTTCGGTCACATTGTTTGTTCTTCAGAGATAGTTACAATCGGTTCTTGATTGTTGTTTTTGAAAGATGAACACGGTTAGATCAAGATTTTAAACTATTTTAATATCTTCGGCTTGGAAAAGCAGAGGGCCTGTGGTTAGAAGGTATTCTTTTCCTCTCTCTTTTTAAACCCAACAAGTTTAAGAGCCAATTTGCCCATGCATGCGTACACATTACACTTGATTTCTCAACACCTGGTTACTCTGTATGATGCTACTCACAGCTGGTTCCAGCGGGGGGGGGGGGGAATAGGTCCTCAATCGAAAAATATTGATCTGGTTCACACATGAGCATACGTCCCTTGACAACTGCATGTGTGAATGAGCCATGACAGGTTCAATACTACATTTGAAAGTTTTTGTCACCCCAAATGCGTTACCTTGTCAGTTCACACATAAACTGCCACTCATCAAGCACTGACAAATTAAGTAGTGAGAGAAAACAAGTGATGTACATGCATGTGCAAACTAGTACATTCCACTTGAGGTGATAAAAATGTTCTCGCTGGTGCTTGATCTCAGATGATTCATCACACATGCAACTTGTGACTTGAGGCTGACCTAAAGTCTCTTGCTCCCTTAAATGACTCCACTCATTCTTCCCTATGCATTCTCTCCTCCTTGAACATGTACATGGTGCTACCTCACCCTCTTCCTTCAAATCCCATCAATTCCACATGGTTCTTCATTCCCTACAGTAAGCAAGTTGTGTGTGCATGTAATGACATTTACTGACATTCCTCCCTCCCTTCCCTTGTCTGTCGTCCCCCCCCCCCGTTTCCCTGCGATTTTACATTGTAAGCTCCTTGGGAGCAAGGACCTGCCTTTGTTGCCTATGTAACTATGTAAGGTGTGTCATGTGGTAATAATAAATAAATAAAATGGTGAATGTGCGTACATGAATCACTTCCAAGTGAAGGAATATGTGCTTCATTATGGTCTTCTGTGCTCTGATGACAATAAATCAAAGTTTCAACACCACATATATGCTATACTATGAAATCGGTGATACTTCCATTGAATTCTGGGAGAGCCTTACTCAACAATATATAATTGTCATTCTTAAATTTAGCTTAAATAGAGACCATGAATATGATTTCTATATTGAGGAATGTTTGGCAGGGAGAAGATGGAAGACTAAATCCAGCCCTCGTCTCCTCCTACTGAGCAGCTTGTTAGTGCTATCCCTGATTTTCTAACAAGACTACTCAGCCCTGGAAGCTGGTTCAGGGAAGAAGACATATATATGCACAGCACCTATTTGCATAGTCATTTTCTCATCCAGCTATGGATGTGCAGGCAGATGTCTGCTTCCATGTGCCTATTTTACCCCAAGCAGGACTGTGGTGTGGGTGTGGGTGTGTGTGTGTGTGTGTGGGTGTGGGTGTGTGTGTGTGTGTGTGTGTGTGTGAGAGAGAGAGAGAGAGAGAGAGAGAGAGAGAGAGAGAGAGAAGTATTGATGTTGCAGTGTGCTGGTTTTCCACTGCAAATATTTTGCCAGCATTAAAAGGTATCTTTCAAGAACTTGAGTCACCAAAGGGGTGGGGTGTGTGGAAGGGTGGTGGAGAATGAGAAAACTACCTGCTCTTCCAAGCCAGGAAGGCCAAAATGTGCTTGACTTTAAGAGCTCTTGGCCACAGTTGGTCTTCATCCTCACGCTTAGCCTCTCTGAACCCTCTCACAGCATACTATTGTTTGCAATAAAGCACAGTTGAGACCTTCGCACATTGCTCGAGTGAAACCTCTGTAGAGGCATGGGGATGATGGGTCATGAATGATCAGGTTTTAAATCCAGTTACCATCCCATCACCGAGAAGATAAGAAATGTAGAAAGACTGGTCCTCAGAAACAGGAATGAGTGAACTCCAAGGGTGGTCAAGTTGCAGGCGACATATCCTCAGCTGCAATCGTTGTTTAAGAGGCAGAGGAGAATGGAGGAAGAATGAGGTAGCAATTCAGACAGGGCTATTCCCAAAGCAGATGTACGTAATCATCGGGGCAGTTAAACAAACTGTGGAATCTATTTACATTTTGTTTTGTTACAATGATAAAAGGGATTTCAGATATTAATTTATGTGCATTTAATAGGCCAAGACTATGAGGTATGGCTATAATCTAAAACCCAATAGACAGACAGACAGACAGGCAGACAGATATTAGTGGGATTAAACATTAACATTCCCTCCAAATGTCTTATCAAACTAATTAATACACCAGCCCAACAAATAGAATTTAAAAACCCATGTTCAAAAAGGCTGCTAAAAACTGTTATTAAATTATTTTCCTTTATTATTATTTTTTTGCATAAGTGTATGTGTGTGTGGGGGGGGGGAGAACAAATGCTTTTATTTCATACATTTAATCAAATGCTGCCCTCTAGTGAGCAAAGACCCTTCAAATGCCTAGAATCATTGAACATAGCTACCCTGAGGATTAAGTGAAAGATTTTAATAAAAATAATAAAAGTAGATGCCAGGGGGAGACTGTCAGAGGAAAGTAGAGTAGCCTACACCATAAAAACAAACCAGCTAAAATAATTCCTGCATTTGCTTTTTTTGTATCACCCTAGTTGCTACTATATTTCCTAACACATTCTAACAAAAAGGATAAAACTCGTGTGATTGATTATGATGATTTGAAGCCCATACACTTGCTAGCATCTTACTCACTTCTATAAATCTACAAGAGGATTGTGTGCTGTTACCTTTGCTATAATTTCACTGATGTGTTTTTACCTTCCTAGGGACACATCACCATTATGCATCTAGATTGTCTTCTTACAAAAGGTAATATAAAGCACTTGTACCAAGTTAACCCAAACGATATTACACAAGGAGCATCCGAGTAGCAGACAGAGCTGTTTTTCCAACCACAACATAAGTGTGTGTGGCGGGGGTGGGGAGATTGTCTTTCGATGCATCAGCACATCTGATTATTATTGTGGGAAATATTTCACCGTTTTCTCTGAAAGGGGGCAGCGTCACTGCACACCTGGTGAGATAGCAGCTAGACATGGAGGCAATGGGAATAAGGATGAGGAGTCATCACAGACAGGATGTGACCATTTGCACAGACAAAAATGAGACAATTCTGTGTCTCAGGCCTACAAAACATGTGAGCTACTAAGGCTAACGCTGGCCACCAATCATATATGGCAGCCTATCATGGATTCCATAAACCCTCCATTTTTGCTGCCTTGCTGGGAGGGCAAAAAGAGGAAGGTAGCCAAGCCCCTGGCAAGCCACAATATATGACTAAAGTAAGGTGGCCAGGTGTCCTACTTTAGAGAGGACAGTCCTCTATTTGAAAAGCTGTCAGAGGAGAGTCCTTTATTTGAAAGGCTGTCCAGTCCAAGTCTGGTTTAAAGACAGTGAACCATAAGAAGGGAGGAGACAGGGGCCTTGAGTACAGTAATACCTTGGATTGCAAGTAACTTGGTCTGAGAGCGTTTTGCAAGACAAGCAATTTTTTTTTATAAATTTTGACCTGATAAACAAGCGACGTCTTGCAATACAAGTAGTGTAGGGATGTACCGTAACCGCTCGCCTCTAGTGGGTGTAGCGGGCCAAAATCGGCCCCACTCATGCCTGCCAGAGACTCGCTTTGATATAAGAGTGTTTTGGATTACAAGCATGGTTCCGGAGCGAATTATGCTCTCAGTCCAAGGTATTACTGTAGTTAGCACCTGGACACTAGACAGAGCAGTCACCCAGGTCACCTAGTCATAGTGTCCCTGGCTATGATGAGACCTATTGAATTTTTATTTAAATTATAGTTATTCTTTCTAAATTTGCATCTGTATATATAAATTAGCATATGCAAATGTTATGCAAATTGGTGTCCTCTTTTGTCCCCTTTTTGGGTGATGCATTTCCTCTTTTTTGGCAATGTATAAGTGGGCACCCTTGGCTAATGTTTTGCATTCTAGCGATCATCATGTGTGTCTTTGTAACTTCAAGACCTGACTACTCTCATGGGCTGGGTACCATACACAGCTTCCCTTGGAGAGTGCTCAGAAGGTTTACTTGGTGCCAAATACAGCAGCCTACTTCCTGATATAGGGGTGCATTGCCAAGTATGCATTGCACCACCAGCAGTCCACATTATACACTGGTTTCTTGCAACATTCTGAGCACAGTTCAAAAGTGCTAGCTGCCATGTGTAAATTCCTAAATAGATTGTGCCCTGCATGTATTCAAGAGTGCATGTTTGTCCAATTGCAATGTCTACAATCTGGTGAGAGCAGTCTCTTAATGATGGCCTCCGTGTTGCACATTAGAAATATGAGGGCATGCTGGGAGGTATTCTTGGTGGCAGCTCCAAAACTATTGGCATTTGCTTACTCCAGTTCCAACCAAGCCTGAATACCACACACTCTCTCTGAGGGGCAAGGCGGTTGACAATGAGTCTCAGAGTTTCCATTTAAAATTTTATTTAGTGTTTTATTATGCTAAATGTGGCCACCCACACTGAACATTTGGGTTGTTGTGTGTGGGTTAGAAACCTAAATAAATACAATAACTCTGTGGACTACAACTGCACACCTCTAAATTATAAATTTGAAATCGCTTCTGAAGGTGATGTTAGCACAGCATATTAGGCTCAGTTGGCTTCAAATGGCCAGACCCCAGGGAGAAGGGTTGTCTACTTGATATCTTATGACAATATAAAAGTACTCAAGTCAGAATTAAAATTGGCAACTGCAAGCAAGCACACAAAGAAAAGAGTAGAAAAATAAATAGCTTAAAATAGGAAAATTCGCTCTTCTCTTGAATGCTTTCTTTCTGGCCCTCTGCAGTGACGTACTACATCACAAGAAGGACACATTGTTTTGACTAGTCCTACCAGTATGCATTGCGTGCATAAAGGGGAGATGAAGAGTCGAGACACGAATTATGGTGTAAAATTAGGGCCACATTTATTGATTGACAAAGATCTGTGAAGGGAAAAGTGCGGGTACTAACTAAACAGGCCATTGGCCAGTGAGGTGTTCCCGGGCAAAACATCCAACCTGAGGTGGTGGCGCTGCAACTCGCCACCCCCCAGTTTTACACCACAGTGGTGCTGGGAGGCCTTCTCCCTGTCACCACCACCCCACGGGGCCGCAGAACACTGATGCGGGTGAGGGGAGCCCGCCTCAAAGGCAATCCTTATCTCCCACAAACTAAGCTCCACAACTCAGCAACAGGAAGCCTCTGGTCTCGCCAGTCACCTAAAAGGTGCCACCAGATGATCACCGAACCCTACCCCACTGCCTATTTCCCACACTTGCCAGCCAAAGAGAAAGTCAAGCCTCTGCTTAGTCTCATCTCCCCCACCTGGTAGAAATAACTTCCAGGAGGGCCCTTCACAGATCCTGTAAAAATAAATCATTTCCTACATCGGACAAATGCACTCCGTCCAGTTGGTACAACTCCCTCCAAGCCAAGGATATTGCGGGATGAGGAATTGCAATGCCTCTACCTCCAAGACCCCTGCAAATTTCTCTGTTTACTTTCCTACCCACTCTGTTCAGTCCTCTGGGGTTGGCACAACCCCGCCAACAGAAACGAGGCAACATGTGAGACCAGAGAATCTGGACTCCTGGCCAACACTGCCATATTGCAGCAAGGTACACAGACACTTGCAAAATTAAGGCCTTGTCCTTCAGCAAGCCTAAATCGTTGCCCCCCAAATGCAACACCAGCACTTGTGGGGGCTGGCACACCTGGCAGGAATGAAATAACATTGGTAGGAGGCTCTGCCAATGCATTCCACACTGACCCAACCATTGGATGTCAGCCAGTCGACCAATCCGAAGTTGAGATCCCAGGTCCGACTTAGCAGCTCTCCGCACCGCACAGAAAACCATACTGTGCCTGCACACCAGGACACGAATCAGCCTCCTTTTGCTCCAAGAATATGTAAAAGAGAAAAAGAACAGAACGCAAGCAGCAGCAGCAGTCATGGTAATTCACGTATGTAGGACTGAAACGCCTGGGAACACCACCGACCGAAGGCCTGAACCCTGTCCATAGGAAAACCCAGGGACGCCACTGTAAAGGCAGCACCGATCCTGAAGGAATGGGTGCCGAAACATATGTTGGATAAACACAAGACTCGCAACAGCCCAAAATTGAAACTTAGTGAGCCATCCTCTTGACAAAAAAGATGACCGGCACCATTGCCCCGCTGGGCAATAAAGGCGCATAAGGCCGAGACAGGGCAAAGTTCTTCATTCGGTGCAGGGTAAAGCATAATTCACACTCCCTTCACTGCCTGGTCAGATTTGGACCTGCGCAATCTGAGCTGTGCCCCATGAGAGAGTAAACATAAGTCAGAAAACTGGAGGGCTCTTGTGGAAACGTCAGATTTGGCCGAAGCCACCAGCTCAGAGATCTGAAACGCCCCCCAAAATGCTGTTAAGGATGCTGCATGAAAAAGAACAGCTTCATACCATGAATGGCATAACAAGGGCCACTGGGCCTTGAGCCCCAACAAAATGTCCAGGGACAGCTGGACCCTAGAATCCGGGACCTGGGGACATCCCTGGACCAACCAAGCAGCATCCTCCTGATTCTGAAATCAGACGTGTGACCGGCCATGCCTTAGGCATTGGAGAAAAAGGCCAGGCCAGCCAATTTACCCCTGATGGTACGAACAGACCAACCACACTGCCGAGATAATACACAAAACTGTACCAGGTGTTCCACTTGTAGGTCCAGGGGGCTAGCTCACGGAATCTCTGCATCTGATTCTGTGACAACACATCTGCTATTACATTATCCATTCCCGGAACATGACAGGCATGAAAAAGGATATGAATTGCAGGCATTGCAGCATAAAAGCCCTAACCAGGGACATGACTCTAGAGTTTTTGGAAGACAGGGAGTTGATGACCTGGACCGTGGCCTGATTGTCACACCAAAAGTGCACCACTGAATTAGCCAAAGAATCAGACCAAGGTTGCATAGCCACATAAATTGGAAAAAATTCCAGGAAGGTGAGGTTACGGCACCAGCCGGAGGACACCCAATCCTTGGGCCATGATCCCTGAGCACAACTGATCCCTGAAGATAACACCGAAACCCAATAGGCCTGAGGCATCAGAATGAACATGAAATTTCGCCTCCAGGAGCAAGTCCTGTCTCCAAAAGGAGACACCATTGAACCGGGAAAGGAACTCCAGCCAAGCCAAACAGATTAATCCTCCCTCATGGCGGAAGAAACCCAAAGCCTGTGATGTGGTTGCTTAAGAGCATGCATGCCAACACACAAGCGTAGTAAAAATGCTCGTCCAGGAGCCACCACCAGACAGGCAAGATTAAGATGCCCCACCAATTCCTGCAATTCGCAGAGAGTGGTGTGATGGGACTGGAAGATCTGCAGGATCCGGTCCCAGAGGGCACAAAGTTTGTCCTGAGGAAGACTGGAACATTGCTGGAGGGAGTCCATTTCAATACCCAGGAAGACCAGACATGGCGATGGCCCACTTGGTTTTCTCCTGTGCGAGTGGGACACCTAACTTGTCGGACAATTCCTGTAATTGACGCATCAGGAAGGCACATTGGGAAGTGCCCCGAGGCCCAGAAAACAGGAAATCGTCTAAATAGTGCACGACATGACCAAGCCTAGTTCTGTATCTCAAGGCCCAGTCCAAAAAGGAACTAAAACACTCAAAAGCCGGTGGGTGCCGAGTTGGACAGCGCATTTGCACTACGGAGGGCAGGCGCCTAGATAGGAGGCAGGGGCTGAACACAGTTGTGCCGCCCAGCTGCAACCCGGGAAGGCGGTTACCAGGACTTCATAGAAGAAGTCGCCAAATCACGCTGAGTAGGTAGGCCACATGTCGGTTGAGGACAGCACGAGAACTCACAGTTCTTTCTCCCACAGAAGCCGCTAAAGAAAGAGGCCAGGGGTGGGGTGTCCAGGCCTAATATCAGCCTCTGTCACCCCCACCCACCTTGAGATCCCCCTCCACCGTGGCCTCACTCTCCCTGCCCCCGTGCGCAAAATTCTCCCCGCCCACAGCTGTGCGAGGGCGGGGGAAGGGAATTGTATTTTTATTGCCTGCAGTTGTCCAAGTATGGTGTGTATGTGTGTATATTACATATACATGTAGAGTATCCAACTGTGTCATTCCATTAGCGCAAATGATGTTGCGCTAGCAGCAACTGGGTTCCAAACTATGTATGTGCAAGAGGAGAATCCAGCTAAAGTTACATTTGCACAAATGCAGTTGTGTAAGTGGCTGTGCATTACACTTGAGTGACCCATTGCGCAGCCCACTGCACATTACACTTGTGCAACCCATCATGCAACTGCTTGTGCAACCGCTTGCACAACTGGCTGTGCAAGTGTAATGCGCTACCGGTTGTGCAGTGGAAAGATTTGGCAGAGCACTGCTAGCGTGATGTGAGTTTGTGGAATTACACTGTTGGATACTGCCCTTCACACACACACACACACACACACACACACGTATTACTCATACTCTATCATTATGACAGGGTTGTTCAAAAAGGAAACCAATGTTGCTAGAGTTATTGATACACTCGATACCAATGTTGAAAGAGTTTGACCTTTCACTCTTCATAACACGGTCATTTGCATTTTTAAAGCAGAGCTAGCAGCTGTTCTACTGCCAGCCATGATATTCCTTTTTATAGGCCTTTTGAACTATAGAGCCATAGAAACACACACAGCAAAATCACAAATGCAAAAAAGTATAATCTTAAATGAGCCCTGAGAGGAATAGGGTGGCTGTACTTTAGGGAGGGGCCATTGTTCACATATAAGGCAGATGATTTTCATGAAGCCAGTTCAGTCCCTGATACCTCCAGCTAGAAGGGACCACAGTAGGAGGGCTGGAAAAGACCACCGTCCAAAATCTTAGAGCGCCCTGGTCCCTTCGGCTACACTGCTAAGCTCGGTAGAGACTGATGATGTGATGCAGTATAAGGCAGGCTCATATTTACCATATATGTGTGTATAAAATATGTACACTTTACTGGGCTGGCGCTCCAATTTCCGTGGTGAAGGAGCAGGCAACCCCTCCCTTCCACCATGAACTTACTGGCTGCACGGTGTTATACAGCCACTCCATGTGGAGGCCTACATGCACCATGACCAATTTGCATGATGTCTCCCCATCATAGTGATCAGTATCACTATTCCTTTTGAGTGGGAAGCATCACACAAACAGTCCTGTGTGTGTGAACCGGGCCCAAGTCATGCCTATCAGGGCACAAATTAGTCACTTCATTTGTACACGGATTCTCACAGCAAAGGAAAATACCTTGTTTATTAATGCAATCCTAGTGGATTAAGGTTCAGTTCTTGATGGTTAATTCCCCAATCCCTCTGTACCTAAACCTATTTTTCTGTGCCGTGCTCATTATTTCATTACAGAGCTTTACACCAGGAAAATTGCACATGAATGGGAATCATCTTTGGAACTCCACATGTACCTCACCAATATCCCCCATTGTCACAGATGTCACTAAAGTTATCTTGATATATTTTTAATCTGACTGCCTGTGTGCCTGTCCCTTATGACCCTCAGAAAGTCTGGGTTTTGCCATGTGACCCTGGGTCTTCTGGAAAGGCCTGGAATGTTTTGGTTGATTCAAACATTGTGGTCCCAATGCAGAGTACTGCAGAAAAACACTTCCACACAGTACAATAGTTTTAATTTTTAAAATACTTTTATATAATGTTTTATTATGCTGTATTTTATGGTTTTAATTGTTGTCCATGTGATGGGAGGTATCCGTGCAGTGAACCATTTTCAAATATTATGGCTCTCCACAGTGTATCAGCCCTAGTCCTAGTGCAGGGATAGGCAACCTTTTCAGACTTGTGGGCACATGTAATTCTTTTTCAGATCTGACAGCACATTTGTCATTTGGGCCTGCGTACACTTAAAAATCTTAATTTTAAGATTCCCTCTTTTCGTGAACCCCCCTCCCCTTCCAGGATTTCCACTTTTGTAGTGGCTGCTACATATGATTGTGGTGACAGGCAAACTAATACTGAAGTGGTCTTTCTTAGCTCTCCACTCAAAGTTGAGCTATGCATTCAGGAAAATTAAATCTCTTCTGGGGGTGTACCACTTCAGGATGCTGGTGGGGAATTGCATGTTTGGATGTTCCCCCACATCAAAGCAACAATTTAAGGAGAGTTGAAAAGTATTGGTGCCAGATTTGTGGGATTGTGCTCTGGATGGGGGGGGCACCTGTTGCACCTGTGAACCTATACATTCACAAGAAGATCATGGTACAGCCTTTCCAGGACTGTACCAATTGAGAATACAGGTTGGGCAGCACATGATAGAATGCTCCATGAGCTCAGAAACTTCGTGAATTAAAAATGCCCGCACCATGGGAATTACTGTATGGAAAAGTGAGTTATATCTTTTAAATTAACCCATTATAAAAAAAATTTTTAAAAAAACAACCTAGCACATCAGGGAAAGGCTAGCCTAGTTAGACTCATATGAGTAGAATATGCAGCACTGGTCCATTAACTGCTGGTTGTGATAGAAAGGCTAGGATCCATAGCTGGTAAAAACCACCAAGGGGTGCCTCTGAGGGTTCTGAAATAATGAGAGATAAGTGGCAACAGTAAACAAATATAAACAGTATTTCAAAGCTGCAGAAAAGCCCTCCACTGGGGGGGGGGGGAAATGGTAATGGAAGACCCAGTGGTAAAAATTATACCACAGGATTTAGTAGCAAAAAAGAACATTCAGAATCAAGGCTCCAGGCTCCAGGCACAATATGTGGTACATTCAAAAGTTAGAAACAACTTGAAAATGAGCTCTGGATTTTAAAATGTTGGACTGTGTACAATATGGTTTGAAGAACAAACTGTTGGGTATTCCATGTCCATCAGCATGGGCCATCATGGTAGTTTTCATATGCTCAAAACATTTGTGCCTTGATCTGATTCAGATCTCAACGTGGCACTTATAAGCGACCTATATTATTTGATGCAAATAGAGTTGAACAGCCATTTTATTGGTGGGCCCAGGGCTTTTTTTCTGGCGGAACGCACCGGAACGGCGTTCCGCCACCTATTTTCAGTCAATTAGAAAGCGCTGCTCGCTTTATCACTCAGCATAATTAAATTCTTGTGATGTTAATAGCAGTTTGTAATCCCCCATTAACTATTATTGTGAACTTTCTACTAGGAATGTAGATTGAAGAATGTATGTTGTGTTGCTGCAAATCATCAGCATTACAAAACAAATATTCCTGCCCTTAGGAATTTAGCAAGGTATTTAGCAATTAGCATAACTACAGTGGGGGTTTTCTTCAGACTCAGAGTTAGTAATTAAGTCAATTAAGTCAATTAAGAAACACAAAAGCAAACACAAAAGATCTTGCTGTTCGTGACTCACTTGGGTCCGAATTTGTAGTGGACGGGAGAGAAGAGGATCAAGATGCTTGAAGTGATTAGTAAGCCAGTGAAAGGGAGATATTTTAAGACATGTCATTGATTTTACTGGGTTGCTAAGGCCCCCAAATATATTTGCTTAGGCAATGTGTAATTGGTCCCCTGTTATCCCCCCCTTTCTTTTCATGTATTCACTTTACTAAACTGTGATTAATATGTGTAACTGCAAAACTTATAAATAAACACCTTTTGAAAAGGAAACATCTCTGAGCTTACTTTTGGTAAGTATTCCAATTTTTTTGCACATTTTACTGCATTGCTTTTTATTTAATTCCATACATTTACTTTTATAGCCCCCCCAAATTTTACTTGCATCCCTGTTCTCTAAAGGGGCGGTTTTAGGGGGCGGTCCTAGGGGTGGGTAGGGGCGTGGCCAGGGGAGGGGGGTGAGTTCCACCACCTTTTCTCTGAGAAAAAAAGCCCTGGGTGGGCCTATTGTTTTTTAACTTGATTTTTAGGAAAGTGTAAGTTAGCACAAAGGCTGATAGGCAGCTTTCTGTATCCTTACACAAACCACCCTGTAAGAATAAGCATGGCTATTTAGAATGGTCCTGGTAGGCTCGGGCAAAATATAGGGATGTGTGAGGAACCTATTTGGGGGTAAAAATCCAATGGACTTTCCTGACTCAACCCTCCAGATTCTGTTCTGTTTTCCTCATGCCATTGCTGACTCAATCTAATGCAACTCATGCAAGTCGATCTAGCATGCAGATTTCCACTTTTAAAATCTTATGTGAATCAACCCAGCTTATTTGCACAAGTTTAATTTTTTTTTTTTAAAGCTCAGGAAATTTGTGCAAATTGCGGAGCCCAAATTTTGTGCCAATTGTGGAGCCTGAAATTTGCATGAATTTCATGCACAATTTGCATGAATTTCCTGAGCTTTTTTTTAATTAACTCATGCAAATCACAGCCCATTTTAATAGCAAAAGGAATCAGATATTGTACACATAATATTGGTGGGAAGAATGAGTGGGAGGTGGAAGAGACTAAAAAAACCATGACCCCATTTGCACAAATCACAGGAGCTGAAAAATAATAATTGAAAATAATAATTAAAAATGTGTCTATTTGATGTTTGCAAATCACGTAACCTTAGCGGGAAGTAGTCCCAATGCTGAACTAGACAAAATTACCAAGGCAAATGACAAGTTCTTTGTGACGTAGGGAATATGGCGCGCTAACAATGAAGCAGCAAGAGGATGAAACTGACAAGGATATTTACCAAGGCAATATGCTGTGCCTGGGGTTGCATAACAGACTTGCAAATGCAATAAAATATTAAAAGCAGCACAAACCCTTTTACACAAATTTAAGGATTCAGACCCCATTTGCACAAATGGTGCTACAAATATGCAGATCTCGGTTCTCAATGTGTGCAACTATTTCACGCACATTTCCAAAATCTGGGGGTGGGGGGGGGGAATCTGGCATGGTCCATTTCCAATTGCCAGATCAGAAGCGTTGTGAAAGTCCATCGGGCTCAAACGAAACAGATTTCCCAGCATCACACATCCCTATAAACAGGAACTATAGGAAACTCACTTCCTCCAAAATGGTTCCCATAAAATAAAAGTGTGTGTGTGTGTGTGTGTGTGTGTGTGCGTGTGGGTGTGTTTTGCAGGTTTCATTTGACTGTCTTTTAAAGCCATAGAGTGAAAGACCATATAGCATAATGGAAAATCACAACATGCCAAGTTTAGAAATGTCCGACAAAATTCTCAGTACACAGACTGAGGGTTTTATAAATGCCAGAAACATGGGTTTTGTGTTTGTTTGGGAGGAGGGGTTGTTTGCTTTGTGTGAGGGTGTTACTAGGCACCAGAAGACACAGATAGATACTTCCCATTGGTATGTTTTATTTATTTATTTATTTTTATTTATTTACATTTATTTATTGCCCATCTGGCCGGCAACCGGCCATCCTGGGCAATGCACATCAGATAAAAACAGGATAAAATACATTTAAAACAGTATAAAATTTTAAAATCTTAGCCCACCCCATATTCCCGCCTGAACAGCCAAGTTTTTAGTGAGTGGCGGAAGCTCAGCAGAGGGGGCATGGCGGAGGTCACTCGGGAGAGAGTTCCACAGTACAGGGGCTGCCACAGAAAAGGCCCTCTTTCTCGTCCCCACCAGTCTAGCTGCTCTGGCTGAAGGGACAAGGAGAAGGCCGTCTGTGGCAGATCTTGTTGAGCGGCCTACTTGGTGTTGCTGGAGACGCTCCTTGAGATAGACTGGACCGGAGCCATATAGGGTTTTAAAGATCTCAAAACCAACACCTTGAATTCAGCTCGGCAAGGAACTGGTAGCCAGTGCAGCTCCTTGAGCACTGGCGTGATGTGATCCCGCCGGCAGTTGCCTTTAACCAGGCGAGCAGCCACGTTCTGTACCAGCTGTAGCTTCCGAACCGTCTTCAAGGGTAACCCCACGTAGAGCGCATTACAGTAGTCTAACAGTAGGTCCAGATTTATTTGTGGAGACCCTAGTCAGTTTACTAATTGAGACCCTCATTTCAACCTCAAATCCATACCATATCTATTTCTTGCTCCATAGTAATCAGAATTGTTTGTGTCCATGTACATTTAAGAAAGAAAGAAAGTAAGAAAGAAAGATCTAAGCTCTAGCTTGTTTGGATCAGGATACCAGGGCTAGCATCTTTGACAGTTTAGCTTGGATTATTTTGTTGTATGATACTGTGGGTTCAAAAACCCATCCACCAGCAAGAGGTTCTCCTTCAATGTATCATTATTATAAACATTTGTTTATTAATAAGTAACTCTGGCTTGACTGAGTTTTTGCACAGACCTTCCTTGTTTGCCTTCTGCAATTCTGGGGCCTTAGGCATATCTCTACTATGCCCTGATATATCTGGCCCTGGTGAGTAGCCCATGATTATACATATTAACAAATGCCAATGTGCTAGTTAAGCCATGAAATATGCAAAATTTGTCTTAATACAACTTAGTAAGAAAAACATGGCTTAAGGCACAAACCTATGCATGCATACTCAGAATTAAGTCTCATTGAATTCAATGAACTCATTCCCAGGTAGGAGTGTATAAGATTGCAGTTTTAGACATGATATGTGCATATACCGTAAGAATTTTTGGCCTTATTAAAGAATAGGTCTCTTTCTCTTATCTAAGAACAGCCAAGAGCATTTGCTTCACAAAGGCTGCAATCCTACCTACACTAACTTGGGAATAAGCTCCATCAAACACAGTAGGACTTACCTCTGAGTAAACAGGCATAGGTTGCTCTGAAACTTCACTAATTTCAAACAATTGTTTTATGTATGTACGTATGTCTTGTGCCACAGCCTTCCAGGTAGCCCAAATATAAAATTGCAGCACAACAATTTAAACAAAAAACCTTCTAAAAACAGCAACAATAAAACCAAACAAAGTGAAAAGCCAAGATAAAACAACTAGCATAGCAAGGGACACCAACAGCAAAACCACTATTTAGCCAAATCCCTTAAAGGCCATGTGAAACAAAATAATCTTGCCTAGTCTAAGGCTGAGGGGGAAGGCCCTTTTCAAGACCCTGGGAACCCAGGGGGCCAAACATTCATTTGAGCCCCCCCCCCCCATTTTTGCTACACCATCACTGGGTTTGCACAACACGACAACCCATCATGGGTAACTAGCCAGAGTGATTTGTTGTGTCATGCAAACCTGGACTGCTTCCCACAAGGTGGCTTGGTTTGGAGCAACAAGCCCCCCTGACAACCCATGGTTTGTTCTAGGGCAGTGTTCTCCAACCTTGGGTCCCCAGATGTTTTTGGCCTACAACTCCCAGCATGTATGCTGGGAGTAGTAGGCCAAAAACATCTGGGGACCCAAGGTTGGAGAACGCTGCTCTAGGGGATGTTGAATCCACAATGGGTTGTCGTGTCATCCCATCTTGCAGAGCTCGCTCAGGCCACTGCCAGTGTCAGCTACTCCACCAAGTGCCCACTTTGGAGCAACCATCACTGTCTCGCTCTCCCCCACTCCGATCAGAGTTGCCATGGCATTTTTTCCCATTTTTTCTTTCTTCCAGAGATCACTTCTCGTGATCACCAAAGTGACAGCCAGTGACAGCACCTCCAAAGGGCCCAAGCAGCACACTGGAGCGGCCATCACTGGTTTGCCATAGCACCAGAAATGTGCACAAATGTTTTTTTTGTTTTTTTTTAAATTTGTCAGTACTTTGGAGGTGCACAAGTGTGCAACTTCAACTACCCGAAATGCAAAGCTTCGCCTGGTCAATGTCCTGGTAAGTGCCTGCAATGTCCACTGTCATGGACATCGACAGTGCCAGGCTTCAAATACATTACTTTGCTTTCACTTGACAGCTGTCAAACAGCAAGCTGTCAAGCACAAAGCAAACCCGTGAGAAGATCTTTCCTTGCAAAATGGGGTGGCGAGTAGATCACCCCCTTCACAGCGAGATACTCTAGGTTTTAAGTTTGCACAGGACAGTTTTCAGTGTCTTCTACATTTTCAACTGTTTCCCAAGCCTCTGGGTGCTCAGGAAAGTAGAAAAGTGCATTCAACCCCATTTATGGGAGTAGTTACTTTTGACAGCTGTCAAAACTAAAAGTTTCTTTTAAATCATGGTTTTTGACAGGGTGAAGCAGTGTTTTTTGAAATCTGCATATGTCCCTGTCAAAATAAAAGCCCTGCTTAGCCCTCTCAAAAACCCTGTTTTAAAAGAAACTCTTAGTTTTGACAGCTGTCAATTGGCAGGCAACACGCTGCTTCTGATGCCAAATATAGTTGTTGTTGTTGTTTTTTAACGGATTGTGTACATATTTATGGGGGGGGTTCCAGGGAGGGGAAAAATGACAATGACAATGACACATGGGACAAGTTCGCACAACCCAGTAAGGCTGGACCAATCCAAAAATAACTCTATCAGGCTGGCCTATTCTGGAAAATCAACCTCAGGCTAGCTCCCACTTCAGTGAATGTTCTGCTGTGTTCCAGACCCAGGCTGATTGCAGACTGATAAGAAGGCCTTCTCAGCTGCTTGTCTTCAGTCACTCTGAAGCTAAACTCACAGACAGAGGCAACTGCTGGCCAATAAGAACCCAAGCAGGATCAGAGTGAATCAGATGTGACCGGTGCCAGCATTAATTTGGAACAATCTTTCCCAGACAATCTATCTGGCCTGGCCACCTGGTTCCTCCCCGCAAAGACAGAAAGGGGAGGCAGAAGACCAATCAAGTATTTTTGTTGAGGAGGTGTAGGGTGGTCATTTACACACTGCCAAAAGAGAGGAAATATGTCACCGAAAAAAGAAGACACCCATTTACAAAACATTTGCATATGATAATTTATATGTATAGATGCAAATTTAGAAATAATGGGCAGTATCCAACTGTGTCATTCTGTTAGTGCAAATGACATTGTGCTGACAGAAACTAGGTTCTGAACTATGTGCAAGAGAAGAATCCAACTAAAGTTACATTTGCAAAAGCGCAGTTGTGCAAGTGGTTATGTATTATGCTTGTGCAACCTGTTGTGCAGCCAGCTGCGCATAACTCTTCTGCAACCTGTTGTGCATTACACTTGTGCAACCAGTTGCGCAACTGGTTGTGCAGTGGAAAGATTCAGTGTTGCTCCACTAGTGATATTTGAGTTTGCAGAATGACACCGTTGGATACTGACACAAACCAGGAATGGGGGAAAGTATATATATATATATATATATATATATATATATACCCTGACAAGCCAAATATAATAACCAAAAGAGTCAAAGATATGTAATATTTACCACACCATCTAATAAATTTACACAATGAATTACAAATACTGAGCTTGACAATTTGTTTAAAATATGGGTGTAATGCCCAAAAGTTAAAAGACAGAATTATAAACAATAAAACACAATATTCAAATCAAGCATTCATAACAAATTCAATTTAATTGTTCACCACTCGGTAATCTTGTCAGATATAGAGTGGTATATAAATCCTGTAAGTAAATAAATAAATAAATAAATAGTAAGGAATTCCGTAAGGATTATACCATTACTGAAAAGGCTTTGCTCCTCATAGCCATCAGACTAACCTCAATAGGGTGAGGTACTTGAAGTGACAAAAGTAGCTTTGCACATTACACAGAAATGGCAACAACAGAGCACGAGTGACATTTTCTGCTCATACTTCCTGTACAATGTCTCAAGAGGCAACTCCCGTGCATCTTTCTAGGCTTCCCTGCTGGGTGATCCCGCAGGAAGTGTGTATAGAGGGTTGGGATGTCACTGTCACTTTTACTACCGGCACCTGTGTTAACCTGCAAAGTTGCCCTGAGACACATTCTTGGCAGCTGTACCAGTGCACCGTTCTCCTGGACAGTTGCCATACTATGACCCACAACATCTTCCAAAAGACTTCCTTTTATTTGGAGACATAAGACCTATGCCGGTGTTCAGCCTGCACATCCAAGGGGCTAAAAGGGTGCTGCACCTGCAAGCCCCACTCCCGATGTCCCCAGATGCATGAGCGCCTCTGAAGACCTCCACATGTTTAGCGCAGGGACATGTTTAGTGTTCAGTTTAATGCATTTACAAGCCTCCTGGCAATTGGGAACTCTGCCTTATCCGGGTTCCTGGCTGCAGAGAAGTTTGTAAGCATGTTCAATTGAATGCACTAAAAACCCTCTGCACACTTTAGCACTAAACACACAAAGTTCTACAGAGAAGCTGGGCACTGATAGAGATGTTGGGAGCAAGGCTTACGCACATTCCCTCGCCCCCACCACACTTTTAACCCTCACATGTGCAGGCTGAACACCTGCATAGGGCTTAAAGGCTAAGCATATTTACAAATCCATGCATTCTATATTTTCAGAACTGACATTATCCTCTGCTCTCTGACTTTGGGTAGTAGAAGGGGGAAATACAAATTGAAATGCATACATTAAAAAAATAGTTTTCACTCAGAGGACCTAATCTTGCTCATAGTGACTAACTCCCATTAACTTCATTCATTTTCAAACAGGAGGCACTTTTTAAAAATGACAATAGCATGTGTGTACATTATGCAAAAGTCGATAATTAAATGCCAAGACAAACTCATAACCGCCCAGACTTTGTTCAGTATTCAAACATTTTACAATTTATCCATATGCAACTATAGTCTTCTCCTGGCATCCATGTGGGGGGGGGGAGTTTTAAAGGGGAAAAAAGACAACACAGAGTTGTTTGAAAATATGCTTTCTAAAAACAATTGCTCCCAGGTTAAGACCTGTATGCCAAGTTACAGCCCAGAGTAAATCTTTATGGCCAAGTTATAAACCCCTGAAAATAGGAAACTAAGACAGCAAGGATTTAAAATAATAGAAAATGTTTCACATAATAGAAATCCATAAGCAGTGTATTACATTTTAAGTCTTAATATCTACATACTTGGATTATCTTCTATCTTGACAATCACACACAAAGTAAGCGGGCTGCTTCCTCCCCTTTCCTTTGATTCAGTGTTTCATTCCTATGCATTAACTAAGCCCTGGGCCATAAAATACTGTATTAATATTAGTTTGTCACAGTAGACTAAATTTAGAACAACTCATTAATATGGGAGAGTCAAAGACATTCCACCAGGAGTGTGACGGGTTAAGCTCTTAAGGCTATAAGTTATACAGATATGCCACTTGAACTGGAGAGCTAGCAATTCTTCTTGTTACTAATAAGAGAATCTATTAGTTCTAAGCTGACTCCAGTTCTAATTAAGAAATGTGGGAAAAGGCAATTTTGCCACCGGATATATCTCTGATGGGTGACCAGAATAAGCTGTATATCAGCATGCCCCCGCTGCCTGGGTCAGATAGCATTAGTGGTCTATGCACTGAATGAGTTAGTCTAGAGGCGAAGAAAAGAAACGACCCAGATCCACCACCATGGCAGACTGTTTTTTGGTGGCATAATCATAATGTATTTATCCAGATGACAGACCAGTAATCAGAACAATTTCAAAGTGACTCTGATGCTGCATTACAAACTGCCCAAGTGAAGAGGCGACGTTTGCCTGCTTCCCTTTCCTAAAATAAGAGGGGGGAAAGTTTTGACTTTTCACAAATCTCATCTTTCATATGTAGAGTTCCGTGCCAGCACGGTCTCTCAAAGGTTGTCAAATATTAATTTTTTTAAATTTGGTCCCTTGCTAAGCTACAAATATTCATGTTTAACACCAAGTAGCAGTTCAGGGGCCGACAACAGTATGTACCTACTGAATGATGCATAGAAAGCAGCAGTTAGCACAAAGACAAAGCCACCAGATTGGTCTCAGGGAAACCTGGTGCTTGAATTTTTCATGACTCCTCCAGCACTTAAAGAATAAGAAACTGGCTACTTCTGCTGGGAGATGTGCATTGTGAAGGTCAGAGCCCACAAACATGCGAGAGAATCAAGGTTCTGCCTGGGGAAAGCAAAAAGGGATTTAAGGTGCTTAAGAGAATTATAAAGATTTTTTTTCCCTGTGCCTTACAAACACTGACTGTAGCGGCTAAACAATAGCTATAAAAATGAAGCGAGAGTCATATTCATCTAGCACTCATTCGTAGTGAGTCTCAAAAGACACAGAAAACTAACCTCTTCCTTATGTCTCAAGGCTTAGAGTTAAACTTCTGGAGATCCATTTCTCTTGCTTACACACTCTGCGACGCCCTTCATTTGTGCTTTAACCAGCATGACTTCTGAAGGAAATTGATAAATGGAAAAATAAAATGTACTAATTCCTCTAACACACTTCACAGTTATCTAACTGGGAAGGGGGAGGGGAACAGTGTGATGTCTTAATTACTCTGCAGTTCAGTACTTTGCCTGCATGTTTATTATCAGTAGTGGACAAACCTGACTTGATCCTGTAACGATCCAGAGAAAATCTCAATTGATTCCAAGAAAACAAATGAGTAACAAACTGTTTAGGGAAAGAAAGAAAGAAATGTTACAGCATTTAAGCAACCAATAGCTTCACCTGTCATCATCTTGTTAAGCTCTTAATGAGTTCTTTTCTATTCTTGGTCACATCTGATTTTATTTTTTTTGATTTTTTTTTTAATATAAGTCCCTTTGAACAGCTGGGAGTTGGAGCATCCTTTGATCATGGAATTCTTGTGAATTTTTCACTCCAAAGGCGGACTGACTCTCTCTCTCTCTCTCTCTCTCTCTCAATCTCGCTCTCCTTTTTGGCCTTACGTGGACTATTTTTATGAGCCTATTTCCCTCCAGGTGCATTTTCTGGGGCATTGCTTTGCAGGCTTTCTGAGGAAAAATGGGGGGGAAATAACAATTAATGTATACATTTTACATAAATGTTTATAAATTTAACAAAGGAGGAGAAAGAAAGGAAAGAGAGAGAGAGAGAGAGAGAGAGAGAGAGAGAGCTATGCCACAAGAACCCCCCCCCCTTTCCTCATTCTTTTGAAGGCGGTTTTCTAATGATGACCCTTGGCATGCTGGCCCACATGGGATTCCTCCGAGAAGAGGCTGATGAAAATTAGTCTATTCTCATTTCAAACAGAATTTTGCTGAAGTCCTGATCAGAGCACCAGCATGCAGTCCAGGGAGACAACACACACTACTTGATTTCACTCAGCAGCCTCCCTCTCCTGGTAATTGTTGCAGGAACATATAGTGACAAGACTATGGGATGTGAGGGGTCTGGATGTACTCAGGCTGTTACTCTCTGTTTAAAGATTTAAACCATCAGGGTATGAGAAGGCTTTTTGATGTTCATTGAACATGGAGCTTGGGTACAGGAGAAGGGGAAAGGGCTCCACCAGAAGGCAATCATCTTTCAGAGCCACAGTAAGACAGAGAGAGGTGGGAAAGTCTCTGCCTCCACATAGATGTGGAACAAAGGGAGATGAAAGAGCCAGGGTGAAGACGGGGCCAGGTCTGGCTGTGAGGCAGAACTCGCGCGAAGAGAGAGTTCGATGCCTTCAAAATGCAGAAAAAGCATTTAGCGCTCCTGTTCCATCAACACACACTTATTGGCTACGGCGGAGCCAGCTTGCAAAAAGAAGAAAAAAAGCGGGGGGGGGGATTAAAAAAAAAAGGAGGAAAATATTTTAAGCAGTTTATGTTGACACTAGGTTTTTTTCGACAATGCCGGTGGCTTCCATTGAGAGGATTTAATGAGTTTACATTGTCAGATGAATGTCATTTCCTAATTACATAGAAAATGTGAGCAAAGTATTCAGCAAGGAGGGTGGGTTTCCCCTTTCCCTTCTTTCTTTTTCTGAGGCTGAATGCAATATCTCCCTCTTTCTCAAGGGACAAACTGTAAACCTTCTCTAAGCCGAGTCGGAGTAATCCACTGCCCCCTTCTCCATCCCTATAGGGAGCACTTACAGGGAAGGGTAGCTGAAACAGAGAAGAACCGAGCATCCCCCAAAGAAAGGGCATGCCAACAATAAGAAATCAAATTGGAGGCATCTAGAAGATAAACTAATGGTGGGCCTGTGTCCTCTTTTACAGAGGACAATCCTCTATTTGAAGGGCTGCCAGAGGACTGTCCTCTATTTTGATGGCATCCTCTATTTGAAGGGCTGTCCTGTCCAAGTCTGGTTTAAAGATAAAGAACCATCAGAAGGAAGAGCCGGGTCTTGAAGCTGCCCATCCACAGCACCTGGGCAGCAGACTGAGCAAGGGCTCACTATGGTGAGATGTTCTGGATTTCTATTTAAATTACAATAATGATTTCTAAATTTGCATATATACTTATACATTAGCATATGCAAATATTTTGCAAATTGGTGTTCTCTTTTGCCCTTTTGGGGGGTGGGGGTGAGGGTGATATGCTTCCTCTTTTCTGGCAATTCATCAGTGCTTCATTCATGAAACAAAACAGGCCATGGCCATGAAAACTGTGCCCTTGGATCTGAAAGGCCTGGCTTCTAATGCCATATATGTTTGGGGCAGGCTGTGATTACTCAGCCACACATGCCCTGTGGCATTCTCTCCTTTGCTATCGCTAATGCTATACAGCGGGGGTGGGGGGACCCTTTTCCTGTCAAGGTCCACGTTGCCACAGTCGAAACTTGTCCCACTCCACATTCTAACAGTGGGTGGGACCAGAACCAAAAGTGCGGGGGTGGGGCAGAGCCAAAGGTGGGTGGAGACACAGATGTGACTCTTACCTTTGTTTATTGCTCAACAGGGGGGGAAGTCATTTGCATCCAGGCATTGTCCTTCCCTCTACTTGCGCAAGGTCCTCTCCATCAGCTTTGTCTCAGGGGAAATGAGCAGTAGAGTAAATGCTATCAATAAGCAGAGCAGGGCTGGTGAGAAGGCGTGGCCTGGGGAGCGCGTGGAGGTCCAGATAGAGAGGTCCGCCTTTGGCCCACAGGCTGAAGGTTCCCTACCCCTGTTATAAATGTTTCAGGGCTAACGCTTGGGATTTGAAAACAGGTTTCAGGGTTGATGCTGGCAGCTCTGGAGGTGAGCAATACTGACCCTTGGCTCAGAGCAAACCAACACATTCAGGAAAAGTATATGGTACCATCTGCCTGGGACTAAGTCACTTCAAATTGCAAGTAGGGGGAAATCACACACTTGAATGCACCCCCATCTAAAAAAAAATTTCCCACCACATGGTGAACTACCATTTCAGGGAGGAAGCTAGGATGGAATTCTTCTCCCTGACATGCCAGCTTACCACAGATGGAGTGGCTGTTTACATGGGAGAGTGATTGACAACATGCAGTCTCCTACCTCTTTTCTAAAGTGGTACAGTCCCAGGAACAGTATACTAAATACAGGAGAAAAGGTAATGAAATCCGCAGGCCTCGTCGACTGGCTCCTCCCAATTCTATTATTGATTGATTGATTGATTGATTTCTAACAATTCTATACAGCCCAATGCCAAAGCTCTCTGGGCGGTTCACAATTCTAGCTAGATCATGACCCTCCCATAGCTTTCTAAAAACAGCAGCTATGAAGGCCATCACAAAAGTTAAGGGGGGATGAGGCCCTTCCTCTCTCTCTCTCTCTCTCTCTCTCTGTATTTCAAGCACTGCCCAGGAGGACTATAACATCTAGTTTTTTGAATGTGCAGATTGGTCCTGAAATTAAGATCTGGCTTTCTGGTACACTGGGGAACAGGATACTGTTCATACATGCATTCTTATCATGTTTTCGATGACCCAAAAACCAAGCAGTGACCTGCATGTGTGAAAAAGCCATCACAGATCAATTACCACAAATAGATATTTCATCTCACCTCAAATGATACTTTTTAATTGAGGCAGTTCACAAATCCAGCTGTAGGCTATCACAGGATGAATAATTCAAAGGCAAAAGATCAAGTGATGTACGTTTATGTGTGAACCAGCACTAGAACGTCTGTTTCAGAATTTCAAGAAGCTCAGAATGAAAGAGGACCATGCCAGGTAATCTGGTTTGTTATCTATCTAAATTCAAGAATCCACATTTCCATGTACAACAAGGCCATTTTAAAAAAAAAAAATTTTTTTCAAAACCCCACAAATGAAATACAACAAAGAGAGACTAGGACAAGAAATAGATTTTTAACCTCAGCAAATGCTTTGGGATTGAGAGGGAAAGCACCCTGTATGAACATTTTGTTAATTATTAATACTGAAAACCTTTGATATTTTTTTCCTCCCATGGCAAAATGCCCATTTCCAGAGGGTAATTAAGGAGTCAGCCCTGAAAGGCAATAAGCATTACCAACTCTCCATTCTGCTTTGAACAGAATAGAGAGTTTTTGTGACTTACAGAGCGGGGAGGTGTATCATTAAGCCACTAATTCATATACGGTACTCTGTGTTTTTCAAATGCTCTACAGCAGCGGATTTCTTAGGATCTGCAAATCCGTGTTGTATGATGCTAAGTGCCATCTCGCACAGGATGGATGCCATGCATGGGCAAAACTTGCGTGTAGGAAGTTACATGGAGTTCAATCCCATATAAAACCCCAACCTCACGCTCGTAGGCATCCCCTAGCATGATGGGAAGTCCTCCCTCTCTCCTCCTCCCTGCTGCAGCCCCCCATGACACTCGAAAATCTGCTTCAGATTTTGAGATCATGCAGGGGGCTGCAGCAGGGTAGGGGAAAGTGCCCCCCACCCAGTTCCAGTGATGGAGCTGCAGTGCTTCCACCAGAGGAAAGACACCACTGGATACAACCCATGGATTTTAGAAGTAAACCGTGACACAGGATGGATCTGTATGCACATACCACTCTCTGTGCAAACAGTGGGTGTTGTGTTTCCAATAAACAAATGTGTGCTCAGTCACATGCGGTGGTGTACCTACCCTTTCATATTATTATAAGTATTATGTATATGAGAAATCTGAATGACTTCCCTGATGGACAGCTTATCACATTACACCCTGGGCTCTTTGTGAGCAACGGCGGGATAGAACTCAAATAAATCAAATCAAATAAATTACGATACTTGTTTCTAGAAGTGCTTTTATACGCCCCCTTCTGTGGAGGGGAAAAGGATGTCTAACTCAACCTTGTAAATAAGCCCACAAAAGTTACTAGCCTGCAAAAAAGAAAATTACTAGCCTTTTGGGGACTGGCAGAGGATGGATCAAGATCCCTGCTCCTCCACCAGCAGTCTGCTGCATTTCTACGCTGGGCATGGAGAAGGGGGCTTCTCTCCTCTGGGAGCCCACTTGGTTTCTATGCTGAACCCGCAAGAGGTATGGAGCACTCTGTCCCTCCTCTGCCAGCCCACTCACTTGCCTGCATGCAATTCCTTGTTGCCTATGGCTACCAGGCTAGTGCTTAAATACACAGCTGGTAGAGCCAGTCGACTCATGAATGACCCAGGTTTAATCGCTGGCATCTCCAGTTCTGACTATCAGGTATCCAGTGACGTGAAAAAGCTCAGTCTGAGATCTTGGACAGCCACTGCCATTGAGGGTACATTACTGGGATAGATGGACAAACTCTGACCTGATATAAAGCAGCTTCCTATGTTCCCTACAAACCAGCAAGGTTTACATCAAACTGCACCCTAGTTCTTGGCAAAGATAACTTGTGAACAGAAGAGGGTATAAATCCTGTCCACGTTATTTTTTTAATCATAGTAATGTCTCATGGGAAAATTCCCAGGAATGAAAACTGAAGTCCAAGAAGTGGCCCTAAATTTCTAGATTGAGGACCCTTCGCTGGAATTAATCAATCTGAAAATAAAGCAGACAGTCGCTTCTTAGGTTACTGGAGTAATTCTTCCCCAGCATCTATGGGGAGAATTTCCCCCATACATTGGTAACTTCTGCATAGAGGAAATCACATGGGAAGGGCCAATGACATGGTTATTTTTATTTATTAAAATATCTTATTGCTGCCTTTCTCCCATAAATGGTATTCAAAGTGGACCGAGTAGCTACAACTTCCATGGGGATACCAGGTGCGGAGAGCAAACATGTAAATGGCATACCCCACATGATTACCTGTAGAGATTGACCAAGGCATTTTGGTGCCATGGTGGTCATCATAACAACATTAACATGCAATCCTATACATGTCTGTTCAGAAATAACCCCCATTGAGTTCAATGGGGCTTAGTCCCAGGTAAGTAGGGATAGGACTAAATTAATGACAATTTCCCACCCTTTGGTACCTTCACAATCTCCTACCTGAGGTGGGCCTCCTTACCCTGCCAGCCCTGATACCATAGTAGCATGGGACGCTGCTACAGGGAAGTGGCAACCATACACTTCAGTCATCTTAAGGACAACCCTAAAGAATAAAGGAGCCCAAAAGCAAATAGTGTGTCAACCTGATCACAGGTTGGGTTACTAGAAAATTGTGTATGCTTTCCCAATTAAAGACTTATTCAAGCATTACACAGAAGTGAATCACTTGTATTTTAAAGACTTTGCTTTATAATGGCTACAGTGGGATCTTACACATAATGCTAGATGTGAAGCATCTGGGTTTTATTATGGTTATGATCTATGTGTCCTGACCTTGGATATTACAGCACTAGCATACAAAAGCATAAACAATTTGTGCGTCTGCCATTCATAGTTCTGTGTAACCTGCATATTGGTTCTGAGATATAGGACTTCCAACCCACTTTAGGCCTTAGTGAGCTAAAATATACAAAATATAAGCCTGACTGACCAAAGAAAATATATTCCTGCAGATAGACCTAATCAGCCTAAAAACAGAATTATAATGTGCTCTCTTGCTCTGCTATAGCCTGAACCCTGCTCTTATTTTGAGCAATTTGAATGCTGTAGAGTTTGTAGGATTTTCATTAATAGATACAGACAGCCCCATAAGGTTCAAAACCAAGACCTGCATGAACTGGTAAAGTGTTACTATTTTATCTAGTTCCCCTTCCTGGGATCCTTGAATATTTTCTTCCCTCTATTTTTTACAGATATGGACACTTATTAAGAAGGGAATGGGTGAGGCCTTTTAGGTTGTATCATCAACACCACCAGTGCCAGCACAAGAGGGTGCAATGAGCTTCAACACTCCAGATTTCCCATAAGAGCACATTCCAAGCTTTGGAGCAAATGTTCATAGACACCTAATTTAAGTTGCTGCAGACCTTGACCAAAGCATCATGCACAGGCTCGAGGGATGTGCAAAGCAGGAAAACTCAAGCTCATCATTCATCAAGGCTCTCCAAATTCTACCTCAAAGCTCATTCCAGCTCGTATCCCTCCAACATTTCACAGATGAAAATAGGGACACACATGTGAATTTGTAAGAGGTATGGTTGGTTAAGCAACATGAAGGTGTGATCAAGAGGGCGTGGCCAGGCATTTATAGCTTTATTAGCTATAGCATAAACTAGGAAATTTAGTGGGGTATATGGGCATGGATCCAGCCATCAGCAAGCCCGCCTGCTGGTTGAAACCTCCGCCCATCCCATGTGCCAGGAGTGTGGTGGGAAGCTCAGGTGTCGGGGCTCATGGTGGCAGGAACTGCTCATGTGAGCCCCTCCTGGGCCCACACATGGCAGCTAACCAGCCCCCCCCCCTCATGCTGGGGTGTTGAAGCCATGCCTCTCAAAATCCCTTAAGGGGATTCCCACCATGGAGAGTGCGAAGCCCAATTCCGCTCCCCCAAAAAATGTGAATCCTTCCCCATGCCCACCCACCCCCACACACACACACACAAAGCTGTGACAGGTGAAACATTTAAACCATTTTGCACAACCAAACTCATCATCACATAGACGAGATTAGTCTTGCTACGAGGAATGCGAGAACCAGCATAGTGGAGTCAATTACATGTGCAGGTAAAATCCCTTTCCAGCCTCATTAACTGGTGGCTACAGGGCCGGCGCTACCGCTAGGCGAACTAGGCGCCTGCCTAGGGCGCGTGGCTGAAGGGGGCGCAGAAACACTCTGCTCCTGCCGGCCGACTCTTCCTCGCCGTCGCCGGACTGCTGGGCGATGCGCTGCCTGCCTGCCGCTCGCGGAGCCCAGATCTGTCGGCGAGGCGGCCGGGCGGGGCAGCCGCGGAGATGCCACCAGGCCATGGGCGACAAAGGCACCTCCAGGTCAGTGCGGGGGGATTGCGGGCGCCGGGCGGGCTCGGGGTTCGCACTCGGCTTTCCTCGGCGGGGGGCGCCTCTTCCCGAGCTAGGCCGGGTCAGGAGCGCGCGTGGCAGCGGCGACCAGAGATGCTGCATGGAGCCTCTGAGCAGTGGGTACAGCGAGGCCGGCTTGGCAGCAGGGAAAGCGACTGCCTGGAAACGGGTCCCGGAGGTGCCGCCGCCTCCAGGCCCGCAGAGGGCTGCTGGCCCCGGTGGTGGGGCCAGGGGGGGGCACTGGGCGAGCAGGCGTTTCCTGGCTGCTTTGCTCCGGAGCCCCCCCCCTGGCACGAGAGGGGGGGCACTAAATATAATTTTGCCTAGGGCGCCAAACTGCCTTGCACTGGTCCTGGGTGGCTAACATCCATCCTTAGCAAGATGCTGCCCTGAACAAACTCTGCCATCTTTAGCATGGGCGGGTGGGGAAGCATGACACAGTAATGCTGGGCGGGGCGAGACTCAGACCAGCATTTTTAGGCCCAGAGTGGACCACAGGGAGAAATTCTTCACTCTGGTTTGCTCTGAAGGCCACCCCACCCCCACCCCCTGCAGCCATCGAATCGATCCTTATTGGCTCCACTTTTCCCACTGTTTTCTCACTCCTCCCCGGGAGCGCTGAAGTGCTGGACAACCAGGAACTTCCCTCCTCCCTCTCTCGTGCCCAGCATCCCCCACAACCTGCTGCTCTCTGGTAAGCTGGGAGCCATCTTCATGTGTAGTTTCAGTCACATTTTTCCAAATGTATGCATCAGTTGTGCACTTTAAAAAAAAAAATGTATGCATTTTTCACCCGTTGATTAAAGCATATGGGTGGGGGCGGTTTGCTTTTTTCAGAAGTATGCATTTTTTTTCATGCACATTTTTCAAATGTACACATTTTTTGAACACATGGTACATTTGTTCCACGAATTGCATCACAAGCTCAGAAATGTATGGACTTTGACCACAGATTGCATTCAGGTCTGTGTTCAGTTCCGGGAGGTGCAAACTGGGCAAATTCTCATTTTAATTTGAAATGAATTTCTCATACATCCCTATGACACAGCCCAAGTCCATACAGTCATGCCTTGGACTGAGAGCATAATTCGTTCCGGAAACGTGCTTGTAATCCAAAACACTCCTATATCAAAACAAAATTCCCCCCAAAAAAATTGTACAGAGATTATTAATTTAAGCCGTACTACAGTACTTGTATTGCAAGAGGTCGCTCTGTAAATTAATAAATATTTAAAAATTTGCTTGTCTTGCAAAACGCTCTCAAACCAAGTTACAGTAATACCTTGGATTGCAAGTAACTTGGTTTGAGAGCGTTTTGCAAGATAAGCAAATTTTTAAATGTTTATTTTAAAATTTTTGACTTGATATACAAGCGACGTCTTGCAATACAAGTACTGTAGTACGGCTTAAATTAAAAATCTCTGTACAAATTTGGGGGGGGAATTTTGTTTTGATATAAGAGTGTTTTGGATTACAAGCACGTTTCCGGAACGAATTATGCTCTCAATCCAAGGCATGACTGTACTTGCAATCCAAGGTATTATTGTATATTCTTATGCATTTGAACAAATAGCAATATATGACACTGGAAACTATCAACGTTCCAAGGAAGTGGAGAGACAGGAAGTTTGAGTGACTGTGCTTTCAGTTCTTCATGTCTTCATGTCTAACCTAAAGGGGACATCACTTTCTGTCCCTGCATTGAAAGAATGCACATGCCCTCCCACCACTGCTATCAGCTAGGATCCAGAAGCATGAGCATCATCAGTCACTCGTGCTTCCTTTCTGGCTACTTTCTGTAAATCTTCAAAGTGGTCCTCAGGTGACATTACCACAGAGATGAAAGAATGAGTGTTAACTACGTGCTTTAGGGTGCAGTCCTATGGCCGCTAGACAGAGCCCAGATGGCCACAGGAAAACATTCAGAGTCTCAGCTCTGACTTCGGAATCACGCTCCGAGGTCAGAGCTGGGACTCTGAAATCGGAGTGCCCTCCCTCCACCTTCACAGCCGGCGCAGAAAGAACCACGCCGACTGTGGCTCCGAGGTTGGTCAAAGACTGACTTCAGAGCTGGTGTCGTGAGGGGGTCCCAGGGGGTGGGGAGGGGAGCAGTGAAGCTCCACCAGGATACAGTGTAGCCTAGCAGTGCCTCAGCCTGTCCTCCTCGTGAGCCACGGTGAAAGACTTGGACTGCCTAAATTCCGCAGGCTGGGAGAAGCGTGGGAGGCAACCTTTGCCTCTGCACTCCTCCCGTCCTCGATAGGATGCCCGTAATACTCCGAGTTCGGAGGGTTACGGGCAGCCACATTGGATTGCACTGCCCATTGATCTGTAATTCCGGCATTCTACTGCCCCACATATACAAGAGCAAACAACATATACATTCATATGGACAGCAGTGCAGACAGGTAACTCGAGAGTGGCCCAGGAAATACTCTGCCACAAGCTAGCCCCGAAATAGCCAGTGGAAATTTGTGATAGGAAGGGCAACCGAAAAAGTAATCCTTGATCTGCACAAGAAAGCCAATCAGCTCTGACCAGCCCCCATCCTGATTGGCTTCCCAGGAGATGCCCTGTTTCTGTGGAAGCCCATCCATTCTCTGTCCATTTATGTGAAACTAATCTTTTAAAAAAAAGAAGTACTGCCCAAAGTTAATTGAAGTTAAGCACTAGAGAGCATTGACTTTTAACCGAATATTGAAATATATATTATTAAAATACTATGGATGACCCGTGCTAAAAATAAATAAACGTTTTTTTCCAAACTGAGTAAAGTTTGTGCACAGATTGCACCCGTTCCTCCAATTCAGCAGTAATTAATGTTAAAAATATATTTTCTAGTTATTACAATGCAGCTACTTCATACAGTAGTACAACGACAGACAGGGATTTGACAGAGATCTCACTAAGGAATTTTCCAAGCTGGATCAGTTTTTGCATTAGAACAATGATCCACAGAAGCATACGTTCAGAAGAAGTCCATGGTTTCCAAAGATGGCTTGCCATGAAAGTGTCATCGAATCTTGAAAAACAGCCACTTCTTTTCCCCTCCCTCTTTTCTCTTTATTAGGAACAGTGCGAATTAAACCAGTAAACGCAAGTACCTGGTGGGAAGCTATGAATGAGAGCAAAGAAGTCTTTATATGCCATCCAAGGCTCCCTAGGCATGCTTGATGCAATGTTTATGTAATAGCAGTTGTAGGAAACAGAAGTTGAAGAAGAGGGGTTTTTTTTTCTTTTTTGTTTAAAGTGTATTCCCTTCCTTCCATTTCCTTTAGCTCCTGCCACACCACATATCTATCTGTAGCCATCAAAGAAATTATGCATAGATTGGTACCCCTCACCCAACCCCCAGCGGCTTCTGCTGACACTTAGAAGCTGGATCCTGACTGTAGTCCCAAAACATGGGTGTCCTAGTTTTTTCCATACAATGCTCCTACCTAAGAGAAGTTAAAATGCAACTTTGACGAAGTAATACACTGCTCAAAACAGAGAGCGAGTGAGGAGCGAGCGAGCGAGCGAGCGAGCAATATGGCACTGCTAGCTTGACTAGTTACAGCCCAATCTTATGCATGCTTGGTTTGTTTTAACTTCGATTGTTGCCAGTCACATTCAGGTCCCTTTTGGGATCAAGCAACAAGATATAAATAAGTAAATAAATAAAATGCTTACACATAAGCACATCCAACTGAGCATGGAACTACATGCTATAAAACAGCCTTCCCCAAGCTGGTGCCCTCCCAATGTTTTGGACCACAACTCCCAGGATTCCTGACCATTAGCTATGCAGGCTGGGGCTGATGGGAGCTGACGTCCAAAGCATCTGGGGTGCACCAGGTTAGGGAGAGCTGCTATAAAAATGTAGGTTGTGTCTACCACCTAACATATAGCGCAACTTAACCCTTGTCCTTATGTCATTACACTGAATGTCGCTGGTCCCTTTCAGCATCAATGGTGTGGTGCAGACAGAAGCAGAACAATGCATAGCATTATGACATCACGACACACCATAAGTTCTACTACACATTGTACTATACATTGCAGAGAAGAAGTGAAAACTCAGCATGCGGCTGCCATTTTCTGTGTCAGCCATGTGTTTCTTATACGGTGTAGTTTCTTCCTGAATTCACTGGGATGTACCCCCAAACATGTGTGCATAGGACTGGAGCCTGTGTAAATGTAAAACATACACACACACACCTTTTTATTTTTATTTTTCTAAAGATGATTTTAGCCATCTCTAATCAGTAACAAACTTTGCAGGGAACAATTAACTGGAGGTCTACATTGAATATGATTGTACAATTTCTTGGGACAAATCCAGCCTGTAGTAATTAAAAGCTCGTGCAGGATGTGGGAAATGTTGCACCAGTTTGCTTTTGTTTTATTACACTTCCGGGTGTCCTAGTGTAAATAAGCTTTCCCCAGAAAATCAATAAATCAGATTGTGCCCAGCGGTCCCCCATTATGGAATTAAGTCCATATGCCAACACAAAACAAAGAAAACAAAACTAACAAGGGATCCATTTGGCTTTGTTTGACTTTGCCAGAGAATGAGAATGGGAAGCTCACTGTAATTTAATGCAAACCTTGCCCCAGCCCAGTCGTACATATGACTGACCCTCGGGGCAAGACCATCAATTTTCTATTAAAGATCAGAGAGTTGACATATCAAAGTCAACATCTAGCTGAATAACTGCAGTTACTTGATAATAATTCTTTTGTGGATTTCACAGTGGCTTTTCCGTAAAGTATCAGAAAGGTAGCAGTTTTCAATCCTGACCCAACAAGATCTGAATATGAAATAAAGGATTTGAGCTTGATCTCCCCGTGATGTGTAGATGTATGTTCCAGTAAATGTTAACTTAGTGCTCTGAACAGCTTCGTAATAGATGGGTTTAGGCAGTAATAGGTTTAAAATGTCAACTTATTGAATAATAATTTCATGTTGTACAAATACTATGTGTAAGAAGGGATTTGTTTTGCAAATTTTGAAATAAATGAATGGATTTGTGGTGTCCTTCACTGTTCCAATGTGCTCGCTGGAATGTTATAAGGGAACAGAAATTAGTTTTGCTTCAGTAATATCCTTTGTTGTTTCTGTTGTAATTTATGGGCATTGTTTAGTTTTTGCCCTTAAATAGTCCTCCTGTGGGCTTCTGCCTCCATGACAAGAATAATAATTTGATTATATTTTTGTTTAAAGGGGAGGGGGAAACAGTTTGTCTAGTTCTTCATCACATAAATAACTACTAAGTACACAAAACTGGGTGGCCTGTGGCAAAGCAAAGTCTGTTAATAGTACATATCTGACACACTTGAGCCCTACTCAGGTGCTAAATAATTTCCCTCATGCAGCAATTAGAATTAGGCAAGGCAGATGTGGACTAGCGCACTAGCTCCGCCCCCATTGCCTCCTCCATTGGGGGGCCTGCTAAACTTGTGTAGGCTCCCCGCACCATTTAGAACCCTGGCTCCTTGCTGCCGACAGTTGCCTTCCAACTTGGGGGGGCGGGGTAACAAGAGCAAGAGGATTCTTCCCAACCTTCCCTCATCACATGGGGGATTTACAATGCCTGAATAGGTCTTTGAACTACAGTAGGTCTTGCAAATTTGTAGAGCTGATCAAAACCCACATCACAAAATTTTCCACCCTATTTGCGGGAGGTGAAATGGGAGGGGGGGGCATTTTGCCAAATATTCTCCAGGGTGTGGAATTCTCCAACATCTGTGGGGGGGGGAGAGAGAAAATTCTCTTCTGAGACATTTTGATTTAGTACTGAATGAAACTGTATTGTAGGGCGGTATGGGAAGAGGTACCCCTTACGATATTTGGACCTCACTCTACACATGATAGAAAATGAGCATGTCATGGAGAAAGTTAGGTTAGAGCCCTTCTAGTTTCATATAAGTAGGGTGTGAGTTAAACTCTGACAGTTGTTAGTGGCATACAGCCTCAGCAAATTCTCCTTACCACTTCAGTGTAGAAATGGAAGGTTGGACTTGGACTAGGGGAGTCCTGGGTTTTAATCTCTGCTCAGCCATGACGTTTGCTGAATCAGCTTAAGTCGGTCATGCTTTCTTGGCCTGGAGAGCCTCCATCTACACCAGCTTGAAGTCCGTGGAAAAAGAGCAGAATACAAATGAGATGAATGAAAAAGAATGTTGGCTGCCAAAACTACGAGCAACGAAAAAGCATAGGGTTGGATCCAGACAGTCATGCTTAGAGTAGACCTATTGAAATCCATGGTACATGTTAGTCATGATGACTATCAAGTCCCCTCAATTTCAGTGGATCTACTCTAAGCATGACTGTCTGGATCCATCCCCTATTCTCCATGTATTCATGCATATTTTTTTAAAAGAAAGCATACTTATGCTAGTGGCTGTGTTGGTATCCTACTCAGCTAACATAATCACAGCCCAACCCTCATGTTTACTCTGAAGTCACCCCAAAGCCAATGGGACTTAATCCCAAGTAAGTGTGCATAAAACTGTGGCCTCAATCCAATAAAAGGTTTCATCTGAACAAATGTGGAGGCTGTCTTTCTTGGGGACCCCTACGTCACCTGCCATTGTAAGTACCCTGACACAAGTGAATCTGAGAATCAAGCCAATTCCAACAGTCTATGTCAGGAGTGGGCAGACTTCAGGCTTGCCAGTTCTGCATTATTTTCTACTGGAACTCAAAGATCCACCACCCAAAGCCGGGTAGAAAATAGTGGCTCAGACAGGCGAACCTATGGTAAATATTAGGGAATAGGGTGCCTCTGAGCATGTCTCAAGGGCAGTGGTAACTAGGTGGCCACCTGGGGTGGTTAATTCTGAGGCCACCAAACAACCCCCTGAAGGTGGTGGTGCTCTGGCTCCTCATCCTTGCCTATTTGGGAAACCCCACTGACTGCTTCCCTGCTGCAACAAATACCCCGCAGAAAAGCAGCCCATGCAGCGCTCCAGAGACCTCGTCCTGTTGCTCTGCCCAAATGCTTCACTTTGAGGGGTCCTTCCTCAAAGCAAGCAAGGCATTTTAGGTGAAGTGAACTTGCAGATCACCTGTGCTGCTGCAGTGGAGATGTGGCGGGGGGGGGGAGAAGGAGGGAGGTTGTAGCCGCAGCCAGGGGGAAGGGAAGAGAGGAGGAGGAGCGTGGCTGCTGGGCTGGGGGCAGAGGATCCGGAGGGTGGCAATGGTGGCAATGGGAAGAAAAGAGGAGGGGGAGGAAGACAGCCCCAGGGCCAGAGCTGGTGTTTGGGGGTGGCCCACTAGGGCTGGAGCCCCGAGTCTTTCATTTGGGGTCCCGAATCTCTGGGAGGCCATCTGCCCCACCACCCTGCTATCCATGGGCACTTGCTGAAATAAAGGTACAGGGGCCCTGATGATCTCTCCTGCCTCTGACCCCCCTGGATTAGCTGGCCTTTCGCCCACACGTGCTTCACCTCCTGCTGCCCCACCACCTGGAATCTTTCTCCCTGAGGTTTTTTTTCTGAAATCAAATGCCCTCCTCTCCCCTGTCCATGCATCCCTTTTTACAAATAGGGGTGTCTTTGGAGACAGGCTCCTTAATTACAGACACATACAGAATCATAAGCAAGTCCCATTGAGGACACTAAGTGCATATAGAATTGCAGCCTAACTATTTTCTAGGGGACCACACACACACACACACACACACACACACACACAGCCAGACTAAGAATAGACTAAATCTAAATGAAATCTTCCATCTCCACATTGCGATCAAACACGGAAAAGGGGAGGAACAGAATTGATGGGAAGGCTGCTCTTATCCCTTTACAAATACTTTAAATAATAACAAAGGGATTAGAGAAAACCACAAGCCAAGTAAACAGCTTTTTGGATAAGTACTTTTCTCTTACAAGGCTGCCCTGAGGGCAAAAGTTGCTCTTTACACAGAATTAGATGAAAAGGACAAATTTAAAATTACAATGAACTGTCTGCTGCCAAACCCAGAGGGAGAGCCTGAGTTCAAGTTCTAAGCAGTCCTTCATGCCCCAGGAGCAATGTTATGATTATTCATTTATTTTCCATTTATTTATGTATTTATTTCATTTGTAACCTACCCTGTTCCAAAGGCTTGGGGCAGGTAACAATGTGCAAAAAAATTAACACCCTCAGAAATATTTAGCTGTATGCCATTCTATTCTTGACCATCAAATGCCAACTCTTCCCCACCCACCCAAAAAACCCACATTAAAAAAAAAAGCCTTCCTGAAGAAACTCAGGCCAGAACTACACATTACGCGCAGCACAGGGCTGCCACCAAAAATGGCATCCTTGTGTCAAGTTCTTATCCTTTTATGAATATCATGCAGGAACACTCACGCCATGACTCAACCTCATCAGATTGCAAGTTTTCCTGCCTCTGCTCCATATCACTGGTTGTTCTGGGCACAGGTGGGGAAACTCACATTGCAGGGGAGGGGGGTGTCCCACACACATATATACAGTGGAAAATGTGACGTGGGCATACTGTTTCCACAGCAGCCCTGTGACAGGCATAACATGAAATTCTGGCCTCAGTATGACTATAAGTTACCAAGGAATAATATGCAACCACTTGGGGAGTCATTCCTCAGTCTCCTCCACCCACATCATCAGAACCTTACCATATACTACATCCAGTGTGAGGTCCAAGAAACCAAGGGAATGGTAAACATCTCAGCCTGTGAAAGAAAGTGTCACATGATTGTCTTTCTGTGTGGCCTCTGGTCCACTGCTGTGATTTAATATGAGGCAAATGTCTGCACTCTCCTCACTCTGGGTTTGGTGAGTATCCAAACCTAGTAGAAGAGGAGTACTCCATAACTTAAAGTCTGAAGGCACCTCTGAGTGTTGGCTCTCTGTAAGGCTACATATTCAAGAATGGATTGAAACAGCAACATTCAGATAACTCCTGAAGAGAGATTATTGGGGAAATCATGCTCAAATAAATAGGACAGGCCACCTACTGAATGGGAAAGGGAGTCCTATGAAACAGAGGGAAGGGAGTCCAAAAGTGATATGGTCCACAAATGTAGGCTATGTCTTCAGAGGTGTCTCAAGCTGTGCAGTCCAGGACTCAGAGGCAGCTGCACTAACTAGGCTTCATTTACTGGCGGTTGGTGGTGGGGCCGCTGCTGACTGGTAACTAACTGGCTGAAAGACAGAAGGCTGCTGCTGCTCTCTTTCTTGGTCCTTTCTCAGCCTCCTCAGGACCTCTCTTTTCCGTCTCTATCTGTACCTCTTCATAGTTCCTTCAGAACCTTCCTTTACCATCTGTGTCTCTGTCTCTCTCCTCACAGGCTCCTCATGACTTCTCCTCCTCACCAGCTCTCTGTCCTTTTTCACTGCCCACTAAAGAATCTCCTTACAGTGGCTCATCAGGGTCAAAAACAGCTGAGGTGCAGGCATTTCACCAAAGGGCTGTACTGCACAGGGTTACATACAGAAAGTCACGCCACTTGGAGCCAAGCAAGTTGTTCTGTCCTACATTGCTCCATAGAAAATGGGTGGCTCGGCGTATTTTAGCCAGATAGCAGGTGAAAACAGTAGGGTTTAGCCTACTAAGAAAAAAGAAGAAGCACCAGCATACACTCGCTGTCTTAGAAGAAGTCGCTCATTTGAAGGCGAAACACAAGTATCACAATAACTTCCTCAAAGAATTGAACTTGTGCATACTGAATTGCAAATGTCTTTTCATTTATTATTTTCCTGCCAGTTCATCTGAACTCTACTTAAAATATCTGAAGCCAACAGCAATCCAAAGACAGCCAGCGAGGGGAGTAATTCCGAGAAGATATTATTTTAGTCAAAGATGAGCCAACCTCTGCTTTAAAGGAATACCTACTGAGAGCAAGATGATGATGAAAGAACCCTACTGTATGTGTGGCAGGAATTTACTACAGGGGAAGGATCTGACTGATAGCACCACCGGCACAGAGAGGCTTCAGCTGTGAAAAGTACAGAAACAGTCATTTCAACTGACAACATTTTGTAGGATTATTTCACTATCTTTTCCGTTAGTTTGGTTCTTCATTTTTCTTCTTTTTTATTAATTCCTTACCTTTATTAAACGGTAACGTCAGGAAGAAGCTATGCTGCCTCCTAAACAACAGTTTCCAAGGCTGGTTCCTGGAGACTGGCAAACCTCCATAGTAAACACATGGATGGATGGAAACTAGACATGACTCCCTATCTCAATGAGAAAATGTCAGCAAGTGCCCAGTTTCCTTTGGCTAAAAGGATACAAACCCCCATAAATGGTATCATTTCAACGTGTTTCTTCTCAACAACACACAGTTTCCGTCTTCACTTTGACAAGATTTGGCTTTATTCTGAACCATTTCCAAATCTCGAGTCCGGTGTCCGTGCATCCACATCTGAACGACTTTGGTATGCAAAGTCTCATTAGGACCCTTCATCTCTGGATAGGGAAGCTGAATAGTGACTTGGCAGTACTGACCCAGCATTCTCTCATCATTCTGACTATGCGACTCCACCCCTTAAATCCGGGGTTCTCAACCAGGGGGTAATTTCAACCAGGGGGGAATTTTAGGGTTTCAGGGGGGAATTGGGACCACAGACGCAAACCGTTGGAATACTGATCTTTCTACAAATTACAATTGTACAGATTGTACATAATCTACAGGACATCACACCTTATTGTATGGCACAGGTTAAGTCAGACAATCTTGAAAAGGGGGGAATGACATTCTGACATATGGTGAAGAGGGTGCATGGGGCAAAAAAGGTTGAGAACCACTGCCTTAAATCCTTTCACTGGATTCCCTGTCCGCTCCCAGGTCCTGCAGAAGCTTCTGGTCCTTCCTTTCAAAATCCTTCATGGCCGTGCCCTTCCTCACCTCTCTGCACCGAAATCCTGACACAGACCTTCCTGTGACCTTCACTCATCCAGCATCACCATCCTGAGCTGTTTAAAGGTCTCCTGGCTTCACCTGTTTTCGCTTGCTGCCCCTCTTATGCCTGGAAGTGCCTCCCAGAATGCATCCATGTGACCCTCCCCCTTATTTCCTTTCATTCCCTCTCAAAAACTCACCTCTTCTGGGAAGCCATTGGATTGTCTTCCACAGATTTCATAGGATCATAGAGTTGGAAGGGGCCAACAAGCCCATCGAGTCCAACCCCCTGCTCAATGCAGGAAACTAGAGGAGGGGTCTCCCATCCAAGTAATAGCCAGGCCTGACCCTGTTTATCTTTCCACACTCAGACAAGCTGAGCCAGCGTGAGCCACAGGCCTGTATATCCTATTCCCTGTACCTTATTGTAACTAAGATAAAGTGCATATCATTGAAGTAATTACATATTCTTCTCCTGCTTCCTCAGGCCTCCATTTCTTCCTTCCTCTGTAGTTCAGGGATGTTGAAGAGTCCTTAGTCTCGAGTCACGAGTTGAGTCACGAGACTTTGGACCCGAGTCTCGAGTCAGAGTCAGAGTCCTTGGTCCAAAATGGTGACTCACGAGTCCTGAGTCTGATTCATCCCCAAAGCTGATTCCACGAGTCGCTATTAAAATCAATGGGGGTTTTCCCCAACAAAATAAGGCTACTTCAGATGTGTGGCTTAAATAATTTCTAGGCACAAGTGTGCCTTTTTATTTCAAAACTCTGCAACTGATTTTGACAAGAACAGACCAGGCAGACAAACCCAAAATAACCAGGCAGGCAGAGGAGGCAGGGAACCCCAAAGCAGGCAGGCAGAGGCTTTTGTCTTGGACAGTTCAAACTGTGGAACTGGCTAAGAAGAGACCAGGCAGGCAGAGGAGGCAGGGAACCCCAAATAGACAGGCAGAGCAGGGATGTTGAAGAGTCCTTGGTCTCGAGTCACGAGTCGAGTCACGAGTCTTTGGACCCGAGTCTCGAGTCCGAGTTCAAGTCCTTGGTCCAAAATGGTGACTCACGAGTCACGAGTCACTCCCAAAGCTGACTCCACGAGTCCCTATTAAAATCAATGGGGTTTTTTTCCCCAACAAAATAAGGCTACTTCAGATGTGTGGTTTAAATAAATTCTAGGCACAAGTGTGCCTTTTTATTTCAAAACTCTGCCACTGATTTTGGCAAGAACAGACCAGGCAGAAAAACCCAAAATAACCAGGCAGGCAGAGGAGGCAGGGAACCCCAAAGCAGGCAGGCAGAGGCCTTTGTCTTGGACAATTCAACTGCTGAACTGGTCAAGAAGAGACCAGGCAGGTAGAGGAGGCTGGGAACCCCAGACAGGCAGGCAGAGGCAGCCAAACCCAAAATGTCTGAAAGGTTGCATTTTAGAAAAATGATTTTAAAAAATAAACTTGCTGTACTTCCTAAAACTTATCCATGTTGCATTTGAGGAACATGATTTTTTCTAAATGTTTGGCCCCCATTCTGGAACGGTGAGATCTCATCACAATTCCACCCTCACTGAACACCCGCTCCGCTGGTGATGAACTTGCTGGAACCAGAAACACACTCAGAGCAGCCACACAGAGTAATCTCAGGTCCTTCTTCTGCCTCTCCCAAGTACGCAACACATCAATCAAAATAAATCTTGACACACTGTTGGGGCTGCACTCCTGGTAGCCGTCCATAGTGGCCGAGCAGCGGCACACCTCGCTTCCATGCGCTCTTCGCCGGCAATCACGCTCCTCTCCACTCCTTCTGGCACAGCCCAGGGATGTTGAAGAGTCCTTGGTCTCGAGTCCCGAGTCGAGTCTCGAGTCCCATTAAAAATATTGGGACTCGAGTCCGAGTCGAGTCAGAGGGGGGACTCAGTCCGACTCGAGTCAGAGGGGGGACTCAGTCCGACTCACGAGTCGAGTCCTGGAGTCCGAGTCCCCATCCCTGGTGTATTTTAAATTGTAACCCCCTTGGGGTAGGGACCTGTCATACCTGTTTTCTGTAAAACACCATGGACATAGATGGTGTTCTTTAGTGTGTGTGTGTGTGTGTGTGTGTGTGAAAGAGAGAGAGAGAGAGAATAAACAAACACACACAAACACACACACACACACACACACCTGATTATTAGTACTGCTACAGCAACAAGGGATCTTATGTTTTCCCCATTCTTGTTAGGATTCTGGGCTGGGATTACAAAGGATGTGCTAGCATTGAGGGGATTGCAGTGAGGAATGAGGAGGACCAGGGCCAGCCCTACCATTAGGCAGAGTGAAGCATCTCACAAATTGGCCAGTCCGATTATATTGGCTAGCCTTTGGTGTTATGCACTTTGACTTTGTGAGGGGGGTGCCCAACCAAGCAAAATGCCCATTTCGCTACTCTGCCTCAGGGAGCAAAACGTCATGGGCCAGCCCTAAGGAGGGGGCAGAAGCAGAATGTGGCTAGAGTCTCAGGGAAAGGGAAGATGGGGAAGGGTGTAGTTGTAGTAGGGCTGGGCCAGGGCTGCTCAGCCGCATGGGGACAGAAAGGAAAGGATGCACAGCAAAGTGAGATAGAGAGTGTGTGTGTGTGTGTGTGTGTGTGTGTCAGCCTAGAGAATTCTACATTTGTTTAAGCTGGCTCATTCTGAAGTAGAGATACTCGAAAGCATAAAGTATGGGAATGTGATTTTCCCCTGTTCAGACCATTTATTCCTGCCTGCTGCAATGTTCAGCTTTCCATTTTTAATGACTACTACACAGATCAAACATTGCTTTCTACTCAACTTAGAAGAGTTAAGTCAGAACAGAATAAGAACTTGTGTGCCAACTTTGTTCAGGGAGCCCTCGCCCTGAGAATAATTCTGCCATAATCTCCATTGTTAATTTAATATGTTTAATATATTTATAACATTAAGATATTCCCAGCCAGCATACCCAGATGTCATGTCTGTGCATGTGGGTTTTGTCACAAACCAGGGAATCTTACTGCAAATGTATTTATTTACTTAGGGCACGATCCAACAGCGATGCCCGTAAGTCTCCAAACACGGAGGACTATGGGCATCTTCTGCGCGGTGGGAGGAGCAGGAAGGCGATCCTCGCCTCCCTGCTCCTCCTGCCTGCAAGTCAGCTAGATGGCCGATTTTGTCTGTCTAGCTGGAGCTCTTTGGATGGGGAGGGAAGGAGGCTGGACCACCAGCAGGATATGTCATATCCTGTCAGACCCAGTCTCCTCCCCCTCCCCGCCCCCGGAACACCCTCTTTACCCCTTCTCCGAGGTCACCCTTACAATGGAATTAAGGACATCCCTGACAATCAGGGATGCATAAAAAGGAGGCACACGGCATATAGAAATTGGTAGAGAAATTTTTAAAAAATAGCTCTCCAAACTTCTACAAGAAGTAAAATAGTCGATGGTGACAAATGACATCATGAAGAATATCAGCCAAAACAGACTTTTCCGCTAGGCGATGGGTGGCAAACCTGTGGGCCTCCAAATGTTGCTAGACTCCATCATCCCTGACCATTAGCCAGGCTGGCTGGAGTTGATGGGGTTGGAGTCCAACAATATCTGAAGGCCTGCAGGTTCCCCATGCCTGAACTAGGCAATGGTTCATCGCTGTGAGATTATTGGTTTGTAGCATTTCTTTGAATGACTTGGATTACATCAGACGGCGTTGGGGGTGAGGGGAGTAGCTAAAGAGGCCAAACATAACGTAGGCAGGATTTGCCATAGGGACCAATTGTGATATTCTAGGGCATCTGGTGCTGGGAGTCTTGGCTACTTGGAAGAAAAAAACTTTGAACTGCACCTCGTCCAAGATAGAAGGGGGTCAGCAGTGGCTATTGAGTAGGCTTTCTCCCAGCCATGAGCTGTCTTTGGATCAATTTCTAATATGGTACTATTGTGCAATTATTGTATTCTTTTGTAATCTGCTTTGGGATTTGTGCAAATGAGAAGCGGTATAGAAATATTGCTAATAAATAAATAAATAAAGGTACTACTTTAACTGCTTTGTATCTCCTCTCCTTTGGGACAACGGCATCCAGGATCTACTGCATTTTAAAACGACAGGATGGCTAAACCTACAGCAATTTGCATCCATCAAACTATCCCCTTCCATTAGCAAATTCCTCTCTCAAATGAGGTTCAGTGCTACTTGAAATTCAAAAGGCATGCCTGTCGGTGTTGTTTCTTAGATTCGATTAGAAAGTCATTTGCATTTGGGGCATCAAAACATCTATAGGACAATATTAATAAAGAAGGTTGTTGATTCTGGAAATAAGCACCAGCTCTAATGCTTGACCCATGTTGGGTGTGCAGCCACAGAGGGTGCTTTCTCAAACAGAGGAAAGCCAAAGATCCATATTCATGCTTGTGTTCATCAGGAATTTCAGCTAGTCCATATCCTTACTTTATTGACAAAGTAGTTAATTACGGTAATATTTCAGTAGCTGTTTGCAACTAGTCTGGGAGCTAGCTTTTTTTAAACTCACATGACACACACACACTCTCTCTCTCTCTCTTTCTGGGATAATTCCACTGGGGCAATTTCAAGTACTCTTAAATTTTGTTTTGTACTATCAGTCTAAATGAAAAAAACAAAAGCAAATCCTGCTACACAGGAGCTGGCTTGATAAAGATAGCTCCACTTGCATACCTATCTAGCCATTCCCTTAATGACCATATTTCTTGTATTATCTTTTAATTAAAGGTGGCACTACTAATTTTGTGTCTGTGTGTGTGCGTGCGCGCACACACATGCGCATGCACTTTCATTCTCTAGTTCATAGTCTTCAGGGCAAGGATAGGAAGTGTGTGGCCTTCCAGATGTTGATGAACCACAATTCCCATCAGCCCTAACCAGCATAGCCCATGGTGAGGGATAATGTACACTGTAGTCCAACAACATCTGGAGGGTCACACGTTCCCAATCCCTGCATTAGGGGGGTTATTTTAAAATGTGCATGTCTGTTTGATTTCCCCACACTTTTAAATAACGTTCCTAGCATTCTATAACCTGACAATGAACAAGCCTATGATAGAAAAGCATCGTCGAGCATAAGGGAAAGGCACAGAAGATCGATCCCAGCATACAACATTAGCAGATTTGTGACTTCCTTGCTCTTGGTTTTAAAGGGGGGGGGCAGACTGTAAAGAGAAAAATCCCAAAGCTTCACAGGGCTAAATTTCCTCCATCTACTTTGAACAGACTACACAGATTTTTTGTTGACTAATTGAGATCAATCCCAGACGTAAATTGCCTAGATATCCTAACGCATTAATTAAGCTACCAGAGGGAGCTGTTTATCAATTAACACTTGTTACAAATTATTAGTAATTTTATGGACTTTGTGTATATGCGTCAGCCTACATGACCAAATTGTGCCTGCCTTTGATAACAGTGAATTCAAACACTTATTATGCTATTTGTATTAGTCTTCTTTTCTTTTCTTTTATTTTTTAAATCTTCCTGTACCCAGCCACCACCAAGCAGCTGATAGATTTTAAGTAGTGCATGAACTACATTCAATTCGTTTCTAACATCCCTTGGACATCTAGGGTAGAAATGCCTATTGAATCAATGGTATGAAATGTGTCCACTTGTACAAGCCAGGATGGCTTAATTCTTTTCTGAAAAACAAACATTTTAAAAAAGAAATTAGGTAAAAGTTGATAATGTATTCAAACATTAAAGCTACCTATTGCAGTGTGTAGTTCATTCTGTGATAATTTTAATTGGTTTAATTGAGATGCACAAGTCTGATTAATGTTTAATTCCTTTATATTTTTTTAAAAAGGGAGAGAGTCAAGTAGTTCGACATTTCTTCAATTATGTTAGATCTTTCTAGACTTCAAAGGAACGTTACATTAGACAGCTAGATAGTGGATGAGCTGATTAAAGAATAAAGACTCCTCATTATAATCTAAGAGTACAAAATTGGTTTGTGTAGCCTTTGGAAGTTGAAATTAAGAGCTGTTGAGCTAAATCTTGAGCTACAATAATTAATCCAATTTATAGTCGGTCTTGCTTACCTGGTTGAGATTAGTATTTAAAATGATCCACTGAGTTCAATTGAACATTTCTAATCCATTCTATCCATTCCACTTTGCTTTGTAGAAAAAATGTTTAGAGAAGAACCTTGTGAGTGCACTCCAGTTACTATAGTATCCATCTTTTGATGTTATTTGATGGTATCCATTAATATGTGCATGTCTGAAGCCCTGAGGCATAGATAGTGTTTTCAGAAACGGTTCTGGGACCTGGGGGTAAGTTCTTGCAGGAGCCGGTCTGCTCCAGCTCTCAGCATTCAGCAGAAGAGGAAACAAATGGCAGCCTAGAGAAACAAAACTCTTCAAATTAGTACTCCATTTATATGATTTCTGTGTTCTAAATAAAGCATATACTGTAATACTTGTCCATTCAGAGCATTGTCTGTTCCCATTTCCTATCACAGCCCTGCCATTTCTCCTTCAACTCTACCAGCCTCCGCTAACAAAAAAATATTTATTATTTATTATATTGATTATATTTTTAGTCTGCCCAATGACAAAATGTTCTCTGGGTAGATTATATGATAAAAGAATAAAAACAGTACACAATAAAAATAGCAACAATAAACAGCATAGGAAATACAATATAAAATATATAAAAGCAGCTCTTCCGGCACTCTATGGGCAAATCTAAACTGAAATGCCTGGGAGAACAGGAATGTCTTCACCTGGCACCTAAAAGATAACCGTGTGGGTGTCAGGCAAGCCTCCTTGGGCAGAGCATTCCATAAGTAGAGTACCTCTCTCCCCACATATGACCCGCTCTCTTGTAGCCACCCACCTACATTAAGTAAGAGCACCCAGAGGCGGCCTGCAAAGATGACATAAGGATCCATGCAGGTACATATAGAAGATGTACCTTTAGGGTGAGTTTGCATGACCCCACAACCCACCCTGTGAATAAGCTATGCAGCGGGGGTTGTTCACAACCCCTGGTGTACCCGACAGACAATAGGGCAAGTACGTAAACAAGCAGGTTGCAGTGGTGAGGAGGAGGAGGAGGAGGAGGAGGAGGAGGAGGAGGAGGAGGAGGAGGAGGAGGAGGGTCAACTCTATAAAAGACCTTCATAGCTCTCGCTTGTAGGCCAGGAGGTGGCATCCTTGGGCAGCTGCTAGGACTCCTGTGC